>CM061534.1:175453762-175733947 GCA_030545055.2 Neoaliturus tenellus | reverse complement strand
ATTTGAGAGAGAGAGAGAGAGAACGAAAGTAATAAAGTATTGTGTAAACATTTAATGAATGCAAATACCAAGGAAATATATTCATTCTTCCTTTCTTGGTAATAAAACGCCTTTGCCTTGCTTAAATAAATAACATTTCGATAGTTTATGAGTTCCTTTAGTATTAAATAGTACGCGTCCACCCCCTGTAATGTGATATCTTAATACATACCTAATACTTATATCTGATATCTTGGACGATCTTAATCATATTTTAATAATAGAATAATCACTCTATACTTAGCATTAGTTTTTTACGTGACCCATTGCCCTAATCCTTAGTATTTTATAGCACAGAATCATTAGAACTTGTTACCATTTTACCATTGAATCATCATTGATAGGTCATTTTCGGATGGACCACCTGAAGTGAAAAAGTTAAACAATCAACAATTCAATCTTTTTAAATAAGCAAAATACTCTTTATATTACCGTTAGTGGATGACCTAAACTACGTGATTCATTGAAGAATCCATAGATGTATTTTAAATGGTTTTGAGTTCAGTCGCCTTTCCTTGAAGTTCTTTCTTCTGTTTGATTATTAATGACTTATAGTTCCAGGAACAAGTTTATCTTCAGGTATGTGGCATTCATATTGACATGAGACGAAGTCAGGTTGTATGCATAAATTGAAATGATTTCTAAATGTTCACGTTCAATAATATCGGAAAGTTAATTTCACGTGGAACGCCGTCGCCAGGAGCTGTTTATCTTGTTAATGCAGCCGCCGCCGCCGAGCACCCACCAGCGATTGGCTCTCACAAACCGATCTCAGGATGGTTTATGAAAGGAAGTAGCGAGTTGTAATATAATGTATTTGTTTGAGTAATACTAACTGCGATACTTATTACTAACTCAATAATTTCTTTTTAATAAGTAAATAACCTTAATACAATTAACATAACACGTTTCCGTTGCAACTTTGATAAATTTATAATTTTATGAATATTATAAAAAGTAATCATGAAACCAACATACAATAATTTTACTACAGGAAGTGGATATAAATTTATATTAATTAATAACATTTAATAGTGTGATAAATCTGTATATTGAGTTGTGTTATTTGTTTAGGGTTATATATAATAATAAAACTCAGACTTTTTTTCATATTGTAGACCTACTAGTGTTTTAATCACTGTCAATGAGGTATTTGCACACATTTTATTCTTTTTATAGAAAAAAGTGTCGCGGTTGTATGTAGCTAAAAGTAGCGTAGATGGTGAAAAGGGAATTGGATTTTTCTAAAAGTATGTTAGGCACTGATTTTGATACGGATTAAACTAGTAAGGGTAAGTTAATATTAAGGTGGGGATTTTAAATTTTATCATACTTTATGAAAATGTAAATTATGTGTACATTGCTCTATAAAGTTACAGCTATACCATTTCTTATAGCGACCACTACAGCTGTTACAATGTCACCTCTTGTATGACCATTGTTAAGTAGCAACTTGGCAACACGTATAACTACACAGCCATTGTAATATAGCCGATATCGTTGCAAAGCACCGCCATTTACTCTTAGGTGATCATGTAGTTTTGATTCCTTAAGGATTATAATATATTGGTATAACGAATCGAAAATATTGCTAAGTGAATTAAAAGGTGTTTGTGATTGAATTAACGTTCATTTAGAACGTTAAATGTCATAAAAAGAATGGAAAAACAACACTTTTTGACAGACAGTAATTACACAAAAATTATAAAGAAATATTACTTAAACTTGTATCTGTATGTGTTACGTATGACATTTACTCAAGTTGCCAACCATGACTTACTATTATTTACTATATAGAATCCTTACTAATTAATTTTAAATTTCACCTTTACCACTTAATTTATTTTCATTTTAGCTAACAAGGTATGTACATATGCAATAATTTAATTTAATTTAGTACAGGTTTATTATGGATTCATTAAAAAGATATATATTTTACCGGGATGATTAAAAGTGATATTTGTTAAGCGAATATTTAAGTAAACAATTTTTGTGTGTAAAATGTACACCTCTTTGTTGGACTGTTTTTACCAGAAAAAGCATCCGTGTTTGCAAGCAATTCTATAATTCCGCGACTTTGCAACGCCACATACACTTGGCTAGTTTACATCTCCCTGCCACAGCTGTAGATTATAGGTTAGAAATTATTTCTTAACATGTAAAATATTCCCCAATAGATAATTTATTTCAAAGATAACACATATCATTCAATAACTTTTTATATCCCCCGTTACTGCGGAGTTGCGGAAGGATACTACTGTCAATGGCACATTGGTCTATTTGGTGTTGCTATCAAGATGGTCAGAAATGTGACTTTTTAGCTACCAGATGGCTTTTATTGTTGAAAGAGTTTCTGACACGATGATTAATAAAATACTAAGCCCAAACGCTGCGTATCGCTACACACTGCAGGCATTCATATAAAAAACAAGTGCTCTTAATCTTTATCAGTTTTGTCACTATTAAATTAAATTTCCATTAATATTTTCCAAAGAAGAATGAAAATACTTATTGAACAATATACATTAAGCTTCCACCTCGGTATATTAGAACCTTGATTATCTTGTTGTATCCAATATTTAAGCTCATATGGAGTTTGATATACGACAGACTTTCATAAACAGCAGGTTGTAAACTAATTTGCAAGTAAAGCCAAGCCTTTATTACTTTTGAACTTACAGTATCCCCTAAAAAAATTATTACACAAATCTTTTAAAAGATAATTTTGGAAAATGCTTCTAATCTTGATAGTGATGGTAATGAAAATAATAATAGTTTTATTTACTATGAAGTTGTATAACTAGTATTTATAGTTAAGTTAACATTGGAAAAGTAGTACTTTTATACAAATCAGGCCTAATAAAATATCTTATAAGCTAATATAAACTGGTTAATTTAACGTATGGTTGGTTGTACAAATGTATTAGTATTACTACAGTACAAGCCGCTAACCTTCATGTGGGAAATCTTCAAAATCAGATGTTCTGCTAAAGTATTGTGGAAAAAAATTAGTGTTGCCAAATAACCAAGTAAATAAAATTTCCCGAAAATTTCTTACATCTATCTACGGTCTTATTAACCAATGCCTACGTCACTCTTATTCAGTACATATAATCAACGGTGCTGGTACAATAAAGGCTGCCAAAACGCAACCTCGCCTTCGCACCCAGCCTCACTACAACCAACCAGGATCTGACAGCGTGTCCCATGAGGACGGAGACGAGGAGGGCCCACAAAACTACCAAAAAAAAACATTACCCTGGATGGAGTCACTCCATTGAGACTAGTCATTGCAGGGGGATAAAATTAGAACTTTATTTTTGACCATCAGGAACAACCACTTGAGAATTTCGCTCCTTAAATACACAGTGAGGAAATCCTTCTTATTTTACTACTAGCCTAAACCTCTGTACTTTGCAACCTTGACCTCTGTACTTAATTTAGACATTCCCAAGAGGGCCTCTTGATCTAAATAATTTAACAAGAGCTAGATTAAAAACCAAATCATCTTAAAGTGAAATAACAAAAATAAACTTATAAACGACGACAACAAGGACAACAAATAAATAAATAGATAGTCCCAGTGCGGACGTCCACCACCATCATCAACTCATCAACCATGATACTGAGGAGGACCCTGGAGCCTGATATTGACGTTTGGGGACACGCCTCTTCCTCAGGAGCTTCCCACTGTACCTGACTTTCCACCATGGACTGTACCTGACCGGCTGTGATATTTAAGTGTTGTTATTACTTATTATTGTTGCCATTGTTGATGTTTTTTTGTAGTCTAAATTTGTTATTTGGTTTTAAGAACATGTTCTGGTAAATAAGTTTGATCAAGGGGCCCCCTTTGGAACAAGTTTGCAGATGACAAGGTCACTTTCTAAAAAATCGATTTATGTCGTTCTATTTAAGAAGGAACTTTCAAATTTTGTCCGTGTAAAAAAATTAAAATTTCTGTTTTCTTGCCCTGGAAAAGACTAGTCTCATTGCAGTGACCCCATCCACGCTATTGTTTTTTGTTTTCTCTTGTAGGTTGTGAGCCCCTCCTCGCCCCCGTCCTCATGGGACCCGCTGGTTGCAGTGAGGCGAGGTGACGGTTCATCAGAGACGTGACATTTCGCATGGCAGAAGAGTGTCACGGCTCACTACTTATAAAAAAATATTTTTAAACAATAAAATAATAATCAAACATAATTATATAATATTGTAACGTATGTAAAGTACACATTTTGGTGCCTTTGCAATTAATTATTACTTGAATTGCAATGTGGCTGTCGCTGTCTGCGTTAATTGTGATAGCCGACGAGTCTGCTTGTGTGATCATTCACCTAAACCAGAGAACTGTTGTCCTTTTGTCTGCCAATTGTGTACTTACTTATTATAACCAATTATTAGGCTCTAAATCTTCAGGTAAATGGTTGTAATGTTTGAGTTTCTCTGTTATAGTGTGACAAGGTCAACTTGATGTAGGAAGATAAGGAGGAGATTAAGAGTAAAGTATAGAGGAGAAGAACAATGACAAAAAAAATTAAATACTTGTAAATATGATGATTGAAATTACTTGTAATATTGTTTACAAAAAGTCAACCATTCTCAATATTTCATTCAACTAATTATAAACTTTACAACCCTTTGATTAACACGGACAACTTTGAATATACCCAATAAACAAAGAGACGACGGAGCCTTGGGTTGGCGACCTGTGGGAAAAATTAGGTAATTTCAGAGATATTTTATACGATGTGTTGGCAACAATGACTTTTACACGCCTTTTTTTGGTGGATGGCATCTGATTGTCAAGGGCTTGTTGTATGATAGGGCAGGGCTTCTACTTCAGTAGAAAAGATGACTAGCCTCAGTTATAAGAACTAAAGTAATTGTTTACCACGTACATAATACTATCTAAACAAAACAAAAAAAAAATAAATAAATTTATAGACGTCTAAATGTCTTATTATCTTGTTAAAAAACGCTACTGTTTCAATTAGGATTGATAATATTTATTTTTAAATATAATATATTGAATTTATCACAGTTATAAAAAAGTGAGGTAAATTTTAATTTTAATGCAGAAAATGTATTTCAATTTTTTTTTATTTACTATCTTGTTACATGCAAATAAAGGTGATTATAACAAATAACTTTATTATTTTAAATTTTATAGATGTGTTAATGAAGAGTAATTTTTATTATGAAATTATAAAGCTGATTTACAAACGAATAACTTGTAAGTAATTTAATAAAGGACTGGTATTTATACTATAATTAGGTTATTACAGCTTTAGTTTCCATGCGTCATGTATTCATTTTCAATCAAATGATTAATGTGTCAAGTCAGTAATGGCTTTGTCTTCATAGCTGAATTCATAGGCCTCAATAAAGACATGTGTCATTCTCCGATTGCAATCCACTTAATTCATCCGATAATGTTGTATTCGATACGAACTAATCCATCACTCTCTCATTAAATTAACTCATGATTCAATTACTTATATCCTGGATTAATTAAAACAAGAAAACACAACCTTGTGTTTTACATTAATTATTGTACAGGGTGTTCGGAAAAAACGTTTCAGGAATTCAAGAGGTTATTGCCCACATTAAAATAAGCAAAAAGGTTCCTATAAACATATGTCCTAATATGCTTCGTTAACCCGCTAGCCGCCATTTTGGTTTTTACACTAAATAATTTTTATTTCCGTAATGGATCATTGTATTAAGTTAATATTTGGCATGCACCTTTATCGTAGCATTACCCATGTTTTATTATCTTTTGGAACTGTAGCCTGAGACGGAGCACATAAGTCAATCATGGAACCATTAAATGTTGCACAAAAATTAGTCTTAAAAGTTGTATTGAAGAAAGATATAAGGTACTCATCAGTTGTTCTTTTCAATTGAACTGGAATATTTTCCGTTCGCCAACTCTTTGTGAAATATATTTTAACTAAAACCTATAAACAATTTCCCTTTTCCACGGTTTCTCACAGCCACAACAGAAGATATTCACTACAGGTCTCAATAAATTAATACGTTACAGATACATTATACAATTTCTACAAATATTTCGTTAAATATAGCTCATGTTTTATATAGGAATATATCTCAACGTTTCCAAGATTTTAACTTTTCAGGCATCACTTCACAATATAAATTAAAGCCATAAAATAATGTTTAACAAATTTGGATTTATAAGGCGTCGAAAAAACTACCTCGACAACATAGGATCGACCCGGCCTTTGACAGGATACATGACTCCTCTACTATTCATATTTGGCCAGTGCAACAGATCAAACTATTACACATTAGTCCGGATATTAGTTAAGTTAGTTGTTAATTCCTAGGGCATGTGTGTTTATTATGCTTAACGTAACGTATCAATCGTTTTGGAATAAATAAAAGATTTCATTTAATCTAGGAGAACATATTACCAATGCTGGTTACACTATTATTGAGAATTTATTTCATTCATACTCATGCAAATGATTTTTTTAAGGTATATGTCTGTATAATAGTTTTTACTAATATTAGAAAAGACTTCCATAATAATAATTTTGTCCATCCTTCCTCTTTCCTGTGGAATATAAGACCCGTAAATTGGAGTATAATTTTTTAAGTCATACATGTAAATAAAAAACATTATAACTACACAATATATTGAGACCTTTTTTAAAATTTATTTCATTTTGTAGCAGTGTCCAATGTGGAAAGTCTTGAAACATTAATCGAATCAAACCGATTTTTATTGCCCATAAATAAGCTATGCTGTTTCAGGTTACTCTGCACTGTCAGTTGGTTATAATGGGTATTATCTCGCTCTTGTCTTCTGAGTGATCGCATTATTGTGATACCAGATTAATTGTATACCGTATACAATGCAATTGTCTGCTGCTGCCACATGCCCTTGGTCATGTCTGATGCATTGCATAGAAAATAGAGATATGTTGAATTATTTTAGAAAAAAACTGAAATCATTGCTGAGTACAAAATAATCATTATATGTACTTATAACTTGGAATAAATAGAAATTTTAATAGTATTATTTATGTCACTTAAAATACTAACATGATTGTAAGTTTAAACGTTAAAAATATACTGAAAAATTTCTAATATTCCCTGTGACTTTTCGTAAAAACCTTTCCCCAAGACAACACTTAGAACCTTCCAATTCAACAAATTTAATTGTATGGCCAAATCTTTAATAATCCAATGTGAAAGTGTAACTATATAAATAACATTTTCGACAAAAAACCTATGCAAGAACCCAAGAATAGAATAAGGAATATTTCATAGAGTACATTTTTATACCTATAAGACAGTATACGTGATTGAGAGTATATCTGAGAATTCAAGTGTACTTATTTCCCTCTTGTGAAAATTAAAATTAATAAAATTTCCGCATTAAAAATTATTTTTCTTCAGCAATGGCGTTATTCTCATAAAACTCATTTTTAAGGACATTCAAAAAAGTATCAACGTTGGCCTCTGTAAATTTTTGACAGATTCCAAACAATAATGAATTTAAGTCAGAGTTTTTATTATTAGATCTATTAAGTACAAAGACTTGCCCGTCATGGTCGGAAATTTTAGTATTAACTCCCACTACTTTAAAATTTCGCTCATTCAAATTAGTAAATATGTTATCATTTGTAGCCTACTCTCTGAGGTTTGAGTGATTCTTGTTGAGAGATTTACAACAGATAAAAACCCATTTTCAACTAAAACATTGTAAAGTATATTTCTGTTTGCGTTAGTAGAATTTGACATATCTTTGTTTGTGTCCCCCATAAAACGATAAAATCTTCATAAATATTCGTATTGTGTTATTTAACAGTAGTATATAACTCTCAATATTATTGTTGCGCTTAAAAACTTTTAATAAATATAATTATTCCTAACAATAAAACAAACTTATTAATCTTAAAATGAGTTTTGTTTGGTCAATGGTAATTTATTTTCTTCAAAAGAAAAAATAAGAAACGGCGTAATTTTACTCTAAGCCATAACCCGCTATAAAAAGTATGTTTAAAGAGCACCAAGTATTGGCTCTGAATAAGAATAGACTAAGCATTACCGACTGCTTGTTGTAAGAATCGATTAAAAGAACACCCGGCGTATGATCAGTCTAGCAAACAACACCATCCTTTAAACATTACATCTTTCTGGAGTTTCATTAACAGTGTAAAGTCCTCAGTGGTCTTAGCAGAATGCTATCACCTGAAAACATATCTCAGTCTTCACCCAACGGTATCTGTAATCTATTGGGTACCTTTTCTGTCCACTTTTATGACGACCTATTCCTGACCTATGCTACGATTCTACAATATATTTATCTGAATATGTACTACTATACTGAAAGCTATGCACAGCATTACACTAATTCTACACTTATCATTCGTTCGTATTCGCCTTAAAATATGCACAAATAACGTAATATAATGTGTCTGAGCAATCAAGTGAGGACATCTTAGAACATAAATTTCAATAAATAATAAAAGTAAAATAATAATTATATCAAACAATAATGTAAAATACTTTCCTTAAATATTAATCAATTCATATCAAAGGTGTGCCATTTTGCCTCAATTGAGGAACAGGCTGTGTTCATTCACAAACAAGGCCGTGATTTAACAAACAATCAGGCTTCATACATTAGTAGATTACTTCACTACTGTTGAACCGAGCAGTAAGTTTCCATCACACTGAGGTGCTATCAATTGTCTTGGGTTTCCAAGGTTTCGAAGGGCATTCTGAGAGACGAAAACGAACTATAGAATTAAATGTAGTCAATTCTAAAAATATAATAAAAAGCTATTTTAACATACTTTAATGTAGCTTTGAAGAAATATGATTAAGTGAAATAAAGCAATTTGCATTCACACTATATACCACGTAAATGAAACCAGTAAAAAGAACACTGTTTTTTAATCGTAAGGTTATTTTTTACAAGAACTTGATAAATTTATTCTATAATCACAATCGCGACACATTAACCAGTTTTCTCCGTAGAACTTTAATGTCCTGTTTTGTAGTATTCGCTAAAATATCCACTATGTTGTCAAACTGAGGAAAGTTGGCCGAGGTTATTCCAAGCTGTTTAAATATTTGCTTCACCCCTGATTTATTTATCTTAACACCGTCCAACATTTCAGCTCCATCCAGCCATTTCAGTACAGTTTCTTGTGACATTTTCGCAATTGATGAAAATTCTTCCCTGTTATCGGCAAACATTATAAACTTCCTTTCTAGTTGGGTTTTAAGATTATCAGCTCTACTTTGACATACACACATTTTAAAGAATACTATAACTTTGTTTATATACTTAAAGAAATAGCTAATTGTTTTGGGTTTTCATGGAAACTTCTCATGTAGGATCAGTAGAATTCTGTCCGTAGAAAAACGTTAATTTTAAATGAATATATATTTGATTTATGTTTTATATGGATACAATAAACCTTAGTAAACATTGGTATTGTAGTGAGAAATTTTATTACTGTTTGTTTTCTACTTGAGAAAATTTGGTCACATCAGTGAATTTAGATCAAATTACAAAATTCAAAGCATTATTGAGTGCTTTCAAGTCAAAACCACCCTAGTGGTCCACAGGATAATTTTATCTGGATAACCGCTGTACCTGGAGAGGAAGTTGGGGTTTCGGAATAAGGTTAGACTTCGAAGCACCAAGCAGGACTGTAGTTTTGCAGTTCCCACGGGTACTCCTAGAGCTAGGGGAAAAAACATTTTAATTTTTTTGACCTGATACGGTAATTATAGTGCTCTGATTCAGAGTATCAAAGACAGCAGTATCTTTTCATTTGAAACTAAATTTAAAGAACTATAATTATAAGTTTCTTCTTGGTTAAGAGTTATCCCATTGTGTAAAATAAGTTGATGTCAGATATCTTGTAAAACAAAGTTATCTTTGAAGAGCACTGTAAAATAAAGATATTATTTTTTATTTCTTTTGATAAAAAGTAAGTATGGTGACATCATAAATCATGACTCACGGTGGTATATTTAAGCTGTATGGCAACTTACGTCTTGCCGAGCCATCTATACTCATTATCAGAAATACGTTGGACAATGCCCAAGAAGATTACATACTTACCGACGGAAATAAATTTAGTCACGTCTACCGTTGATTTAAGTATTTAAGTTATGTTTTAACGCTGAACTCTTGAAATGATTACATTTTCTTGTATGCTAACCAATGTTTAGACAAAGCTCATATGTAATTAAACAAATTAATAAGGAGTCTAACATTAATAAATGAAAGACGCGTATTTTGTATACTCCTGTATATTGAATACTATACAGGGTGATCAAATTAAATGAGCCACCATTGGCATATCCTAAACTATGAGATTTAGAGCCTTAAAATTTTAAATATGAACCATTACCTATTTTTTAAGGCAAAAAATGAATTCCATTTCTTTGTAAATATTGGAAAATGGTGGCCAAATTAAAAATTTCTTATAACACATACTACATTTTATAATGTTTTTGAAATTTCTATGTAGTTTTAAGGCTTTTTTCATTCTTTGGCATTCTTCTCAGCTTAGGGAGCTAGAAGCAATTAATTACAGTTAATTTTAGTTCCGTAAGAATAACATGGGACGAAATCGATCTGCCCATATCTCCAAAAACATTTAGTAACATAAAAATTACTCAAAAATAAAAATGTCTTAAATTGATTTTTTAAGGTAATTTGTTCATAATAACATAATTTTTAAAAAGCAATCAAACTTCATTTATTATTTGTTTTACACATAGAAATCTACTTTTAAAATGCTTTAATTTCTAATTATCAGGTGGACGGCCCAGTAGGACTCAGATAGACATTTAAATGTAAACATAGGTTAATAAATACATTGAAACAAAGACCTGAGTACAATGATGAAAAGAAGCCCCCAAATAGATGACGAGAAGGATATGGTAGGCAATGAACATTTCCTTAAATCAGATGGTCCGAATTCAAAAATACGCAATTTTTGTAATACTTGATTCTTGGAAGTCAAGTTTGTTTCCCATAACTCTTAATTAAAATATGTTAAAAATCATTTGATATGTACCCTAGATCAAAGAAGCTTTCTCTAAAACTTAATTAAGGGACGGCACTCAAAGAAGTTTTAAACAAATTTTTCAAATCTTTTGTGACATGAACCCCAATTTTTATCGTTTAGAAATGATAGTTATAAGCCCCTCGACTTCATTTAGCCATAATAAAAATGCTTTAGAAGGTTGAATATTACGAAAGGTATTGAGTTACCTTTCAATTTTAGGCCTTATTATTCTTAAGAAAAGTTTGACTGCATACCCTTTCTTTCTCTTCCATTAATTAGTGGTCCAGCTAAGCGCATTTTAGATTGTCTTCTGGCTTCTATTAAGCCACCCGTTTGACTTTACAAAAATTGATAGTGACTTTAAGAACTAGATGTAGGGATTTAATTTATCAATTGCATTACAGTACCGGGATTTATTGTTTTATAACTCTTCTTGCTACAAAATGCCTCCGAAATTCAACCAATGCGGTCAAAAAAGTAATTTTTTTCACATTAGATCAAAAAATTATCAAATGGCGTTGAGGTTAACAATTTAATTTATCAACACAGTAAAACTGCATACAATTAACGAACCAGACAATTAATCTTCTAGCAACCAGAAAATGGATAAAAAATGGATAAAATGGATAGTTAAAGTTGTAGTTAAAACTTGTATATTATATATAGTTAAATAGTTTGAGCTAGTAAACACGATGAAGAACATAGTTTATGTCAGGGACTTACAATTGTTCTTAAAAACGGCGAGGTTATGGTAATTCCTGTTCTAAAAGCTTAGATAACAGTGAATACAACACTAATTAGTTTAAGGTGGTATAATTTTATTGTACAAAGCATCGTTGAAACATAAGCATGAAAGCTAAAAGCCAAGAGATCCTTGTATTTAACAGAAGGACTATTTGAAGTTGGCGTTGATCCAGAAACGTTGTATTTGCAGTACAAAGTTGCAGTTGATACCAAAGACCGATAAAACTGTCAGCTCTGAACAGTAACATATAACCAGTACATCTAAAAGTGTTTACTTGCTATATATTTTACACAATTCATGTTTAATAGTTACATTAATTTGAAAAGGGTATGTTTATGGTAATAAATAAATAAATAAATATCTGTATTGCCATAAAAATATACAACTGTTACATGTATGAAGGAAAATACACATCATGGTATTAATAAGAAAAATAAAAACTGTAAAAGTCTATACAGCGGTCTAAAAAAATTTAAAAATACAATACTAAAATACAAAACAATATAAATACTCTAAAACTCGCTTTCGGCTCGATGGGGGCACCGCCTTCATGCCTCCTAGTTGTTTCAACCTAATTCATTAAAGTTTCAAGAATAAAAAAAAATTCGTATCAAAGATCAACATTTGTCTTAATAGCGTATTTTGGCTAATTGACCAGAGATACGCTAAAATGTAACATATTTAAGGTTAAAAATATTTTTTTCAAATGTCTCTTATTTCTTAAAAATCTCATATTTTTACATACGAGTTTTATCACCCGTTTGAAAGTTAAAGCTCAGAGTAGGAAAACAATAAGAAAAAGAATAAAATAATTCAGACAGGAAAGCAATTAAAATCCCCCTTTTGAAGGATTTTGTGTTTATACTGTTTTTGGACTAAACTTTGATTAAAATTGATCCATGGCTGCTTCTGTAAAAAGACCTAGTTGAGGTCATAACATGTAAAATATTTTAGGTATGTATGTGTCATAAGAGTAAATAATACCCCCGTCGCAGCAGACCTGCGTACTCAGCGAATTTCCAATGGAATTTTAGATTATTTACTTTCCCCATAAAAACACCATAGAATCGAGATTGTAGGTTTTCTGCCATTGGGTGTTGTCAGAAAATCTAAGTTAATCAATAATTGGTGAATGTAAACACAAAATTGTAACAAACTCTGGCAATTTTTTATTTTCCCCCATAAACCCCACGGGGATGAGTATGTAGGTTTGCCGCCATATGGGTTTTGTAAGCAAGTATAAGTTAAACCTTATATAGATAATGTACATACCAAAGTTGATTAAGTTATGTCAATAAATAAGCAAGATATAGGGTTTTCTAGATTTCCCATAAGAATAACATGGAAAACACATTTTTGGATTTGCCCCGTAACCAGTTATGCTATGATAAAAATTCAAAATACCAAATTGTTTGCTTTTTTAAGCTCTTTTAAATGGTTTTAGTTAAAATTGATGAATTTTTAAAATTAAGGTCCAAAAATGCATAAAACACATTTTTGACTCCTTTGAAACCCCATAAAACCCCGTTCCAATAACCCGACAATGCTGGTTATATATATATATATATATATATATATATATATATATATATATATATATATGAAAATGAACGAATGGTGTTTTTGGCTTCTGGGGACCTCAAAATGAAAAAGTAAAGTGGTCCTGGGCTTAGGTCTTACCATGGCTACTACCGTAATAGCGTATTCCCTATAGGGAAATTCGCTAAAAAAATATTTAATAGGCCCAATTTTTTGTAAAAAGTTTTAAATTTTGGAAAAATACCTCTTTTTAAGGGTAAAGGGAGTGAGATAGATCTGCAAAATTTCATGACCTAACTTGTACAGCGTCTAATTCCTGACTTAAGAATTTTCCTTTAGATTTGAGGTGACTTCTGGTTCAAAAGTTACAACCAAAATAGAAAAACAAAACATAAACGGGTTAATAATTTCTATCCTATTAATATTTATGGGGGGGGGGGTTAAAGTAGAAAATTTTCGGTTTTTACATTTTTTCCGGAGGTTTCGGGCTAAAAGTAGTTATTCCAACCAACTATCAAGGTTCTAGCTCAGTTGGAAGTGGTCTGGAGTTTTGATTCTTGTAAGTGAGAGAGTGAGTTACACACCCGGGTGTATAGTTATTTAGACTCGCCTACGGCTCGATGGGGCTTCGCCCCATGCCCCTTAGGGGTTGCCCTAAATTCGTAAATTAATAAGAAGTCAAGTCGTTAAACAGGTTAGTTCCAACCGAAGAACGGGTCAGCCAAGACAGTAACAAAAGTGTCTTATACACACTACTCACAATCAATAAAAATAAAACGCTTTAAAAATCGTCTACGGTTTTTAAACCCCCTTCCTAATTCATCTTAATTCGTTAAAAAATATAATTGATAGTTGTGAAATAATAATTAACTATGTAAATAATCTAGGTATTATGCTCAATATCGGTATTGTAGAAAATTTTTTTTTACGAATATGACTGAATTAATTGACGTATCATGAAAAAAAAGAAGTGAAATAAATATTTCAGCTTCAATTTAAGTAGGTTGTACTAAAAAAGGCAAAAGAAACATATTTGTAAGTACAAAAATGTAATTTAAGTCAAGATGATTGTCGCTGTGTTTAATGAAAAGAAGTTTAAAACAAAGAGTTTAAATGTAGTTGTGGTTGTTGCTATGAATATAATTAGTAGTGGTAATTACAATAATAAATGTTTCTCTGTTACTTAGCCATCTCTTGGAGTTGCAATCATGGAAGAAGTGACATAATCCCCTGCCTCACCCAACTCAAATGAGAAATTAAAAACTTCAGGAAATAGATTACAAAGGTTTAAATCAAAGAAACAACGAATAAAATTTAAATCAATGAGCGAAAACAATAATTAAATAACATGAAAACAAAATTAAAGGAAAATAATAAAAACGGGGTGGATCCGCGAAAGACCCCTACTATTAGAAAACATTTTACTGTTTGTTAAAATATGAAATTGAGAGTTGTGAAATAATAGTTATTAAATAAAGTTATTAAATAAATGTTCTAGTTATTGTTGTGGCTTTTGTTAACGTTCTAGTGGTATATTACTTTAATTAAGGCGTTGTGGAAAGAACGGGAGTGGAATAAGAGTTATGAATTTTCATTGAAATAGGTTGTATTTTATGAGTTGCAAAATGAGTTGAAATTTGTTTAAAAGTATAGTTTAGGTCAAGATGTTTTGAGCTCAGGTGTTGTGAGTTCATTGTAGTACTTCAAGTAACAATGTTTCTCTGTTAGTTAGCCAGCGCTTAAAGTTGCAATCTGGCGTATCCAGTTCCGCCACGGGGAGGCCGAGAAACGTAGGAACCATATATGTACATATTTACAAATCAATAATAAATATAAACACCGGGCAGTTTGATACGCAGCAACCCTAGCCTCTGCGATATATTTACAAATCTTAAAACTAAAATCACACCGGGAAGTGATCTG
Source organism: Neoaliturus tenellus (assembly GCA_030545055.2). NCBI lineage: Eukaryota > Metazoa > Arthropoda > Insecta > Hemiptera > Cicadellidae > Neoaliturus > Neoaliturus tenellus. The sequence continues at coordinate 175,718,632 of CM061534.1, read as the reverse complement.
CTCACAAACCTTAAAACTAATGTACAAAAAAATAAACAGGGACTTTTGATAGGCAGGCCCCCTATCGTACTGCCATAAACAGTCTAAATCCAACGGGGAATTTTGATAATGCAGGCCCCCTAGCTTACTGCTGAGTCAAATAAGGATTTATCGAAGGAGTTCGTCATATACAATGTTCTTTGCATATGCGACTCCTTCGCGGATCCTATCGGGATTTACCAGAACAGCAATGTTGTCTGGATGTCGAACTCTACTGAGTAAGACGTACAACTGACCATGCGTGAAACAGTCCGTCCGAAGATCAACACCAACTGACTCTATTGTTTGACCTTGGCTCTTGTGCCCTGTCATACAATAGGCCAACATCAACGTAAATTGACGTCGACGAACTTTTAACGGCGATCCCTCGACAAAGGGAAAAGTGAATTGTATTCGAGGGATACAAATCGGTTCCCTTTGTCCAGGAAGTCGGACTGTGACCAAGCGGTTGCTGATCGCAGTCACAATGACTTTTGTGCCGTTAACAAGTCCTTCAGCGATGTTTAGGTTCCGCATAACGAGGCACACGGAACCAATCTTCAGACGGAGGACATGGTCAGGGACGCCTTTTCCAGTAGCCTGGTTCAGAAGTTGAATATCGACATCCAGTCCATCATCGCCTTCTTTGTCAGCAGAGTCAGCGCTTCTCAGCTCGTAAATGTTCCCGTCTAAGGAGTTTAAGACGATATTGTTAATCTCCTTGACATTCACAATTACCGTTGAGAGAATCGCTCTCTGCGCACAAAGATCCGGATCCAATAGGTAATTTGGAGGAAATACAAAACTGATCAAATCGGGCAGGGTAGTAAAATGTCGAATGCCAATTAAAGGCATAAGCATTTGACAATCCCTACCCTCACCAAAAGAGCTGGAACGAATAGTTCCGTTGCCCACCTCAAGGAGAAACTCTGAGTAGGCAGAGGACTGACAAGTCCTATGAGGTGTCGTCAAAGAGAATGTTTGAAAGTGTCGCCAAAGATGCGACGCCCGGAGTGATATACAGGCAACGTCAGATGGCGTACGAGCCTTCACCCCGACGGGCGCGATCTGGCGGAAGTCCCCCGAGCAAAGAATGATCTTACCTCCAAATGGCACATTTGAGTTCATTAAATCCCTCAGAGAACGGTCAATGATCTCAAAGATAAACCTGTGTGCCATTGGAGCCTCATCAAAAACTATGAGCTGTGCGGCTCTGATGAGCTCTGCTCGTTGACATGCTATGGGCAGTTGTACCCCCCGGCATGTTTCCAGCAGCGATCCCGGAGCTGGCCACAGCAAGAGCCACTTGACGGCAACCTCGAACATATGCGAGAATGACGAGGATAAGCGACGTTTTCCCATACCCACCAGGACCATCGAGGAAAATGAGTTTGGACTGTCTGTTTTCCTGACGATTCTGGAGGAGGGAACACACATAATCAAAAACGCGTTTTTGGTCCTCTGACAGTTTGGGACCCCACTCTTCGACAATCGACCGCTGATTATTGTCCCCGAAGATGAGGAGTTCTCTCCCCAACTCCGTCGTGTCGTCACGAACATCAGGGAGGCCGTGATCCACCAAACAAGAGCCCTGACGCCTAAGTTTACGGTCAATTTCGATAAGTGCGAGTTTGACTGCCAGGTCCGAATCGTGCGGGTTCCGTTCTAAGTGGTCTTCGCAAAGTGAATCTCGGAAAACATCCCACAAAAGAGCAGCGGGAGCTCCCATATTGCAAAGGATCACAAAGAACGAACGCAATCTAGGGCCAACCATAAATTGGGCTGCTTCACGCAAGGCATACTGATACTCTTCCTCGTCCTCAACCAGGCCGAGCTTACGAGCTACTTCCTGGAAAGTATGGCAATTTCCACCACGAGAAAGAAGATCAGCATACCCACGGCAAGGAATTAGCATTAGAAGTAAACGAAGATAGTACAGCTCACTTCTGCTGGGAGAGACCCAAAATAGACGACACACTTTTTCTCCACGCTGGCGCGCTGTGATAAAGTGTTTACCGTCGGGATGGTCGAATATTTCGCCGTTGGCAGGACGTTTCGTGTGCACAATGTACTTTTCATAAAAAGACTGATAAGTAAGATTGTCAAATTCGGGGTTCTAATGACGATCGAAGTAAACAATTAACTTGGAGCTAGCTCTGGAAGTAGCGTCTTCCAGCTGGTCTGGTCGAAAACATACAACCTGTTTCCCTTCCAGGTGAACTGGGAGACACTCAACGGTTGGCTCAGACACTGAAATAGGAAACCCCAGAAGTCTCCAACATGCGTCACTAGCACCGACCATTCTCTTCGTCACGTAATGATCTACCTCATCATCTTGCTTACTGAAGGGAGTCACAGTGACGTTTTGTAGGGAACCTCCCTTCATAAGATATTTGAAGAGGTATTTTATTACGAGGCGAGTAGAAGCTAGCTCTAAGTTAATGTGTGCTTCGTATTTCAGCAACAAGGCCGGGTTATATGGTACAACCCATCCGTCATGTACGCCAACTTGTCTTTTACGTGACGTTATGAAGCCCTTATTATTGTAATCCCGTTTATATTGGACGAACCCTCTTTCATCAACGTGTGTAGTTTCACACGAGGGCTTAGGGAAGAACTTTGTGCAATAACCCTTAGCAGAGTCCCAGCAAGGAAAGTCAGTTCGATGATTAGTACCACATGGGCCGTGAACCATGTGTTTCAGAACCAACTCTCTTAGCCGGCCTCCGGCTTCTTCCTCCGAGGGAATATCTGCGCGGATTAGTGAGTCAATTTCGGATGCTTGGACTGGTCCGTCTCCGTTAATCTTGAATACGATGTGGGCATGAGGAAGGCCCCTCATCTGCATCTCGATAACGTAGACGAAATAGACCGCACGTCCGAACATGGCCCCACTTCGCAGATCTCGGAGAAGTTCCAGAAGTTTAATCCGGAAGACTCTGCAAGCAGTGCTAGGGTCACTGCGCCCACCCCCGCGAGGACAAGCTTTCTTGTTTTCCTCCCAAGTCGCGCTGTATGTAAATGTTAGAAAGAAAGTGGGGGAGCCCAGACGACAAACTAGAGCCATGGCGTGCTCATAATGGACTTTCATATATCTGGGACCCCCTGTAAATGTACTTGGGAGGTAAACCTTTCCAGCTTGTGCCCCACCCTCGCCCTGGACAGTTTCGTCATTGGCTATGTCTTCCAAGACTTGTCTACCTGTACGACTACCACGTTGAACATCAAGGAGTTCATCCAATGACCCTATCCGCATGGCATTGGAAGTTGGTTTGGTCTGGGAAAATTTTATGAAACGAAGTTTTTCTTCCTCATACCTCGCATACATCTCAACCTGCCAAGCTTGAGAAAGACGGCCGATATGAGAGAAGCGAGGTTCGGAAAGGAGAAGACAACGTGTGTAGTTGTATTGAGTGAGCTTTTTCCCACTATTGTCAAGAAGACCAATATGCCAACCCAATGTACCTTGCAGATAGAGCAAAGGATATTGGAAGGGTTCCATCAACGGACTTAAAAGGTCTATGGACGTTGGTCTGTCATCACCTATTTTCCAGATGGTTAATTTCCTGGGTTCATTAACTGTTTCTTCTGTGCTGAGGACAGCGTGAACCTCAACGCCCGTTTGTCGGTCACAAAGAACTTTGTCGCTCGGGTGGTCAGTTCGAAATCCAAATGAGCAGAGACAGACGGCTCATTGGCTAATCGACGAAAATCTTGGACGAATGGATTACAAGAATCTAGGAAACTGGTAATCTCATCGATCACTTCGCCATCGAGAGACCTACCCATAGCAATATTTTTACGTTCCTCGCCGTCATCTATGTACAGTCGAGAACGATTGACTAACTGGATATGCCGAGACTTAGTAACGAACTTCTGACCCTGAGCGGACAAATTGTATACATGATGGTACATACGACCTTCAATTTTGAAGAAAGCGAGACCACTTGGATGCCGGTATCCACCGGGCACCTCAAGAGCACAAAAAGCGAAAAGGTCGTTGTAAGCCCTTGCCCGTTCAAGAAATCGACGGTTAGAATAGAATGCTGCTTGAAGGGGAGGCAATCGAAGGACATTGTAAGCTCCATCTCCACAGCACCATTTTTTTCTATCACGTTCTTCATCAAACAACCTAGCTCCACATAGAGGACATTTGTAGATATCTTCAGCCCAAAGACTGACTTTGTTTAATTTATAAGCGATAACGTGATCGAATAAATCTCCATTCCAGCTGGCCATTGGACCATGTTTGTTGATGAGATGACTAAGTGAAGCAGGCAAATGTCTAAGCTCTTTGACTATTGGATTTTTCAATCGAAAAACCTGAACTCTCTGACGTGAAGCTTCGGGATAAAGCTGGTCATATCGCTTCACAGAATTCCGATGTACTTCAGGATGCTGTTGAGTGTATAGACTAACAGCAGCCCTGTGTACATCGGGATGCCGTTGAGAATAGCGTTCAACAGCAGCCCTGTTTACATCGGGATTCCGTTGTGAATACCGTTCAACAGCAGCCCTGTTAACTTCAGGGTGTTGTTGACTGTATTTCTGGACCGCATCCCTCCGCTTCTCGTGATTTTTCTCGACGTATCTTTTCTTTGCCTGCTGCAATTGTTCTTCACGGGTGGTCGAGAGAATTTTAGGCCGCCCACGCTTAGTTTTCTTTGGTCGCCCTGGTCCCCTTTTAACGACTGGGTGGTCAACTGGAATATCTTCCGATTGAAGAACTGCATGTGTTGGTGAATCAGTCTGCTCGATAGATCGTTGAAATGTAAGTTTAGTAATATTATACTGACTTTCAATTCCACCTAGTGCAGAATTAGCAAGTAACAGAGAAGCTAGAGATAAATAACTGTCGCAGACAAAGAGACGTGCACGGTTTTCACCATCGTTTGAGCTGTGTCGACGCTCCTCGTCTACTCCATGAGAGTCAAAAACAAACAACATGCCATCATCACGCCAAAAGGCTACTGTATTCATCTGTCCCGTAAACAGAAAACCCCCAATCGAATCAGTAGATAAAATGCCTTCCAAAATATTTGACAAATGACGGGCGGAGTTGGACAATTCATTAGCGGATGGTGGATAGAGGCCATTGCATACGTAAGATATGTCTGCAATGTGGATTTTTTGGCCCATAATAATGACTTCTCTTACAAGATCTTCGGGAAACAAATACCTATTACTGATGCAATTCACACGACGAGACTGTCTGTATAAACTGTCACCCGCCATGAGGATTCTATCAATAATAGGTGAAGAGAATTCACCATGTAGGTAATTCCAAGCAAGCGCACATGCTGCATTGGCAACACATTGCGCATTGTTGCTGTAGGAATCGAAGCGGATATCACCTTGATGAAAAGATCCGCTTTCAATACAATAAAATTTCATTGACATTTCAACTAAAGGAAAACAAAATATTAAAATCGCAAATAATAGAGCGCACTGACGGGATCATTATCAGTAAGAGGTGTAGTTAAAAGACTTCATTTAAACACGAGCGAGAACTAACCCTGCGAAGTGATCTACGATACCACGCGACGATATACGCTGATACGTCTGAACTACGTTACCGACAAATCTATATTTTTAACCTTTTTTATAGTTTAAAAGTAAAAAAGTTGTAGTTTTATGATTTTCCCTATATTGAAACATCTCAAAGAATGTCCATACCAAATTTCAAGTCCCTATCTTAAACGGTCGCTTCAGGAATTTAATATCATCAGTGAGTGAGTCAGTCAGTTACACATGGGGCTGTATATATTATAGATATATACTCATTTAACCAATCTAATAAAGGGAAAATAATACATTTAGCTCAAATCTACAAATATATAGGCTGACCAAACTGAGACAGTATTCAATAAAAACGCGCATAAGAGACTATTAATAAAAGCTGATTAAAATATCTTTGAAATATAAAGATATGTTAATTTTACGGATCAAAAAAGTGTTGGTGTGTCATGTGCTTAGGAAAAAATAGTTCGAAATAGTATATTTCGTCACTATTCCGGAAAGTGGCCGTTACCGGTGCAAGATTGAGTTTCAAGTACGAGGTGAAACCATCGATATATACTAATGGATCGCGCGCTGCCACTGCCGGCTGTGCCGGCCGAGGGTTGCGTTCACTAAAAATTGAAGGCGGTGGGTGGCAAAAGCGTTCCGCAGCGCATCACGATAGCATTGTAGCGTCTACGCCGTTGTTTTACGGGGTGAAAAATAGTTTTAGGACATTTTCATGTGTGTTATATTTCTTAACTACACGTCCAGTTAGAATAATATTAATAACAGCCTCCAACAATAATTTAATATGTTATTAAAGCTTTTATTGTACACTCTAAAGATATATCAATATACCCAATACAAGTTTAATGTATTTAAAAAGTTGATTTGTTAGGATGAAGTAAAACAACTATATAGGTATATCAAAATTAATTTATTACTGATAAACTCCTGCAAAAAGTAACAAAAAAGCTTAAAACACGCTCACAGGTTACAAAACAAAATAGTCTTTGTTAATTTTTGTCTTAATCCTAAATTATTCTTTTTTGATTCCTCTGATGTTTTTCTTTTTGCTATGTGATGGGACAAAATCTTAAAAAATACTTTACAAATGAACTTAATTAGAATTGTCACATGAGAACCTGTAAACTCATCATTAATCGAATGTGATTGAAAAACACTTCCCTTAAAATGGTTACAAACTCTTACAGTTAGTTTGAAGTTGTTTTCTTTACAATAAACTGAATTTACTTTTATTACGTATGCATATTTTACGATCTTGAAAACATCCTCATGTGCCCTGATCAATTTTCCTTTAGATTTAAAATCAGTTAGTTGGGTATGGGGTCAGTAGTGATATAATGTATGTTCAAGAACCGGAGTTTTTACGCAAAAACCACGTATGTTCAAGAACCAGCCTCTTCATGGGATAGTCGCGTATGTTCAACAACAGAGGCCCGCGAGACCGCGAGTACTAGCCAAGCGGCTACTAGCTTCTGCCGCCCTGATACTCGCGATCTGTTTTCTCTCGTTTATTTCCTCTTATATTCGCTTGGTTGCTTCTTTGGATGCTTTATTCTACATTTTTACTATGCTCTATTATTACTTTCTCCCCCTATACCATAGTATATGGAGAAAGTATTGTTTTCGTCAAAATTTTCGAATTTGAGTTGTTGGTGGATTTATCCATTTTGGTTCCCCCTGAGTCCAAAAAAGTGGTTTTCGGAGTGATGTCTGTGTGTGTGTGTGTGTGTGTGTGTGTGTGTGTGTGTGTCAGGATGTAAACAGAGCTAGAGAATGCCCCAATGGTCCGATTTTGATGAAATTTGGTAGGTAGGTCCAAACCCACGATAATTCCAGGCGTTTTTTTTCTACAGGTTTTTGTCACCATAACAAACAGTTCTTTTGATTTTTAAATTTGAATTTGTGCTTAGAATGCTTAAAACAAATCCTAGCATTATTTAAATATGGTTTACTGGTCCTACAGATTCCTGCCACCCTAATACCTAAACAGTTGAAATACTCATTCGGTTCGATAGATCGATTATTTTCATTCGATATTTAAATCGCAATTTTTTAATCGGTTTTTCTCGAACCTTCGATGCAGTTTTCACGTGATTGGTGCATGCGGCTGATGCAACTTGTAATGCAATTTGCACCGGCTGATGCAATTTGCTTGCTAATCGAGTGAGTTTGACCCCAAAGGTTATGATAACTTGAGTATATATGGTGGTCAAAACTTAGGAGCCAGCACAGTCAAGTCCAGCGCCTTCCACAGGAAAACACTTGGTGAGTAACCAACCTCTCTAGGATTAAAACTTTAGTTTATAATGGAAAATCTTGGAAAACCATGCTGGTGTTAACTGAGAGATTTTCCTTAAATATAAGTTTAAAAAAATTTTAGACCAGTGTTTTTTAAATTAAACTTAGGATTTAAAACAAATTTCAATAATGTTTAGGGAACTTGGCTAACTAAAATTTCTCTTATGGAATATCTTGACAATTCTGGTTTTGTTGGCGAGCCCTACGTTGAAAACTGTTAGATTTTCTTTAAATATAAGTTTTAAAAACTGTGAGACCAGTGTTTTTAAGTTAAACTTAGGATTTAAAACTAACTTTAATAATGTTTAGGGAACATGGCTAACTAAAATTTCTCTTATGGAATATCTTGGCGATTCTGGTTTTGTTAGCGAGCCCTACTGGTGAAAACAGTGTGATTTTCTTTAAATATATATTTAAAAAAATTGTGAGACCAGTGTTTTTTTAAGTAATATTAACTTAGGATTTAAAACTAACTTTAATAATGTTTAGGACACTTGGTCAACTGAGTCCTTTTTTAAAATATATGATTTAAACATGTTCTAGACCAGAGTGTTTTTGTTGTTGCTGTTGTTTGTTATGAAATTAAATAACTTTTGGATATTTAAACTAATCCTACGACACGAGTACTGCCTAAGTTATGTATTTTTCCACGATCTTGAAATATAGCAAGTAGCTTTTGCCAAACATTTGTATTTAAGAGTGTTAGGCTTAAAAATAAGTTTAGAAACAGCCTCAACCCCTGGAAACTAATTTAGTTTAAAATTAAGTTTAAGAATTGTAATTTTTGTGATCAAGGAAACGGTTATCCTGATATTTTAAATAATATTGGAGGGACTGGGAAAAAATTCGCATAATAATTTTAAAATGTTTTAGACCAACTGAAGTTTTTAAAATTTTATATACCAGAGTGTCCTTATATGTCTTATTGTTATTAATACAAACAAATTGGGGTGAGCAACTTTGCTTATTTACTACACTTGTTTAATAATGTGTCTGCAACAAATTATATTTTTTAATAAATCTGAAACTTCTTTTTGTTTTACAACCAGTGGTTTTTAACTTGTTTATTTAGTTTTTTTAATTAAGATAATAATAATATTAAGGTGATTAATCTTAGTTGAACCATGTTACAGATTTGTCGATTACATAGCATCTACCTACCAAAGATACAACGGTCATTTACCCACCAAAGTCTCTACCAACATTCACTTACCAAGTTTCTTCTTAGACATCATAGTTCACGACTGTCTTAACAGCGAGCACTCATCTTCAGGTAAGAAGCTGCTGGTTAAATTTATTATAAATGCTAGAATTTTAAGAATAAAAGTGTAATTTGCTTTATTTTTTGAAAAGTTCACTTTTACTCCTAACCAAAGAAGATTGATAGTAAAAGATAAATTTTTCTTCCTTTGTTAAATTGTTTTTTACTATTTTATTTTATTTTTTTTACAGATCTGCAGATCTAAATCAATCCAGTATCTATAATTCTTGTTTTTCCTTTCTTCCCTCATTTCCAATCTAGACTTCATCATGAGTGTAGATAAATTTGGTCGTTTCTCAAGCTCTAATTCTGTTTCACAAGCTACGCGAGGGCCAAAAGGTGAAGGTTTCAATCTTACTAAAGCAGGGGACTATGACATTCAGTTAAAAAGAATTTGTAATGTGGGTGCACCTACAGAAATAGGAGATGCTGTAAATTTAAATACTTTAAATGTTTCTACAGAAAAATGTCTATCGCGCAGTGAAGAAAATGTTTACGATGCGAAAGGTTTTAAGATAAGTAATATTGGTGTACCCATTAATGATGGTGATGCTGTTAATAAGCTTTATTTTACTTCAAACACTCCAAAAAAATTTAAAGATAGCTATTCTTTTCATCAGTATAGGATCCAAGATATTGGTATGCCTTTAGTTGGTGGAGACACAGTAAATTTTGTCACATTTAACAATAAAGCTATAGTTATAAACAAAGGAAGTTTTAGTGCTAAAGGATTGAAAATATCAAATGTTCATGACCCAAAGCTTGGTCAGGATGCTGTAAATCTGCGATATCTGCAGGCGAATACATTATTTTTAAAGGGTGATTACGATGCCAAAGGACATGGTATAAAAAATGTAGCTCCGCCTATAGGCATGGGAGATGCTGTAAATTATGCATATTTAAGCGATGTGCTGGCTGAGATGGCTTATACTCTTCACAAAATATTGAAAAAAGAAAGTCCAAAACTTGCAAAGGAAGAGTGGAAAAAAAGGTTACTAAATCATTGCATACTTGTGATTGGGGTGATTTGTTTGCAACAAGTGAAAATTCAGTGCTGCAACTAGTAGATGGTGCACCCACGTCTGCTGTGATAAATACAGGCAGCGCATATGTTATTGATCATTAATAAAATGAAACCCAGCACCGGACGCATCAGTTATCCCAGAGGCTCAGGCCTGTTAGGTAGTATTGCCGGTGTTGCTGGAAATCTTTTAAATAAAGCTATTGATATTCTACCAACCGAATTACACATTCCAGGCTATCAATATTGTGGTCCAGGCACGAATTTAAAAAAAAGATTAGCCAGAGGAGATCCCGGTGTAAACAAATTAGATTCTGCTTGTAAATTACATGATATAGCTTATTCAAAATATTCTGACAGCAAAAATAGGTTGATTGCTGACAGAGAGTTAGCAGAAAGAGCTTGGGAAAGAGTTAAGGCTTCAGACGCAAGTTTAAGTGAAAAGGCAGCAGCTTGGACCGTAACAAATATTATGAAAGCAAAAAGTAAATTTGGTGGAGGCAAAATGAAACTGCATGTCAAGAGAAAAAACACAAAGTGCAAATGTAAAAAATCTTCTAAAGTTAACAAGAGGAAAGGGAAAGGATTGTATTTAAGACCCTACAAGGGTTCTGGTGTGAGTAAAAAAAAAAAAACATCGTCTACACAACGAAGGAAATAAACTACATACCTTACAAACCACTAAATACTATGGATATATTAAAATGGGCTTAAATTTTAAGAATACCATATTTTAGAGGAGTATTTATGAGAGATTCTCTACCTTCTAGAATTAATGAACGGGAATGTGGAATTGTAAACTTAGACAGTATCAATAATAAAGGAACTCATTGGGTGTGTTATAAGAAAATTGGCTTAAATGTGCAATACTTTGATAGTTTTGGAAATCTGAAACCTCCAATTGAACTTCAGCGATATTTTAACAGCGGGCCGTTCTATACTAATGTTCATTATAATTACTTTCCTCTTCAAAAAGATGGTCAGGTCAATTGTGGCCATTTATGTTTAGACTTTCTGGCAAGTAACACATAATGATTTGTGTGAGAGGAAATACATCTCGTATCCGATACACGTTATTTCCACCATTTGATCTGTCTTCATCAAGTGAATGGGAAATGGGATTCCATGATCTATTAACATATAACTCAATTCCTAATATAGAGGAAAACGTAAATGATAAGGTATGTTTTACAAACGGAGTCACAATATCCTTGCCAACGGGTTCATATGAAATAGATAGTATTAACGATTTTATTAGAAAGCAAATTGAAAGACAAAACTTGGGAATTGATTTTAAACTACATGCAAACAACAGCACATTAAAAAGTGAAATATTCTGTGATCATGGTATAGATTTTACTAAGGAACAAACAATAGGACCCCTACTGGGATTCAACAAGATCATAATTGAACCAAATAAATGGGTTGAATCAAAAAACCAAGTTTCCATTAATAAAGTAGATGTCATACGAATCACATGTAATGTTGTAAGGGGGTCATACATTGATGGCATTGAAGGTCACGTTTTGCATGAATTTTATCCTACAGTTGCTCCAGGTTTTAAAATTGTAGAAAAGCCAAATACTATAACATATCTCCCAATAAATAAACAAAACAGTTTAGAAGAAATAGTTATTGCATTGGAAGATCAAAACGGGCAATTGGTAAATTTTAGAGGTGAAAACATCAACATACGTTTAGTTATACGGGAGAAACAGCGAAGATAACATGGGGCTGGTATTTTATGGAAGACAACTGTCAAACAGAATCCAAACTCTGCACAAATATCCAATCATTCATCATACAACCATTGGTGGAGAAACATCTCAGCAACCTGAGTGTGTAAGAAGTAAAACTGTTAAACAACTAACTCCTGAGAACCGACAGTTTTTAAAAAGTATTGGAATATTTAAAAATAAGAAATGAATCGAATTATAAATGTCAATGGTGAACTCAATGTTGACAATAGTATCACTGATTATCAATTTCATTCACATAATCCTTACTCTTCAAATACATTTGGAAATAGTGATGAGATAAGAATACCTATTCATCAGCAAGATGTATATACATTACCAAGTGAAAGTTATTTATTAATTGAGGGTAAAATAAAAAAAACCAGATGGAACAAATGATGATACTACAACAAATTTTGTAAATAACGCAATTGCTTTTTTATTTGACGAAATCAGATATGAATTATGTGGAACTGAAATTTATAGGGTGAAAAATGTTGGACTTACAACTACAATGAAAAATTTACTTACCGCTCGACCTGGAGATGTATACTGGATGGAAAATGCTGGATGGAATTTGAAAACACTTGACAAACTTGGTGATAAAACAAGTTTTTCATTTTGTGTACCTCTTAAACTTCTACTAGGGTTTGCCGAAGATTTTAAAGAAATATTGTTGAACGTCAAGCAAGAGCTTGTATTACTAAGGTCTTCATCAGACAAAAATGCAATATTACAAGCTGCAGATTCAGTGCAAGATAGTAAATTTAATATTTCTAAGATTGTGTGGAAAATGCCTTATGTCAAAATTGACGATGAAATAAAATTGTCACTTTTAAAATTAGTAGAAAAGGATCAACCCTTGAGAATAGCATTTAGAAGGTGGCAGATATATGAAAATCCAGTCTTGCCACAAACAGATACTCAGACATGGACTGTTAAAACTTTGTCAGTTATTGAGAAACCAAGGTATGTCATAGTAGGATTTCAGACTGATCGTAAGGACAAAAGTGATAAAAATGCATCGCAATTTGATTATTGTGATTTACAAAATATTAAACTGTACTTAAATGGAACTTACTATCCTTATGATCCAATAAATGGGAAAAAGACTTTATTTTACCAATATTACACAAAGTTTCAATCATCATATTATGCTGGAACTGATGATCAACCATGTATAAGCAAAAATGATTTTCTTGACAAAACTCCACTATTTGTGTGTGATTGTTCCAAGCAATCAGAGTCTGTAAAAAGTGGAACCATTGATGTACGTTTAGAGTTTGAAACTTCAAAAGCAATTCCAGCAAACACTGCTGCTTACTGTTTGATTATTAGCGATTCAATAGTTTACTACTCTCCACTATCTGGAATTGTAAAAAAAGTAATGTAATTTATTCTGATTTCAAATATATGTATATATAATATATTGTGTGTACTTTATTCATATGCCTCTCCCCATTAAGACTCAAGGATTAATAAATACACAGTTTAATATTACATACAATGATTTATTTACAAATAACTTTTTCTACATAGCTTTCTTTTTACAGTTTTTTACATTCATAATTTCAAATTAATATTTACATGAGAAAATCTGAAGTTACAAATTACAAAGCTTTACCACATAACCTGTAATGGCCATAAGCTAAAGTGTTTATTTTATCATCTAATACCACTCTTTTGTCATCTTTTGAGTTTAATGCTACTTTATTTACAGTCACAGTGCTGGTAACATGATTTTTTGTTTTGAAAGATGTTTGAAGTCTAGTCTTACAAAGTTTTTGATCAAATAAACATTCTTTAAAATCCTGCATTGTTATACTTTTTTCAACAACAGTTTTGTTAACTCCTTTTGCTCTTTTCTTTACAAGTGATTGAAAGATTTCGTAACAGTAAAGTTTTGGTCTTAATCCTACAAATTCAACAATAATTTTACCTGAACACTCATCCTTAAATTTTCCAAGAACTTTCTTATTTGCCAAAGAAAAACAGAAATGTTTACTGTCATAATTGGATGTATCAAAATAATCTTTCAATTCAGGATTGTTCATATCAACATATACATCATTAGTTATTATCTCATAAAAAAAGAGTCAGTATCAGAATACAACAATCTTATTTTAGAGCCAAAAAACTTTTTCATTATGTGGTAATGAAAGTGATACATGTGGGATTTACTAAGTTCTAGAACTGTAAATCCAATATATATGGGTTTGTTAAAGAGTACTGATTCCTTTTCACATGAAACTGCAGCTAAAGATTCACTATAAATAATTCTATTAAGAAAAATAGGTTTACATATTAGTTTATCTAACCTCTTTTGTGATGTAACAAGTTCTAAATTCATACGACGGCGAATGTTTTCAATACTTTTACCATACAAAGCGTTATTCATTTTTTTTATAAAGATCTTCTTCAAACGGATTTCTAGCACATGTTCTTTTTTCTGTGTTCCAATCAATGTAAGATTTTAAAAAAGGTTTCTGTTTGAACTGTAATACACGATGAATTTTTTTCAACTTTAAGCCTAGCTGAATAGCCTGCTTTAAATTCACATAGTGACAGATGTATTTATTCTTGTTTTCTAGAGTAGTTAATAGTTTCTTTGCTTAGAATTAGGTGGAGCTTTATTTTCTGGTAATAATGGAAGATCATTGTGTTCATCATGCAAATGAGCAGGATAATCAATATCAACTTCGCAAATGTATCCAATTGGAGAGTCATCTGAGATTTTTTCAACATCAAATGATTTCAATTCCCGTTTTTTCATCCATCTAAACGACTTATAAGGTAATGAATGGCATGCTCATGGCCAGCCCATATAGGTTTTTTGCATCAAGATACATAAGATATTTTGACTCAATATTAGGATTATAATCATCTCCCATATATTTATTGTTTGCTACTGAATGTCTTTTAGAACAAGTTGTTATTCCACCACGGACCCCGCGCTCTATAAACATGTACATATCATAATTTGTGAGAAGATCTAGCTTAATTTTAGTATACTTAAGCATAGCATCAAATGTAAGGCCTGGTAAAGAAAAGTAGTGCGCACAGTCCAACCCATAGTTGTCTATACAAAGTGATCTGAAATTTTCATAAGTGTCGCATAGTAACAGTACATCTATTTTCAAATATAAATCACTGTAACTTCCCAAGTCTTCACATTTAAATTTATCCCACACCATTTTTGCATGTTCATATTCTAAGTCGTCAATTGGATCAAGTTGAAAATAGCAGTTTTCTTTTTCTGGGTCAGCCATTGACGGGTCCCCTATCCCCTTGTAGAAGCAGGATTTATCTGGTAAACATTTTTCTTTAAGTTTTTCCCAACTATCAGTATAATGATAGGGGTAAACTCCTTTGCGCGTGACTAAGGGCAATTCTGATTCAGAGAAAAACTTTCTAGTGTGTAGAAACTGTTCTTTTGGTAAATTATTAGCCAGTTCACTCAACGATCGGTCCATAAAACGAAAAGTGTCAATGAATCGTAAAGTGATTCCAGACTGAGTGTTTTTGGAAAAAGTAACAAACTTTTCGGTTGTATTTGGTATCACTCCTATTTTATAGTTGTCACATCCTAATTCACGAACAATTATATGATTGTCATAATTTGAACTACCGTGCATGAAAACTGGCAAAAATTTTTGCGCTTGCCTTTTAAGATTACACGATGCACAAAGCACATTTCTGAACTTGCCACTGAAGTGGCAATGATCGCGCACAGGAGTATTCAACAATGTAAATTCAGAGTCACATAATTCACAGTGAGTAGCATTTTTAAAACGTTGACGCTCTTCATGCGTCAAAGGCTGCATGGGTAAATTAATGTCTGTCAAGTCACCTATTAAATTGGCAAGTGATTTCAGATAATGTATGAATTTCTTTGCAGCATGTTCCCCCCTATAAATATATGGTTCTTTTGGCAAGTAATTGGTTATTGACTGAGGAAGCGTTTCATCATAAACTACATAAATTCCAAAGCTCATTGGTTCATGAACATTGTTTACAATAGTCTTTTTTGAAATTTTCTTATTTAATTTTACTAACAGACATTCAAAGTCTGCATAAACAACTATGGGAAGTTTCAGGGAATGGTGATAGTTCTTAAATTGCAAAATATTTGATGAACTTAAGGAACCATCTTTTACTTTTGAAGGCATTCACACTCTCACAGGTTTCTGATTTGAACATTCTTGAATGTGAGACTTTAATTTTGATTTTCTATTCAATCCTTGATAATGCTTAAAGCACCGCTTGCAAATAGATATTTGACGAGTGTGAGTGGTCAACTGACTCCTAACCAGCCTGCTAAAATCTGATATGTAACAGTAATGGGAAATTCCACTTTTACTAATGAATAACAAATCAAAATGGTTTGGCTTTTCTTCTTTCGAAATTCGCAAAGGGAAAACTTTGTTTTGTCCATCAAGACCATATAAATTTATGCTCACTTTACTGTTCATTTGCTCAAACTTAGAAATCTGTTTGATAGGAGTTGGGAATGAAATTCCTGAAAAATTAAATTTATTTCTGTGTTCCAAAGATTTAGTTGTTATTCTGCAATCTTTAGTGTATTTTGAGATCAGCGCCCATTCAAAGCAATTGACGTCATGGAAATTTTTGGGATTTATGACCGCTCTCTTTTTTGCTATTACACTAGGCAGAGGAATGTAAGTACTACCTCTAAGTGGTCTGTATCGTGATGTTCTAATTAGAAACCCATCAACGCTAGATAAAGTCCATCCCGAACCCTTTCCCTCATATTCTTCCTCTTCTTTGCATAGCTTTTTGAACATTTTTCTTAAAACCGCTCTACAAATGTGCTTACTAATACTGATTTGTTTTTTGTTTTGAAGTTTCTTTGTTGTAGCTCACCTGAGATCGGTTTCACGTAGGTGCATTCACAAACAATATTAAACTTAAGAGCCCCATATGAATCAAGCATACTGTGAATAATTGTTTCTACATCTGGTTTAATATGGTTTAAAATCAAACATAAGTCTTTAATCTGTTCATTCCCATTCCTGTAGTAAAAGGTTTTTAAATTTCCACTAAACGCGTTCCTCAATTCAAAAAATTCATTTAACGGCTCCCCATTGTAAAATCGAGAATTCACTCTTCGCGTGGTAGCTTCATTTTCTGAATCAGTTGCCATAAAATCCCCCTCAGAGTCAACCTCAATCCTGTGAATTAATACAACGGTTTTAATATCTATAGTATTGAGCTAACTTGCAAAAATGTTATAATTTGGAACACGGAAAATTTTAAAATTTGTTTGGCAAAAGTATTGAAAATATTCTTACAAATGTTTAGTACGAAGCTTTTCTATCAAGCTTTATTTCTTCACACTCTACACCTTCAGTTTTGGTGATTTTACTACCTACGTCATAGAGCATTTTTTCAACATTTTTGTAAGTTACTGACTTTGGGTCTGTCACAAATACAGCTTTAGTAGATACTTTAGTCCAGTATTGTTTAGGTTTTAGCCTTTTTAATTCTCTAGTGTCGGTCACCTCGATTTTTATCATCAACTGGCCTTCTTCACCCGGAGTAGTAAGTTTTCTTATAAGTTTCTTTTTTTGTGTTTGAAAAATCTGCTTAACTTTGAGAGGGCCACTTTGTTAGTTTTAAACAGTTTGTCAAATTTACTGGGACCACCTAAATCAGTTTCACTCTCCGAACCTGAACTATCATCATCATGATCACATTCATCTTCGGAAGAAGATTTACTAGAACGTTTTAAGGCTTTTGATTTTTTTGCTTCTTTTTTTGAACTTTAGTTTTATCACAATCTTCTTCTGATGATGATGATAAACTACTTGAAGGACTGGGGGAACGATTTCTTTTTAATGTTTTTGACTGATCTTTTGGGGTAGTAGGTTTAGGTTTTACTGAATCAACAAGTACTGCCTGTTCTTCTCCTTCTTCATTTACTTGTTCATCAACCGGGTGTTCATTGTTGCTTTTTAAAATTTCATGTACTATAGCATTTAAATTGTTACTGCATTCTATAGAGAATGTACGGTCAGCAAATTTTTTCTTTTTTAAGAGTGGTTTGACTGCTTTAATTAATTCGTTACTACTTATTGGATGAGCTAACAGTTCATGCAGTTTTCCTTGAGATAGATCATTGGGGAAAAACTCAAATAATCTAGCACAGAAGTGCTTAGAAATTTGCGTTAGTAAGAGATGTAAGTTTTGATATTCAGGTAGTTGGGGAAATTTGCGGTGTGTTTTCACTTTGAGGATCACATTATTCCACAGATCTATGGAATTTACTCCTAACGATATTAGATTTTGAACTATTTGAAGTAGACTAACTACATTAAGTCCATTAGAGGTTCCAGGTTCTGAGATGTCTTCAATGTCTGTTTGGGTATTCATTACTGAAAATATATAAAAGCTATGTTAATTGCTAATCACAATTGCAGAGTTTTAATACAAATAGAATGATTATTTTCCATTTTACTACACCATGCTACATAATTTAACTACAAAAAGTTATTTTCCTGTAGAACCAAACCCATTTGAACCTCTTTCAGTTTCTTCAATATCAGATATTTCTTTTACTGTTGGAGTGACAATTACTTCACAAATTAATTGACAAATTTTATCTCCTACTTCTACAGTATAATCCTCATTTGAGTAGTTGTAGAGAATCACTCCTAAATTACCGCGAAAATCACTGTCAATGACTCCACCAGCTACTTGTATTAAGTTTTTCAGAGCAAGCCCCGATCGAGATGCTAAGCGTCCATATGTGTTAGGGGGGAGTTGAACAGCTAAATCAGTATGAATTAATAATCTATCTTTTTTAGGAACTACAACTTTATATGGTGACCTAATATCAAGCCCTGCCGCTCCAGATGAGCTTCTACTTGGGATGAACGCTTTGTCTGAGAGTTTCTTAAACCCAATCATTCTCTGAAAAAATTAACAAATCCTATTTCATGTTGTTAACATTTTAAAACAGCAGCTTCTTACCTGAAGATGAGTGCTCGCTGTTAAGACAGTCGTGAACTATGATGTCTAAGAAGAAACTTGGTAAGTGAATGTTGGTAGAGACTTTGGTGGGTAAATGACCGTTGTATCTTTGGTAGGTAGATGCTATGTAATCGACAAATCTTTAACATGGTTCAACTAAGATTAATCACCTTAATATTATTATTATCTTAATTAAAAAAACTAAATAAACAAGTTAAAAAACCACTGGTTGTAAAACAAAAAGAAGTTTCAGATTTATTAAAAAATATAATTTGTTTCAGACACATTATTAAACAAGTGTAGTAAATAAGCAAAGTTGCTCACCCCAATTTGTTTGTATTAATAACAATAAGACATATAAGGACACTCTGGTATATAAAATTTTAAAAACTTCAGTTGGTCTAAAACATTTTAAAATTATTATGCGAATTTTTTCCCAGTCCCTCCAATATTATTTAAAATATCAGGCTAACCGTTTCCTTGATCACAAAAATTACAATTCTTAAACTTAATTTTAAACTAAATTAGTTTCCAGGGGTTGAGGCTGTTTCTAAACTTATTTTTAAGCCTAACACTCTTAAATACAATTGTTTGGCAAAAGCTACTTGCTATATTTCAAGATCGTGGAAAAATACATAACTTAGGCAGTACTCGTGTCGTAGGATTAGTTTAAATATCCAAAAGTTATTTAATTTCATAACAAACAACAGCAACAACAAAAACACTCTGGTCTAGAACATGTTTAAATCATATATTTTAAAAAAGGACTCAGTTGACCAAGTGTCCTAAACATTATTAAAGTTAGTTTTAAATCCTAAGTTAATATTACTTAAAAAACACTGGTCTCACAATTTTTTAAATATATATTTAAAGAAAATCACACTGTTTTCACCAGTAGGGCTTGCTAACAAAACCAGAATCGCCAAGATATTCCATAAGAGAAATTTTAGTTAGCCATGTTCCCTAAACATTATTAAAGTTAGTTTTAAATCCTAAGTTTAACTTAAAAACACTGGTCTCACAGTTTTTAAAACTTATATTTAAAGAAAATCTAACAGTTTTCAACGTAGGGCTCGCCAACAAAACCAGAATTGTCAAGATATTCCATAAGAGAAATTTTAGTTAGCCAAGTTCCCTAAACATTATTGAAATTTGTTTTAAATCCTAAGTTTAATTTAAAAAACACTGGTCTAAAATTTTTTTAAACTTATATTTAAGGAAAATCTCTCAGTTAACACCAGCATGGTTTTCCAAGATTTTCCATTATAAACTAAAGTTTTAATCCTAGAGAGGTTGGTTACTCACCAAGTGTTTTGATGTGGAAGGCGCTGGACTTGACTGTGCTGGCTCCTAAGTTTTGACCACCATATATACTCAAGTTATCATAACCTTTGGGGTCAAACTGACTCGATTAGCAAGCAAATTGCATCAGCCGGTGCAAATTGCATTACAAGTTGCATCAGCCGCATGCACCAATCACGTGAAAACTGCATCGAAGGTTCGAGAAAAACCGATTAAAAAATTGCGATTTAAATATCGAATGAAAATAATCGATCTATCGAACCGAATGAGTATTTCAACTGTTTAGGTATTAGGGTGGCAGGAATCTGTAGGACCAGTAAACCATATTTAAATAATGCTAGGATTTGTTTTAAACATTCTAAGCACAAATTTAAATTTAAAAATCAAAAGAACTGTTTGTTATGGTGACAAAAACCTGTAGAAATAATAGAGCATAGTAAAAATGTAGAATAAAGCATCCAAAGAAGCAACCAAACGAATATAAGAGGAAATAAACGAGAGAAAACAGATCGCGAGTATCAGGACGGCAGAAGCTAGTAGCCGCTTGGCTAGTACTCGCGGTTTCGCGGGCCTCCGTTGTTGAACATACGTGACTATCCCATGAAGAGGCTGGTTCTTGAACATACGTGGTTTTTGCGTAAAAACTCCGGTTCTTGAACATACATTATATCACTACTGGGGTCTTAAATCTGAACTGTGGGTTCTGAGAACTAAGCTACATTCTTCACAAGCAAATTTCTTCTCTATTTGACGAACTATTACTCCACTAATGTAATATAACACATTCTCTTTAAAGTTTGAAATTTCAAAATCTTCCATAATTTCCGCTGCGTAGTCAATTTCTAAGTCAGATTCAATATTTTCATCAGTATCTAGGCCTAGTTTTAATACATCGGATAATTGAGGGGTTGGTTCAAATTCTATACAGTTACTGTTTTCAGAGGGTCTTACACTATTACGAAACATGAGCTTTCTTAGTGCCCAGGTAAACTGTTTCACATTTGGGTTGTTATTATTTCCTCCCCTACTTCTGATACATGAAAAAAATAGTTCAAGGTGATCTTGACTTAATTTGTATGTTAACAGATACTTAAAACTATCTAGAGACAACAGCCTAAGTAGATAGAAAAAGCCACTTTCAAAACCAGCCACGTGCCGCCGGAAGCCATGTTCCCGGGCAGGCGTCTTCCGGTCGAATATTAAATGAGGTTGGGGGAGGTGGGGTGAGGGTTTGAAGTAGATTTGCGCATAAATTAAAAGTTATTTCAAAACTGAAATTCAACAATTGGTGGTTGAACTAAATTCGCGCATAAATTAATCGGGGTTGAATTAAAACTTCGCATAAAATATTGGTTAGTTCAAAACTGAAATTCAACAACTGGGAGTTGAACTGAATTTGCGCATGAATTAAAAGTCGGTTCAAAACTGAAATTCAACAACTGGGAGTTGAACTAAATTTGCGCATAAATTAAAAGTAGGTTCAAAACTGAAATTCAACAACTGGGAGTTGAACTAAATTTGCGCATAAATTAACCGGGGTTGAAGTAAAACTTCGCATAAATTATTAGTTAGTTCAAAACTGAAATTCAACAACTGGGAGTTGAACTAAATTTGCGCATAGATTAACCAGGGTTGAATTAAAACTTCGCATAAATTAAAAGTTAGTTCAAAATTGTAATTCGACTGTGTTAACAAAACTCTAACAGTTGAACGAAAATAAAAGTTAGTTCAAACATTGCGCAGCCATAAAAAGAGAGAGAGAAGGTAAATAGAAGTGTTAAGTTCCGCGGATAGAACAAGAATGAAGAATGAAACATGACGCGTCGAAATATATGCGTGACTGTAGATGCCAGTTAATGGGGGGGGGGGCCTAGGGCTTCCGGCCTGTCAGATGGTGAATTAATCAATGGGGGGAGTGGAGATGGCGCTCGGTTGAACTAAATTTGCGCATAAATCAAAAGTTAGTACAAAACTGAAATTCAACTTGATAATGGGGGGGGTACGGAAAGTATGTCAAGGTCATCCCGAGTAAGTTTTAAAAAAGCCTATCCCGCTACCACAGGAAATAGTTCTGAGAGTTGAACTATCCGGTGATAGCGGGATAGGTAGATTTAAGTTTTAAACTTTATTCGTAAAAACAAATACAATCAATGTGCAAAAACAAATACAATCAATGTGCAATATAGGTTGAATTTTTGTGATGAAATACGGAGTTGTAAAAGTAAACGCCGACGACGAGGATAAGGTAAAGGCAGAGTCCCCAGATGACGTATTTGACAAGTTTGAAGAAACGTAATATCTCGAGTTGGTTTTCCCGTTCCAATCGTTTAATTTCCAATTTCAATTTATCCTCTTCCATTCTAGTTACAAAGGGAACCTCATCAATCATATCCATCATGATTGTGTTAGTGTTTGAAATTTTAAAAGAAGTTATGTTGATAGTACAAAAGTCGAAGACGGAATGAGGAGTGAAAGCAAGAAATGTTAGTTAAATAAAAAAGTGGTGGGGGGAAAGATGAATTACAAAGAAGTGGTGGGGGAAAGATTTTGCTCTTCATTATTACCGTCAGTAGTGTCAGATGGTGCAGGAGTTAGATTTAGTAAACTGTCTTCGTCCGAACTTTCAACCTTATCACAAATAGGACAATCGTATGTTATTTCCAAATTCATTTTGATAGTTGTAAAATTATCTACAAGTTCTTGTAAAATATTAAAAATAGCTTGTAACTCTTCTTTAGAGTTTATTTCAAAACTAGAATTCATCCGTGCCAATGGAGAGTTGTTCATCGTTGGAGAGTCGGCGAGTAAATGAGGAACGCCGCCAAGGGAGGGGGCTTATTTAACGGCGAGCTTATGATTAAATAAAAAGCTAAGTTCTTCTTCTTCGTCTTTTAATTCAAATATCTTAGCTGGAGTATTTGTCTCGTCCTCCTCACTCTGTGATGATGAAGATAATTCACCAGGACGTAAATATTGAACATCAATTCTGATCCATCTCATATAATATCTATCCATTATAGCAAGCAAGTTTTGAAACAATTCTTCCATTTCTTCCCTCTCAGTTATTATACGTTGAAACCTGACGAAAGGTGTTCCCATGTTGTTAGTTAGAATGTTGGAAGTGAAATAATTCAAAGGTGGATTCAATAAGATACAAAACTTAAACTAACGGTGGGGGAAATCTAAAAGACTTATGGTGGGGGAAATCTAAAAAAACCAATGGTGGGGGAAATCTCAAGGTCATCCAATTGAAGTTTTAAAAAAGAGTGTAAAACTGAAATTACACATTCGATGGTTCAACAGGGTCTGAATACCAATCCGACCTGTATTTACATCTTTTTATCATATGTGTACAAAAATCATCTTGATGAGACTTGGTGCGTTGACAATGAGCTAGATCGAGAGGATGAAATTTGAAACATCTTTGAGGACAGCATGTATGAAAATATCTTGATTTGTAAAATTTGAAAGTTCGCAATTCCGGTGGCGGTAGTTGTTTTGTTTTGCATTTGCAGTAACAAGATCCGAAAAATTCACACTTAGTGCAAGCTAACCCGTCCACCATCATTGGTCCTAAATCTGTACACTGTTGTTCACAACAGTAACGAGGTTCGTACTTGTAATTTTGTTTTTCCATGTTGACGCTGCTGAGTCCAGTGAAAGAATAAGAGTGTATAGTGTTGAATAGTCAGTTTTATGTACTACAAAAAGTGGTTGGGGGGTAATTTCAAGGTCATCCAAACGAAGTTTTAAAAAATTATACCTTACTAATGTAAGGAAAATTGATACTTAAGAAGTTTGTTTCTGTTTGTTTTCTTCAGAATTTTTCTCTCTCTCCTGTTTGTTTTCTTCAGACTTTTTCTCTCTCTCCGCTTTAGCCATAGCGATAAGTTCTTCAGTCGATAGTGGATGTACTTCAGGAAATTTTAAAATTAATTTAGCCTGATATCCTTCTCGGGTTAATATTTCTAAATCTTCTGTCATTTGTTCAACGGTGTTGTAATCTTTTCCATAGATCTTTCCATCAAGTTCAATCATCATTCTGTATAACATCTTTAAAAATAGGTGTTGACGCAGCGAGAGTTGGGAAGCGAATGATTAGTTATCCAAGTATCACACCCTTTTTATCAACTTGACATTGATCACGTGATTCCTTAGTTTTATTTGTTAAAAGTTATTTAACATTAGTAGTACTTGTGGAACTTGATGTTATGTTGACCAGTCGGCGATGAAGATGTTGTAGGTTGTGTAGAAAGAAATACTTCATCATCGCAGTATTTTGTTTTAGTAAACATCCTTACATTAGTAGCACTAACATCAACAGTTAAGTGATAACCACCGGTAAGTAAAACTCGTATTTCGTTGGTTAAATCTTCAAGTTGTTCAAAACTCGTAATGGTGTTGGTATCGTAAGATGCACACTTGACCATTAGGGACATGTTGAAGTTTTTGTATTTAGTTATAGAGAGCGAGATGTGTACGGTACGAAAGGTAGTCGTAGACTGATGAATTTCACAAGTTGATTTTCACTTTTATTAACACACAAAATTGGGTCAAGGTCATCCCGTGGAATTTTAAAAAAAAGCAACATATTGCTATGTACAAAAACATAACAATATGTTGCTTCTTTTATTTTTTTGTTTTATATCATCTTTATTGAGAAACCATTACAAACACATATATTTACAATGTTATGTACAAACTAGTTAGTAGTAGGTGTTACATGAATAGTTAGTTCAGTTGAGTTGTTTCCACTCGGTCCGTGTGAAACTAAATAGAGTGCGCCAGGTTGAATAACTCGAAGATCTTCATTTTGTAGAAGTTGTACAAACCGTTTCGGTAGGAAGATTTGAAACTTCGGTTCGTCACCAACTGTATACGGCGCCTCGCTCAATGTGCAATTAATAGCATCACCAATTGAAGTGTCCATCTTCTTGATTGTATGTATGATGTAATGTTTTTCTTCTTTTAGTTCAGAACATTTCTTCGTCGGTAAGATTGTTGATTTAGAATGAGCGTTGAATTGATCAACCAAATTTTGAAGAAAGTTCTGCGATGCCATCTTGATGTTATTGTTAATCTTCTTTTAAACTTCTTGTTAATAATAATGTCCGTCGGAGATGTTGTCTCTTCGGAGGTTCGAGTAATACTCATGCTGCGTCATGGTAGCGCTCTCACTTTTATTACCGACATTACCCCCCACCATTCTGTTGAAGGAAATTATTTAAGCGGTAGGCATTCTTCAAAGCGCACTGTGACCTTCGATGTTTAAAACTCTTTGATGAAATACAAAGTTCATTGAAGTAGCATTGAAAATCTCTATCTATTATTGCATTTATCACTTCGTTGCTTGTAAATGATTGTATCCAATTAGCTTTTTCCAATCCTCTTGTGTAGATAGTTTTGAACTCTTTGCAGTAATGATTCATAATGTGCGGCATCATGTTATAATTAATAAAACCTTCATCCCATCTTAAGTTGTGAAAATGTTTGTACAACCATTTGTTTGTAACTTTCGCTTTAGTTGTTAGTCTATTGAATGGTAATGGAGGTTTGAATAAGTAATGATAAACTACAGATGTGTTCATATCCAAAATTACTAATTCATTTATAATAAAATTTCCATCATTTCCTCGAAAAGCTTTAAATTCAATTATACCTTTTTTAATTTCCATTATATGTGGCGCATTAGAAAACGAAACCCGTTTGTTCATGATGAAGTCTCGTCAGCAACTGACTTGTATTACAAACACGATTGTTCTTCTTTAACTTCTTGCGCTTCTTCGTCGATATTAAAGTTGGTGTGATAGTTGTTCAATTGTCTCCACATATCCACTTCTTGAGGTATTCGATTAAAAATTGAAGTATCCACGGGACCGTATAAAATTGGAACGAAAGTTTGTCTGTCTAATGTATCGATTAGATAGTCTTTGATTATTGCACTTGAAAATATTAGTTGTTTCAAATATCTGGTGACGGGACCGGTAGTACAACTTAAAGTGTAAAATTCTTCTTTTGTCAAATGTAATTTTACATCATGTCTAGTTAAATCTCTGAATCGAACGATATGTCCTCCACGATGTTTGACTATATCAACTTCAATATTTGATTCTAATAAACTTAATCTTGTTCTTCTTCCAAATGTGTTGTTACAATTGGTGTATAGTTGTAAAGCAATCGTTGTATAGTTGTAAAAGCAATCGTAAAGGTACATGAAAATCAAAGTGACCGTTGGAATCCGGTGTTATAGTGTCTTTATCAGGGGCAACCCATCCGGCGGTGACTATTGAATTCTTCTCATGCGGTGTTAATGATGTTAATCCTTTCAATGTCGTTGTTAAACCAACCTTTTTTGTCGAATCAACTGTCACCCCTGATATCTCATATCTTATTTCATCAAAAAGATATGCCATCGGGTTATTTATAAAAGGAACTGTTGAAGCAGTTTTTCCATCCAATTTTAATACCCGTCCTTCAATGTACAAATAACTTTCACACGGTAATGTTTAAATATCTTGTTGTTGAATGGGAATCCTTATTTAATCGTTATTGTTTAATTTTGATGAAGTGTAAGGGTTGTGCGTGTGATATTCCTTCTCCCATAGTGTTTCGTCGAATGTCGGTCCTTGAGATATAGCCAGGATATCCATCGTTGTTAAGTTTCAATCCAATCTTCTGTAGAAAACGAATGTTGTCCGATGTTAACTCTTCCAATGTCGAGGAGCTACTGAGCTCCCGACTCTTCCGTTGCGGTTTAAATGATAATCCCATGTCGACTTTTATGTTGCCGCTCTGATGTGTATCCGTATAGTTATCGTTTCTCCTCTAAAGTCAACACTAACACCGTCTTGATCCAATAAGTTCAGTACGATGTCTGAAATGAAACTGGTGTTTAACGGTAGGTATATCAAGTTTTGTGGCTTCTCAACAATTTTAAAACCGGGAGCCGCTGTTGGATAAAATGTATGTAAAATATGCTGATTCACTCCTTCTCTATACGATCCGTGTATAATATTACACGTTACATCGATACTATTGACTTTCAATATTGTAACAGTTGTATTACCTGAATGAGTAGTTCCAGGAGTTAAGATTTTCTTTTTTGTATTTGTAAATCCAAGTAAACTGCCAATGGAGTTTTCCAAGCTGACATCGATATAATATTTCGAAGTTATTTCTGCTTTCAAAGTATTATTGTTTCCTTTAACGGTAATATTTTCTTCTCCGAGTTGTTTCTGTAGTAATTGGTTTATATCATCAACTTCATAAGCTCCAGTAGGAAATGTAATTATTTTCAATTCTGAGTATTTTCCTGAAGCATCCTTAGTTTCATAATAATGTAGTAAATTGTTCTTTCCTTCCGTAACATTGGGAATTGAGTTGTAGGTAGTCAAATCAAGTAATGCCGCTTCCCATAATCTTTCCTTGGATAGACGCAATGCTGGGAATAGCGTACTTTTTAATGTGGATGAATTTCCACTCAGTGACACTGTATACGATGACATCTTAAAGCTGACTGACACTCTTTGCTAGAAACTCCAAACATAAATGCCCACATATTTCAGTATTGTTAGGTTGTTCTCTTTTGTAATAGTAAAAAATGTTTTTGGAGTTTCGAAAATAATGTTGCAGTTCTTTCGGCGGTGGTAGATTGCCAAAACTGTCAAAGTAGTAAACGGTTTGTCCGAGCTTTTTATAGCATACCCAATGAGTGCCTGGACCATAGGTGGAATCCAAATTTACTATTCCAGTTTCATTTTCCCATATTTTAGTTGGTAATGCATCTTTCATAAAAACTCCTCGAAAAAATGGTATTTTCAATTATGTTATATAATCATTTAACTGATGATTTGTTAAGGCTTTATTTGGAATTATTAATTGATTCTTTTTATTTAGTACACACGGTATGGTCTTAGGTATAAACCTGCTCCGTTTTTTACCATTTGCCAAACAGAAGTCTTCTTTACATTTGCCTTACGAGTTCTACGATGTCCTTTTTTAATGTTTCCACCTCTTTTGGGAGCGCTTCTTTTTGCAGGTCTTTCTCTGCGACGTCTTCCAGCACCTAACTTTGCTTTCGTCTTCATGGCTGTAGTTACTGCCCAAGCCGCTGCTTTTTCTGCAATACTTGCGTCACTTGATTTTACTCTTTGCCAAGCTTTTTCCGCTAGAATTTTATCCGCTATTGATCTATTTGTTGAATCTTTATACTTTGAATATGCTATATCGTGTTCTTTGCAAGCTTGATCTAATTTATTAATTCCAGGATCTCCTCTTGCTAAACGTTTTGACAACTTAGTTCCAGGTCCACAATATTGATAACCTCCGGGCAGATGTAATTCGTATGGTAAAGCGTCTATCGCTCGATTCACAACAGCACCAATTGGAATCCGTCTGAGCAGGGATAATGCAGCTGATGTTAAACCACGTCCTCTCTTGCCGCTGTCTTGACGACGACTGAGCGATACGGTCTTCATTATGCTGTTTTATGTAACCAACGTCTTCACTCTATGAAATACTTTATGATAATGAATCTTTTTTTGTGTATTCCATACTTAAATATTCACAAGCTTTACCCGTATATATCGATGATTGTATCTTTAATCCATTTTTCTCTCTTAGCACCTTCGATTTTATCGTGATTTGATTTACCAATTATCAATCAAATGATTAATTTACCAATCAAATGATTATGCATATCAACAACTGCATTACCTACAAGGTTCATTACATACTCTACATTAGTAGCATCTTTGTAATCTGTTGGATTATCAAGATTTGTGATACGTTTACCATTACATGTATACACAGATGGATCGTTATTAGAGGTTGCTATAACTTGATTAATAGTAGCAACATCATTCGGAGCTATTCCTGCTGATATGTTAGATATTCTTCTATTTTTTCCATCATATAAGTTATTTATTTTATCTAAAACTATAGTTTGTTTCACAACAACACAATCATTATCATCTTTACCAGATTTTACATGGGTTAATCGTCTACCTCCACATATAAAGTTAACACCAGTAGCTGATAGTTGTGGCACTTGTGTTAAAATAACAGCATCATGTTCTTCCGTGCCTAAACTTATATTTGACAATCTTTTATTTTTTCCATCCCACTTGTTATTTTGTAGTTGTAGTAAGGTAAACTTTTCACTTCCTTGCATAAACTCATCACCTTTCTTTGACACCACCTGATTTTGTTTAACAAAAGCGGATGTTCCTTTCTTCAAGCTTTCATTCATTTGTCTCACGGTAGCAGCATCCGATGGAGTTGAACCATCTTTCAGATTGGACAACAATTTTCCATGACAATCAATAACAGCACCATTATATAAAATACAATTATCTTTAATGTATTTTATATTAACACCATCACTTCCTTCTTTAGGATATCCAATATCGTTTATAGTATATTTATAGAAGGAAAATCCATCTTTTTTCTTTTCTGGTATTACAGAGTGCAAATAACGCTTATTGATTGTATCTGTATCCTCGGTTGGATCTGCCACATTAGTTATTTTATAATTTAAAGCATTGTACTTTTTTCCACTTTTAGTCTTTTCCAACAGTAAAGCGTATTCCATCGCAGATAGAAAATAGCCTTTATTAACAACATCTCCATTGTTGACTGGTTTTGCAACATTAATAACTCTGTGAGATTTTGCATCATACAGTTGGTTGTTGTCGAGTTTTAAACTTGTAGATGTTTCCTCCTTTACTGTTTTTAAATTTGTTGCATCTCCATCATCTTCTGGATCTCTAACAAACTTTAAACGTTTATTATTTATGTTATAGTCACCTTCGGGTGTTTGCGGTAATCCACTTCTTTTTCTGTTTTCTCCAACTTGCACTCCTAACGCGGAGTATCGTCCGAACTTGTCGACGCTCATGTTAGAACTGACAAATTATACGCCTGCAACTCTTATATATCCGCGGACAATTATACGATTATGCCGCGATTCCTGAGTTCGTCAATCTCAGAATCGATTTTCTTTTCAGTGGTTGTCTCACCGCTGGTGCAGTACGTAATGTTGGCAATTTTCGTTGAGGAAACAACTTTTTTATAACAATGTTATATTTTGTTGCACGTGAACGATTAATCTTTGCATCCTTTAAGTAGTTTCTTTTATGAGCGTTAGTATTTTGTAGAATCTCCTTAAAAACACTTAAATCTTTGGATGAATATCTTAGTGGTATGTTTTTAAAAATTAATTCATAAAGTCCTTTTGTTCCTTTATATTTATGCTCACCAATAATGATGTAATCGTCTTGTGTTATTTCAAGCTTTGAATCGCCGATCTTTAATTCATTCCCATCAATTCTTGCTCCGTATACGTGTGATCTACTCAAATTCGGGTTTGATTTCATGTCATGTAGCATCTTCATTATATATTTTCTTCCAAGAGGTCCATGTTGTAATATATCGCTACTCAATTGAGTTAAATTTGGAATAGATTGTTCTGCTTCAGGTATTGGCTGTTCTTCTTCCTTTTCAACAATTGGTTCTTCTTCTTCTTTTGTTTCTTCTTGCTCACTAGCACTTGTATATGAATCATCATCTTCTTCTTTTTTTAATGCTTGTACTTCTTGTTTAGAAACTGGTAGTAAAACATCTCCTTCATAACGAGGTTTACCAATAGTTTCTGATATCTGTTTTAAAGGTTCCGTAATAGGTTTAAATGTAGTCTCTAGAAATTCTTCTCTTTCACTTAAACCCATCCTCAATGCACGATTCTTCATCCTAATAGAATCACTGAGTGATTATTTCTTTCAATAGTTTTTCTTGATTCACCATGTTTACACTGTGAAGTTTAACGTGTAACTAGATGTAGCATCGGTAGTTCAACGCATAAATACAAATTTATCCAACCCTATACGATATCTACCATTTTTAATATCTTCTTCCTTCATAATAACGAGAAAGCCATATTTCTCATTCCATGCTTTGCCACACATCTCTTTAAATTTCTCAAATGCCATATCCGCATTTACATGATCATTATATATATGTTTTAAATTTGTTTCATCTTGCTTGAAAATGATCAACATATTTGCATTGTCTCTTATGAGTTGTTTTGGAATCTTACTGTATGTTTGACCAATATAAATGCTATCGATATTATGATGTCTTCCCATAGCGAAGTAATTCCTTATAGTGTCGTGATTTTCACAAGACACATCATCAAAAATAAAAATAGAAAATGGTTTTGCTTCATTTGGTTGCATAATTGTTTTACTGGCATTAAACTTGTAGAAATTCACTTCAGGTACACTTGCAAGTACTTTATCCAATAATTGATATTTTGGTTGTTGCAATGATTTTGAAAAAATGTATATATTGTTAAAGCGCAATCCTTTGGGATTAGTTATAAGGTTAAAACAACATTTGTTTTTCCACAATTTGAAGGACCAGTTATTAAACATCTTATCGTATTTGGTAGTAATTCACCATGTTTACCATGATTTAACTTATCATTGTCAACCGTCAATTCATCAATATTATTGATATTAAATCGATCTTTTTGTTGTACAATCTCCATCTTGTGTCAAGGTTAAACACACAATGAGCTATTAAATTACTATACCAAGTCTTTTGAAGGAATCCAAGAGTCTTCACTTTTATCGAATCCTAACCACCGGACTTTAACCATATCCTTATTCCTTTGTAATACCTTTTCAACAAGATATACATCACCGACTGTTGATTTCAACAATTCATGTCCGTAGAATCCACCTTGAAGTAATTCACCCTTGTTATCCTTTAATAAGTAAGTTTCAGGTATAGTTGGTTGCACTTTATAAACTGTAAATACTTCATTAGTCCAATTTGGTAGATATCTTTTACTAAATACACCTTTGTATTTGCTTATACGAACTTTATCGTTGACTTTAAACTTTTTTGGTTGCAAATTTTCCAATTTAGGTGTTGTACTATTTCTGATGCGTTGTAATACAACCTTAGCATTAGCGCTGTTTACTTGGCTAGGTTTCATTCCGATGGTACGATGATATTTGTTGTTATACTCTTTTATAAGTTGTGGTAATATGTCATACCACACGTATGATCCTCGTTTTGAAAATTGTTTATACATCGCACTTTTTAATGTTCTATTGAATCTTTCAATTATTGAAGCTTTAACTTCAGAATTTGTAGAATAATGATTTATTTGATATTTCTTCATCAAAGCTCCAAAGTCTTTATTAAAATATTCTTTTCCATCATCGGTCTGTAGATGTTTGATTTTGAATTTATTTCTTTGTATCGTTGTTTCCATAGCTTTTTTAACACTTTTACCAGTCTTATCCTTTAATGGTAAAGCATCAGCTATTTTAGTAAAACAGTCTATAATTGTTAAAATATATTTAAAACCTTTGTTTAATTTACTGTGCGGTATCATTTCAATGAGATCAGCTTGATAAAGATCATTCATTCCCTTAATAATTGTACTTCTTCTTGGAAATCTTCTTCTTGCTGGTTTATGTAGTTCATTTACAATCTTGTCCTTCACACTTTCCATCTTCAGGTGTTGCTTGCACACCGCTTGTAAAAATACTGATCCGTACAACAGTTCATTCTCTTTTATATAGTTTGAATATAGGTCAAGGGCATTTCATATTAGTGTAAAAAAGAGGGAACATGGCATTGGGCTTGCCATGTCCCCTCTTCTTTACGGAAAGGAAGAAAGGAAGAAGGTAGAGGACGAAGAATAGGTTTACTGGTCGATAGGGTTTAGAGAGTAATGTCCAAATGGCAGAGTTCTTATGTTGTCTTCAAGGATGTATCTCTTATCATCCTTATAGCTCAATGCCGATTTGGTTTGCTTCACACTGAAAAGACGATGGTTGAAGCTTCTTATGGTGTTAAATGTTGCAGTTGTTTCAACATTTTCAAACAAACATCTTTTATAATGTTCAAACTGTACGTTCTTCTTCAGGAAAGAGGTTTTTATTCCTTTGGCTTTCTTCGTGACTTGATGTTCGTTCCTTTCGTTTATGTACAGTTGAAACGAATACAGTTTAGGCATCAATGCTACAATTTCCATCATTGGCACACCATTTGTTTCATCTTTAAATTTTCCCAATACTTTCTTGTTCCTGTCGTAGTCGTAATTTGGATGGTCCTTAGGATAATCAGAAAAGTCGAAATCATCTTTATATATAAAGGTGCGTAGATCTTCGTACATGTCATTTGTTTTAATCCAGTAAATGAGTGCATCCGTATCCATATATGCGATACCAATGTTCTCTCTTCCATAATAGTTAACCATCTTCTTATAATGAAACTCGTACATGTGTGTTTTAGAAATATCCAAGATTGACATTCCTAGATACAAAGGACGATCCATTAGAACTGACTTCTTGTTCATGAAAATAACAACTAGATTTTCATTAATAATGACAGATGAACCAAAGTTTGGTTGTTGCACTTATTTCTGTAATTTTACTGGATCAGTTACCAATTTGATATCCTTATGTTTCCTTTTATTTTCCAAAGTCTTGCCAAATATTGCGTTGTTCATTAGTTTGAAGAAATCCTTTTGAAAACTTGATGTAGCGGCGGCTCTTCTTCTTGTGTTGTTGTCAATGTACGGTTTTAACCAACAAGATTGAGAGAATTGTAGTACTCGATTAATTTTTGTAATTCTTAATCCCAACTCTAAGGCCTGTTGTATCATCCAGAAGTGTAAAACATACTGAGACTTGTTGGTTAAAGTCATCAATAATTTTGGCCATCTTCCACTTGGAGAAATTTCGGTCTTCGGAAGAAGTGGTAAATCATAATGTTCGTCGTGAAGAT
Organism: Neoaliturus tenellus; assembly: GCA_030545055.2. Lineage (NCBI taxonomy): Eukaryota > Metazoa > Arthropoda > Insecta > Hemiptera > Cicadellidae > Neoaliturus > Neoaliturus tenellus. The sequence goes on along the minus strand of CM061534.1, from coordinate 175,684,668 downwards.
GTTCGGGATATTCAAAATCGACGTCAAATATGTAACCAGTTTCTCCATATTTCGGTATATCCATTATGTTTCCAATTGATTCTGGGTCTATCCATTTGAAATTATCAAATGGAAGGGTATTCGACATTGCCCATCCGTATAAGTTATTTGCATCAAAATAACCCAGGAATGTTGTTGGTTTTGATGCATCATAATCGGGCAAATACTTGTTGTTTGCCCTGACATGACGTGTTACACTTTGCGTCAATCCTCCTCGAACTCCTGACTCTAACATCAAAACCATATCTATATCTGTAAGAAGTTGTATTTTACAATTTGTTTCTTTCAACATGGCTTGCCACGCTAGTCCAGGCGAAGTGTACGAATGAAGAGGGTCCAATCCATATGCCGCAAAACACGTATTTCTAAATTCTTCCATCACATCACATAATAAAGTCACATCTAGTTTAACATAAAAATCTGAATATTCTCCCAATGTTCTAAATCCTAATTCGTTCCATACTTTGCATGCGTGATTATAATCATCTTGAGATATATCCATGTCGTACAGTTTACTTTTAAATTCTTCTTTTGGAGGTAGAGATGTTTCATTAAATCTTTCTAAACTGTCTATGTAATCATATGGGAAAACACCTTTTCGAAGTACCAGATCCAATTTGTCGCTGTTTACAATCTTCTTCGTTTCGATTAAATCTTGTTTCCTTAGGTTTTCAGAAAGTTTGGACAAACTCGACGGCAAAAATCGGTAGGAGTCCAAGAATCTTAGTTTGACGTTTCCAACTTCTTTGGAAAAACTTATGAACTTCTCTGAAGTTTCAGCTAACACATCGATTTTACCGTCGTCTCTTCCTAGTTCAGGTATTATAAAATGAGCGTCGTACCCACTAAGATTATGCAGAACCACAGGGATAAATAGTGGTAAACGATAGCTCAAGTTGCATTTATTGCAAGCAGCACCCCTGTAATAACCTGTGAGGTGGTCGTGATCTTTAACTTTATAATTCTCAATAGTAAAATCATTTTTGCACAAGAAACAGTGAGTCGCATTTTCATGTTGAATTTCTTCTTCTTCGTCCATCGTTTTCATTGGTACAATATTTGTATATAATCTTTGTGTATTTCCAGCTATTGAATATAGGTGATCAAGAAATATTTTTTCCGCATTTTCACCACTATATACTAGAGGTTCTGAATTTAATCCATATTTGTTCAAATGTTCTTCTGATAATGTTGATTTGACCATTAAACAAAAACTGTTTGGTTTGTGCATTTGATACTTGACACTTTTTCTTGCTTCACAATTTTCATCTTCAACTGGAACAAGTGTTGATTCAAAGTCCGCATACACAACTAAAGGGACTAAAGGGATACGGTATTGATGATAAACTTTTTCAAATGTAACGAATGCTCTGTTTTCCGAAGGTAAATTAATCTTTGCTTCATAATTATTGTTACGTAATCTTTTGTGCTCTTGTAACCATTCTCTTCCGTGTAGTCCATCTCGTTTAAAATTGAAACATCTCTTGCAAATTAACTTTCTGTGTCGATCTTTAGAAAGCTGCTTATTAACAAGTGAGTCGAATTTCTTTATGTACACATAGTGAGACACATCTCCTCGCGTTAGTAGTAGTAAATCCGTATGATCTGGTAGCTCTTCTTTTGCAATACGTAAAGGATACACTTTATTTGAACTATCTAATGCAAAAACATTGATAGACGTACCGGGATTTTTCTTCTCAAATTTTGATATATCTCCTAGTGATACAGGGTAAGTAATTCCTTGAAAATTGTACCTATGTCTTTGATTTTCATAGTGTTGGGTTAGGTTTATCGAAATGATTTGGTACAAACTTAGATGTCATAGCATATCTAAAACAATTGTTATCTTGATTTTTCACATTAATACACGATCTTGTATCCTTGATTCTTTGTAACGAAGGAATATAACTAGATCCCATTAATCCATAACCATGTTTGTGTACTCTTATATCTAATAATTCAATGCTTGTAAGACTCCATCCAGATCCTCTTCCTTCGTGTTCCTGAATTTTTGTTTATATTTCTTCTATACAGTTCTCTACTATTGAATCAATGTTTGAACTTTCCATGATGGTTCGGTTTTTTGTTATGAATCCTCTTGGTGATAATTCTTCTTGTACATTTATAAACATAGCTTCTAGTAGTAATCCAAATTTAAGAAAGTTCAATCTTTTCAATTCTTCTTTTAAAGTTTTACTTACAATTGGTTTTGCTTCTCTAATAAATTCTTCTAAGTTCAAGTTTTCATTTTTAATTTTATGATGCATTACTAACCTATCGGGTAAAGCAAATACTTGTAGATTCGGTAAAGTAGTTGAAGATGTTGCTGATATTTCATCTTGTTCTTCTTGTTCTTCTTGTTCTTCTTGTTCTTCTTGTTTTTCTTCTGCGTTGTTGTGAATTAGTTCTTTATGACAGTCTAATAGAATTTCATTGTGAAACGATTCCGAACATTTATCGCAATGATACATGTTGAGATGTTTACTCTTCGAAGTTTCGCAGAGAAATGATATGGGCTCTCACATTCCTCCTTTTATAACGGTCCCCCTACCACTATTTCATCTTCTTCTTCTTCACTATCCAAGAAAATCAAACGTTTTCAACAAAATATTAACCTTCTACAAAATTGATTGTCCGTTCATATTTCTTAATACTAGTTTGAATTTTCAATATTTTCCTTGATTAACTATTATTTCTTTATATAACATTATTCACACTTTCTACTTCGAGCGTTTTGCTACTATCATCTCTTTATTCCATTTTAACAATCTGCATAAATACAAGTTCATTTGTCGCGCCGACTCACTATAAATCCAGCTTTCGTACAGTACACATCTCAACGACTAAATTACAACATGTATTTCAATATGAATTTTCCTTATACAAATACTATTTCAATAACTTCACAGCAAAACAAAATTCTAACCTCATAAACTTGATAGGAAGATATGCGAACTTTTAATTCAACCCCGGTTAATTTATGCGCAAATTTAGTTCGACCAACAATTGTTGAATTTCAGTTAGTGAACTAACTTTTAATTTATGCTCAAATCTACTTCAAACCCTCACTTCACAAACTTAATAAAGAGAATTACATTAATTTGATACTTATTTCTACCGTTACACTAGCTCCATTCTCAAAAAGATATAAATAAAATGGTCCTGGATACTGTTCTTTTTCACGTCCTGCATGTTCCTCAATGAATTCGTAAGCCAATCTTTTTGAATATTCATTATGATACACTTCTCTTACATAAACAAGATTTTTTCTTCCAGAAATTTCGCTTGAACTAATGGTATTTTGCTTACATCATCCTTGTCCATCAGAGGTAGCTTGTAGGTGAAAGTATTTGGAGGTAGTTTTTGCGGTTTATCAAGTAGAGAACAAAATTTTCTATAGAATTTCTGCTCAGTGCCTGTAATACTATTAAAAGACAAAGTGGTAAGCATCTTGACGGCACAAGGTGCAAGTACAGACTAGAAACCTGGAGGTTCATAGCCCGTCTTTTATGAGTTTTAAAAATGGGGAGGGGGGAAGGAATAAGGATTGGGAAGGGATAAGGTGTAGGGTGGGGGAAGGGTAATTTGGTTATTAAACCACTTGCGCTGTAAAATAGCCGCCAACATCCACACCTTGTTCGTAGCACTCCTTCATTGTTTGAGCCCACTGCCGCATGCGGTCTCTATCATTTGGTGTTACAAGAAAAGAATTACAATCATCATACAATATAAAAGAGCCGATTCGTACGTAAGATCCTGAATCCAACCATTTATGAGCTTCAGACATAAATTTTTCTTTTGTATCGAATGGGAATTGTGGATCAATTGCTATGACTTTCAGTTCTTCACTAATTTTAACGCTATAATAATCATCTTCATCATCATCTTCACTGTCACTGTCGTTATTTAAAGTGTCTTCAGGTTGTTCAAAAACATCAGAAGAACTGAAATTTTCACTAAGACGAGGAGGCATTTTTAAAGCAAGTAATATTGTAAAGAGGAGAGACGAAACAACAAGAGTGGCGTGTAGAAGGGGAATGAGGAGTGAACAACGCTTGCTCCGCTTTTATAACGGTATGCTAATGAGAGGGGTAACAGCTGGCCGTGACCGATTATTGATCCGGGAGGTGGGGGGAGAGGAAGAAGAGGGGGTATTTATTTTAAATAATTCGCATAACTTTTAACTCAAATAAGATAACCAAATTCTTCTTTTACTAAAATGTTCGTCTTACATAGACGTTTTCAATGATGTATCGCTTGTCGTAATCGATCAAACCATTATCGAGTTATAGCCATTTTAATTTTCGGGGGGGGGGGGTTCCGCTTGATTAGTCACGGGGAGGGGGGGGGTTCCGCTTGATTAGTCACGGGGGGGGGGTTCCGCTTGATTAGTCACCGGGGGGGGGGGGGGGGGGTTCCACTTGGGCGCTCATGCGGAACCGATCTTCTCACGAGATAGTCGTTATGTGATAATGAAGGCAAATGTTCATCGCGCCGCGACCATTAATTAACTCGCATTCGCGGTGTTCATATCTTTCCTACTCATTACATATACGTTTCCTACTTCATTATTTCAAGACTAATTAACTTGCAAAACAACAGTCTCTGTCTTTGAATGCTGATGAGATTTCATTAGGAACCATTCTTTGCACGCTATATGAAGCTACACCGGCAAACAATGCAAGTCGGAGAGGTCATATAACTGTACAACGGCCTCAGAAAAGTAGATCACGAGACTTAGAGTGTTAAAAATAATGGGGGAGAAACACAACGCTCTAGCTTTCACTTATACCAGTCGGGAGCATTTTTCAAGCAACGAGTTTTCCTTGACTGGAGTTGAAGACGTAGTAGAAGTAGAAGTTGAACTTGTAATAGAAGAGCAGGCTGTAGTGAAAGTTGTAGTCGGCAGGGATGACATCGTGGTAGTTCTGTTCGCAGTTTGCAGCGTAACGTCTGGAAACAGAATGAAACGTTAGCCGTGGTCGATGCGTCTTTTATAACAGTATGCTAATGAGAAGGGTTAACAGCCGTTAAGTGGGGGAAGGTTGGGAGGGAAGGAAAGAGAGGGGGTATTTATTTCAAATAATTCGCATAACTTACGACTAAAATAAGATAACTAAATTTTTATTTAACTAAAATGTTCGTCTTACATAAACCTTTTCAATGATGTATCGCTTGTCCTAATCCGTTAATCCATTATCGAGTTATAGGCATTTTTATTTTCGGGGGGGGGGGTTCCGCTTGATTAGTCACCGGGGGGGGGTTCCGTTTGATTAGTCACCGTAGGGGGGGGGTTCCGCTTGATTAGTCATCGGGGGGGGGTCGGTCATTGACCCTTCCGAAAGTGGGTCAAGGTCATTCAAGACTTATAAAGAACCAAGGTGATGGGAACAGTAGTAACTGTTCCCACCACCCTGTTTGCCTAACAGTTCCCACTCCCAACCCACTAGTTACGTTCTGCGAGGGACATCGGCGCAATTTTGTTTGGACCGTCCGGGTCTACCGTAACGGTCCGGTCCGGGTCTACCGTAACCGTGAATTCGAAGGGAAACTGGAACAGCTAATGCAGAAACGCAACTCTAACACCCACCCAACTAATCCCACCCATCATATTCCTAAACAAAATGCAAAAACCTAGTCCGCTACCTACAATTTGCGGATGTCCCACCCCTTCTAAGTGAAGTTCAACCGAACTTCTGAATTTACATTTAATCTACCCCCTATCATCTAGCTGAAAGGCAAAACAACAACATTAATTATTAATACCAACACTTAAAACTAACAACACATCATTATTAAATATCAAATAATTCAACACAACCAAATACCATCATTATTCTTAAAATTAATACACCTTAACGCTAAACACAACTTATAACAAACATCGCAATGCGCAAATTAATTCTTAAATTAAGTGCAACTTACAACTAATATTTACACACACACACACACACACACACACACACACACACACACACACACACACACACACACACACACACATACCACATTGCATTAAAGAACGAAACGTAGTATAAGAAGTTCAAATATATATAGGCCTACTATATATTTGAACCTCTTACCGAGTCGTCAACGACTTTTCGCTATGAAAATTCGTTGACGACTGACGCGAAGATCGGGCTCGTATCGCTCCTCGGGTTTTCGAGTGGTGGGGGTAATCGGCGCAGTGGTGGGGGACTCATTTCACTCCAGTACGATCTTCAATCCGCTCCAGTTCACAGCGGTGTAAAAATGAAACGAAGGAGTGGGGGTGGCGCATGCGCAGCGACGTAAAATCCAAGGTTTGAGGTTAGAACTTTCCGTGCACAGTAAAGCTAAATTGAGTAATACAGGACTCGGCGCATGCGCAATAGCGTGGAGTGATTCCGATCCGGAGAACTCGTTGCATTCGCAGCAGCGCTAAAGTGAGTAATACAGGACTAGGCGCATTCGCAGTAGCGCTTAAGTGAGTAATACAGGACTAGGCGCAGTAGCGTGCAGTTGGCTCACTCCTGTACAAGTTATAGCAGCATAAAAATGAAACGAAGGAGTGGGAGCGGCGCATGCGCAGTGAAGTAAAACCAAGGTTTGAGGTTAGAATTTTCCATGGTGGCTGCCATGTTTAGTTCTGTTTCATTCAAACAATAGTAGTTCATGGCTGGCATGGGATGTGAAGTGTGGTAATTAGATGGGGTTAGCAACCGGTCGTGACCGGCCATTGACCGGTCATCGACCCGGCGGGGTTCCACTTGAGTGAACACCGGGGGGGGGGGATTTAATCTCCATTTTTTATGGGGGGGTTCCGCTTGATTAGTCACGGGGGGGGTTCCGCTTGATTAGTCACGGGGGGGGTTCCGCTTGAGTGAACACGGGAGGTTCCACTTGGGCGCTCATGCGAAACTGATCTTCTCACGCGATAACCGTTATAAAAGAAGATTGTTCATCGCGCCGCGACCATTAACTAACTCGCATTTGTGTTGTTCGCATCCTTCCTACTTATTATATATACGTTTCGCCAACTTCATTATACAAGTCTAATTGCTACTAACCTAAAATTTCATTTACATTAGCACATGTCGTCCTGTTTGAATCATTTTCGCGTGCTCGACGTTATATCTCATTCATCTGTCTTGTTCTGACTTCGACACGTCTGATATACATCTTGTGATGGATACGCATTGTTTAAAATTGAAACTTTTGCGGACACAACATATATTACAAAGTAATTCCAAACCTTCTGTTTCAAAGATTAAAACTAATTTAACAAAAGTAAGGAAGAAATTAAGTTTTAACCCGTTATACTTTGCTAGAACTTCGCAAGTTAGCGTTGACGATAGTGTTATTCACAACATTTTGCGTTCAATGTTACGTTTCCACAACTTCGAACTTGTTACACCTATCGACTGTGTTCAGCAGGTTTTCATATTTTACCCCCACCCTTCTTTATATAAGCGCGCTCACGACAATTCCTGTTTCATTCTCCTGTACACTCTTCAGCTAACATGAACTAACTTTTAATTTATGCGAAGTTTTAATTCAACCCCGGTAAATTTATGCGCAAATTTAGTTCAACTCCCAGTTGTTGAATTTCAGTTTTGAACCTACTTTTAATTTATGCGCAAATTTAGTTCAACTCCCAGTTGTTGAATTTCAGCTTTGAACCGACTTTTAATTCATGCGCAAATTCAGTTCAACTCCCAGTTGTTGAATTTCAGTTTTGAACTAACCAATATTTTATGCGAAGTTTTAATTCAACCCCGATTAATTTATGCGCAAATTTAGTTCAACCACCAATTGTTGAATTTCAGTTTTGAAATAACTTTTAATTTATGCGCAAATCTACTTCAAACCCTCACCCCACCTCCCCCAACCTCATTTAATATTCGACCGGAAGACGCCTGCCCCGGAACATGGCTTCCGGCGGCACGTGGCTGGTTTTGAAAGTGGCTTTTTCTATCTACTAGCCTATCCCTTAAAATTCTAATACTATTAATGTTTGACAAAAAACCTAGTACAAAGGTTTTTCTTGGATGTTCAGTTAACAGCTGTCCTCCAATTCTTAACTCTTTCAAATATTTTTCAGCATTACTTAACATTTCTTCGTCCTTTGTAATGTTCTCTAAAGTAATAGGACCTTTGTAACCCTTACCAAACGGATCTCTACTATTCATATAATCGAACATGTTATCTACAGTTCTAATAAAGTTTACAGTGGGTAAACAATCCTGGAATTGTGGATGTTGTTTAGTATACAAATACTGCAATGCTTCTGCAACACTTGAGCTTAATGTCTGAGCAGCAATTTTAACATTCATTTTCCTATTTTTCCAAAATACATGTTTATCCGACAACTTATTACACAACTTTAACCCTTCAGAATTTTGCAAATCATTAAGATTTTCAATGAGTTTGAATGCTACGTTTCCAGCATCTGACTCAAATACTTTCATGTCTGCAAGAGCATTGCGGCAAAGTTTAAGCATGTGAGGTGGATCCATTATAACACAAATGGAATGATCTATGCCATCAACTTTAAAATACGGTTTAGCAGGGAAATCACACCCTAACATTTTCATTGCACTTAAATTTGTGCTCGCACCATCAAATGTTACACTTTGAACATTTACACCAACATCATGTAATTTTAACACAGCAACCTTAATAAGCTGGGATAACAAAGTTAAATTTATTTTGTTTACAAAATAATATCCTATGACACATTTAAAATTTCCCCTCAAAGACACAATTTGAAAAACTAGGGCTTCAGTTGCTAATTCCTCATGATTATCCAACTTAAACCCTCCAAGATCTACATAACCAACATTTTCCCCTAATTTTTCATCGTAAATTACCTGTTTTCGAATACTCATAGAATCAAATACCATACTAACATTCTGTAGATGAGGTTGCTTATCTACTTGAGACTTCAAAAATAAAAATACCTCCAGTAAAAATCCTGGGCTACAATTAAATTTAGATATCCATTTCCTTACGGTTGCAGAATTAGGTAAAATGACATTCAGGTTTCTTAGGTATCTATACGCTTTGGGTGAATAGAAATACAGAGTCAAAGCAAACTCTTTCATTTCATCAGAATACTCATGTTTAAATTTACTTCTGTCCTTGTTTCTCAATTCATTCAACATTAACTGCAGAGGGAATCCTGAGAAATTGTTTTCAAGAATCTCAATTAAAGTATCGGGAGCATTCAACTTTTTCTTTAAGGTACAAATTAAATCCCCCATTGATTTAATTCTATTATCTCTACGTTTTAAACGTTGCTTAAGCACTTTAACCTGTTGGCGCAAGAGTTTCTTAGTCGGTGATGGAAGTGAAGTTTGTACATAAGTGGACTGAACTCGTTTGACCTATAAATTGAAGAAATATATCAGAAAAGAAGTTTGTAAGCATAATACTCACAATAAAAACTTAGTAATATATATCAAATTTGCAATGAAAATAGCATGTAAACAAGGTAGGCTACTTTTTGGACAGAAAATACAATTGACACATTTGTTATTACGCATCTAAAAAAAATTGTTTTAAGAGTGAAAAAATGTAAAAAATATCTAAATTAAACTTACAGGTGAAAATTTTTTTGATAAATCTGAAGTTTCTGCATTAACTGTCCCTTCCAGATTGGTTGATGTAGTTGCCAACTGGATCCTTGCATTTTCTTCTTGGTTATGACTTTCATTATTCTCTTGTACTTCCTGAAAACACCGCGTTGTATACTCATCACTTTTCATCTATATAAATACAGAATATATAATTTTGAAATAACTTCGCTCAACCTATAGTAGGATGCACGAAAATAGTCCGATGGAAATTTTAACAGCTGTGTCCCCCCTCACCCCCTCTCGCCCTGCAATGTTGTCATTTTTTGTTATGTTTACCATGTGTAATACATTATAAAAAATTTGTTTCATAATAAATTTGGCAACAATGTATCGACTCTCATCGGACTATTTTCGTGAATCCTACTATAGTCATAAACACAAGAGGTGACACATGTTTGTTTACAAATGTACTTCCCACCTGTTTGAGTACAAAACTAATTAAATACAGTGGAAAAGAAAAAAACAACTTACGCTATTATATTTCTTTCGTGCATGAATGTACAGTATATAATTCATATAACTAACTTCAAACACTCGTTAAGAAGAAATTAAATGGTACACAGGTAGTATTTTAATGACTTAACTAACATGGTTACTCACTTACATAATGCAAGAAACCGATTTTTTTAATACGGTACAATATAATGAATTTGATTAGAAACTGCCTATGACTAATAAGAAAATTAGTTTAACTTACACGTAAATTTGGATATTTTGGATAGGATCTGCTTGATGCAGTTGACAACTGGATCCCCGATTTTCTTCTGGACAAGTTGATTGGTTTTTTTCTTCTGCTCCCTGTAAGCAAAATTTTACTCATAAAACCCTCTAATTAATTTAATAACTTAAGTTTATCTATAAATATCATTATAAGTCATTATATGCCTAGTTTCAGTATAAAGACTCTTAAAAACCAAGTTTAAAGAGCTGTTTTTCGTACTTTTTATTGTTCAAGATTCTTTTTTAAGTTACATATTTATTTAACAAATAGTCTTTTTTAAATGTAGGCAGATGATGGGCTGAATTATAACCTACCGATGATTGATTTCGGTTGATTGTCCTTCTTTTTTTGGGTATCGAGGGCTGTAAGTGTGAGGGAAAATCAAATTTTGTTGGGATGGCGTCATCTTTTAGTCTTTTTCCTTGAGTTGATGAATCCGGTTCAATGTAATCCTCTGGAGTAAAGTGCTTGCTGCACAACCGTGAATATTTAGTAGGAATGAAATTTTTCCTTTTCGTAGCCACAATCCATTTCTTGAGAAGATTAGGATTTGTCAACGGGAAACTGAAAAAAATTGTCTGTTAGATAAAATAATAAACTCTACATACAGTACACAAGTAATATAATAACGAAAACAAAAGCACAATATTGATAATAGGCTACTAACTATTAGCATTAATAATACTATGAACTACGGTTGCAGTTTACAACAGTTTCCTTGCAAAATAATTAAATAGGCATAAATAAAATAATTATATAGATGACAAAAAATATAATTATATTTAAAACGCTAAGTTAAATTAGGCCTACTATGGGGGAACTATCACGGCTACACGGATGTCATAAAACCATTGATGACTGTAACCTATAGCATAATGCAAATATACCGTATCTAAAATGTAAAAAAATCTGTATGTAACCTTAGAAGATAAGAACATAAATTTAAAACTGAAAAGAGAAGATAATAAACAAGTAGTGCCTAATACAATAAAATATACTTACCGATGAAAAGAAATGTCGCTCCCTTTCTTCCATCTTGATACGCAGTTAAACGCTGAACAACTTTTTACCATTTAACTGTTTTTGCAATGGTAATACTACACATAATAACATATGAAATAACTAGGTACGAGATACTAAAATTTATTTGCACTATATACAATTTAAAATGTGACCAAAACCAGACAAAACCCCTCAAATAAGACTATAAATTCAGCTTAACCTGTCCGATGTGAAGCCAACATAGAAATAACCGCGAAATGCAGCTTTGGTGGGAGAATACCGCCTAAAATCAGCTGTTAATGTCAGGGGAGGGGTTTATCAGCTGATATACACTGGTTTACAGCAAGTTCTCCAGCGCTATCTTTAGTTCAAGGCCACGCAACACATATGACGCTTAGTACGATCTGGCGCTCTTGCCACCCAGCTCCTTCAATTCGCCCAGGATGCAACCCGCAATACTCCGCTGTGCGACGACCGGCCCGCTCCACACGGGCCTTATGGGCAGCGCGCGATCCAGTAGTATATATCGATGGGTGAAACCTGGCACTTGAAACTGGATCATACCACCTTTAATAATCATGCACTTGTAATCATACAGTTTTTGGACCTATATACACCCTACTACCATGTTATTTGTTTATGATTGTATTTACACTGTTTTCAGATGTGTAGTAATAATAAAAATTGACTTTGACCAAGAAATATCATTTTAGGTTTATTACATTGATTGCTAGAAACAATCAGATGGTTTAGTATTTTATAATACAATACTCTAAGAATAATAGCAGCGCTCGAGTTGTCAAATCTTAAAGTTTCTTTTCCGCCCTAGTCAGGAAAATTCTTATTTCCTACGTCTGTCCAAAAAGGGGTTGTTTTTTCACTCGATACAAGTCGCAAAACAATAGATGCCCCTATTAATTTTATTTTTCGCACTCGTAATTCACTTTGCACAATGATGATTTACTTTGCGTACTCTAGTTTTCAAACTTAAGAACACACAAAACTAATAAAACTGTACGCATTAACCTGCGGGTTACGTTGTTTTACCAAGAATAAAGTTTGGCAAAACGATATACACGTCCGCCTCTCATTGACGGCGTTTTTGATCATGAATCAGCATAAATACAGTATAACCAACAAACTAGCTTAGAATGAGACTTAAGTGCACAAATGAACAGCTTTGACGGGGAATTTAGTGATTTTAGTGACTTATTTACCCCCTGAAGATCTTGCAGAGGCTTCTTAAATAATTTTGTTAAATCTCCTACTTGAACACTCAAGTTATTGTTAACTAACTGCAGGAAATACATCGTATAGCCTAACATTAAGTCTAACATTAACATAAAGTATTTGGGAGACGTAGGAAACATTTAATTGCAACTCGTTATCAATGTGAATTTACGGCACTCCAGAGTAATTCTTCCGCACTCGCATGTGGCTCGTAAGTAAACATTTCTCTCGAGTGCAGCAACTTGACACTTTGCGCACTTTTTACATAACCCATAGTGAATTGACTAATTGTAATCACAACTGACAGTTCTGAAAACAATAGTTTATCGCGGCAGTATGATGAAAATGTATTGTCGTGTAAAATTTGTAAAAACTGGTGCTATGGATGAACGATAGTTTGTTCGGCACGCGTAAATCGCGAAGATGAAACGGTCACACACCAAAAGACCACTATTACGAGTTAACAAATCTGAAAATAATATATTATACTGGTTGAGCATATTAATGTATTAAACTATTATTTGTGCCCCATAATATTTACAAAACGGCCTTCAAATAAGGCTATACTAAGGAGTTCAGACACACTTACTGCACCACTGGGATCATAGCTAGACATGAAGATATTCTAATTCAAACTTAAATTCCTAGTTATAAACTGTTTATTGCGTTGTTCAATAAACTTCATTTGGATTATGATTATTTCATTGTATTCTGACAAACTAGGAGAGCTTTTGTATTTTGCACTATTTATTTATGAAATATTTTATTATCAATGAGTGTTTCTTTGTTGTGAAAAAGTGGTCTAGAGAAATAGACAAGAAAAATATGTCATTTACATTCCTAAACTATCAATCACTTCATTACAGTCTTACCCTACGCTGTGGGCAAGATATATCTGACATCATGTAAGTACGACTATCTAGTTCTGTCTGCAGGGCTTGTCAATTGCTGTCTCAATTATCAGCACAATCAATGTAGGGCTGACTAAATCGAATTACTAATTGATTCTCTTGTATCTCATAACTCCAAAAGTATCAATCTATAAGTGATCATCCTGAACTTTATGTCTGAAATTAGCCATTAGGCTGTACAAAATACTGTAAGGGTATGGACAAACGTATTAAAATGATAAAATCCCCTAATAGCAAATTCCTAGCTTTGATTTATATCGAATTGTAATATATAAAATACGCCTGATTATTAGTTATTTAAAACATTAATTTTCATGCCAGTTTGTAAAAATATTTTTATTAAGCTACAAAAAAGAGTTTGCTTTATTATTTAGTTATTAGTATTTTTTTATTGTTCCTTAAATTTAAATCTTAAATTCTAATTATCAACATTTAAAAGAATTTGTTTTTGGTTCTCATCATTATTAAATAGAACCAAATACTAAAAATATAAATTTGTCTTAACTTTATTGGAATATATGCCAGAAATAATATCTTATTAATTTGTGCAAAGCAAGTGTTCGCTGGCTCTTATTATAAAAGTTTACAATTTTATAGCATTATAACTCTTTTTGAAAAAATCATTGATAAGACATAAATAATACAAGTGGCTACTTTAAAATCAATATAAAAATGTCTCACTTATATTTTATTATAACAGGCAATATTAACTTTCCTTAACTATACTAACAAAAACTACATTCTCCTTGATAAACGATCTTAGGATCGTTGGTAATATGCCAGAGAGTTTAGTGTTTCCTTAAACAACCAGTTTCCTGAATTCTTAAACTTGTGAAATTTATTTGTCGCCTGAATGCTAACAAGTTAGGTTTCCCTCAGTGTGAATGGACCGCTTTAAAGATATTTTTTAAGTACTTTTCATAAATACGTAGAATCGATTAATGGAAATAATTACATACATAAACGAGATATTCACTTGTCAAAACGATAGATTTTAGTTAAAAATTAACTTTAATTTGTTTATTTATTATTTTTTTAGTAACTGGACATGAAATAAACTCATTGTAAATAGTAAAGAAATGATTTGCCCACCTTTTTATATTGATATTAAAAATGGAATTTTATAATTGAATCCAACTTAAGTTAAAGTTTTAATATATTTATACTCGTATTTGTCCACTTACATAGAGAAAGCCAATAGTAGTCTTATGATTTTTTAAATATATTAAATACTTTCCGACAAGGTTTGAGTAATGTTTGTTTTAATGTAGCTATTTAAGGTTGATATAAGTTTGAAGTAAAGTTTATTCATACTACGTATACTAAACCCTTAATAAATTTTGCATTGATGTCTCCTGGAATTAATTACATTCCAAAGTTCTTGGGATGCCCCCTATTGTTCTACATCAATTGCTTTATCATCAATGTCATAAATCTGCCATGAAAATTATTAATTTAAAATACCAAAAGAAATAGCATCAACTTTGTCTTACACTAAAACAAAACGATAACACCATCTACACAATCGTCATTGATAATGGATCAGAAAAATACGAGACAAAATGCATTAGTAAACAACAAAAACTGTTTAATATAATTAAACCCTATCATGGAGAGTAATAACAAGAGCATTAAAAACTTTGTATAATGTAGCGAATTTTTGTAATATATACTCATGAAACATATTTTATAAAGATGAAATACAAATATACATTACTTCTACCTTCTCAAAAACAAATAAAACTAATGTTGGCCGCGTTCAGTTAAAGATTCGTCCAATTTGAAGATTTACAAACATCTCAAATGATCGAGGGTAGCCACTATTTAGACCAAAACAAACTAATGTATGTTCCTTGTTTACAATTAAATGTAAAACAATCTTATAAACATTGTTAAAAAATGAAAGTCTGATGAGAAAAACGTGTGTAGATATTTCTTTTGAGTATATGTTAGTTAAGTGAATAGTAAAAGTATGCTGAGGCTCGTTGCGTCATCTGCATGTGAATAACTTTAAGCGTAACGTTGCAAATCGGACTGATAGAACCACCGAAAAGAATCGGACACGACTATACAAATATATCTATATATTTAAAACAGTAAGGTAAATAGTAGTTTTCATCACTAGGAGCAAAAGTGGGTCTTTTTGGTGCGCAATCGTGTTTTAAAAACGAGGCGCAGCCGAGTTTTTAAAAACGATTAAGCATCAAAAAGACACTTTTGCTTCGAGTGATGAACAACGTTTTTTATCATAATGCAAAATTAGACTTTTGATCGTTAAAAATATTAACTATTAAGATTTTGAGGTTATATTTACAAAGTAAGTAATATGCAGTGTTTACATTTCTGTTATTTACAAACAATGCTCTTTATAACGTTTGAATTTCAAAATTCTGCTCCTCAACATTAATAAATTAATAATAATATACTTAGCAAACAGCTGACTTTTCAGTACTAGGACCTAAAAAATTCTCCAGATGATTTTTCAGTACTAGGACAAGAAAGAATCGGTTTTGGTACTATTGAGAGAACAAAAAACAGGCTGATTTCGTGCAGAATGATAAAAAACGCCTTTGTACAGTTCGTCTGAGACTTCTACAGGGCCAATTTACATGGGAGTTGTACCAAAACAAACGTTTACTGTTTTGTATTAGCAGGTTTTATTTGTATTCCAAAAATATTTACGTCAAATCTGTCAAAAATGAAAAATAAACTTTTATTATGGAGATTTAATTGGGGGAAAAAGTAAAACTTTACAATCCTATGGACAGTTCGTCACTTCGTCTGAGACTTTCACTGGATCGATTTACATGCAGTTTGTACCAAATAAAAGTATTTTTTTTTTATTAGCAGGTTTAATTAATTTAACGTTATCTTACTTCCTTACTTTACAAATTCAAAATTTCTAAAAACCTGTAAATAAATTTATTTTAAAACGATTCAATCAGCTGATTGTAAACACGAATTATTTGTCTAAATACAGTAGAAGACCACAGGCTTAAGAAGGATTTACTTTCTTATATTCAGTAATTAAAAACGTGTATTAATATAATGTATTGCTCTTTTAAAGGAAAGAAATATTAATACAATGTTTAACTGTTTAAACTACAAAATTTTATAGTTGGTGGATTAAAAAATAAATACGTTTTGATTGTTTAATTGTTTAAAGTTAACTTACCATGTAAAGCAGCTAATTAATAATTGGAAGGAAATAGCAATTTAAAAAGTACACTTAACACAACGTTTCACACCATCTGCCTAGCGCTCCAATCCTCGACTGGAGCCGTCGAGTATGAACGGGCAATGGATCGTTTGATATATAAGATACAACTTATGCAGAATACAAAGTAATAATGAAAAATATGATGGAATAATGAAAAAAAGTTTTGTAAAATATGATAAATCACGAGTTAAATATTTTACATGAAAAATAAATGGCCAGTTAAATTTAAATTTGGTTGTATGATCTGAATTCGTTGAATGAGTGATCTAGTTCCGCTAGAAAGACGGTTAAAGAACCGTTCAGCGTATACAATCACTGCATTTAATTCGAAATTTCTGAATTTGGGAACATTTGGCTCTGGTTATTTTGTCCTGTTTACTACCAGTGTTAAATTATACCAGTTATATAATAGTGTTTTTTGTTTTGTGTCTATCTACGCCAGTGGCATTTTTTTAACGTTTTGACGGGGAACGGTCCAAACCCCAGTCTTGTTACTATCTAACATCGACCAGTTGTTAGAAAGCATCTATATATATAATACGTGATGCCCCTTTTTTGTTAACGCTTCTCCTCCCTTATTTCTAAACCAATTTTAAAGTTTGAGGTGTCAAAAGAATGGCCTCAGTTCGTAGTTTTGCAATAAGGTTTTAGATTTTTGATATTTTAATTCTGAAGCTCACTGGAAGCTCTCAAAGTTAATTTTTTGTCCATAAGATTAACATGGGGGACAATTTATTTTGAATTGCTAAATAAAACAGCTGTTGATAGTTGAACAAACAAACACATATGTTAAAAGCTGAATAGAAGCAAGGAATCTAAAACAAATGAAGACGAAATAATCTCTTTATTTATTTTAGATTTCTTGAATAGAAGCAAATTGAACTGGTACTAAAATATCAACACAATTTCATACTTTAATACGAGGAGTGTCTAATCTGGGGATTTAACCTTTCTCAAATGTAGCTGGTATATTTTGCTTGAAATTTTATTCACGCGTATTTGGTTCACAAAAATAATTTTTGTAACTTAAACCTGGAAAAAATCATTTTTTTTCCGAAACAAATTTTGGAAATTGAAATTTTTGACATGGGTCTTATTGGTTGTCCGACTGGTATTGAAACAATAATGAAAGGTAGCAAATACTAAAATAGAACACCAAATTTGTGTGCATGGGTTTTCAAACTGCTGTAAACTATAAGGAAAAGGGATAGTTGGTTGTAAGTGTAATAACCTTATTATTTACTATTAGAGTATAAACATGTTTTATGCACAATGCTACACATATTTAAAAAAACCTGTGTAAAAGACAACATTTAAACGTTTTTTACCTCCAGTATAGAAAACAAGCTTATTACAAAAATGGTTTTTATAAAGAAAAATGTTAACCAAAATAAAAATGCCACTAAAAACAAAATGGACCACACCAACAAAGATGTAGATTTTCTTAATTTATTTGATTTCTTTATTTAAATTTTGTAATGTCATGGAAAGTTAAGTTAAAGAGGATATAGGCATAAATAGTAATGTGGACTCATACACTATGTCATTGACTACCTCATACAGTAGTACTACAAAAACAACCGCAGTGAGTGCTGCATAACTCATACAGGACCGGGGAGTAATGAAATGTTAATTTTTATTCTTTTGTCATTTACGTTTTATTTTTTATGAACTATATGTGGATCCAACATCTGTGAATTTATTTAAAACTTTATAGGAGGGATTAGACAAAGGCCCTAAGACATATCGGCAAAAGAACAACTACGTAATCTCAGCTAATTTAGACCTAAAAGAACGAGCACCACATCTCAGCACTATCACATTGGGAAGTGGGAGAATTGGTAATGAAGATCGATCTGATTTTCACTATAGCGACATTTTTTCAAAGTATTACCATGGATCAAGGTTTGATCACCCGGTACTCTAATAAATGCAGCGCATTGCGCTGCACGGGCCCCCTAGTCATTAATTAATAGCCCAATGACAAATGGCAACTGGGTCCGGAATCGATCCTTTAAAAAGCTACTAACTTTCCTCAGGATCGAACCGGCAACCTTTGGATTCAAAGGCGAGCACTATAACCACTCAGCTACCCAGCCAGTTATATTCAGTGTTACATTAGGATATATTTTAAAATATTTACAAAATTAATTATTTCCATAAAAACTTCCATTAAGTCTCTAACATATAATAAATAAATGTTTTGTAATTATTTTAAACCATGGTTGAACAAGCAATTCGAATCATTGAAAGTAGGAACTAATTTTGTTAGCTTAGAGACTGTTTCATCGCTTTCTGTATAAGTAGCTTAGCAATTAAAATCAACTTACTTCTCTCTGAACCAAATTGAATCCGTTTACCTTAAATATTTTTTAGCTAATTCTTTTCATTAGGGCTTCTAATTTGTCCTTTACGTTCATCTTAATACAAACATATTGAAAAATTAAATACTATGGCCATAAACATTTAGAATTCAAGTTTTGGGTTTCATAATACCATTCGTACCGAAAGTCCGTCCAGCCTGTTATTTTTCCAACCGCTGTATGTAACGAGATCATCTTTTGGAGATGCCTTAGTGCCTAAATCTAATAATTTGGAAGCTTTGGGGAATTAACGTTCATTTTTAGTCCCATACGAACAACATTGGGCAAAATTTCATTGCCTATACCTTTTAAACCGTTTGGTAAAATAAAAATACTCAGTCATAAAATGTCTTAAATTTACTTCTCTTTAAACATTTAGCCCTTTAAAATCATCATTTATACATCAATGCACTCATTTTCCAATATGGTGAACAAATAAATAAACTTTTATGTTATTATGATGTTATGTTATAAGATTTTTATCTATGAGTATTTTTGTTGTTTTACTAAATGGTCTCGGAGAGATAGGCAATAACAATAATATGTGCGGTAAATTTATGCATACATACATATACTGCATTAATACAATAGTTCGGAAAAATTAAAAATATCCTTCCTCATGCATCTTTATGAAACTGGGCATAAGTTTCAGAAAATATATAATACAGAAGTTCAGAAACACTGTAATATAGATTAAAAGTTTAAATATTTAGAAAGATTTTGAATATAAAATTAAATGCAGACGGACAAAAATGACTGCAGTATGAAAATGAATGGAAATAGGATAAATGTGTTAGTGCATTATTGGCTTGTTTTTATTTTCCAAACAATTTGATAATCCTTGATAACCTACCATATATTACATATTTGATTTACCGTTAACATTCAATTCGTTTCTCATTATCTAAATAACTATACAGCCGCATGTGCAACTCACTGATTTCTTTGTATATAAATGTTTTTGCACTTACAACCAAACTAAAAATTTAAAATTTGGCCCGATGAAATTTGGAAAGTTAAAATTTGGTTGGTTACAAGGTCAATCAATATAAAGACAAATTCCCAGAAAATGACAATTTAAATCTTTATGCCCCTTAAAAACATTGAAAAAATTGATAAAACTACAGTGTGTAAGGTTTTCTATTTTCGCTGTAACTTTTGTACGAGAGGCTGCACCTCAAATCTGAGGGCAAGTGGTTGGTTAGGAATTAGAAGCTCTAAAGTTTGGTCCTGTAAAATGTTGCCATATCTCACTCTCTTCGCTCTTAAAAAGGGATGTACTTATAAAAGTTCGAAAATCTTTCACAAAAATTCCCTGTTTTTATTTATTTTTTTTTTTTACTTTATATTAAGGCACATATATGCCTGAAATTTATAACATATTATGACTTTATCTAGGTCTCGTTATAGTAGCAGTCATTGGCCAATTCAATTCTAAGCTAAGTCCAAAAAAGTTGTAAAACACGAAGAATGTAATATTTTTCATGTAAAGTGTTTGTGATTTACTTTACTCTGATAAATGTACAGTTATGTAGGTATATTTTTTGCAAGTATTATTTTCTACTTTAGACTCTTTAAAATTTCGTTCTTATTAAATTTTGTCATATCTCACCCCCTTTCACCTTGAAAGGGGCTTGTTTTCAAAAATCCAGTATTCGTTCACAAACAGTGTGCTATTTTAATATTTATTTACTATTATGGCATATAGATGCTAGTAGCTATGACCTCAACTAGGTCTTACTATATTAGCAGGCATTTGCCAATTATTGTAATCAAATATTAGTCCAAAAAGTGTAAAACAAGAAATCCTTATTTTTTAATGTATTGTGTTTGTAATTTTGTTTAACCTAGTGTACAAACTGTTATATACAGATTTGCCAATATTACATTCATTTTAAAGGTCCTTTAAATTTAGCCTTATGGATTTTTTTCCGTATCTCAACTCCTTCAACCTCAAAATGCATAATAGTTCACAAATAATTTCCCCATTATGCATTGGTACTTTACTAAGAAATCTAACCCCTCTCCAACCCGGGGAAGATTTAGGCCCTGACCTTCGCATCAACGTTTCTTCCCGAGATAGTAGAGATCATTAGGGGATCACTGTCACTACATGGTTTGTAATTACATAATTTATTTGATTTCATTGATTTATGGTTGTTCGGATTAATTGGTTTTTATGATGTTTTCCTATTTAAGCTAAAACCTTCAAACTGTTATAAATAAAGAATAAACTCAGTCATTCAGGAAAAACATACCTTCAAACCTTAAAGTTACCCATTTTAAGGATTTATTTATTTAGTTTTAAATGGAATTTTTAACTGCTTTCGTATTAAAATAACTTTATTATTTATAAATTTTATTTTCTGTGAGCTTTAACTTTCAAATGGATGGAAATTTGGAAGAGAATATTTCTTTTAAGAAATATATTTTGAAAAAACACCCTTACAAACATTAAATATGTTAGCATATCTCTTGCTGCTTAGCCCTTAGACCAATTTGTAAAATTTGATGTGTATTATGTAAGTGCCTAACACCTTGATTTATTAGGGAGAATGAAATAGCAAGGAGGCGTGGGGTCAGAGCCCCCATCGAGCCATAGGAAAGTTCTCACTATACAATAAAATTATATAAACAGCTTAATACATCATACGGGTGTTTTACATTGATTGTTTAGTAGGCGGATTTTATTACTCATTGGTCGTAATTTTGGGACACCCTGTACATTGACCCTGGGTAGTGCATCACAGTCATGGCATTTGCCAGGAACCAACCCCTGCATTATTCAAAATGTAGCGTTAATCATGTATCTGAACGTTGTCGTCTTATGACATGAATATCAAATGATGATCATTAAACTTCAATTTCATGTTCACGTTATTTTGTTAAACTATTTTATGGTTATTCTTTAGATAGTATAAGAACAGTAAATATATAATTAAAAGTTCTATTAATCAGTTTTAAGCAGGCTATTCAGGAATGAATAACAACTACACTCTTTTTGTATACTTTACAACAAAGGGTGTTAAGTTTTTTTTTTTTTTTTTTTTTTTTGTAATCTATTTATATGTTTTATAATAATGTTGACCTTAGAAACTCACCTTTATTGTTCTGATATAACTTAAAAACTTAGTTTTACATTGTAATTCAAATTATTATGTTGCTAAATATTAAATCGT
The DNA here is from genome assembly GCA_030545055.2 of Neoaliturus tenellus. NCBI lineage: Eukaryota > Metazoa > Arthropoda > Insecta > Hemiptera > Cicadellidae > Neoaliturus > Neoaliturus tenellus. Next base: position 175,662,383 of record CM061534.1, on the reverse strand, counting down.
TGCTTAAAAATTCAGTTAAGTGTACGGTGTTGTGTTTGTTAATTTAGCTTACGCTTGGGTTAATTATATCAGCCAACCTGCCACGTAGATCAGAGGGACGGAGACAATGGATGTATATTACTTTGGTGTCTGTTGCATTGATTTGGACAACAATTAGTGGTATTGTTACTGATTAGACATATAATGTGTTATTCAATAGATATTATGTTATACAAACATGTAAAAGGTTTATTAAATCTATATATATAATTCCGTAAGCGAATCGGTCCCCACGAAATATCTCGAGTTAGGAGAAAGATAGGGTAACGTATGATGGCTCATTTTAAAGCTTTTGGGCCAAGGACGCAAGGAAAAATACCAGAATTATCAAAAGGTACCTGGGCTTTGCCCCATTGGACCTTGAAGTTACAATGTTAATCTAATGGGAAGAGGATTTTTGGATCTGCACGTGTAACTAAGCAGATGTTAAATTAAATTTTTTTATCATAAACTCAGCTGTTTATTGAGCAGATATTTTGAGTTAAGATAGCAATACAATTATAACTTTAAAAATTATCAATTCACTATAAAAAAGGAGAACACTAATAGTCATGGACAAATTACTGATTCACAACAGATGTCTTCTTCGTGACCCCATCTATGTCTTTAAGGAGACAGGAGTAGAATTTTTGTATATGCTGATATACCACAGTTAAAAGTGGATTAGACGTGGCGTGATTGATATAATGGTTAAATTTATATTGTCTTTAATCAGTGAATTTCGTTTAGATATTACATTAATGCTTTATATATTGGCTATTTAGTATAGTTAGAGTCGAATCACTTTATTGAGTATTTGTTTATTTCCGACTGAATCATATTATGTAAACTACTAACATTGGATAACCTCCGAATGAAGAATATTTTGTTTTGGTTTAATCCCTTCTCTGCTTCTTTCTTTAAGTAGTTCGTAGGGAAAACAATAAACGCCCGTTAATCCATAAAGACAGGGAGTTTTTATGTAAATAATAGTGTGCGAAAACGGACAACACAATATATTAATCAATGTTATACTTAATTGACCGAATAGAACAAAATAGACTACAATAACATCACGAGGGCGTCGGGGACACGGGGGAAATAGGGGGCACTGCGGTGGGCACAGGACGGTACGGGAAGGACGGCGGGGATGGCGATACGGGACCATGGGGAGCACAGGATGTTCGAGATATGAGAGCATAGAGGGCACGAGGGGGACATGGGGGACTTGGGGGGCATGGGGAGAAACACACGAGGGTTAGAGGAAAATGTAGGAAACGGGAGTGCGGGGGCATAGGCACTCTGGGGTGGCATGGACGACATATGGGGCACGGAGGAGTGTGGAGGCGGGGAGTGTGGGGGCACAAGGGGCACCAGGGGCGTCGGTGGGAAGAGGGTTAGATGGGTATGGGGTAACACGGGGAGGCATGGGGGACAGAGAGGGCATCGGGACAACGGGGAAGAAGGGTGGGCATATAGGCACAGGGCACCGTGGGTGCAGGGTTATGGATGGGGGGCTCGAGAGGTGTCGGTGGCACTGGGGCTAGGGGGCATTGGGGCCAAGATTGAGGCATGAGTGACATAGCGGGCACGGGGTGAAATGGTGAGCATGGAGACACGGGCGTATGAGGCATGGGGAACAAGGGCACTAGAGATGTTAGTGGCACGAAAGCTGGTTGGGAATGGGGGCACAGAAGAGGAATGAGGAACATAGAGACCAGGGGAACCATGTTGAAGAACTGCGGGCATCATGGGAGAACGGGGGAAAGGAACATGGGGGCACAAAGTCCGGGGGCATGGGTGTTACTATAGGGCCCTAGGGGTGTTGGAGGTACAGGAAACACTGGACCCGAGAGTTGAACGGGGACTTAGGGAGGATTGGGGGACACGGCGAGTGTGAAGGAATGGGGGGCACAGGGGTCCAGGGTGAAGGAATATACAGTATTAAAGGGCTAATGTCGGATTGAACTATTTTATTTACTTGAGTATGCAAACTTATTATGAACATGTTTAAGGTTTAAAAAAACTATTTTTACTGAGTCCGGTTGTGTAATAGTGCAATAGCTTTTCCCCCATAAAATAGACTACTGTATTTTAATACAGGGGAGATTATTGGTAAATTACTGATTTGGTAAATTACTGAACTCCAAAATGTTTCGTCAAGATTAAATCATATTTTATTAGAAAATCCAAACATATAATCATACTACAACTTGAGATGAAATAGAGTAATTGTGCATGGAGGTGAAGAATTGAAACTTATTTATTGGAGACAACATCACTATTTTGATTTTTAGGGGCCTTTGCCCCTACAATCCCCTAGTTTTATATTTAAAGCCAAAATAACAATAAATACATACTGATTCTGTACATATTTTCATTTTATCCTCATAGGTTATTAAAGTAAATTATTGTATTGCCTATACATTGATTAGGTAATTGCGTCATCAACGTCTTCATCGTTTGATAAAATGAGGCGCTCAATTAAAATATACAGAGTGGAAAAAGGTCTGTAAATGATATAATATCTTTTAAAACGTTTAGGTAATATAACTTAAATTTTGCAAATTGATTTTGAGTGACAAAGTCTACTTTCTAAAGTACGTATTGTCTTTGGACCTCCAAGGGATTACTGCCCCTTCCCAAAGAAGTCAAAAGAAAATCTTAAATGTAGGTCAATATTTACACGAATTAAAAAAAAGAATTGTAAAAAGTGAGGAGATATAACATGGACTCTGTTTATTATTGGATAACGAATCAACCTTATTCAAATGTTTATTCTCTCATTTTTGACAAGTCATTTACATGGTTTTGTACTGAACTGAGGAGCGTCGTTGTGAGTAACTATCCCTTGAAAAAAAATGGGCCCAGAAAGTTTCCTCACTGGTTCATATATAAAATAATACAACTTGTAATGCGAAAGAAGACTACTCATAGACAATACTCATCATTTAAATAAAAATCACGATTTGATCAAGACGTCTTGGAAGAGTTCAAACGACTTCGCTCGGAATGCAAAGCGCTTACTTCAGTCTGCTACAATAATTTTAACAGAATAAATTATTGCTCTCTTTTTCTCTCTCTCGTTACCAACCCAAAATTATTCTGGACATTTGCAAGTACCCAAAGCAAACAAGATCCAAAACCTAAGAATTTAAACTTCAACGGTGTCATTGCTGAAGAACCCAATGATGTATCCAACCTCTTCGCTACATACTTTGCTTCTACATTTAACGCTGAATAGGTAAAACCTCCTGAATACCAATTGAAATCAAACCGACCACCCTCAACATTGAAAATGAATGCTAACGTTATTGAGAAGAGATGCCTTACCTTAGATGGAACAAAAGGCCCTGGTTCACACGGCTATCCTCCAGTAGTTAGATTTGGTCACTTCTGGGACAGGTCAGCTGCCCCGGAAGCCACGTGCCGGGGCACACAGCTTCCGGTCGTATATTAAATGAGGGGTGAGGAGGTGGGGTGAGCGTTTGAAGTAGATTTGCGCATAAATTAAAAGTTAGTTCAAAACTGAAATTCAACAATTTGGGAGTGAACTAAATGTGCGCATAAATTAACCGGGTTCAACTAAAACTTCGCATAAATTAAAACTGAAATTTCACATTTCAGTTCAAAACTGAAATTCAACAGTGGAATAAAAGTAGAAGTTAGTTGAAAAAGGAGAGGGGATAATTGCTTCAAGGTCATCCGGAGGAAGTTTTAAAAAAGACTGAACTTCTAAGAGTTCAGTTTAACATCGATCGTCGTACAGGTCAGTCGAAACCGACGAGCGACCGAAGAATAGCTTCAAGATCATTCCTCGCCGTCGAAGATACATCCGAAACTTGGACGGGGTTCTGTGGATTCGGTGAAGGCGAAGTTCTCGGAGGATTCTCTCTCGGGTGGGTAGTAGACGATATTTCGTGAACTTGTACTTGTTCTTGGTTTGTATCCATCTTCGTGTAGTGTGTAATTTAGAGCGGAGTAGTTGTCGGTCGAAGAGCGTATAGAAGAATGAAACAGGAATTGTCGTGAGCGCACTTATATAAAGAAGGGTGGGGGTAAAATATGAAAACCTGCTGAACACAGTCGATAGGTGTAACAAGTTCGAAGTTGTGGAAACGTAACATCGAACGCAAAATGTTGTGAATAACATTATCATCAACGTGAACCTGCGAAGTTCTAACAGAGTATAACGGGTTAAAACTTAATTTCTTCCTCACTTTTGTTAAATTTGTTTTAGTCTTTGAAACCGATGGTTTGGAATTATTTCGTAATATATGTTGTGTCCGCAAAAGTTTCAATTTCAAACATTGCGTATCCATCACAAGAAGTATGTCAGACGTGTAGAAGTGAGAACAAGACTGATGAATGAGATATAACGTCGAGCACGCGAAGGTGATTCAAACAGGACGACATGTGCTAATGTAAATGAAATTTCAGGTTAGTAGCAATTAGACTTGTATAATGAAGTTGGCGAAACGTATATATAATGAGTAGGAAGGATGCGAACAACACAAATGCGAGTTAATTAATGGTCGCGGCGCGATGAACAATCTTCTTTTATAACGGTTATCGCGTGAGAAGATCAGTTGCGCATGAGCGCCCAAGTGGAACCTCCCGTGTTCACTCAAGCGGAACCCCCCCCCCCCCGTGACTAATGAAGCGGAACCCCCCCCCCGTGACTAATGAAGCGGAACCCCCCCCATAAAAAATGGAGATTAAAATCCCCCCCCCCCCGGTGGTCACTCAAGCGGAACCCAGCCGGGTCGATGACCGGTCAATGGCCGGTCACGACCGGTTGCTAACCCCATCTAATTACCACACTTCACATCCCATGCCAGCCATGAACTACTATTGTTTGAATGAAACAGAATTAAACATGGCAGCCACCATGGAAAATTCTAACCTCAAACCTTGGTTTTACGTCACTGCGCATGCGCCGCTCCCACTCCTTCGTTTCATTTTTATGCCGCTATAACTTGTACTGGAGTGAGCCAACTTCACGCTACGGCGCCTAGTCCTGTATTACTCACTTTAGCGCTACTGCGAATGCGCCTAGTCTGTATTACTCACCTTAGCGCTGCTGCGAATGCAACGAGTTCTTCGGATCGGAATCACTCCTCGCTATTGCGCATGCGCCGAGTCCTGTATTACTCAATTTAGCTCTACTGTGCACGGAAAGTTCTAACCTCAAACCTTGGATTTTACGTCGCTGCGCATGCGCCACCCCCACCCCTTCGTTTCATTTTTACACTGCTGCGAACTGGAGTGGATTGAAGACCGTACTGGAGTGAAACAATTCCCCCACCACTGCATTAATTACCCCCACCACTCGAAAACCCGAGGAGCGATACGAGCCCGATTTTCGCGTCAGTCGTCAACGAGTTTTCATAGCGAAAAGTCGTTGGCGACTCGGTAAGAGGTTCAAATATATAGTAGGCCTATATATATTTGAACTTCTTATACTACGTTGCGTTCTTTAATGCAATGTGGTATGTGTGTGTGTGTGTGTGTGTAAATATTAGTTGTAAGTTGCACTTAATTTAAGAATTAATTTGCGCATTGCAATGTTAGTTATAAGTTGTGTTTAGCGTTAAGGTGTATTAATTTTAAGAATAATGATGGTATTTGGTTGTGTTGAATTATTTGATATTTAATAATGATGTGTTGTTAGTTTTAAGTGTTGTAATTAATAATTAATGTTGTTGTTTTGCCTTTCAGCTAGATGATAGGGGGTAGATTAAATGTAAATTCAGAAGTTCGGTTGAACTTCACTTAGAAGGGGTGGGACATCCGCAAATTGTAGGTAGCGGACTAGGTTTTTGCATTTTGTTTAGGAATATGATGGGTGGGATTAGTTGGGTGGGTGTTAGAGTTGCGTTTCTGCATTAGCTGTTCCAGTTTCCCTTCGAATTCACGGTTACGGATGGACCCGGACCGGCCCGTTACGGATGGACCCGGACGGGCCAAACAAAATTGCGTCGATGTCCCTCGCAGAACGTAACTAGTGGGTTGGGAGTGGGAACCGTTAGGCAAACAGGGTGGTGGGAACAGTTACTACTGTTCCCATCACCTTGGTTCTTTATAAGTCTTGAATGACCTTGACCCACTTTCGGAAGGGTCAATGACCCCCCCCCCTGTGTTCACCCAAGCGGAACCCCCCCCCCCCCGTGTTCACCCAAGTGGAACCCCCCCCCCCGAAAATTAAAATGCCTATAACTCGATAATGGATTAACGGATTAGGACAAGCGATACATCATTGAAAAGGTCTATGTAAGACGAACATTTTAGTCAAAGAAGAATTTAGTTAACTTATTTTAGTCAAAAGTTATGCGAATTATTTGAAATAAATACCCCCTCTCTTTCCTTCTCTCCCACCTTCCCCCACCTAACGGTTGTTAACCCTTCTCATTAGCATACCGTTATAAAAGACGCATCGACCACGGCTAACGTTTCATTCTGATTCCAGACGTTACGCTGCGAACTGCGAACAGAACTACCACGATGTCATCCCTGCCGACTACAACTTCCACTACAGCCTGCTCTTCTATTACAAGTTCAACTTCTACTTCTACTACGGCTTCAACTCCAGTCAAGAAAACTCTTCGCTTGAAAAATGCTCCCGATTGGTATAAGAAGCAACTAGACTCGAAACCTTCAACTTCTGGAGCTCCTCTTCCCCCGGCCAACAATACCATACGTCGCAGCATATTTTCACCGCCTTCGTCTTCAAATGACTCCACACCGCCTTCAACTAACATGCCGCCACCGCAGAAGCCAGCTCCTCGTCCTAATACCCCTTCATTTGAAACATTGCTTCATTGTCTTAGTACACCTGTCATTCCACTGTCACCATTGCCTCCTACCCCACCACTTACTATTCCTAAAGATCACGCCTATCCTAAAAATAAATCTCCTAAGTCTGCTCCTTCAGAGCGTTTCCAATTATTAAAAGAAGAGCGTCGTAGGGCATTTAGCCGTCCCACTACTTGCCCTGAAGTGCTCGCTAGGGGAATTAAGAAAGGATCAGCTTGTGGTAGGAAATGTGTTAAGAACGAACGTTTCTGCCGTGTACATATCGTAAAACATCTTTCCGAACCACAACTGACAGAAATCCCCACTGTTGAAGACGATCCTGAAATAATATCCGTCAGAGGAGAGAGGCTTAAGAAAGGTTTGAGATATTTTTTTCTAAGTGTTGTTGACCACCAACACATATTGGCAAAATGTAACGGCAATAAATATAAAATTAAAGTTCCTGACAATTTGTGTAAAGAGAAGAGACTTAACAATTTAAGTTCTCAAGACTTTCTCCTCAGGGATAAAAAGAATCGTATTACAAGGTGGGGACGTAAACAGTAAATTCACATAGTTTTTCCAAATTTTGCTAAAAAAAATAATGGGGGAGAAACACAATGCGTTATGGCGTTGTGTTTCTCCCCCATTATTTTTTAACACTCTAAGTCTCGTGACCTACTTTTCTAAGGCCGTTGTACAGTTATATGACCTGTCTGACTTGCATTGTTTGCTAGTGTAGCTTCATATAGCGTGCAAAGAATGGTTCCTAATGAAATCTCATCAGCATTCAAAGACAGAGACTGTTGTTTTGCAAGTTAATTAGTATTGAAATAATGAAGTAGGAAACGTATATGTAATGAGTAGGAAAGATGTGAACACCGCAAATGCGAGTTAATGTCGTGGTCGCGGCGTGATGAACATTTGTCTTCATTATCACACAACGACTATCTCGTGAGAAGATCAGTTCCGCATGAGCACCCAAGCGGAACCCCCCCCCCGTGTTCACTCAAGCGATTCATCGTTGGATTCACCCATATCACCTTTATTGTCTTCTGAATCCGAATCCGAATTGGACTAAGGTAGTTCCCCCACTTTATTATTCAAACAAGTCTTATAAATTGTGAGTTTTGTCATTAGTAAGTCAGCATTTGTTGGAGCTACATGTATGGTTAATAATGTCTCCTAGAGATACTTCTTTTATACAATTAATTGAAATTGTGAGACAACGAAATATTATGTTAGTTCAAGAACAAGATGAAGTTGTAACAACCGACATAATACAAGATCCTGTAGAAGAAGCAATGGAAATAACAGAAATTGATCAAGAACCTTCAATGATGGAAATGGTTGAAACACAAAATGAATCTCAAGATGTAGAAGAAACTGTTTCATATTCAGTTTTTTGGGAATTTGCGTCAAATATATTTGTTATAATTCAAATTGAAGCTATTAATTCTGAAGAAGTGGTGGGGGAAACTTCTCCCCACCACTAGCTTAAAGTTGGTGGGGGAATGTTCATAAATGTGTTGGTTATTTGCGTAGAAGCTTATTCGTCAGGAAACTGTCGACTAAAAATGTTCAATCCCAACGCAACTACAGAACCTTCTTCGAGTAACTGTCGAGTACAAACGTTTCGTGCTGTACCTTTTGAACCTTCGTACTATAAAATGATAGGTATTCATGAGATTGCAGTCAATGATCAGAAAATGTTCAAAATATTCTGTTCTCGACTTAATAGAACCTTACGTCTACCACCAAATACGTTCACTTACAGGCTACCTCTGATAGACAAAGATGATGTAAGCAAAATACCAATGATTCAAGTGAAATTTCTGGAAGATGGAATTCTTGTTAATTTAAGAGAAGTATATCATAATGACTATTCGAAAAGAATAGCTTTCAACTTTCTTAAGGAAAATATAGGACGTGAAATATACCAGTATCCAGAACCATTTTACAGATACCTTTTTGAAAATGGAGCAAGTGTAACGGTGGAAATAAGTATTAAATTAATGTAATTCTCCCCACCACTAGCCTAAAGTTGGAGGGGGAAGTGCATAAATGTATTGGTTTTCTACGTAGAAGCTTATTCTTCGAGATATCGTTGACTAAAATGTTTCGTCATATTCCTTGTGAACCAATTTCTTCGTTCAGGGAGAATCAAAGATTGAAAAGACTAGAAAAGGAAAAACAAGACCGACAAGATATGAACATGTTCAATCGACTACAATTTCAAATACCTGGAATTGCAATGGGAGCACCAAAATTGAAAACCCTACACTGGGCTGGAAGTTACATCAAGTATTTAAAACTACAAATCGAAGCAAGAGATTTAAAATTGAAGAAAGTGGAAATGGAAAATCGAGAAATGAAGAAACTAATATCACACATGTCTGGTAATACTACAGTTCAAAAAGGTGAAGAAGAAGGAAAAGAAATATTAGGAATCTAAATTATCAACAATCTTCTTAGAGAATGGGGAATAGATCACTTTGTGGTAATAGAATAACATGCCACTTAGTGATCTATTCCCAGTTCTCGCTTGATATCCAATGACCTTGACCTATATAAAAGTGGTGGGGGGAAAATCATATAAGAAAAAGGTTTTAGATGTAACTATCAGTATAAGTCGAACACGATGGATAGGTTGTTGGTTCTGTGTTTACAAGTAATTATCAATAATGGGTTTCTTTACCATTACATTATGAGATCAAATGAGTGTCAAATACCTAAAGCAATTCGTGAAATGCTCATTGAATTTAAGAAAGACAATTATGGATTTGCTATCTATCTTGCTTATACTTTTAAAGATGGTACAAAAATGTGTCATGATTGTGGAAAAGCGTCTGTTTTAGATTTTGAACAATTCCAAGATGATGGAGGTAGGTTAGTTCATCTTGTAAAAGGTCAAATAATGAAATTCGAAACGTGTAATAACACTTGCGACATTTGTGCACAGTGTTTGTTTGAATTTATTAAGTATCGTGCATTCAAACCATAATACCCCTTCCACATATAAAGGAGAGGGGGAAAAGAGTGGGGGTTATAATTAGGTGGGGGAACGTGTATAAATGCAGGTTGTTTGAAGAGAGTTTTATTATTGTTGCGGCATTAGAAGAAACATCATGGAATTCGAAGTGCGTCATTTCAAGATTAAATATGAAGAGTGGACCTCTGTTGCAAATTTCATATCATCGAAAGAGGAAGAAAACAAGTTGATGCAAGTGTATTGTTACATAGAAAATGAGGAAAGCCATCACAAGGTGATGAGCTATCTAAACAGACCGAATGTATCGTCGAGGAGTCCTGAATTTGTCAAATACTTAAAAGAGGAAGACGCGGATGTCATATTGGAAGTATGGTATAAAATTTGAAATGTGAAAAAACAAGTATAAATAATTATGGTGGGGGGAAGAATATATAAGTTAGTGGTGGGGGGAAATGTGATAAAAGAAGTAAAACTTTAGAAAAGAGTTCACTCTGTACGACAACAGTGAAAGATGACTGATCCTTCTGCAACACCAGTATTTTCAACTACAGATTGCCACCAAAACTTAGAACCGAAGATGTATTGCAATACTCCAACAACAAATTATTATCAAGCTCAACGGCCGCAAGTATCTCATTGTACTTCAACATCAGTGTTGAAAATGTCAAAGCCATATCCAGATTGTATGTACGAGCCTATAACACCATCTTCGGCAAGACTAAGGAAAAACCTAAAAATGAGAGAAAGGTGCAAGAAAGAGAAGATAGTATTTGCAAAATTGCAACTAATAGTGCCTTCCATTCAAGTCGGATGTAGCAGACTGAAAACTTTAGAAAAAACTAACGCATATTTGTTACAATTGTTGGAAACTATTGAAGATTTGAAGAAGAAAAATGGACATTCTACCAAGTAATATTCAAACACTCATTCCCCCCAGAAAAACCAAAAAAAGATAAAAATAACAAAAACCCAAAAAAATTAGATGTAGAATAGAGAGCGAGGAATAGATCACTTTGTGGTAATGGACTAACATGCCACTTAGTGCTCTATTCCTCGTTCTCGCGTTAATACCGGATGACCTTGACCTATATTAGTAGGGTGGGGGAAATTGAAAGTGGTGGGGGAAAGTGTATAAAAGAGGGGTGTACTATAGTCGAATTATTCTGAAAGCGAACTTGTCACGAGTAAGAACTTGAAGGAAAGGGTTATGGACTTGACTACAAATAAAGATAATAAAAAACTAAAGATTCGGGAAATGGCTAAAGCAAGAGAGTCAAGAATAAAGTTAAAGTTTTACAGACTACAGAGATTGATTCCCGGGGTTAGGTTAGGAGAAATACGAACAAGAACAGTGGACATGGCAGCTGATTACATTAATCAGATACTTACGGAATTAATGATAAAAGAAGCTAAAATAGAAGCGTTGGAACAAACGATAAAACGGCACTTTGAATATTCGATTTGTCAACCTATAAACTACGTAATAAAAGAAGAAGTAAAAGATTGAAATTGAACAAAAATGAACTTGAACTTTGGTTATTGATTGGACACTTCTTAGAGAATGGGGAATAGATCACTTTGTAGTAATGAATTAACATGCTGCTTAGTGATCTATTCCCAGTTCTCGCTTAATCTAAAATGACCTTGACATACTTATCAAAATATCATATAAGCCGAATCGCAAAGAGTTATTCCTCATTTACTTGAAATGGCTCCTGTGGACAACACCGATTATCCAAGGAAACCTCTTATTGAAATATTGTATAAAATTCAACTAGACGATTTTAATATGGAAGAAGATGATAATAACAGTGAAACATCAGAAGTAGAAAGTGTAAATGATATGGATGTAGATCTAACAACATCAGAAGTAGAAAGTGTAAATGATGTGGAGAATGAAAATTTGGATATGGATGTAGTAATATCAGAATCTTCATCATCGTTTGAATATGAAGAAGTACATACTGAAACTCCAACTGGAATAGAGAACACAAATGAACAATCAGTTAGTAGAAGATTAATGTTTCGTCCAAGACGTTTGTTTTCCTCGGATAGTGAAGAAGAAGAAGAGGATGATGATGAAATAGTGGTGGGGGAACCGTTATAAAAGCGGGACCGTCAGAGCCCATTTCATTTCTCGGCGAAATTTCGAAGAGTAAACATCGTCAACATGTATCATTGCGATAAAGGTTCGGAATCGTTTCACGATGAAATTCTACTAGATATACATAAAGAACTAATTCACAACAACACAGAAGAAGATCAAGAACAACAAGAAGAACAAGAAGAACAAGAAGAACAAGAAGAAATAACAGCAACATCTTCAACTACTTTACCGAATCTACAAGTATTTGCTTTACCCGGTAAGGTAGTAATGCATCATAAGATTCAAAATGAAAACTTGAACTTAGAAGAATTTATTAGAGAAGCAAAACCAATCGTAAGTAAAACTTTAAAAGAAGAATTGAAAAGATTAAACTTTCTTAAATTTGGTTTACTACTAGAAGCTATGTTTATAAATGCACAAGAAGAATTATCACCAAGAGGATTCATAACAAAAAACCGAACCATCATGGAAAGTTCAAACATTGATTCAATAGTAGAGAATTGTATAGAAGAAATATTAACCAAACTTCAGGAACACGAAGGAAGAGGATCCGGATGGAGTCTTACAAGTATCGAAGTATTAGATATAAGAGTTCACAAACATGGATATGGACTAATGGGATCTAGTTACATTCCTTTGCCAAAAATAATTGAAAATACAAAATCTTGTATTAATGTCCAAAATGAAGATAATGAATGTTTTCGCTATGCTATGACGACAAAGTTTGTATTACGAACTCCACATAGACCCAACCAAGAATATGAAGACGCAAGACACAGGTACAATTTTCAAGGAATAACATATCCCGTTTCTACGAAAGATATATCGAAATTCGAAAAGAAAAATCCCGGCACGTCTATTAATGTTTTTGCATTAGATAGTTCAAACAAAGTGTATACTTTACGTATTGCAAAAGAAGAGCTACCAGATCATACGGATTTACTACTACTAACGCGAGGAGATGTGTCTCACTATGTGTACATAAAGCAATTCGATCGTCTTGTTAAAAAGCAACTTTCTAAAGCTCGACACAGAAAGATAATTTGCAAGAGATGTTTTAATTTTCAACGAGAAGGAAGACAAGGAAGAGAATGGTTACAAGAGCACAAAAGATTATGTAACAATAATTATGAAGCAAAGATTAATTTACCTTCGGAAAACAGAGCATTCGTTACATTTGAAAAGGTTCATCATCAATACCGTATCCCTTTAGTTGTGTATGCGGATTTTGAATCAACACTTGTTCCAGTTGAAGATGAAAATTGTGAAGCAAGAAAAAGTGTAAAGTATCAAATGCACAAACCAAACAGTTTTTGTTTAATGGTCAAATCAACATTATCAGAAGAACATTTAAACAGATATGGATTAACTTCAAAACCTCTAGTATATCGTGGTGAAAATGCGGAAAAAATATTTCTTGATCACCTATATTCAATAGCTGGAAATACACAAAGATTATATACAAATATTGTACCAATGAAACCGATGGACGAAGAAGAAGAAATTCAACATGAAAATGCGACTCACTGTTTCTTGTGCAAAAATGATTTTACTATTGAGAATTATAAAGTTAAAGATCACGACCACCTCACAGGTTATTACAGGGGTGCTGCTTGTAATAAATGCAACTTGAGCTATCGTTTACCACTATTTATCCCTGTGGTTCTGCATAATCTCAGTGGGTACGACGCTCATTTTATAATACCTGAATTAGGAAGAGACGACGGTAAAATCGATGTGTTAGCTGAAACTTCAGAGAAGTTTATAAGTTTTTCCAAAGAAGTTGGAAACGTCAAACTAAGATTCTTGGACTCCTACCGATTTTTGCCGTCGAGTTTGTCCAAACTTTCTGAAAATCTAAGGAAACAAGATTTAATCGAAATGAAGAAGATTGTAAACAGCGACAAACTGGATCTGGTACTTCGAAAAGGTGTTTTCCCATATGATTACATAGACAGTTTAGAAAGATTTAATGAAACATCACTACCTCCAAAAGAAGAATTTAAAAGTAAACTGTACGACATGGATATATCTCAAGATGATTATGATCATGCATGCAAAGTATGGAACGAATTAGGATTTAGAACATTGGGGGAATATTCAGATTTCTATGTTAAATTAGATGTGACTTTATTATGTGATGTGATGGAAGAATTTAGAAATACGTGTTTTGCGTCATATGGATTAGACCCTCTTCATTCGTACACTTCGCCTGGACTAGCGTGGCAAGCCATGTTAAAAGAAACAAATTGTAAAATACAACTTCTTACAGATATAGATATGGTGTTGATGTTAGAATCAGGAGTTCGAGGAGGATTGACGCAAAGTGTAACACGTCATGTCAAGGCGAACAATAAGTATTTGCCCGATTATGATGCATCAAAATCAACAACATTCCTGGGTTATTTTGATGCAAATAACTTATACGGATGGGCAATGTCGAATCCCCTTCCATATGATAATTTCAAATGGATAGACCCAGAATCAATTGGAAACATAATGGATATACCGAAATATGGAGAAACTGGTTACATATTCGACGTCGATTTTGAATATCCCGAACATCTTCACGACGAACATTATGATTTACCACTTCTTCCGAAGACTGAAATTTCTCCAACTGGAAGATGGCCAAAATTATTGATGACTTTAACTAACAAGTCTCGGTATGTTGGACACTACTGGATGATACAACAGGCCTTAGACTTGGGATTGAGAATTACAAAAATTAATCGAGTACTACAATTCTCTCAATCTTGTTGGTTAAAACCGTACATTGACAACAACACAAGAAGAAGAGCCGCCGCTACATCAAGTTTTCAAAAAGATTTCTTCAAACTAATGAACAACGCAATATTTGGCAAGACTTTGGAAAACAAAAGGAAACATAAGGACATCAAATTGGTAACTGATCCAGTAAAACTACAGAAATTAGTGCAACAACCAAACTTTGGTTCATCTGTAATTATTAATGAAAATCTAGTTGTTATTTCCATGAACAAGAAGTCAGTTCTAATGGATCGTCCTTTGTATCTAGGAATGTCAATCTTGGATATTTCCAAAACACACATGTACGAGTTTCATTATAAGAAGATGGTTAACTATTATGGAAGAGAGAACATTGGTATTGCATATATGGATACGGATGCACTAATTTACTGGATTAAAACAAATGACATGTACGAAGATCTACGCACTTTTATGTATAAAGATGATTTCGACTTTTCCGATTATCCCAAGGACCATCCAAATTACGACTACGACAGAAACAAGAAAGTATTGGGAAAATTTAAAGATGAAACAAATGGTGTGCCGATGATGGAAATTGTAGCATTAATGTCCAAACTATATTCATTTCAACTGTACATAAGCGAAAGGAACGAATATCAACTCACGAAGAAAGCCAAAGGAATAAAAACCTCTTTCCTGAAGAAGAACGTACAGTTTGAACATTATAAAAGATGTTTGTTTGAAAATGTTGAAACAACTGCAACATTTAACACCATAAGAAGCTTCAACCATCGTCTTTTCAGTGTGAAGCAAACCAAATCGGCATTGAGCTATAAGGATGACAAGAGATACATCCTTGAAGACAACATAAGAACTCTGCCATTTGGACATTACACTCTAAACCCTATCGACCAGTAAACCTATTCTTCGTCCTCTACCTTCTTCCTTTTTTTCCTTTCCGTAAAGAAGAGGGGACATGGCAAGCCCAATGCCATGTTCCCTCTTTTTTACACTAATATGAAATGACCTTGACCTATATTCAAACTATATAAAAGAGAAAGAACTGTTGTACGGATCAGTATTTTTACAAGCGATGTGCAAGCAACACCTGAAGATGGAAAGTGTGAAGGACAAGATTGTAAATGAACTACATAAACCAGCAAGAAGAAGATTTCCAAGAAGAAGTACAATTATTAAGGGAATGAATGATCTGTATCAAGCTGATCTCATTGAAATGATACCGCACAGTAAATTAAACAAAGGTTTTAAATATATTTTAACAATTATAGACTGTTTTACTAAAATAGCTGACGCTTTACCATTGAAGGATAAGACTGGTAAAAGTGTTACAAAAGCTATGGAAACAACGATACAAAGAAATAAATTCAAAATCAAACATCTACAGACCGATGATGGAAAAGAATATTTTAAAAAAGACTTTGGAGCTTTAATGAAGAAATATCAAATAAATCATTATTCTACAAATTCTGAAGTTAAAGCTTCAATAATTGAAAGATTCAATAGAACATTAAAAGGAGCGATGTACAAACAATTTTCAAAACGAGGATCATACGTGTGGTATGACATATTACCACAACTTATAAAAGAGTATAACAACAAATATCATCGTACCATCGAAATGAAACCTATCCAAGTAAACAGCGCTAATGCTAAGGTTGTATTACAACGCATCAGAAATAATACAACACCTAAATTGGAAAAGTTGCAACCAAAAAAGTTTAAAGTCAACGATAAAGTTCGTATAAGCAAATACAAAGGTGTATTTAGTAAAAGATATCTACCAAATTGGACTAATGAAGTATTTACAGTTTATAAAGTGCAACCAACTATACCTGAAACTTACTTATTAAAGGATAACAAGGGTGAATTACTTCAAGGTGGATTCTACGGACATGAATTGTTGAAATCAACAGTCGGTGATGTATATCTTGTTGAAAAGGTATTACAAAGGAAAAAGGATATGGTTAAAGTCCGGTGGTTAGGATTCGATAAAAGTGAAGACTCTTGGATTCCTTCAAAAGACTTGGTATAGTAATTTAATAGCTCATTGTGTGTTTAACCTTTATACAAGATGGAGATTGTACAACAAAAAGATCGATTTAATATCAATAATATTGATGAATTGACGGTTGACAATGATAAGTTAAATCATGGTAAACATGGTGAACTACTACCAAATACGTTAAGATGTTTAATAACTAGTCCTTCAAATTGTGGAAAAAAAAATGTTGTTTTTAACCTTATAACTAATCCTAAAGGATTGCGCTTTAACAATATATACATTTTTTCAAAATCATTGCAACAACCAAAATATCAATTATTGGATAAAGTACTTGCAAGTGTACCTGAAGTGAATTTCTACAAGTTTAATGCCAGTGAAACAATTATGCAACCAAATGAAGCAAAACCATTTTCTATTTTTATATTTGACGATGTGTCTTGTGAAAATCACGACACTATAAGGAATTACTTCGCTATGGGAAGACATCATAATTTCGATAGCATTTATATTGGTCAAACATACAGTAAGATTGATCATCTTCAAGCAAGATGAAACAAATTTAAAACATATATATAATGATCATGTAAATGCGGATATGGCATTTGAGAAATTTAAAGAGATGTGTGGCAAAGCATGGAATGAGAAATATGGCTTTCTCGTTATTATGAAGGAAGAAGATATTAAAAATGGTAGATATCGTATAGGGTTGGATAAATTTGTATTTATGCGTTGAACTACCGATGCTACATCTAGTTACACGTTGAACTTCACAGTGTAAACATGGTGAATCAAGAAAAACTATTGAAAGAAATAAAATCACTCAGTGATTCTATTAGGATGAAGAATCGTGCATTGAGGATGGGTTTAAGTGAAAGAGAAGAATTTCTAGAGACTACATTTAAACCTATTACGGAACCTTTAAAACAGATATCAGAAACTATTGGTAAACCTCGTTATGAAGGAGATGTTTTACTACCAGTTTCTAAACAAGAAGTACAAGCATTAAAAAAAGAAGAAGATGATGATTCATATACAAGTGCTAGTGAGCAAGAAGAAACAAAAGAAGAAGAAGAACCAATTGTTGAAAAGGAAGAAGAACAGCCAATACCTGAAGCTGAACAATCTATTCCAAATTTAACTCAATTGAGTAGCGATATATTACAACATGGACCTCTTGGAAGAAAATATATAATGAAAATGCTACATGACATGAAATCAAACCCGAATTTGAGTAGATCACACGTATACGGAGCAAGAATTGATGGGAATGAATTAAAGATCGGCGATTCAAAGCTTGAAATAACACAAGACGATTACATCATTATTGGTGAGCATAAATATAAAGGAACAAAAGGACTTTATGAATTAATTTTTAAAAATATACCACTAAGATATTCATCCAAAGATTTAAGTGTTTTTAAGGAGATTCTACAAAATACTAACGCTCATAAAAGAAACTACTTAAAGGATGCAATGATTAATCGTTCACGTGCAACAAAATATAACATTGTTATAAAAAAGTTGTTTCCTCCACGAAAATTGCCAACATTACGTACTGCACCAGCGGTGAGACAACCACTGAAAAGAAAATCTTTATCACTTATGGATTTATCACTTCTTGAACAACATGGTAGAAAGAGTAAAGGAGATACTTCAACATCTGGCAAAGGATTGATGAAAAATCTATACAATACGAATGTGATTTACTACAACGACATCAATAAATTGGTTGATAGAATGAGACTATTGCATGAAGCCATGGAAGCCGGTCATACAGGTTTAAATAATGAATGGGTAGCTCTGATTGACGAACTCAGGAATCGCGGCATAATCGTATAATTGTCCGCGGATATATAAGAGTTGCAGGCGTATAATGTGTCAGTTCTAACATGAGCGTCGACAAGTTCGGACGATACTCCGCGTTAGGAGTGCAAGTTGGAGAAAACAGAAAAAGAAGTGGATTACCGCAAACACCCGAAGGTGACTATAACATAAATAATAAACGTTTAAAGTTTGTTAAGGATCCAGAAGAAGATGGAGATGCAACAAATTTAAAAACAGTAAAGGAGGAAACATCTACAAGTTTAAAACTCGACAACAACCAAATGTATGATGCAAAATCTCACAGGGTTATTAATGTTGCAAAACCAGTCAACAATGGAGATGTTGTTAATAAAGGCTATTTTCTATCTGCGAGGGAATACGCTTTACTGTTGGAAAAGACTAAAAGTGGAAAAAAGTACAATGCTTTAAATTATAAAATAACTAATGTAGCAGATCCAACCGAGGATACAGATACAATCAATAAGCGTTATTTGCATTCTGTAATACCAGAAAAGAAAAAAGATGGATTTTCCTTCTATAAATATACTATAAACGATATTGGATATCCTAAAGAAGAAAGTGATGGTGTTAATATTAAATACATTAAAGATAATTGTATTTTATATAATGGTGCTGTTATTGATTGTCATGGAAAAGTGTTGTCCAATCTGAAAGATGGTTCAACTCCATCGGATGCTGCTACCGTGAGACAAATGAATGAAAGCTTGAAGAAAGGAACATCCGCTTTTGTTAAACAAAATCAGGTGGTGTCAAAGAAAGGTGATGAGTTTGTGCAAGGAAGTGAAAAGTTTACCTTACTACAACTACAAAATAACAAGTGGGATGGAAAAAATAAAAGATTGTCAAATATAAGTTTAGGCACGGAAGAACATGATGCTGTTATTTTAACACAAGTGCCACAACTATCAGCTACTGGTGTTAACTTTATATGTGGAGGTAGACGATTAACCCATGTAAAATCTGGTAAAGATGATAATGATTGTGTTGTTGTGAAACAAACTATAGTTTTAGATAAAATAAATAACTTATATGATGGAAAAAATAGAAGAATATCTAACATATCAGCAGGAATAGCTCCCAATGATGTTGCTACTATTAATCAAGTTATAGCAACCTCTAATAACGATCCATCTGTGTATACATGTAATGGTAAACGTATCACAAATCTTGATAATCCAACAGATTACAAGGATGCTACTAATGTAGAGTATGTAATGAATCTTGTAGGTAATGCAGTTGTTGATATGCATAATCATATAATTGGTAAATCAAATCACGGTAAAATCGAAGGTGCTAATAGAGAAAAATGGATTAAAGATACAATCATCGATATATACGGGTAAAGCTTGTGAATATTTAAGTATGGAATACACAAAAAAAGGATTCATTATCATAAAGGATTTCATAGAGTGAAGACGTTGGTTACATAAAACAGCATAATGAAGACCGTATCGCTCAGTCGTCGTCAAGACATTGGCAAGAGAGGACGTGGTATAACATCAGCTGCATTATCCCTGCTCAAACGGATTCCTGTTGGTGCTGTTGTAAATCGAGCGATAGACGCTTTACCATACGAATTACATCTGCACGGAGGTTATCAATATTGTGGACCTGGAACTAAGTTGGCAAAACGTTTAGCAAGAGGAGATCCTGGAATTAATAAATTAGATCAAGCTTGCAAAGAACACGATATAGCATATTCAAAGTATAAAGATTCAACAAATAGATCAATAGCGGATAAAATTCTAGCGGAAAGAGCTTGGCAAAGAGTAAAATCAAGTGACGCAAGTATTGCAGAAAAAGCAGCGGCTTGGGCAGTAACTACAGCCATGAAGACGAAAGCTAAATTTGGTGCTAGAAGACGACGTCGCAGAGGAAGACCTGCAAAGAGAAGAGCTCCCAAAAGAGGTGGAAACATTAAGAAGAGACGTCGTAGAACTCGTAAAGCAACAGTAAAGAAAGCTTCTATTTGGTCAATGGTAAAAAACGGAGCAGGTTTATACCTAAGACCGTACCGTGTGTACTAAATAAGAAGAATCAATTGATAATTCCAAATAAAGCCTTAACAAATCATCAGTTAAATGATTATGTAAAATGTTTGAAAATACCATTTTTTCGAGGAGTTTTTATGAAAGATGCATTACCAACTAAAATATGGGAAAATGAAACTGGAATAGTAAATTTGGATTCCACCTATGGTCCAGGCACTCATTGGGTATGCTATAAAAAGCTCGGACAAACCGTTTACTACTTTGACAGTTTTGGCAATCTACCACCGCCGAAAGAACTGCAACATTATTTTCGAAACTCCAAAAACATTTTTTACAATTACAAAAGAGAACAACCTAACAATACTGAAATATGTGGGCATTTATGTTTGGAGTTTCTAGGGAAGAGTGTCAGTCAGCTTTAAGATGTCATAGTATACAGTGTCACTGAGTGGAAATTCATCCACATTGAAAAGTTCGCTGTTCCCAGCATTGCGTCTATCCAAGGAAAGATTATGGGAAGCGGCATTACTTGATTTAACTACCTACAACTCAATTCCCAATGTTACGGAAGGAAAGAACAATTTACTACATTATTATGAAACTAAGGATGCTTCAGGAAAATACTCAGAATTGAAAATAATTACATTTCCTACTGGAGCTTATGAAATCGATGATATAAACCAATTACTACAAAAACAACTCGGAGAAGAAAATATCACCGTTAAAGGAAACAATAATACTTTAAAAGCAGAAATAACTTCAAAATATTATATCAATGTCAGCTTGGAAAACTCCATTGGCAGTTTACTTGGATTTACAGATACAAAAAAGAAAATATTAACTCCTGGAACTACTCATTCAGGTGATACAACTGTTACAATATTGAAAGTCAATAGTATCGATGTAACGTGTAATATTATACACGGATCGTATAGAGAAGGAGTGAATCAGCATATTTTACATACATTTTATCCAACTGTGGCTCCTGGTTTTAAAATTGTTGAGAAGCCACAAAACTTAATATACCTACCGTTAAACACCAGTTTCATTTCAGACATCGTACTGAACATATTGGATCAAGACGGTGTTAGTGTTGACTTTAGAGGAGAAACGATAACTATACGGATACACATCAGAGCGGCAACATAAAGGTCAACATGGGATTATCATTTAAACCGCAACGGAAGAGTCGGGAGCTCAGTAGCTCCTCGACATTGGAAGAGTTAACATCGGACAACATTCGTTTTCTACAGAAGATTGGATTGAAACTTAACAACGATGGATATCCTGGATATATCTCAAGGACCGACATTCGACGAAACACTATGGGAGAAGGAATATCACACGCACAACCCTTACACTTCATCAAAATTAATCAATAACGATGAAATAAGGATTCCCATTCAACAACAAGATATTTACACATTACCGTGTGAAAGTTATTTGTACATTGAAGGACGGGTATTAAAATTGGATGGAAAAACTG
This sequence comes from Neoaliturus tenellus, assembly GCA_030545055.2. Lineage (NCBI taxonomy): Eukaryota > Metazoa > Arthropoda > Insecta > Hemiptera > Cicadellidae > Neoaliturus > Neoaliturus tenellus. The sequence continues at coordinate 175,640,396 of CM061534.1, read as the reverse complement.
CTTCAACAGTTCCTTTTATAAATAACCCGATGGCATATCTTTTTGATGAAATAAGATATGAGATATCAGGGGTGACAGTTGATTCGACAAAAAAGGTTGGTATAACAACGACGTTGAAAGGATTAACATCATTAACACCGCATGAGAAGAATTCAATAGTCACCGCCGGATGGGTTGCCCCTGATAAAGACACTATAACACCGGATTCCAACGGTCACTTTGATTTTCATGTACCCTTACGATTGCTTTTGGGATTCGCTGAAGATTACAAACGAATAATAATAAATGTCAAACAAGAATTGGTATTACTCAGATCTTCAACTAACAAGGACTTGATACTTGCAGACCCTGCAACTACGGAAGATAAACTGGAATGGCAACTACAATTGGATAAAGTTGTTTGGAGAGTACCTCATGCAAGATTGGCCGATGAACATAGAATCGTATTATTGAGAAAGTTAAAGTCTGACCGTGATATTGTGATGCCATTCCGAAGTTGGGAATTCCATGAATATCCTACACTACCTCAGACAGAACGACAAACATGGACCGTCAAGACATCAACTTATTTGGAACGGGCAAGGTACATAATACTCGGTTTTCAAACTAAGCGAAAAGATGTTATCACTGCAAATGCCGGTCAATTTGATCACTGTAAAATAAAGAATTGTAAAGTTTTCTTAAACTCTCAATTCTTTCCGTATGACAATTTGAATGTCATGTTCAGCAAAAAACGTTTTTCCATTTTATACAATATGTATGCAAGATTTCAATCGTCATATTATGGAAAGACTAATACACCACTATTATCGCCTGACCAGTATTATTCCAAGGCTCCGATAATTGTAATCGATTGTTCAAAACAAAATGAATCGGTAAAATCATCAAGTGTTGATATAAAAATTGAAATGGAATTTGAAGAATCAGTAGCGGATGGAACTTCGGCATACTGTCTAATTCTACATGATAAAATAGTTACTTACACACCGCTGACCGGAATTGTGAAGAATGTACTTTAAAAGAATTAGTACAACGACTGCAGATTTTTGAGGTTAGAATTATCTGCTTCACTTTTTGAGGTTAGAATTTCGTTTGTGAAAAACAAGTTGAAAACAAACATTTATGTGATTGTATAAATTTCAAGGATTTCACGAAAAACATAAAAGCGAGAAAATCATGAAGGGAAAGTTCATTTTATATTCGACCGTCGTATGGGAAACATCGTTCGCAAGATGAGTTCTACTAACGGAGAAGAAAATACACCTCTAATGGATGAGAATAGTTCAGATATAGAAAAACAAGTTGAACGAGAAATGGACGAGTTCCTCAAGTTTAACAAACATAAGAAGAGAGAAGAAGAAAAAGAAGAAGGAGAAGCTGAAAAAGAAGTAAAAAGAAAAAAAGGTTGAAGTTAACATTACAACTAATATTTTAACAGAAGTATTTCTTTGGATTTTCTACCCCATTTCTTCATGCATGACGAAAAGTATTTCGGTTGGAATTTTAAAATCATTGGATTATTCACCGATTGTTATTTTAAATCATGGAAATAAAATGGTTACATTCACTGAAACTTCTTGGGAATCATTTATGAAACATTTACATCTTTTGGAATGTTATTTGAGTAACAACACATTTGGAAGAAGAACAAGATTAAGTTTATTGGAATCAAATATTGAAGTTGATATAGTGAAACATCGTGGGGGACAAATGGTTCGCTTCAGAGATTTAACTAGACATGATGTAAAATTACATTTGACTAAAGAAGAATTTTACACTTTAAGTTGTACTACCGGTCCCGTCACCAGATATTTGAAACAACTAATATTTTCAAGTGCAATAATCAAAGACTATCTAATCGATACATTGGACAGACAACCTTTCGTTCCAATTTTATACGGTCCCGTGGATACTTCAATTTTTAATCGAATACCTCAAGAAGTGGATATGTGGAGACAATTGAACAACTATCACACCAACTTTAATATCAACGAAGAAGCGCAAGAAGTTAAAGAAGAACAATCGTGTTTGTAATACAAGTCAGTTGCTGACGAGACTTCATCATGAACAAACGGGTTTCGTTTTCTAATGCGCCACATATAATGGAAGTAAAAAAAGGTATAATTGAATTTCAAGCTTTTCGAGGAAATGATGGAAATTTTACTATAAAAGAATTAGTAATTTTGGATATGAACACATCTGTAGTTTATCATTACTTATTCAAACCTCCATTACCATTCAATAGACTAACAACTAAAGCGAAAGTTACAAACAAATGGTTGTACAAACATTTTCACAACTTAAGATGGGATGAAGGTTTTATTAATTATAACATGATGCCGCACATTATGAATCATTACTGCAAAGAGTTCAAAACTATCTACACAAGAGGATTGGAAAAAGCTAATTGGATACAATCATTTACAAGCAACGAAGTGATAAATGCAATAATAGATAGAGATTTCCAATGCTATTTCAATGAACTTTGTATTTCATCAAAGAGTTTTAAACATCGAAGGTCACAGTGCGCTTTGAAGAATGCCTACCGCTTGAATAATTTCCTTCAACAGAATGGTGGGGGTAATGTCGGTAATAAAAGTGAGAGCGCTACCATGACGCAGCATGAGTATTACTCGAACCTCCGAAGAGACAACATCTCCGACGGACATTATTATTAACAAGAAGATTAACAAGAACATTAACAATAACATCAAGATGGCATCGCAGAACTTTCTTCAAAATTTGGTTGATCAATTCAACGCTCATTCAAAATCAACAATCTTACCGACGAAGAGATGTTCTGAACTAAAAGAAGAAAAACATTACATCATACATACGATCAGGAAGATGGACACTTCAGTTGGTGATGCTATTAATTGCACATTGAGCGAGGTGCCGTATACAGTTGGTGACGAACCGAAGTTTCAAATCTTCCTACCGAAACGGTTTGTACAACTTCTACAAAATGAAGATCTTCGAGTTATTCAACCTGGCACACTCTATTTAGTTTCACACGGACCGAGTGGAAACAACTCAACTGAACTAACTATTCATGTAACACCTACTACTAACTAGTTTGTACATAACTTTGTAAATATATATGTTTGTAATGGTTTCTCAATAAAGATGATATAAAACAAAAAAAAATAAAAGAAGCAACATATTGTTATGTCTTTGTACATAGCAATATGTTGCTTTTTTTAAAAATTCCACGGGATGACCTTGACCCAATTTTGTGTGATAATAAAAGTGAAAATCAACTTGTGAAATTCATCAGTCTACGACTACCTTTCGTACCGTACACATCTCGCTCTCTATAACTAAATACAAAACTTCAACATGTCCCTAAAGGTCAAGTGTAAATCTTACGATACCAACACCATTACGAGTTTTGAACAACTTGAAGATTTAACCAACGAAATGCGAGTTTTACTTACCGGTGGTTATCACTTAACTGTTGATGTTAGTGCTACTAATGTAAGGATGTTTACTAAAACAAAATACTGTGATGATGAAGTATTTCTTTAACACAACCTACAACATCTTCATCACCGACTGGTCAACATAACATCAAGTTCCACAAGTATTACCAATGTTAAATAACTTTTAACAAATAAAACTAAGGAATCACGTGATCAATGTCAAGTTGATAAAAAGGGAATGATACTTGTATAACTAATCATTCGCTTCCCGACTCTCGCTGCGTCAACACCTAATTTTAAAGATGTTATACAGAATGATGATCGAACTTGATGGAAAAATCTATGGAAAGGATTACAACACCGTTGAACAAATGACTGAAGATTTAAATATATTAACTAAAGAAGGATATCAAGCTAAATTAATTTTAAAATTTCCTGAAGTACATCCACTATCGACTGAAGAACTTATCGCTATGGCTAAAGCGGAGAGAGAGAAAAAGGCTGAAGAAAACAAACAGAAACAGACAAAGTCTGAAGAAGATAAACAGAAATAAACTTCTTAGGTATAAACATTCCTTACATTAGTAAGGTATAATTTTTTAAAACTTCGTTTGGATGACCTTGAAATTACCCTTACCACTTTTTGTAGTACATAAAACTGACTATTCAACACTATACACTCTTATTCTTTCACTGGACTCAGCAGCGTCAACATGGAAGAACAAAAGTACAAGTACGAACCTCGTTACTGTTGTGAACAACAGTGTACAGATTTAGGACCAATGATGGTGGACGGGTTAGCTTGCACCAAATGTGAGTTTTTTGGATCTTGTTACTGCAAGTGCAAAACAAAACAACTACCGCCACCGGAATTGCGAACTTTCAAATTTTACAAATCAAGATATTTTCATACATGCTGTCCTCAAAGATGTTTCAAATTTCATCCTCTCGATCTAGCTCATTGTCAACGCACCAAGTCTCATCAAGATGATTTTTGTACACATATGATAAAAAGATGTAAATACAGATCAGATTGGTATTCCGATCCTGTAGAACCATCGAATGTGTAATTTCAGTTTTACACTCTTTTTTAAAACTTCAATTGGATGACCTTGAGATTTCCCCCACCATTGGTTTCTTAGACTTCCCCCCACCATAAGTCTTTTAGATTTCCCCCCACCATTAGTTTAAGTTTTGTATCTTATTGAATCCACCTTTGAATTATTTCACTTCCAACACTCTAACTAACAACATGGGATCGCCTTTCGTCAAGTTTCAACATATAATAACTGACAGAGAAGAATTGGAGGAAATATTTCAAAATTTGCTTTCTGTCATGGATAGATATCCTATGAGATGGATCAGACTTGATGTTCACTATTTACGTCCTCGTGATTCTTCATCATCGAGTGAAGACGAAACAACGACTACTACTTCAGCTAGGATATTTCAATTTTCTTCATCATCGAGTGAAGACAAAACAACGCCTACTACTTCAGCTAAGATATTTGAATTGAAAGACGAAGAAGAGGAACTTAGCTATTTACTTGGTCACAAGCTCATGCTCACCGACAAATAAGCGTCCTTCCTAAGCGCCGATCTTCATTCAATCACCGACTCTCGCACGATGAACAACTCTCCGTTGGCACGTATGAATTCTAGTTTCGAAGTAAATTCCAAAGAAGATTTGCAAGAAATATTTAATACTTTACACGAAATTGTTAGTAAATTTAACACTGTTAAAATGAATCTGGAAATAACTTACGCCTGTCCTATTTGTGATAAGGTTGAAAGTTCTGATGAAGATAGTTTGCTGAATCTTACTCCACTTACACCTCTACAATCAGACACGACAACAACAAGTACGGAAGCAAATGGTGAGCAACCTCCTTCCCCCACCACTTCATTGTGATTCAACTTCCCCCACCACTTCTTTGTAATTCAACTTCCCCCCACCACTTCTTCGTTTAACTAATGTTCCTCGCTTTCACTTCTCATTCCGTCTCCAACATTTGAACTATCAACATCACTTGTTTCAAAATTTCAAACACCAAAAAACAACACTAATGATGGATATGATGGATGAAGTTTCCTTCGTCACAAGGATGGAAGAGGAAAAAATGAAAGAAGAAAAATTGAAATTAGAAATTAAACGATTGGAATTGGAACGGGAAAACCAACTCGAGATATTACGTTTCTTCAAACTTGTCAAGTATGTCATCTGGGGACTCTGCCTGTACCTTATCCTCGTCGTCGGCGTTTGCTTCTACAACTCCGTGTTTCATCACAAGAATTCAACCTGTATTGCACGTTGATTGTATTTGTTTTTCCACATTGATTGTATCTGTTTTTACAAATAAAGTTCAAAAGTTAAATCTGCCTATCCCGCTATCACCGGGTAGTTCAACTCTCAGAACTATTTCCTGTGGTAGCGGGATAGGCTTTTTTAAAACTTACTCGGGATGACCTTGACATACTTTCCGTAACCCAATTATCAAGTTGAATTTCAGTTTTGAACTAACTTTTAATTTATGCATACCTCCCCCTCATTTAATATACGACCGGAAGCTATGTGCCCCGGCACGTGGCTTCCGGGGCAGCTGACCTGTCCCAGAAGTGACCAAATCTAACTACTTCCTTCAGCAGTGATAAGTACTGTTGATCGGTTCTAGCGCCTCTTCTAACAACATACATGAACTGTTTCTTTGATGCTGGTATTTTCAAATCAATCCTCAAGAAAGGTTTTGTTATGCCTATATTCAAAACCTGAGGTTGCCGGTTTGATCCTGAGAAAAGTTAGTAGATTTTAAAAGGTTTGATTCCGGACCCATTTGCCATTTGTCATTGGGCTATTAATTAATGATGCTTTCTAACAAATGGTCGATGTTAGATGGTAACAAGACTGGGGTTTGGACTGTTCTCCGTCAAAACGTTAAAAAATGCCACTGGCATAGGCACACTCAAAATAAAATTAAAAAACCGTGGGATGAACCTTTACTGCCGATGAGAAGTGGAGTGGTGTTTTTTAAGAAAAAAAAACCTGCTTTCGTCTTGATTGACGAGGTATATGAAAACAAATTTTTCAAGTTGGTCAGGGCAGTCAATAATTAAATTAATGATCTTGAACAACAGTATGGAGTCAACAAGTGTTCTTTTTGAGCCAGAGGCAGCAGTCCTAGATAACTTGAGACCTCTATCATTGGTACTTCAGAGTATTTAAATCCCATTTTCATGCCAGCAAAGTGGATGAAGCGCGACTGAATTCTTTCTAGATCAGCAATCAAGCCTAGCTGATATGGAGACCAGTTGGGTGAGCAATAGTCCAAAAGGAAATTCACTATTGCAGTATATAAAGTCAAGATTGTTTTTAGGGAGGACGTGAGACAGTGGCAACGTTTCAAATTACCGGCCAATTGCCATTTATTGCCTGTGTTAGGAAAAATTTTGATGGTCTTGTGTTAGATGGCCTAGGTTTTGGCCTCGGGAACGACATTGTGCCGGAACAACGTAGTTTTAAGAAAAGAAGATTGACATCAACAAAAGTAGCAGTGTTTTCCAGAACTGCATTTGTGTTTGTTTCTGCATTTTTTTAAATGCTGCAAGGTCAACTGCAATCTAGATTGCTCAAAAGTTTTTGCTAGAGTAAGCCATCCACATTCAATAGCAAAGTTTGAAACCAGTTACTGAGGCTCTCTTAAAATTTCTGGAAAGTTATCAAACAGATCTTTAACTTGTTGTAAGATACGCTTCTTCAATCTCAAACTCTGTACAAGTGGCATTGAGGGTACCGCAAGGATCGCTCCTTGGACCTTTTCTTTTTAATAACTTTGTGACCGACATAATTAACACACTCACAGTGAAATGTTTGCTTTTTGTGGACGAACTTAAACTTTTATATAAGATAAACACCGAACGAGATGTTATTCTTTTGCAACAAAACCTTGATAATTTCTGCCACTGGTGCTCTGTTAACTTAATGGACCTTAATAGGGAGAAGTGTGTGGTGCTATCATTTTCAAGGACCCAAAAAAATATCCATTCAACATACAACTTCAATCTATATCTTCTCAACAGTGTTTTTAAATCAAAGATTCAAAGATGTCTCCACTTTCGATCTCCATCTTGGCCAATCATATTCACTACATATGTGCTAAATCTAACTCGGCGTTTGATTCCATAATACGGTATACAAGAGGAACGTCCTCCCTAAAAACAATCTTGACTTTATATACTGCAATAGTGAATTTCCTTTTGGACTATTGCTCACCCAACTGGTCTCCATATCAGCTAGGCTTGATTGCTGATCTAGAAAGAATTCAGTCGCGCTTCATCCACTTTGCTGGCATGAAAATGGGATTTAAATACTCTGAAGTACCAATGATAGAGGTCTCAAGTTATCTAGGACTGCTGCCTCTGGCTCAAAAAGAACACTTGTTGACTCCATACTGTTGTTCAAGATCATTAATTTAATTATTGACTGCCCTGACCAACTTGAAAAATTTGTTTTCATATACCTCGTCAATCAAGACGAAAGCAGGTTTTTTTTTCTTAAAAAACACCACTCCACTTCTCATCGGCAGTAAAGGTTCATCCCACGGTTTTTTAATTTTATTTTGAGTGTGCCTATGCCAGTGGCATTTTTTTAACGTTTTGACGGAGAACAGTCCAAACCCCAGTCTTGTTACCATCTAACATCGACCATTTGTTAGAAAGCATCATTAATTAATAGCCCAATGACAAATGGCAAATGGGTCCGGAATCAAACCTTTTAAAATCTACTAACTTTTCTCAGGATCAAACCGGCAACCTTTGGATTCAAAGGCGAGCACTATAGCCACTCAGCTACCGAGCCAGTTCATACATAATGTGCAGCAGTGTGGAAATGTTTGGAGTGAGTGCAGCACAGTTCAAGAGAGAAGCTAAATCCTTTCTAGTCAGCATGTATACCAGTGGATTGGAACCACTTGAACTGTATTTATTTGAATTAATACTATACTTGCATTAGCCCTCAACATTACTGTATTTGCATTTACTATCACATTTATTCACATATTTAGATGTAGACTATTGTCCATACTTGACTCTATCTAGATCTATCTTCAAGCATTGTCGGTTTAAAACACTAGATAGTACATTTGCATACTATTATTTTGACATTATTACTTTGTATTTAGCATGTTATATTTATTTACGATCTATACAATCTATGGTTTTGTTCTATATCTAGATTGTTAGCCACTTGCAGCTGTTATTTCATAAAATAGTTATAAAATATAATTTGTATATTCATATGTATTCATTTTTTTGTAAAATGGCGTATACCGTGGATAAATAAATAAATAAATGTCTCTAGGAATAGAGCACAATGCCACAAACCAGATCTCAAAAGGACGGCCAAGTAAATAAACAGATTCGGATAACTGACACATACTTTCTCCCAACAATATAAAATTTGTTTAAATGCTCAAAGCATTGATGTCTTGATGGCTCAGTCGTATAGCTACCAGCTGAGCAGCACAAGTTTGATTCTACGCGCACCTGAGACCTTAAAAAACGTACTGGGTTTACCTCTAAACCAAAAATTGAATATTCTCTGCAACCAGTTAAAGTAGAGCAATAATTTAAAATACAGAATTATTTAGTTTTGAGCTTGATTTAATGGTGATAAGTAAAATTTATTTCAAGTAAATATTTTTTCATCCGCAAAATTTATTTTTTAAACACTTTTTGCTTCATAACTTTTGAACAGGAGTTTTCTCAGAGATGCGGGTGGAGTCATTTTATTCAGAATTTTAATTACAGTCAAATACGACATTTTAATCAAAATCGTTACAGCCGTTTTATGAGAAATTTGGCTTTTTTACATTTTCGGGGTTTTTAGGCCAAACTGTCCTTAAAAATACAAAAAATAAAAATAAAAACACCTGAAATTATAGTTCGTTCTGAACTACATACCAAATTTCATAAAAATCGGCACATTAGGACATTCTCTACCTCTGTTAACATCCAGACACACACAGTCATCAGTTCGAAAACCACTTTTTGACTCAGGGGGCACCAAAATAAATAAATCCACCAACAACTCAAATTCGAAAATTTTGGCGAAAACAATATTTTCTCAATATATTATGGTGAGGGGGGAAAAAGTAAAAACGGCAGGCTATCAAACTTTGCATTAAAATCATATTTCTGAAAACCAAAAGGTGCATTGTGCAAAGTAGAGGGTGTCTCTTAAGTCCATCATCAAATTCATAATATAAAATGGTAAATTGTATCAAGATAAGCAAAAGATTTTGGTTGAAGGTATCTCCTAAAACTCCTATTGGGAAAGAAGAGTAATGGTGCGCACCCCCTAAGGGAAAAAATTCTTCCCAGAAAATATGAGGGCAAAAATTACCAATGCATGTGTCAAACTCTTTGGTATTTAATGTAGTTCTTTATAAAAAATTTTCATTATCATATATATTAACGTTAATTAAATATACAACATTATATAAGAATATGCACTTGCCCACGATTTCCCTACCAATTGGGTAATTGTGCGCGTGGGGGTGGGTAATGGTGCGCAGGGACGTATCGGTTGATATAATTAGGATAAATTAAATGTGTTTTATTAATGTAAATTCAATATCAATATCGAATATAAGATATATATACATACATATACATATAGATACATATAATATATATATATATGGAATGTCTTAAAGCTAAACAATACTCTCTTTGAATTTTACAATACACTTAACAAAAGTTTTGATTAAAAATTACAAAATTGTTCAAGGGTTAATGCAAAATTAGCACACGTAGGCTAATTTTCTGCTGTGTCTGCACCTGAGCTGTCTGCATGACTCCAGGACGAACAGTTTAAGAGCATCTGTAAACAAGAATGTAAAAAGAAAAAGTAATTTTTTCTACTTTTTGGGGAAATTGTACGCACCGCCACGCACCATTACCCGATGTTGCATTCGAAAGTATTTTATTTTCTCACTATCTTAAGAAGGGATGATAAAATAAATTAAGTGGTTCAAACGATAAAGAAAAGACTACCATTAATTTTAATACTAAATAAGTATTAAGTTATCTAAAGATCTAAAGATCTGCCCGAACGTTACTATTTTCTCAGGCACAAAAATAACATGACCCACGCGACTTTTAGATTTTGGCGTCTCATAACCTCAAAAATTTCAGTGGCGAAAACCACGAGGTCGCGCATTGGTTGTTGAGTCCCCCGCTAGGCTGCAGCACATACTGAAGCTTTTTAACTTATTTCATTCATAAAAAACTACGATGCGCACCATTACCCGCTGCGCACGATTACCCTATTCTCCCCTTCCTAGATATCCGCCATTTTGTTATTACGCTTAACTTTTTTATTTCCGAAACGGATAGTTGTATTATGTTGCATGAATATTTACTTATCACAGTAATGTTTATTTTCAGAAAAAATATTTTTCTTATTAACGATTTTCAAAATGGCGGCCATTTAAAAATAATTAACTGCCGTATCTGGCAGTTACACCGGCAAGGTTTATAAAATAATTGCTTAAGAGAAAAAGTTGAAATATTTAATTATTTAACCAATTATACCATGTTTGTAATAATATATCAACGCAATTGCGGTTTTCCCTAGAAATAACACAGATTTTCATTAGTTTCAACGGAAAATCATATTTTTTTTGCTGATTAATGTTAATAACTCCGTTACCAGTTGTTAAGTATGTACAAAATTGGTATGATTGGTATATAATTAAATTTATCTTATTTTTTGTCTCACATATTATTTTTTTAAATTGCCAGTTTTGAGATATTTTTGTACAACATTTTTAATGACCATCATTTTAAAAATAAACTCCGGAAAACCATATTTTTTGGCTGAATGTGTTTGGTGTGTTCAAGGTTCGTCTTTAATATGAACTTAATAAAATTATTAGTTACGAACAAAATATTAAGTAGTGTAAAAAACAAAATGGCGGATATCTGGGTAGATGTATATGTTAGGACATACCTTCAAATTAACTATTTTGCTCAATTCGACCTGATTTACGATGTTATGAAATATAGTAAAGACTTTGCAAATTATAATTAGTAATCTATGTATCATCGTTGTGATTTTGTTTAATTAAGTTGAATATTAATGAATTTGAATAGCCTAGGATTATTTACAATAATGTTTTTTACATTGTAATATAAGAGAGTTTAAAGGATTTTGTGACAATTTGTCACTCTGTAGATGTAGCGGACATTTATCACCTGGTAACAAGATGACGTGAAGGCTGTATAAACTAAGATAGAGTACTTGTTTTATTTCATTTTATTTTACATTCCAACGGCAAACACCATTTCAAAAGTATATGCATGTTACAGGCGACTGTCCACACTCCGCACATTATATGAAATTAATGCAGAAGCTAATATATGAACAATTTCCAAGACATGCAATACCAAAAATCTAGTGTTGATTATAGACATGCTCAAAACAAAGTGAGTATTGGTGTTATTCTTGTTAGACCATAGTACAAAAATTTAATTTAATTATTCCGCTATGCAAAATAAAATGATTGTGATAAAAGTTACCAGGTGTATGTAGCTATTTTAATTTACGTAATTCATAAGGTCAGATCTTTTCATGAACTTTATGGCCACATTTACAACAAATTATACAAAATATATTTAAATTTATAAAAAAAATCATTCAAAACAGTTATTATGAGGCACGATAAATTGTGCGTGGAGATAAGATTATTACTTAGTTGGGCTGCAAAAACAGGAAAAACATTTTAAGCTTTCTACTTACTAGTAACCACATTAAAAACTAACAAGTGTGTATGAATGCCATAGAATGATTCATAAATTAATAATGGTATCCTACTAATATTATAAATGTGAATGTAAAAATATTTGTTACGCTTTTACGCCAAAATTACTTAACCGATCATTATAAAACTTTATACACATAATTTTTGAGGTATTAAAAGTTATATTGAATGCTATAATTTAAAAAATTACGAAAGAAAAAAATTGTTTGTAAAAAAATCCTAGAATTTATCCTTTAACACCAATTTATCATTTCAGCTCGAGCCGAACCTGACGGCTTGAAAGCGTAGCGAACGAACTAAACCTGACGCGAGTGAGCGTAGCAACGAGTTAACGAGAGCGAAGCCACGGGGAAAAGCTAGTAATTAATTAAATAAATTTCCTAATTATTTTTAATGTGAATTAATGTTAAACAGCCGGTTTTATTTAAAAGGCAGATAAATTTTTCCAATTTTCAAATAGCTATAGTTTCATAGTGGTTGGTCGTAACCATAATTTTAAAACATGCCAAATGTTGTTAACGTTCTCTACTTTAATTTGTTAGCCACGTAAATTTCGAGTAAGTGCATGATTTGAGAGTTATTAGCGAAATACTAAACAAAAGAGCAAAATTTCAATCTTTTTTGCAGATATCTTGGAAAAGCACAAGAAATATCTTAGAGCAAACTTCAGATTAGGATTCAGCGCCATAAAATAGATAAAATATAAAACACCGCATAGAAACTCATTACTATCATTTTTCGCGAGATGTTATTTTACTATACGGGTTTACTGGACCAATAATAATAAAGTGATTCGGTTGGTTAACATCATGAAAATAATAATAACTTCCAAATGATGGTGGCCAAGACTTTTGTAATTGTAATATTATGTTTTAGTTAGTGATTTATCATTATCTTGATTATAATCTAATAAGTTAATGAGCATAATAATCTAGGTGAGCTTCTCTAGAGCTATTTATTTGTACTTAATATCGTTTACAACGTATGAGAAATTTTAATTACTGTCATCAGCCTGCATATCAGTAATGTCTAAAACCTCGTTTCTTTATCAGTTTGACAAACTCCAACGTCAGTTAGTAATGACGTATACGGATTGCTCACCTCAATAGAGGAATTTTGGGTCGTAAAAACAACCATAGGTATTTCATAAATACCCTCTTCTATGAGCTTCTAAATTTATTCATACGTGAACGTGGAATTAATGTGATTTTTTAATTCAACGTGTTTTACTGACCGCAAAATAAAATCAGCTTATAAACGAGGAAAGTAGAGACGGCTAGTTACTTTCTGGAAATACTGTCCATTACACGTCACAAGCCGTCTGTGTTCCTATTCATAGCTTAAGTACTATCAATAAGTGGCAAGGAAAGTTGTTTTGCCAGTCTCCTTTTGAGAGTTATTTGAGTCAAGAGTTAATAGCATGACTGGTTCTGATGAAAAGTTTTGTGATTAATTTAATGAGGCGGTTGGGGAGTGTATTTTTCTAAATGAAGAATTTCAACCCGTTTCCCCGAGAAGTTGTTGCAAGATCTCAAAAGATTAGGAATGTGAATATGTTAAATTTAATACAGGGAGCGGCGAAAATACCTGACAAAAATACCTTGTGTAGCTATAGTCTGGAAGCCATTTGGTGAAGGTTGGTGGTGAGGGACTCGTTCTCGATTCCCCTTTACCTCATTTTAGTTTACATGAAACGGTGGTCTAGTGAGTGTCCTTTCGTCAGTGGTGATTTCGCCCTTGAGACGCATTTTAAAACTGTTGATTCTGTCGTAACCATGCAACGTCTTTTTCATACATTACGTGGCAACGACAAAATCACACTACTTTTAAAATTTGTTTCAAGGATGAACTGACGATGATCATTTTACCACTGCTCCGTGGATATTAAAATGGATTGGGTGACCTTGAGAACGAGCCCATCCCAGGAACCCTCTACCACGCTACGGTACTTCCAGACTGCAGACCTTTGAAGGCCGTCAGGTATTTCTACCGCCTATTGTAAATTTGTTTCTTCTCAGCAGGTCCCGTGTCTGACATTTCCAAAGGGAATCTGTTACTATATGAACCATCAACGATGATAGATCACTTGATACTCTCTTTAGTAGCGGCGAGTTAATGTTTGGACTAGAAAATTCTGACCACCAGGTCACGTGACCAGCTACTTGCTGCGTCAAAGCCAATAAAATAAAACGCGTTTTTTTTTGCTGCTTTGCTGGGTATAGTATTGGCTGTACTTCCCTCTTGAAAGGAAGGTAACTCTATAGACAAGGTAAGTTTTGCAGTAAGTGCAACTGACCAGAACTTTCAGCTAACAAATTGCCGTATCTACTTTCCCCGTCTATAAGCTGCTTAATCAATTTAAATTTCTTATTCCTCAAAACACTACTTTTTGAGTTGGTTGATCATTGTTGATATAAACAATCCACGGTTGATTTAAGACTTGTTCGCAGCTGCAGAGAGCTTTTTTGGAACGAATGGAAGGATAAAGGTTATTATATTGTTATAAAGATTAAATATATTAGTTTAATTTAAGTTTATTTTTTAACTAAAGGGATGAATTTGTAATATTTTAAATTTTACCTACTCTTAAAAACTTACTCTCTTTACTCGTGTGTAAATTCTTTATTTGTTTAATACTTTTGTAAGGCATGCAAGAGATGCTTCCCCTCTTGTTTGAGCTTTTATGAATTCTGTTAATTTTTTTAATTTTATTTGTACAATACTGATGTGTTTGTATTGATGTTCGTAAAATTGTTGGTTTAAAAATGGCTGCGTTGGGTTTTTACCTATATCTCTTATGTACTGTATTTTCAATACATAAACAAATTAAAATCTCCATTACCAAGGTTGTACCTTGCTTTTTTATTTTTTAAGTGAGAATTTCAAAAATTTTTATTACCAAGAATTTTTTTAAACTGTTCTTGTTTAAGTTTTTTTTTTCGTTTTTAATATAAGACAAATTTATCCGTGTAACTCACACTAAAGCTTGCAGCGTAATGCAGATTATATTAATTTTTTTACGTCGAATATCGTTTTCATGTAAATCGGTTACCAGCGATTGAGAGTGAGTGCCGCCCCTCCCCCCCCCACCCCCCCCCCCCCCCCCGGCCATGGCATCAAGAAGATACACAGCCGCAAGCGGATTGATTTTGATTAATATTACCTTTCTTGCTTGCTTTATAGAAAACCCAAATAAGTAATGCCCGGAGGTGCAATTCGCGTATTTCAATCTTGTCTTGATTGGTGTCGATATACAGTTGTAAATAAATGTGTATTAACACAATAGATTTTGAATTAGAAATAGCGTTTTATAAATAATACTTGAGGATATGCTCAAATTAGTAAGGAAATTTTTAACTGTTACAGAAACCAAAGACAACATGATATGGAGTAGTTATTTTATTCCTCAAGGTAATTAAAATTATAATTTTATTTTAAAAGTAGGATCAACAGTTTTGCTATTGAAAATAACGTACACGAGTAGAGCCACAATCAAAATATGTAATTACATCAGTAACATTTTAAATAAAAGTATTGAAAAGCCTCTTGTGTAAGTTGAGCATAAATGAATATGTCTATACAAGAAAAGTCTTTAAAAATTCAATTTTAAATTTGATTCGACGTTGACCTTATCATACTATTATTTTATTTATTAAGCTCATAAAGTTATAAAAGTATTCGTAAAATCTGGCTGTTTATCTGAGAGACTTATAGTTTAATGTTGCCGATTTTAAGCGTTGGGATTTTTAGTTTGAAACGAGACTCGGGTCATGTTATTAGTTGTACTTATCATAATGATGCTTAAAATTAAAACTAATAAAAATCTATCTTCTTATTTCTATAAGGGTTTCGTCTGTTACGTCCCTTTTTCTCTCGACCTACTGAACCGACTTTTAAGATTGGGATGTCATTTTAAAGCTTAGGATATACCGCAGTGACGAATTGTAATTAAAAAGGTCATCATGTTTCGGGCTTCGCCCCTCTCGCCTTTGATTTATTTCTAGAGGGCGCTTTAAAATGTTGACCAACTTTTATTGCAAGTTCTTTAATGTGAATTGTAACTTCTCTGTGATTGTAATTTAACAGCCGCCAGATAGTAAACAAAAATAGATCTCTGTCACTTCATAATCAACATTCACGCACTGTAGGTGAGTTTCACTCATACAGAATTAAATGCGCAATTCGCGCACGGGCCACCTCGTTATACTTAAAAAGGTTTAAAAAAATGCCACTGTCGTAGATACGAAAAAAATATAAAATAATAATAATTATCTGGTCTGTGGCAGTAACAAAGCTACATACCATCTGTACCATTATACTCGCCCTTCAGTTATATTCTCTTAAGGCTCCGATGGGGGGTGATGTTGTTCGCGTCCGCAGCATCCCATTAAAGTTGCACGTACTCCCCGGGTGGTGCTAAACGAACAACAACTTTGGCAGCTGAACTGTCACACACAGTGATCTCTCAGCTATGCCAGCTGCCAGACAAAATCGAAACGGCCCTTTCCAGGGCCAATTTAGAAATTTAGGCTGTGTTTTAAATGTTTGCCATTTTAACGTAGAGGGTCTGAGCAAATCTAAAAGTGACTGCCTCAGCAAGGTGCTGCTGGAAAATGAGGTCGATGTCCTCGCACTGCAAGAAACACATGCAGAAGACTTAGAAAACAGTGCGAGGGGCAACATCCCAGGATATAAGCTTGTGGAAGAAATAGGTCACAGGGTCTACGGAGTGGCGACGTACGTTAGACAGGACATAGACGACGTATCAGTCTCCCACAAAAGTTGTGATAACAACACATTTGTTGTTGCTGTTAGGGTGTCTGCGACTACTATTGTAAATGTATACAAACCACCAAACACCCAGTGGTCAGACACAGTTCTCCCAACTTTTGAACATCCTGTGGTAAATGTAGGTGACTTCAACAGTCATCATTCCCAGTGGGGATACTCGTCCGATGATGACAACGGCACTCGTCTTTCAAGCTGGGCTGAAAATAACAACCTTTTCCTGGTATATAATGCCAAGGACCCACACACCTTCCATTCAGCCCGATGGCGTCGTGGGTACTCTCCAGACTTGTGCTTTTGCTCCCGTGAACCATCAGCAACACCCGTGCCTACTTCCAGGATGGTCCTTGGTGCATTCCCCCACTCTCAGCACAGGCCTGTAATAATATCAGTAGGAATGCAAATTCCTCTCGTAAGATCTTTTCCTCGGCCTAGGTGGAACTTTAATAAAGCTGAGTGGGAGGCCTTCTCATCAAGGCTTGATAGCGGCATCAGGTTCATCCCCTCTAAAATAAAAAAACTATGAACGGTTCACTCGCCTTGTCCTGTCTTCTGCTAAGGCGACAATCCCAAGAGGTTTTAGAAAAGAATACATACCAGGATGGAGCAGAGAGTGCGAAGATCTTTACAGTGAGTTTACAGACACTGCTGACAGAGATGTAGCTGACCAACTCCTTAACTCTCTCGACAACTCAAGGAGAGAGAAGTGGGTGAAAACTGTTGAGAACCTGAACTTTACCAAAAGTAGTCGGAAAGCTTGGTCTCTGCTCAGGAAACTCTCCACTGGTAAATCAAGTGAAAAACACGATGCCTCACAGCCTAGCCCTCGTGAAATCGCAAAACGCCTCTCCGTACTTTCAAAACCTGTGCGTACGTCTGCAGACAGAAAAATTAATTTCAAGCTTAATGAGATAAAGGAGAGTCGGCAAGCACCCTTGGAAGTCTCTAGACCCTTCACTTACGAAGAGCTGGAAGTGGCGATTGATGCGATGCCAATTGGCAAAGCAGCAGGTTTGGATGACATTTTCCCGGAGTTTATAAAACACTCGGGTAACAAGGCTAGACAGTGGCTTCTGGAAGTTTTTAACACCACTCTGAAACCGGCGACATGCCTGGGATATTTAGAAAATCCAAGATCATAGCTATCCTGAAGCCCGGAAAGGATCCAAAACTGCCTGAAAGTTATCGGCCTATAGCTCTTTTAAGTGTTTGTTATAAGCTGCTAGAGAGGTTGATTTATGACAGAATCCTCCCTATTCTCAATGCCAGCATCCCTGTCGAACAAGCTGGATTTAGGCCTGGTCGCAACTGTTGTGACCAGGTTTTAGCTCTGACTTCTTTCATTGAGGATGGGTTTGAGCGAAGACTGAAAACCTCTGTGGCTTTTTTAGATCTGACTGCAGCATATGACACTGTCTGGAGAAAAGGCCTCCTAGTTAAATTTTACGACCTTATTCCTTGCCCTTTCTTGTTGCGTCTCCTCAACTCAATGCTCTCCAATAGGATGATAAAAGTATATCTGGGACGCAGAGAAAGTACGTTTAGGCAACTAAAGGATGGCCTGCCACAAGGGTCAGTGCTCGCCCCACTGCTCTTTAATGTGTATACTGCCGACATTCCTGTAACTCGGTCCTTAAAGTTTATATATGCAGATGATATTGCATTGGCATATCAACACCAGCATTTTCGACAAGCTGAGGAAACACTAACAAATGACCTCACGACCCTCGGTGAATATTTTGAAGCCTGGAAGCTAAATCCAAACCCAAAAAAAAACTGAGGTTGCTTGCTTCCACTTGAATAATAGACTGGCCAACCAAAAGCTTAAAATCGTATTCAACGGTGTTGAGTTGAAACATAATGACCACCCACAGTATCTGGGAGTCACTTTAGATCGGTCTCTCACGTTTAAAAGCCACTTACAAAAAACGGCAGCTAAGGTGAGAACCAGGACTAACATTGTCCATCACCTTGCTGGCTCCACATGGGGAGCTAACGCACAAGTTCTGCGAACAACTGCTCTATCATTGGTATATTCAACTGCTGAGTACTGTGCTCCCGTGTGGTTAAATAGTGTGCACGTTAGAGAGATCGACGTCCAGCTAAATAGGACCATGAGAGCCATTAGTGGTACACTCATGGCAACTCCTGTACCCTGGCTCCCGGTGCTGTGTAATATCGCTCCTCCTGAAATAAGACGAAGGGATGCACTCATTAGGGAATACACAAAGATCTTATCTGCTCCACAGCTGCCCATCCATGATTACCTACCCCAGAATGCGGGCCGATTGAGGTCCCGAAAACCACCTCTACGAACAGCCTCCCAGTTGATGGACTCGAACTTCACCATCCATACAAACTGGACTTCCTCCTGGGACGCTTTTCAAGGTCGGAACCACTTCTTGATAGATGACCCGACCGTAGCGGTAGGTGGTATGAATCTTCCTCGGAAGCAGTGGACTATACTCAATCGTTTCCGCACTGGAGTGGGAAGATGTAATTATTGGAAGCACAAATGGGGAATGACACAAGACCAGTCATGCGACTGCGGAGCAGAGTATCAAACTATGGAACACATAGTCAAAGAGTGCCCACTGAGTGCCTTCCCCGAAGGATTGGCCGGTCTGCATAGCTCAAGTGAAGCTGGGCTGCAATGGCTTAGCGCCCTGGATTTAGCTCTATAAAGAGAGATCTAATTTTTTTTTAATTTTAGTGTTTAGATTTTTACTTATATTGACTCAGGTGCTCTGCACCGCAGAATTTATTTTATTATTCTTAAACCATGGTGGCTGGCTGAATGAGCCATACGATATATATATATAAGGCTCCGATGTAACTGAGTTCGAATGCCGCCTCGAGGCGGTATCGCAAGACGAGTTTGATGGCTTCAGAGGTTTACGGTAATCGTGTTTTAAATTTAACTTATTAATATAGAGATTGACTCTTAACTTTTCTACAAATACAAAGACGGATCTCGTCTTCTCTGGTTTAGAATCGTTTTAGAAAATTTCTCATTTCAGCAATAATTGTCTACAATATTCTGTTTTTCTCGATTTTAACAGAAGTTTTATATTAGTTTTATTAAATGATTTACCAAAGTGTAACAAATTAAACTTAGCAATATTACTCTTCTTTAATATGACACCTTATTAATAGCTCTAGGCTGCATTTAGATGAAGATAACACGATTCTAAAAAAAAAACCTTGCATTTGGGTGGCGCGCCAGAGGTATTTAATGCATATAATGTAGGCAAATATCACGTTATAAATCTTTGTTTTTGGAGAAAAATATCATTGATATGAAATTCATATCTATATAGAGTAAATAATATAAAGCAGCTCATTGAATAAATATGATGAAACAAACATCCTAGGGAGAAAAACGCCGCATTTCCACTATTTACATCCTGGCTCTGTTTATGCCGAGTTTTATTGCTTTGGTTGGCAAGCCTGTTCAACATTTTACGATCAGGCCCCTGAGATGAAGGTAAATGAACAGCAATAAATAAGAAGAAAAAACACTCATTGAAAGGAATAGTTTTATTTATTCAGTATAGAAATATGAATAATACGATTATTTTTTTAATATTTTTATCTTGAAAGATATGTATGGTTTATTATTATGAGGCTATATCTATTTACATTGTGCAGTGTAACAGTTTAGTCTTCTTTTTCTAAACATTGTAGTACCTGAAAACCTTTTTAAATGCATTTTAAGGTCTCTGAATGTATCTTTTATGTTAATTTTTAATATTTAATTTTTTACATTTAAATACTTCTATTAGGGAATCGACATTTCTGTATGCAAGCTAAAATGAAAAGTTTGTTTATATGTGAAAAGTTAAAGTGCCCTAACATTGTGATGAAAATAGGCTAGACTATTATTCTGGTAAAAAATTTTTTATTATTTAATTTATAAATTTGAAATTATTATATTGAAATTGATTTTGATTCATGTTATAATCGAAGGTATGTTGTAGTTGTACACATTAAATCGCTTCAGTAGATACATTTCCCAAATACTATGACCCTACGATCCAGTGCTATTAGTTTAAACAGAACAAGACAATCGTTACTGAATACCAACATGGCTTTAACTGTGTTATGCTTTCATGGTTACTGTAATTAATTGTAATGTGGGAATGTAGCAGTTGCAATGTTACATTCTCGTTTTCAACTTAAATAGTACTGAGTATTTTAATTAAATGAATGAATGAATGAATGAATGAATAAAAGTTTATTTCCAAAAAATAGACAGTTTACAAAATACAACTTTTAAAAATAAATATAAATATAAACTGTTAAAATTATTTTTGTACTTATGAGGCCCAGGAAATCAGCAGACATAGGCTAGAACCTGTGCGTCTGCTGCGTTGCACGTTGCAAGAAAAATTGACCTAATTATTATTAAAAAATTAATATTAAGTTTATTGAAGTAAGGAAACTAAAAAAGTATAATAAATCAATTAATTTTTGGAAAAGGAAGTTACTGGAGTTAAATGAAAATAAAATATTTTTCTAACCAATTAATTATTGCAAAATGCTGGCCGGTTGAGTTTGGTGGCAGGATGGCTGGAAAAAGTGAGTCATTAGTTGTAGTCATACAACTAATGTTGTATAACGCAATTGCCGATACAACATCAACATCCCTTGAACGATGGGTTGAACGATCCGTTCAACATCCCTGAAGAACGGATAAGGTTTCATTTTATCTGGTTTAGCTATCGTAGGATTTCGAAAATATTTTAATGTATTCGTTCTCAATCGTTATTTAATTAGAAATTCTTCTGCAGTATACATTCCAAATTAGGTTTGAATGCAAACAATTTGTGTTATGAATTGTATGATTGTTCATAATTTTTTATGTATTTTATTATTTCTGCGTTCCTTCAAACTCTTTAGGAAGTTAATATAATTATTGCGTGTAAGCCGTAAGGTTCCGTTAACTTCAATCAGTTATTAGCTCCTATATCTCCCTTTCGTATTTAGTAGTTGTGCACTGTAAAGTTTATAGGAGATTGGCTAAATTATAGAGTTATGATGTATATTTTATAACTAGGATCTCAAATGACACTTGTTGTATGAGATCAGATTTTACGGTTGAGTCGCTGTCTGAGGTCATGAATGAGTTACGGAAAGAAACTTTATACTCAAGCTGTGCACTATACCTATTTTTACTAAACTGCTCAATTTATTTGTTTTTCTAAATACATGAAAAACAGTAATTATAGTTTTTGGTGTTGTTCTAAAATATTTTTATATTTTTATATTCTTTTTGCCATAAAACCAATCATTGTTTTCTACTGCTTGAGTGTCGATACTGTATATGGTTAGTTAGAAGAACTGATTTGGAATACATCCAATTGTATTCAATAAGTAAGATTTTATGTTTTTGTTTCATAGCTAAGCAAAATAAAACATATCCGATAAAGTTACTTTGGCGAACAATTAGATTTAAATTTTCTCACAAGGCGAAAATGCAATTAAATGACTTTGAAATCTAAATACTAATAATATGTAAATATCATTAAATTTGATGTTGTTGTTTTTTTTGTTTTTTTTATTCTTAGGGCCTAGGTTAGAAAAATTTATTTTGAAACGGTAACTTTTTTCTCGCTCTTTCAAACGGAATCTTTAATGCAACCCATCCAAGCCTCACATACATAACGTAAATCTAATCCTGTACTGTAAGCATCTTCTGGTTCAAACAGTAAAACGGTTTATAGGCCATAAACTGTCAGGTATAATCTGCATGTAGAGTTTTTAAGTGGAATCCACAGCAAAATATGTAGAAGTCGTTCATGAAAATAAATAAGTAAATTATAACAAATAATCCTAAAATGTTGGCGAAATGTATTTTTGAAAAATTTTATATATTTTAATATTAAATGAAAAAAAGAAAAAAAACTATGCATGTGATAAAACCTGTAATAGAACATGAGAAAAATCAAATTTTTATTAAATACTAGTTTTTTCAGCGACTTCGCTCCCGTTACTTAGCTTTAGTCGCGTTACTCGCTTTCGCTCGCGTCATGTTTAGCTCGTTCGCTACGCTCACCCTCTTTCAGATTTAGTCGTTCACTACGCTCACTCTCTGTCACGCTCTTCCTATATGTAATAAATCGCTGAAATATCTGAAATTGCAACTTTTCATTTCATTTCTTTCTTAGCAACCAATAAAAAATCGATTTTAAAAATGTTTAAACAATGTTTTTTATTTTTAGTAATGTTTTTTATAAAATGTATTTTATCCCTCTATGTATTTATAAAATTTATTTTATTATTCTGGGAGGTACTTCTAGTACTTCCCAGAATATGTGTACAAAGTTTCATGATGATTCGTCGAGTAGTTTTTGCGTGAAAGCGTAACAAATATCCACGCTTACACATTATAATATTAGTAAGGGTATGCAACAAGAGGTTAGTTCTCCCGGGTTAACTAGAGGACTTTAAGTTAATTTACAGTATTTTTTATGACAAAATGTTTTGGTCTTTAGCCCCGACATTTTTGTAGACTTAATTGGAGTGTACAGTTATTCTAACCTAATTGTATTTTAATAGATAACTTTATAAACAATGTTAATTATTTCATTATTAACTTTTTTGTTACATCTTTTTTGTCAGATAATGTATGTAATTTAGTTATTTTTTCTAAGGATGGTATGTTTGAATAAGTTTGAATATGCATATATGTTGAGGTTTTTTAATAAGTCATGAGTTTCTTCTTAGCAAGAATTTTGTTTACTCTTTGCCATGTTGTTTAGGATATGTAAGTTGTATTTATGATAGAATAGTTATGGTTATTTGACACGAGGTAGAACATTGTGTAATGTTCAAGAAATTAACCCCCTTTTCTTGTACTTCGTTTGTGCAAAAGAAGTACAATTTTTCTTTTTTTGTGTGTGAAATTAGATACTCGTGAATTTCAGTTTCATTTTCTTGAAATATACAAAGAATATCTTATAAATAGCAGTACCAGTATATAATCTTGTTTTTGGAGGGTTAACACCATTAAAATTTTTTAAAATCACTAGGATGTAAAAATAAATTATAGTTTTCTAGAAGGACGGTATCTATACAGAGAATAGTCCATTTTAAAACCTTATTCCCACCAAGAACATGTTGTTTCTCGTTGGTGACAAGTTTAATTTAGTTTAATATAGATTTTAATAGTAAACTCTTGAGTAAGCTAGATTTCTTCTTTCCCCGTTATCTTTAAGTACAATTGAATTTTAAATAATTTTCCACATTTTTCTGTGTCATTTGAGGGATTTTTGAATACATATCTTCCATTTCATATGATACAAATATACAGTCGTTTCTAATATTTCTTCTTCAAGCTGTGGAACCAGTTATTTAGTATTTCCAATTAATACGTCTATTCCCGTTCTAAGCCTTTTTAATATTATTATTTAGGTCCTTGAATAGTTATTTCATATAAGCATTAAATATTTGAAAACACGTACATCAGTGTCAGAGTAGAATATCAAGACCGTATATTGCACTTATAATTAACCAACCATGTATATTGCACCACTCTAGGGAATAATTAATTGATGTCTCAAGTTCCGGCCTACGTGGCGGACGTTTACATATGTGATACATATAACATGGTCATTTGGAGTTTGTGAGTTATAGTGGATTACTATAGTACCTTTACACCATTAGTCAAGATTTACAGTTGTATCAGCTTTTGTAATGTATGTTTAGCAACAATTTATGTTCAAAGTTCGAACATTTATGGTTAAAAACGTATTAAAAATCTTTGATTTAAAATCAATTACGCCTAATGTACGCCAGAAATCAAAATTTTTTTGTAAATCATTTCAATTTAACATGTTTGCAGATTAAAACGGAAAGTTCAAAAGCTTTTTTATCACACATCCCAAAATATGACTTTGATTACACAATGATTTCAACCCTAAATTTCACTTGTTTCTTAACAGGAGGTTGTGAATTTTATTTCGATTATCATATTATTACATTAGGATTGTAAAAGCTTCATTCACTAGTAAAACAACTACCTGGCTTCATGTCACATAAGTTGTATATTGAGATATATGGATTTAAGATGTAAGAGACTTCATAACTCTTTTTCTTTTTTTAGGGAAAGGCAGAAAAAATGCATTACGCACACAGGTGGCCAGCCTGTAGTGTGGGGCTCCCCTACAAAACGGGTTCAACCACTAAAAATCTTCCTCTACTCTTTAGGATTCTAACCTGTAATTGTTTACTACATTACGTCATGCTAGGTCTAAATTTATAATCCACCACAGTAACTGAAATTCCCTAAAATTTTACTTTTACATATGTTACAATACATTCTACAAAGTTACAATTTTTTAACCTTGTAGTCTTGGTAAGTAATCAAAGAAAAAAAAACAACTAATTCTGGAGCTTGTGCGTTCGCCATCTACTGTATGAGTCATCAATCTTACAAGTTATTTCACCAGAGAGCCAGAGTCTTCCCTCTGGGCTCTTCCGTGATAACATTGTGTCGTGAAAACTATGCTGTCAATAAATAATACTTTTACAACAAAACAGTTTTCAAAAATCATTAACTTGTGCTATTAACCAACTGAAAAGATAACTAAACCATTTAACTAACTAATTTGTCGAGTAAGGTTTAAGTTATTTATTTAATTATTATTTTCTTGGCATTTATTTAAAGCTTTTACTGCATAGCCAATGTTTCTATTTAATACTAAAGGAACCCCAAGCATTAAAATAAATAAGATTTCTACTATTAACATCCAAAATTTTGTAATTAAAAAAAGAAGAGATAAACATCAAATGATTACAAAAAATAGCTGGTGACTAAACCTGAAACTAAAACTAGATCAAAAAGTTTTATACAATTATTTGAACTTATATGTAATATAAAACCCGTTTTTCCTTTTTTCTTTTTTACTTAACCATTTTAACTTGTAATTAAATATTAAAAATACGCTATGATGCTCTTGATGAAAGAGAGCGAACCTCTTTATTCTCGGGAGGTTTTCACAGGAAAACATTGTCCAAAGTAATTGCCTCTTCTCCGGCGATCGAGGCTATGTCCTATACCACGTAGCCTGAGTGTTGGTTCTACAAAAACGAAGATTTACCTTTTTGTCAACATCGTTTTAGTTTGATACGGGGCTTTTCTTTTAAAACACAACCCAAGATTTGGAATAAATCCTTACAAACAAAATACAAATCTAAGTTTCATTGTTATTAACATTAATTAAAACTACATATTTAACTTTATCGAAATTTTATTCATTTTATTTATTTTATACATTGAAAGGATATAGGTCCTAAATTTTTTTCCCACTGATTAAATTTGTTATACTCGTCTCAAGTTCTTGAATATCTTATGAGGTTTTCATATGCATATTCTTTACATATCCCCATAAAATAATTCAGAGGGCTTGAATTTAGAGATCTCGAATGAGAGGATTCCTTACTCTTCCCGTTAATCTATCGCCATTTAATGGAATTCAAACCCTCTGGCTAATTTATTATGGGAATATGTAAGCAATAAGGCAGATGAAAACCCAAAACATGGCGAAGAACTTGACATGAGTGTTACTGATGCAATGAGTAGAATAACAACATTCACTTTAAAAAATAAACCCAGAAGTTTACTTATACTTAGTAAACTAAGTAAGTTAGTTAGAATGTTACAGTAGAACATTATAAAATGTTAATAGTCGTCAATTTGAATACCATGAATGAATACCATTAAAATTCTGTAAATTGCTGTGATAAATTTGGTTTATAAATATGTATCCTAAATATTTGTTGTTTGGAAATTTTCATTTCAAATTTTGGGTTGAGTTTTGAAAAAAATGCCCTGCATATGGTTTTTAATAATATAAAGTATTTGTTATTGTATAGAAATGTCAATAATAAAATTAGTAATATATTAGCGAATTTCCCATAGGGAATAAGCTATTACCGTAGGTCTCATGGTAAGACCTAAGCCCGGGACCATGTTACTTTTTTGTTTTTAGGTGCCCAGAGAACAAAAATAATAGTCATTAAAATTTATATATATATATATATGTATATATATATGTATATATATATGTATATATGTATATATGTATATATATATATGTATGTATGTGTCCCTAGACACGATAACTCTCGTAAAAAAGGTCCGATCGACACCAAATTTGGTAGAGATGTGTAATCCTACGTTTATTCGGATGAGTTCGTAAACCAGACATATCGACCTACCGGAAGGGGTAGTTTTTGGGGGTTTTGTACCCCAAAAATGGGTTTTTTTGAATTTTTCATGTGTAATTTTTGAAAATTTTAAATTTTTATTTTGACCATTGGATTCAGCTTAAAAAAACACACAATTTAGTATTTTGAAGCTTTGCTCTATCTCCAATGGTTACCGAGATATTACAAAGTCTAAAGACAGTACATTGTATTTTGGGGCTCCTATGTTAATCTTATGGAGAATAAGGATGTGCTAATATTTCAATTATTAACCAATATTTTTGGTTGAAACTTGGTATTCAGCTTCATTTGGTTGAGATTAATCCATTTATTGTAAAAAAATCTTGGTTTTTGTGCTTATCATAGCAGCAAACCTGCATACTCCTTTCCCATGTTAATCATATGGAGAATAGGCAAACTCCTTTAGCAATGGACAGATATTAATGAAACTTAGTATATGGCTTCATATGGTCGAGATAATTATGTTTTTAAGCTAAAAACCTACTTTTAGTGTTCCCCATGGCAGCATACCTGCATACTCTTTCCCTATTTATCATAAGGAGAATAGACATTTACTAGGGGCTTGTAGGGGCAAAGGCCCCTAAAAATCTAAATGGTGCTGCTATCTCCAAAAGTAAGTTTCAATTCATCACCTCCTTGCACAGTTAATGTAATTCTTCTCAAGCTATATACTGTGAATTTACACTCTTGAATTTTCTTATAAAATATTACTTTAATCTTGATAGAACTTATTGGTGGTATCAAATCAGCAATGAAACAATAATTTTTCTTGTATTATGTACAGTAGTCTTTCTGTGGAAAATTGAAAATTCATTAAACTACTAAACTTCCGGACGCAATAAAAATGGTTTTAACCTTAACCATGTACGTGATGAGTTCGTAACTCAAATAAATAAAATACTTCAATACAACATTACAAAATTGTTATTAGCCTATTAATATTGTACACCACTCTCTCCCCCATCCTCCCTGTGTTTAAAACCGTTCTTCCCCGTGTCCCCATGCTACCAAAGGTTCTCTTGACCATTGTACCCCCCATGTCCCCTTTCGCTCCCAAGCCTCCCCCATGTCCAACTACCCAAGTGCCACCAAAGCCCTTCGTGCCCCTGGTACCCTCCCATACCCCTCGCCCCCCACGTCCCATACACCCGTACCCCATGCCCCGTGTCTCCTTTGTCCTCCACTCTCCTGTGCCCCCATGCCCACCTTTCTTCCCTGTGACTCCATACCCCCCAAGCCCAACTACCCCTATACCACCAAAGCCCATCTTGCTCCTTGAACCCTCCCATGCCCCCTTGGCCCCCGTTTTCCCCATACTACTGTACTCCTATGACCGCCGTTCTTCCCCGAGGCCCCTTGCCCCCTGTCCTCCATGCCTCCCCCATTCTTCCACGTACCCCCATGCCCTTTATATCCACCCATGCCCCAACATGCCCCCAATGTACATGTACCCCCATGCCTCCTACCCCCCGTTCCATTGACGTCCCTCGTGCTATAATTGTAGTACGTTTTGTTCAATTAAAAACATTGATTTATATTATTGATTGTTTTCGCACACTGTCATTTACATGAGTAAGGCCTAGCTCCCCGTCTGTATGGGGGTTAACGGGCATTGGTTGTTTCCATACTACCTACCTAAAGAAAGAAGTAGAGAATGAATAAAACAAAATATTCCTCACGCAGAGGTTATTCAATGTTTGTAGTTTACAATATTCAGTCGAAAATAAACAAACACTTTAGTAAAACAATTTAACTCTAACCACTATATATAGTCAAAATGTAAAACAGTAAAATAATAACTAAACGTCATTCACTGAGTAAATACAATATAATTAACTACTATACTAACTGTATCAAGGTTAAGCATCTTTTAATTGTCGTCTATTCAACATACACAATCATTTTACTCCTCAGCCCTGATTATATACTAAATGTCATAGATGTGGCCACGAAGAAGAAATACATTGTGGATTCGTAATTTTTCCATGACTATTGGTGTTTCCCTTTTTTATAGTGCATTGCCGATTTAAAAAAAGTTATAATTAAGGTTATCTTAACTCAAAGTAAACAGCTGAGTTGTTCAGTTAATATAAAATATTCACTGGAACATCTGCTTAATCACACGTGTAGATCTAAAATTCTCCTCCCCATAAGATTAACATTGGAACTTCACGGACCAATGGGGCAAAGCCCAGGTAACTTTTGATAATTCTGGTATTTTTCCTTGCGTCCTTGGCCCTCAAGCTTTAAAATGAGCCATAATACGTTGCCCTATCTCTCTCCTAACTCGAGATATTTCGTGGGGACCGATTCGCTTACGGAATTATATATATAGATTTCCCTATTTATGGGCATGTGAAGATACTTTGTTTACAGGTTTATCTGATTAAAATTAATATTACTAATTTGGAAATTCGCTGAGTACGCAGGTCTGCTGCGACGGGGGGTATTTTCAGTAATATATAAGTTCAAAGTTGACTTAATTATAAAATGTGTTAAGAAACAAATGCTAATGACATTTCTAATTTCTAGCTTTAACGGATTTGAAACACACAGACAGGCGGACGGTGAGAACGCTGTAAACGAACCACGGATAGCACCACCACGAAGTAATTTCTTGGTAACATTCAAGTTGATTGGTAGAAAGAACCCAGATGGCTAGAATAATTATTAAGTTTTTTTTCATAAACAGATATGTTAATTTTCACATTTGAGAGGTATAAAGAGGTACTTCCCATGGCAAATATTAGAATTAATCAATTCTTATTTCTTACTAATACGGGATGACCTTGCTTATTGGGTTTTGTTTCAATTGTTGTTAGTCTATTAAATTGAATTATTATGATGTGAACATATCTTTAAATTATGAGGTATTGTTTAAAATTCTATGACAATTTTTATTTTGATTGTTCGGTTGAATATTGATAATTGATACTTTCAATGCCAAAAACATCTATTATTTGTGAAAAACTTAATTTTATTTAAAGACTGTAGGTCGGAAATGCACGTAAATACTGATTTATGTAAAAGAAAAGAAAAGAGAGAAACACAATATACAAAGTCTGCTAAATGTCAAAAGCACAAAAGCATTAAAAATTGTTCTTTTAAAATGCAAAAAAAAAAAAAAAAAAAAAAAAAACACGTTAGAAATTGTACTTTATATTTATAAGTTTACAAATTTAAAAAGTTTAAAAAAGAATTTTCCCTCTTGAAAAAGTACAATTTTCAACAAAGAGTGGCCGAGTTGTTACACCGGGCTCATCATCAATCTTGCAAGCCATTTCGCCGCAGAGCCAGGCTGGGGTTCTTTTGATGAAACTACGTAAAAGTAGTAGTTCGATTCAAGAAAAACTTTTCATTTCATATTCTATCTCCTGGTACTAAATATTAGGTTAATATCCTAGTAACATACAAATGATCGCATTTTAAGTATTTTGTTAATGAACAATATTTCATTATTGTAAATTTTGTTGTAAGCCATTTAATACTAGCTTTTACCAGCGGCTTTCTCGCATTGTAGCAAAATCCAGTAATATTGGTAATTTTCGTTAAATAATTTTCTTAGCCACCAACAAAAGAAGATAAAATTGATTGTCATATTTTTATACATTTTTTTATCTTTCGTAAAAATAATTATTTTTAAATAAAAAGTATCCTTACTTACTTTTGATACCTCCAAGAACACGTATAAAAAGTTTCATGATGATTGGTTGAGTAGTTTTCACGTTAAAGTCTAACAAACAACAGGACATTCACATTTATAATATTAGAAGGATACATCAAAACTTGCGTAACTTTCTAAAATGTAAAGCAAGGTATGAATATTTAAATTTATTGCACATATTAACAAGCTGCTGTTACCTGTGGTTTGGTTCAGATTTATGGGTTTAGCTATAAATGTCAATAAGGAAGCTCGCCCTCCTTGATTTCTCATCCCCAGGATAAAATTACAATTAAATACTTTATTCAGAAAAAATACAGGTATTGACACAACATAAACATGTATTCTGAAAGTATCCCCTCATATGGGTATAATGTTAACCCATGTGACACATAGCTATTATGTTATACAAGTTAACCCGTGTGATACATGGCTATCATGTTATACATGTTAACCCATTGATTTACATTATTGACTTTCGTTGATAGAAGAGTGTTACTGTCTGTACTTAATCACAGCTGAAAAATCTTAAATTAAAATAAATTATTGTTTCGATGAGCTTGTGCACTCCGTTCTATCAACTATTTGTGTACTAAAATCCCGATTACAAAAACATATATTTAACAGTTTTAAGTAATCTGTAACAATCGTCTGTTTTGAGACAAGTAATAGAACGTAACATTCCATCGCCCTATTTTATAATGGCCTATTAATGAATGCAGCTGAGGGATACAAAAGTAGTCATGTTTAGAAGCACGGCAAATTAAATGGCTGAGTTTTCGTGGTAGCAATTTTTTTATCTACAATAGTACTGAAAAAAAAAACTGGGATACCTTATCCTGTTGTGATTATTAACATCGTTTGTCATTCTCTAATTTTATTTAAGCATACATTTATTTAAGTAGGGTTTTAATGTCGAAACAAGCTCAATAGTGTGACCTGATATAATAATAGATCAGCCAAAACATCGAGCCCGTGAAACTCCAGTAATGTAGTGCTCTCGAGCTCTAAGTTTTGTTGTACCGGGTTGGGAGTGTTAAGTGTATTGCCGGCGTCTAGTTAGGTCGTGACTCGGCTGGTAATCGGGTGAGCAGCGTCAAGGGGATCACTGCTGGGTGGATGTTCTGACATTGAAACAGAAATAGCCATTGTGAGAAACATTATTTTACTTTTGATCAAGAATGCTCAATCGTTCAATTTAGGAAAATCATATAATTTATTTATAATTTATTGCAAGTTAAAGTATTATTGTAAAAAATCACAGGGTAATGTAAGTTAAACATATACGTAATAAACGATTCATGCGGAAAACAATATTTTAAAAGGCTACTAACAAAGTCTATGGTTATTCGTCTTTCTATGTAATCGAACACTATGGAAATTATCAATATTGTATTTTGTACATTGAAAGTATATTATAGCCTAAGAGTATTGAGGGTATTGAAATATACCCTTAATATAATATATAAATAATAGGTATGGAATTCTTAATACAAAAAGGTATTGAAATTTATTAAATCAGTAAAATATATTTCAGTATGTTTATTTTTTCATACAATAATTTTTACCCCGCAGTCTTTTTTATTAATTAACTAAACATAACTTAAATGAGGAAAAGGTCAATACTAAATAAGAGATTTATTTAATATATTGTAATAAAAACCTTTTAGGAGAAAACTAATGCTTTATTTAGAAAAATTGACCTGCACAAAACATCTTGAATAGGAATAAATTACCAAATAAATAAAACAAATCAGACAATATTATTAAAAAGAAAAATATAATCAGGTGATTTCAAATTTGAAAATATACCACATTTTTCCCTTCTAGAATATTTTACAATTATTAAACTTATCTGGTATTTTCGTTTCTCTTGTGGACCTACGAGGCAGTATAAGATCGAGTGAGTGGAACACAGTTGAATAAACAAACAAATTGATAAAATAAATCTGACAAAATAATTAACATGAGAAATAAAATCAGGTGATTACAAATAAAAAATATATCATACTTAGCAAAGGTTTCACTTGAGTTAAGTGAAGAAAATTGGTTGAAATCCTATAAGGAAGAATATTGTAATCTCAGAACTTTAACTTTTGTACAAATAATTCTAGGTATATAAAACAAATTTTTTTATATAAACATTAATCGCTACACTTACGCCCAAACTTTAAATTCTGAAGTTTTCGAATACATTAAACAAAAATGTTAAATTGTTCCACTCAATGAATACTTTAAACCTTGTTTTTTTTATAATTAAAAATAAAAGAGCAGAGTAGGCCTAATTATATTTCTTATTTTAATTATATATGTAGAATCAGATTACCCTTAAAAGTCCATAGCAATATTTGAAGAAAACTATTAGAAATGCTATCTGAAAATCTCAGAGTTGATGTCAGAATTAAAGTCCGTTGCAGATAAAATAACAGGATGAGTGTTATAGGCATTATTCCTTATCTTATGTTAGTCCCTATGTTCTTAAGTTAGTTCTTTTGTTAGTATGGTTTTTATAAGAGTCAAAATGTTCAAGGTAACAGAATATAAAGAATTATTTCATCGTGCATTGATTATTATTTGTTTTCAAGATCGTTTCATAATGCAAAATAACATTCTTGAACTTTAAGTCTAATTTGAATATTAATAGACGACATTAAATCTTAAGATTCCATTATAATCCTTAAAGGAGCCTTAAATTTGGAATATTTTAAAACAATATTCATGTGGACAGAGAAAAAATATTCTATAGCACAAACTGTGATTGTCTTAGAGTTTAAGATTCTAAGTGTTCCTTTGATGTTTTACAGTATGCATAAAATCATATTTAAAATATGCCAAGATCAACTCTGGAAATGACCTAGATGGGTTTTCTATAAATGAATCCACAAAGGTTATATAAATCAGAAGTAATCCACTGGCGGATTTAATCGCCTTGGATTTAATGGACTATACCTATCCTGATAGACAGTATTTTGTTCTTTATGAAAAAAAGTAATCAACATTTTCAATAAATATAATCATGTTTTAGAAATATGTGATTTTTGTGTAATCTAAAATATCAATACAGGCTTTAGCTATTATCTGGTATCGATCTTTGATCATCAAATTAGATATTAACTTTATCAAACTTATATTTAATTGTATGTAAAAATGATAAAAGGAAACTTCCTATATAGACGATAAATATGTAAAGCAGTGAAGGCCAGTTGAAAGAAGGCACGGTGTTAACGCAGTAACTGTTTTAGTACCACTCTCCCTGATTTGCTTTGAAAAATTATATATTGTTGAACAGAATACAAAAAAAATCATAAAGAAAAGAATGTATAACCAAGAATTGTTTGTTCATTTTTGTATTTTTCTAACATGTAACTTAATATTTGTTATGTAATATAACACAATATACAGAATGTATAACCAAGATTTGTTTGTTCAATTTTATGTTTTCCAAAATTTACCTTTAAACTAAACTTGAATAATATTCATGGTATACAACTTTTTGTATATACCTTTATAGTTTTATAAGTACTTATTTTAAACATGGCCTTAAATCCTGGAAATACTCCTGTCAACGCCGTCTTTCGTATCCTACTACTAAAATTTTTAAAACATCGTTAACTTATAAAAAAAAACTGTATCATCTCTCGAAATTAATTACTAATACCCTTAGTTTTATATGGAAGAACTTATTCCATGGCAAATTAATATGAGCAATCAAATTTGTTCAGTTTAAAATGTTAAAGCATTACAACATTATTTTAACAGATACCTACAATCTGGAATATTGTAAAACAATACTCATGTGTTAGAAAAGGGTGAAGAAAAACTATTCTATAATTTGTCAGTACAAATGATGATTATTTTAATATGTAAATTCTAAGTGTTCCTCTGATGTTTTACAGTATAAATAGGTATCATATCATATTTCAAATATGCGAAGAGCACCTCTGGGTATGACCTAGTTGGGTTTTCTATAAAGGAACCCAGAAAGGTAATATTAGTCAGATCCAAACCGCTGGCGGCTGCGTATCTTCTTGACGCCAATTCCAGGAGATCCACTCATCCTCAATGCTGGTAACTGATTTTCATCAAAACTATATTCTACGTAGATTGATCCACAGAAAGAGTTAATTGCACGCCTTGTTGATAGTATAGTATAACTATGTTGTACAAACTGACATTGAAGTTTTTTAACACCAATTATTTAATTAGGTGCATTTATTTATTCACTTGGTAACATTTATTTATTCACTTGGTAAATTTCAAACTTTAAAAACTTAGTGGATGTTTCTGTAAAAACGTATATATAACAGGGCATTTGGTGGTTGGTGTCAGTCGTTAAGTGTTGTCATGCGTCCAAAATTAAACAAAAATACGCAATAAATCCTATTAGATACCATTTAGATTATTTCAAACTCTTCTACATTGCCAGTCTCATTTTCCAAACTTTTCTCCATAACTAGTGCAAAATTTATAACGTTTTTAGGAAGAGTACAAACTTTTCCAATAGGTCAAGTATAGGTTGCCATAGCCAAGCTCTGTTAAAGCATATCAAAATTGAAAGAAATTTATTGGGAATTTAATAAAATAAGAGCGATACAACTTATTAACTTAAGAGAGTTTTCTTATGCATCACACTGCAAACTGTTAAATATAGGCTGTGCAAAAAATATTTTCCACATCCTACGCTTTTAAATTGAACACTACAAGTAACTCTTCCTATTGGTCTAAAGGACTTAAATTGCCGTTAAACTAATAATTGACAATTTTTTTTATGAAATATCTACCGGTGTTTATATCTATGACTTTTAAGCTGCCCCTATCATAGCTACATAGCTATCTTTCTCTTATGGCACATATAAGTATTTTACTTTCATGAGTAAGAACGTATTTGGTACATTTGGTATTTGTGAACGTTGGTATTTTCATACGCTGTGATTTAAAAGTAAAATTGTTGAAGACTTAATTGTTACCTTTCATTATGTGACGGTTTCCAACAATGTTATTACATCATTGGATACAGGTCAACAATTATGTTAACGCCAATGTTCACCCCTTTGGCTGGATTCACACGAGCGACAGTGGCCACCGCGACACCGCAGGCGCATTGTAGGGGACCACAGAGTCCAGTGGAGCTGTTCACACGAGCAGCAACACCTCATCGGTGTCGCCGGCTGCCGCCAGGAACTGCTACCTTAGATTAAGGTGTATTCTTAATGAATGCTGCACGATGCCACCAGGTCAGTACCTAAAATGTACACAATTACAATATATTATTATTTTTAAATGAAAATTTGTTAATTTTATACTATTTAAACTGGACAATTTTATAGTTGGCGGATAAAAAAGATATAAATACGTTTTGAGTGTTACATTGTTTAATACTATTACTTTAAGTTACTTAACCACGTAAATCAGATGATCAATTGATTGGAAATAGTAATTTAAAAAGTACATTTTTACGGTAATGTTTCGCACCATCTGCATAGCGCTCCACTCGATCACCACGGATGGAGCTGTTTCCGTCGAGTATCAACTTGCAACTACTCGTCATGATAAAATCAATAAAAGGAATGAGTGGGAGAAAGTATGTTCAGAAGTGTACCCCGACTTCAAAGACAAAACTGGCTAGAAGCGGATTGCTTTTGTAAACAAGGAGTGGAACGAAGAGCAATTAAAGAAGAACACTTAATAAATGGCATGAAAATACTGACACCACAACGACTGTGCTAGGTAACTGGCTAACTGGCTTAACTGGTTAATGGCTGGGTAGCTAAATGGGTAGTGCTCGCCTTTGAATCCAAAGGTTTCCGGTTCGATCCTGAGGAAAATTAGTATCTTTTTGAAGGATTGATTTCGTACCCAGTTGCCATTTGTCATTGGGCTATTAATTAATGATGCTTTCTAACAACTGGTCGATGTTAGATAATAACAAGACTGGGATATGGACCGTTTATCGTCAAAATGTCAAAAATTCCACTGGCGTAGATAGACACAAAACAAAACAAAACTGTGCAGCCTAAAGCACAATAACCATACGTTGAAAGAATTTTTTTTAGTCTTTGCTGCCAGTATTTAAAACCCTTCCAATGTGGACTCTTATGGAAGCGAGACCTGCAGAATTTAATGCCTCATCAATCACCATGGTTCGAAATTAAGTTGAACAAATTTAAAGGGTCTTCTTTTAAGTCCTCGAATAGTGTGGAAAACGCCCCTTTTAACGCCTTGCACTAACAAGAGAATGAGTGCAAATACAAATACTTCCATACTTCCTTTCCTTGTCAACATAAATGGCTATAAGCCAAATACGCGCTTCACTCTGGATCACACAACACTGAGCTGAATTCAGCCAACAATGGTGGGGGAACATTTCCATGAACTATCGCTGCAGTGTCGCCGCTAAACTGTCGCTCGTGTGAACAGATGTTTGGTATATAACGCGTACACAAGTAGCAAATGTCCTTTCAATCACGTCATTTAAATGTTAATATGTAGCCTAAGAGTTTTTGTGATATTTGACTGTTTGTAGTAGGCTATGACTCATAAAAATTTCTTAATAGCGTTGTTTCGCCCTTTATTCATTTCCCAAAATATATTTAACAAGTAGTCTTTGTAGGATTTGGTCATAACAGACTATTTCTTATAATGAACAGCATTTTGTTATTTATGAAAAAAGTAATCAAAATTAGCATAATCAAATTTGATAAATATGCGACATTTATGTGTAATGTCAAATATCGATATAGACTTCAGCATATAGCATATAGATCTTGTATCGAGTGTTGTTCATCGAAAGAGATTTATTCTTTGTTAAAACCTTCAATTCCATTGCTGTATCTAATAATGATAAAAGGAAACTTTCTATATCGGCGATAAATTTGCTAAGCAGTGAAAGCCGGTTGGAAGAAGCACAAAGGCACCGTGTTGGCGCAGTAACTGTTTTAGTACCACTCTCCCTGATTTACTTTGTACAACTATGTATTGTTAGAAACGAAACTCTGGATTCATAAAGGAAACAATGTATAATCCATGATTTGTTGTTCAATTTAATTTCTGTTCAAATTTATCTTTAAATCATAAAAACTTTAATGGCAGTAAACAATTTAGTCAATTTATTAACATTAAATAATTTTAATAGGCATTTATTTTTTAACATGACCTTTAAATTCTTAAAATACAACTGTCAACACAGCCTTTTATATACTGCTACTAATTGTAATACAACATTAACTTATAATAGACATCATATTCTCTTACAATTAAATACAAATACTCAACGTTTTGGATGGAAGTGACTCCTATTTTTATTATATTGTAAGTTAATAGGAGTATTCAATTGTTTCAGTTTGAAATGTTATAACATTATCAAATTAATTACTAAAAAGATAAATAATTCATGCATCATATAGTATAGTGTACAAAGTACTTGATGTATTATTTACCATCGCTTAAGACAATACTTAAGAGAATAATTACTGAGAAAAATAAAAATAACAACAAAAACAATTTTTTTTCAATCCTACGCTATGTAAGTAGAAGCAATTAAAATGAGTTAGTATTAAAAAATGAATAACTAATTATTCATCATCACTAATTAATTATTTAAATTCCCATTTACCTAGAAAACTGAAGTTTGTTACAGTTATTGTGGGGGTCCTACATACTAAAGGGTTTTATTAGCTAAGGATTGAAATTTTTCAAGACTTTCTTATATACAGGGGCTTAAAAGTCATACTATGATCAGTTACATGTGTTATTTATGAATTGATATAGTTCAATAAGTTTCGGACGAGTTTATGTATCACTTACCTACAGAAAAGTGATGGCAGCAAACAAATTCAACCCTTTACAATTAATTGTTATTATTTAATTTATTTATTTATTTATTTTTGGGGGGTTCAATGATTTTTTTTTTACTTACAATGTTTCCTGGCGTGATCGCTGTACATGTCCGCCCAGTAGATTTTAGTACTCGTCATTGGCTCTGCGGTCCGAAAGACAGCGACCCCATCACATTACCAGAGATGGTTAGTCACGTGAGACATTAAGTGCACCTGTAACAAAGTTTTAAAAATAGCCTGAAAAAAATATTTGTTCTAAAACGTGCCCCACAGTGAAAACATGTTGATGTAACTTTTACTGCGTTATATCACGGCAAACTGGATGAAATGGCCGATGTAATGACTGCCGGTGGATGTCACCCCTCCCTCCCCGTAGTTCCTACCACACGTAAATCCAACAATTTTTTCTCCATATTCCATTCACTATATTCACCATTTTTTTCTTTACTTTAAATATTTTTATATATAAACTTTTGTGAGAAAACATGGAATATAGGTATCTATTCTTATAATAATTCAGTTTTGAAAATCTTGGCAGAATCGAATCTGGAGTTCCACTGGACCGATTTTAATTTTTAAGATGTCGTTGGTAAGCTCTCATCCTGTAGATTTGCCTAAAAATATGAAAGTTTGATGTTTTTTAGTATTTATCGTGAAAAAATAAAAAACCGTGTTTTCCTTAAGAAATACATTAGAAACACGTTTTTACAATTTTTTTCATTTAAAGACAAATTTTGGCTGCCTTTACTGCGGTTATTAAAGAAATCCATAATAGTAATTTGTAGGGAATTTAATTCTCTTTCAGAAAATCACCGTCCACTTTGGTCGATATCCTCACCTTTCAAAAGTTATTTACAAAAAAACAAAGCTACTACCAATTTGTTTGCGTTGAAAAAATACTGTGGTAGAGATATTTTTATTAAACTTTGTACAGCTAAATCTAGAGTACTGGATCGATTTTAATAATCTTTTATGTGTTGGCTGAAAGCTTTGTCTATGTATATTTACTAAAAAATGTGAAATTTTTGATGTTTTTCTTAGGAGTTATGGTGAAAAAGTTAAAAAAGATAAACATTTTCTTCCTTTAAACTGTGTCTGATCACATGGAACACGATATTAATTTAACAGGTGATTGATGCATTGTCGTGTCCTTGACTTTTCTTTGTTTACATTTGGGATTTGTGGTTGTGAGTTCCTTACGTTTTGTTGGCGTTTAAATAAAGTTATGTGCTAAAGCAGTGTGTGGTTTTATGCGGTATGTGGTTTTTAAAATCATAAATTGTTATTTGAAAAAAATAAATTAAATTAAATCAAACTAAAGTAATATAAAACTGAACTAAAGTATATAATTACTAGTATAAATTTTTAAATGTTCTGAAAATGAATAATTTTACCATTTATAATATAGATCGCGATGGAAACTGTTTGTTTAGAAGTTTATCTTTTCTATGCCATTCAACACAATCTAAGTACGCTGAAATACGAAACCAATTATTTTTATCGAATAGAATTTCAATATTGAAAACAAATACTACAATTTTTTGTTTATTTCACCGGAAATAGCATATAGGTACAATTTTTCTAGAGACCGTTGTATTTAAAAACTACAACGAGCTTTGTTACTAGTTATGTTTATAAAAATACAAATTTAAGTTATATTAGTTATTTCTCTGTCTTAGTCCTAAACTAAGAAGTTATCAATAGCCAAAGTAAAATATTTAAAGTGAATTACCGTAATGTGAGTAAAATACCATTAAATACCGTTAATAAACTTATTACAATCAACCCCAATCTTTAAATATAAATCAATCCAAACTGATAAATCTGCTACAGTTCAAAATAACCCACTACTATGTATGATTATTTGTTTTAATTCCTTCAAATATCAATAATTATACTGTTTTGGTAAAAATTTTTAAGTTCATTCATATTGTTATATCAACATCTTTATCAATGTTTAAAAACAAATATTAAATTCTATTACATAAGAAGCATTCTTAAGTGTGCAACAAAATTTAAATTTGTAATTTTCCTAATTTTAATATGCAAATTAATATGTTATATATTGCTTCACGTAAAGGTAAAAAGTGTCACTAAAGGGAGATTGAATTCCTTAATGAGCCAAAAGGCTTCTAAACAACGCCGGTAACTGTGCCATCACGATGAAACTGTCCTACTTTGTTTGTCTACATTGGCAAAATTCCGGTTTAACATCTATAGTTGACATTTTATGGTCACGTCTTACGGGACTTCCGAACCAAAGTATACTTTGAAACTACAAAATAATCTCCGCATTCTATTACTTCGGCATTTGCTGCAAAACACGATGTGTAATGGCAAACAAAGTTGGCAAAAAGTACGTATATTTGTTGGGACTTACTGCTATTTGAATTATACCATAAATATTGGAATTCTTTATACACTTATGTATAGAAGTGTAAAAAAGTGTTTGTCATAAATTGGAAGGGACGTCGTTTTACTATGCTTGATGTGACTGTTTGAAAAGGTTGATCCAATACTCACCTATTAAAGGTGGTTCGTCAATATTCACCTATTGAAGGTGGTTCGTCAATATTCACCTATTGAAGGTGGTTCGTCAATTTTCACCCATTGAAGGTGGTTCGTCAATATTCACCTATTGAAGGTGGTTCGTCAATATTCACCTATTGAAGGTGGTTCGTCAATATTCACCTATTGAAGGTGGTTCGTCAATATTCACCTATTGAAGGTGGTTCGTCAATATTCACCTATTGAAGGTGGTTCGTCAATATTCACCTATTGAAGGCGGTTCGCAATATTCACCTATTGGGTACTTCCTCAGACGAATATTAAATGAGATGTAATTGCTTACTGCTGGGGAATTTAAAATATGTACAGAAATAAGTATATTGTTATTTTTAATCAAATTTAACATCTATATATTTAAAACACAAAGTTAAAAAACCTTTGGACACTTCGTCTGTGACTTCTACTGGACCAATTTACATGCGGGTTGTTCCAAAATAAACGTTTTCGGTTCTATATTAGCAGGTTTTATTTGTATTTCAAAAATATTTACGTTAAATCTGTCAAAAATGAAAAATAAACTTTTCTTATGGAGATTTAACATGGGGAAAAAAGCCAACATTTTCAATACTTTGGACAGTTCGTCGGAGACTTCTACTGGACCGATTTACATGCGGGTTGTACCAAAATAAACGTTTTCGGTTCTATATTAGCAGGTTTTATTCGTATTTCAAAAATATTTACGTTAAATCGGTCGAAAATTAAAAAAAACTTTTCTTATGGGGATTTAACATGGAGAAAAAAGCCAACATTTCCAATCCTTTGGACAGTTCGTCTGAGACTTCCACTGGACCAATTTACACGCAGTTTTTACCAATAATACGTAAA
This sequence comes from Neoaliturus tenellus, assembly GCA_030545055.2. Classification (NCBI taxonomy): domain Eukaryota; kingdom Metazoa; phylum Arthropoda; class Insecta; order Hemiptera; family Cicadellidae; genus Neoaliturus; species Neoaliturus tenellus. The sequence continues at coordinate 175,598,245 of CM061534.1, read as the reverse complement.
CCTTTGTATATTAGCAGATTTTATTTACTTTAACGTTATCTTACTTCCTTAAATTAAAATTATCGACATTTTCAAACCTTTACAATTTACTTATTTTACACGCTTTCAATCAGCTGATTGTAAACACACGAGGTATTTAGTCTAAATACAGGGGATGAGCAAAAGCTCATGAAGGATTTGGTTTATTATGGTCAGTACCTAAAAACGTTTCCAATTATTATGATGTATTGTCATTTATGAAAAGAAAGTTTCTTAATCATATAATTAACGTTATCTTACTCCCTTAAATTAAAAATTTCGACATTTTCAAACCTTAACAATTTATTTATTTTACACGATTTCAATCAGCTGATTGTAAACACACGAGGTAGTTTGTCTAAATACAGAGTGGATGAACAAAAGTTCATGAAGGATTTGGTTTATTATGGTCAGTACCTAAAAACGTTTACAATTATGATGTATTATCCTTTAAATGGAAAGAAAGCTGGTTAATTATGTAAAATAGCTGATTGCTTTAAAATTAAGACTAAATTGTAAAGGTTTAGTTTAAATAATTGATCACATTTGTATTAAAAGAAACGGATGTATCGAAAATTCTTTGTGCAATCAATTTGTCGTTTGCAACATTGTAATGCTTTACATTTACTTCGCTTGACGAAAGTATTTGTGGCGCAGTCGGTAGCGTGACTCACTCCAAATCAGATGGCCCGGGTTCCAGACCAAATTTACAATTTTACTTTTTGTAATGTGTCCAATAACGGCGTCACTAATAAATGTTTTACTGATGGTACCGATATTTATTTTAAGCAAAATCGATACATTAAAATATTTATAGGCCTGTTCAAACTCTCAACAAACTTATTTATTAAACTAACAAGTTTACAAATTGATAGTTTAGGCTTGTTTTTTTTGATGTTTTTAACTAATATAACTTAACGCTTTGATTAGGCTACTAAGGTTTAGGCCTAAGTAAACAATCGATTTTTTATGTTTATAAAATACTAAAGAGTGTCTGTGTTACATAGTAAGGGTGCAGCATTATTGTTTTTAAGGAATATGCCCATAGGCCTACTTTGTTAGACACTCCAACTAAAATTATGCAATTTCCTGTTAAACTTGCACACTACAGCATAAATATTGCGATATGAAAGTGGTTATAAATGGTTTCTCTACGTTCTATACCCTAATACACCAATATTTGTTAAAGCCAACCATCATAAGTTACAACACTCTAGGCCTTTCCTAATTCTTGAAAAAACTGTTAAGAACAATTTATCCAATAGGCCTACAAGTGGATATTGGTCTACTTATTTATGATGTTGAACCTAATAGAACGGTTTCCTTAGGCTAATTAGGTTTGCGCCTACCCAAACAATCAAATTGACATGTTTATAAAATACTAAAGAGTAGGGCCTATAAGTACAAGGGTGCAACATTATTGGTTTTACGGAATATTCCTACTTTTCCGACGCTCCAACTAAAATCGTAGTATTTTCTGTAAAATAGCCTATATTTTTGTTCTTGGTATGGCAGTTCAAAGAAGTACAATTTATGGACTACCTTACATGTTTGTACTATTATAGCGTTTCATTTATCATCCCTTCAGTCATACTCACCTTAAAATACGCACCACAGAGTGCGTCGGTGTTTCAAATAAAGTATCTAAGTATCTAAGTATTTACCACTAATGGAGCTAACTTATATCCGTCGAGTATCGACGGGCAACAACTAGTCTATATATTAATAGGCAAGCATGTTTCTTTTCCTCCTTTTTTCTCAGCTCATGTGTATCGTAGGAGAAATCTGTGCATACCCTTAGAAACGGAGTGTCCTGCAGATGAGCAGAATCACATTGTAATTTCAATCGGCCTAAAGGGCTATGCCCTATGGGCGATCAAAGTTTTAATGTTAATCGTATGGGAGAAGGATAATTAATCGATACTCCAGCCGCTGTAATGGGTTCTGTGTGTCATCCATTTACCACAGTAGCACCCTGTTGAAAGTTAATCCTTAGGGTCAAGTAATCAAGAAAAACTTGGGTGCTTGACCAGAAAGTGGTACTTTTCGAAAAAACGACGCCATCTTGGATTTTTTAATTTTTAGCATTTATGACCTTATTTAATGACTCTTCAGGTTATCTGGGTATCATATTGAATGTTTTTTGGGGTGCTAGACTTGTTTTTTATATTTTAAACGCCGTAACAAATAATGGAAATTGGTCGATTTTAAGGATTTTTTTCTATATTTTACTGGTGCAAAATTGCATTTTCGTTATTTTGAAACCAATTTTTAATATTATTACATCTTACTTCAATCCAAGTTAAAGAGCTAAAAAAAAAAAACAACAAATAATTGGATCTATTCAACTATAATGCTATGTTTCTTTGTCGCCGAAAAAAGTTAGAAGAACCTTTTTTTAAATCATTAATTTTTTTATAAACAGTCATGAAAGTTTTTTTACAGCACTTTTGGTTAAACAACTAGCTGGGTAGCTGAGTGGTTATAGTGCTCGCCTTTGAATCCAAAGGTTGCCGGTTCGATTCTGAGAAAAGTTAGTAGCTTTTTAAAGGTTCGATTCCGGGCCCAGTTGCCATTTGTCATTGGGCTATTAATTAATGATGCTTTCTAACAACTGGTCGATGTTAGATAGTAACAAGACTGGGGTTTGGACCGTTCCCCGTCAAAACGTTAAAAATGCCACTGGCGTAGATAGACACACAAAATAGACACACACAAAAAATATGCTTACATAATGTTTTACATACGAATATGGCTTGTGCACGAAGAATATATTTGAAAGGCATGAAAACTTTTGCAAATTTCTTTGATGCCATCAACAAAAATGTATAATGTTTAATTCCTGACACAACTAAGTGTATAGACTTCATTTTGACTCATACTTTGCAAGATCACCTAAAAGCTTTGAACGAATACGCCGTGGCACTAGTGGTTCAGTAATTCTCAATAACATTACTGATAGAACACCAATCCCAGTGCAAGAAAACACTTTTTGGTCTTCCAGTATGAACAAGATAAAACTACAAAATAGTTTCAAGACCTTCATCTTAAAAAAATGCAGTAGCTTGTGGAAAAATGTGCATGTATTTTTTAGCGCCACATCAAGTTCAAACCCATCACAATGCATTTCCTTTCAGTCACCAAATTCAACCTTTCACCATAAGGAATTGCAGTTTTGAGAAAGCAGACATCAGGATCATATCCCATATTAAGCATGCCACTATTGCAGGATACCTAAAGATAATGGTATTGTCCAATGATATTGATGTCCTGGTTTTACTCATGTACCACTGGTGTGCATTAAAAGAAATGGGTTGGTAGAACTGTGAATTCGACTGGGTGCAGGGTCTACAGTACGGCAAGTCCCAATCCACGTTTTGGCAAATAAAACCACATCCGGTCTTTGTCATGTTCTTCCTGCCATTCACTTTTTAACTGGTTCAGATTGCACAAGCAAAGTGGGAACAAAACATGCTGCACCTTCAAGTTCACCTACAAACTACCTTGAAAAATTTTGAACATTCGCTAGTGGAGATATATATGAAAAAACATTAATCTTAGCTGAAGAATATTTGGTTCAGTTTCTAAAAAAAGGTACAAAGTGCAAAATTAAGAATAATTTAAGAGTTTATATCTACACTCAGGGCAAAGACATTGCCCTGGAAGACCTTCTCCCATCCTCTCAATCCATCTTCCATCATATAATGTGAGTATGTTATAATACATATATTTACAAGATATGTTTGGATGGTCGCTTGAGAATGGGCCTACTTGATGTTCGCCAGTTTGGCTACAAGGATGTCGGCGACTGTTTGCAGCCATCAAGAATTACATCTACCAAACTCTACTTATCCAATTACTCTATCCAACCAAAGATGAACTATTGCCAAGATGTACTTGTTTAGAGTGTGCTAAACAGTCTTGTTTATGCTACTCCTCAGGACTAGGTTGCTGCATATATTGTAAATGCATGAGCTTGTCATATTCAGAGTGCCGCAACATATACAATTGAAAAAGTTATATAATATATATTATGTCTTTTTACATGTAGTTTTAGAAGTCCATGTTATCATTAGCTACTTTTATTAAACGTATTCATTTAATTAAAGCATTTTTTTCCTAATGATAAACTTAATATTACCAATGATGTATCGGGTTGAAAGCTCAAAACAAAAAGTCTTTTTGTTAAAGAAAGTGAAAAAATAATTTTAATCCTAGTATTTAGGCAAAAGTCTAAACCTAATATATCTAATGATGCTGAAAATACAACATTCTATTATTTGAGTTCAAATCGCAAATTTTAGACAAATATTAAGGTTTACTGTCCCAAATCCAAAAGACAAAATAAATCCCTATTTTCATCTCGTAGCAAAATATTGTTATACGATTGAGCTTTGATACAGAGTTTCCAGAATTCTTTTTTTTCAACAAAATTGGTAGAGTAAAATTACAAAATCGTATGTAAAAGATAAACACATTTCTAAAAAAAGTGCTGTAAAAAGCTTTCATTACTGTTTATAAAAAAAATTGCTTATTTATAAAAAGTTCTTAAAACTTTTTTCGGCAACAAAGAAACAGCATTATAGCTGAATATATCCAATTATTTGTATTTTAGTTCTTTAACTTGGTTTGAAGTAAAATGTAATAGCATTAAAAAAATTTTTTTTAAATAACAAAAATGCAATTTTTGCACTAGTAAAAAATTGAAAAAAAAAATCTTTAAAATCGATCAATTTTCATTTCTTTCTTATTTTACGGTTTTGAAAATGTAAAAAACAAGTCTAGCACCCCAAAAACCATATGATTCGATACCCAGATAACCTGAAAAGTCATTATAAAAGGTCATAAATGCTAAAAATTAAAAAATTCAAGATGGTGTCGTTTTTCGAAAAGTACCACTTTTCTGGTCAAGCACCCAAGTTTTTCTTGATTACTTGACCCTAAGGATCAACTTTCAACAGGGTGCTACTCTGGTAAATGGATGACACACAGGACCCCCCCCTAGCATATGGACTACGAGTCATTAGACAGCTGTTATAATAATAAAAAATGCTAGCAAACCAGGGAGAACAGATTTTTCAATTATAAAATCTTTTAAATCTTATTGCCACAATATAAAATGAGTTTTTGGTCAAATTCCGACCAGTGGGCGATCCCTAGTAATGATGAAACAATTAACATAGCAAACAAATCCATTATGAATATGTAAGAGAGCCACGTTAGTAAAACTATTTATAACTCAAGAACGGCTGCACAAATTTGGCGAAAATTGGGAAGGTCATTTAGAACCAGGAAGAACATATAGGGTACGTTTAATCCTTATTCCTCCATGGGGCTTTGCTCCATACGTCTTCAAACTTACCATGTTGTTATTATGGAAGCAACATTTTTGTATTTCAAGATATAATTTCATTTAGGAATATTAATTTCATTAACAGCTGTTCTCATTTAAAGTGTTGAGGGAAGGCTGCTAGTCTGTTCGCCGAGATTGTGAAGTGAAGCCCCGCCTCAAAATGGCGAATGCTACAGGTCGGGACCAATCAGGAAAGAAATAATCACCTGAAGATGTGAGGTTAGAGGGATGATATAATAAAAACTAGAGGATATTATAGACTTGCTGCGAGTGAGCGTAGCGAATGAGCTCACCTCTAAGGCAAAAAAAATCTTCAGGTTGGCACTAAAAAACATTCCGGGGAAAATATAAAGTATAAAATACCAACAAATTAAATTTTAGCTATTATAATAATAATCTAAAATTTTTTTATACATATTAATGTAATTTTAAAGATTCAAACCAACTAATATGACCTACAATACGGTACCATTACCTTTCAAAATTATATATAATTATTAAATAACTATAGTATAATGTATCCAAGATCGTAACCTAAATTCACATTTGTATACATAGATTTAGGATATCATTGCCTCACCCTTTGTTACATTGATTCTTTGATTTTGTTGGTTAGGTTAACTAATGACCATTATGTGTTTAAGCTCGTTAGAATTAGCGTTTGCAGTTTGTATAGACTGTTCTTTGTTAATAATACAATACAATAACTTGAATATCATAACTTTTTTGGATTATCGATTATGCTTTGACGGTGATAAAACTGTTATCACCTTAAAACAATTATTTTTGATATTTTGAATGAGTTTTAACAATGTTTATCAATCAGGGTTGTAATAAAATAAGTCGCCAATTCCAAGTTTTTTTATTTATTTATTTTTTTTTATTATTATTAAATGGAATACAGTAAACTATGTATTTACGGATACAAATTATGAAAGTTTAATATAATAAGTTTAAACGTTGTTTTCGTACTTCTATTAAACCCCTAAATCAAGTGATTTTAATGAAAGCAGATGCAATTATTCTCTAATGTTCAAGATTAAATGCGTTAAAGGCTAGTTGACATTTAAGGTCTAAGTTGTATACCAATGTAAAGAACGTTTAAAATATCCATTAACGAACACAACTACAGGAGAAATTTATTAAAGCAATTATTCTAATTACACTCTCTATAAGGAGAAGATCATATAGATAACTAAATTATCAAATTAATATTTGTATATTAATAAGCTCATATTAAAAATAATAGTTAATTTTATATAATGTAACATAATTTTGAGAAATTTATCTTTTAGGACGTATAGTTATGTAGTAGTCTTTCATTCTATGTGATTTAAATGGCATACAAAATTTTTTGGTTCTTCTAGGAAAAACACTCGTAATAATAGTAATATCAAACTAAATAGTTTTAAATGTTAGTTTTTTTCCAAATAGATAATTAGCGTTCAAGTTAATTATTATAAATTTTAAGATTCGTTTTTAATATTCTATATTGCCTCAGTTTATCATATTTCCGACGTATAAAATTGTCTTTTTTCATCTTGGCTATTTCCTGTATTGCGTACTCTACTGAACAGAGAAATTACCGTAAAAGTGTAATGGTTTCCATCACAAAACAATTTTGTTAAAACTTAACTTTTTTCTCTCATCCTATGCTGAATTAGATAGAGTGAAGAAAAGAAACTTAAATAATACTTAAATTTATTATATGTTAATACTTTACATAACTGACATTTTTAACTTTTTATTAGGCTACCTACTGAAAATGAGTAACTTTTGTGGAAAACGTTTTTTAATATACTGTTTTTTTCTTATAACGTTAAAAATAAAGGAACCTATTTAAATGTGTTAGTTTTAACTATTTTATAAGAAAAGAAAATTTCAACATCAAACTGTTTATAACATTAGTAATAAAACCACTAACATTTTAACATTTTGTAACATAACAGTACAAAATATAATAGCACAACAAATAACAGTATTGTAACACTTTATTACAATACTTTGTAGCTTATCCTTATCTAAATAATCCTTATAAATAAGGTATGTTTGTGATATTTTACACCACTCTTGTTATATTATACATACATTCATTTTACATTAAAGTACCAGGTTAACCGAGCCTTGCTCGTTTGTTTTAATTCACTTTTGTTATAGTGTCATGGGAATAAAGCTATTAAATCTACACCAGACTCTTCACAGATAATAGCTGTTAAAAAACTGCTTTAAATTAATGTTCCGTTGTTCTTTATTTTAGTTGTTATTTCGTTACCAAAATAGGAACCCATAAGACCAATGTTAAAAATTACGATTTTTTTTAATTAAATTTAGACCAAATTAGATTTTTCATGGGATTAAGGCTGTTTCTAAACTTATTTTTGGGACAAAACACTCTTAAAGGCAAAGTTTAAGCAAAATCTACCCGCTAGATTTCGAGATCGTAGAACACACATCCCTTCAGACATTGCTCGTATTATAGTATACGATTGGGAAATAGTGCTAATCAGTTAAGATGTACAGATCTCTCCTTTAAACTACTGATTGATGTAACCAATAAGCTACGTTGTACATGTGATTTAGTGATGTGTATGATCTTCTCAATACAGCTTACTTGCATGTTTCATGTATGCAAGCGTCAGGAATTTCAATATGTAACCAATCAGTTATGTTGCACGAGAGTAATTCACTTTGCTGAATAGTTTTATTTTTTTATATATTTTTTTAAAATGCCTATTCAGCTGTAATGTGATTGCTTATTTTATATAATATTGTTTATCATAGGTTGGAATGAGGTTCAGGCTTTGTCGTAGAAAAACTGTTGCAGATGCTTACTTGTGGTCAAAATGAAAGGAAATTTTGTCATTAAATATTGACAAATTTATCGCTAGAGTAAATAGTAAATACAACGACGTTTATGTATAGACTTAACATACTTTTTTTATAAATCGATGAAGTTTTGCAAAATTACGCATATATCCTCTACTTTTGCATAACATGATCTATAAAAAATAACTTAACCATCTTTTAATAATGATATTATATAATTCTACGGTCTTTAATGTTCAATTTGGCTTCATTTTGTAATGAATTTACTTAGAAATCAATGTTAAATGCGTAGTAGTTCTTAGTTAAGATTATGTTTATATTTAATTAAATTCTAAAATGGTTTATTCCATCAAAATTATAAGAGTGAAATGTAAATTCATTGGGCGAGTAATCTTGTTCTAGAAAATAAGCTGTCAGAGAACCATCGGATATAATGAATCACTGCAATTAATCCAAAGCTGCAGATGAATTCATGACCATTTGGTTCTCGTCCGTCACTTATATTTGCTGTGAATATCAGTGGCTTTAACAATGAAACATGTGTCACATGAGTTGCAATTATTCAAGTTAGAGGTATATTTATTAACTTGTTTGCTTTGTTCTCTCGTTTTTATAAATTTTTGTCTAGTTTATTTATGAATTGTAACAATATAAAGTATTCAAATAAGGTAAAAAACCAAATATTACTTTCAATATTAAAATTGTAATAAAATAAGATTATTTTATAAACACTACTTAATAATTCAACTTGAATCGTTCATGGTGCCCAATGAAATAGAGTTACAGCATAAAGTATAATGATAATAATTGATATATTTTAATTCATCACTATTGTTGATTTAATTTAGCCTTCTGTCCTGCAATAGCATCGAATTAAAGCAAAACAAATTTTTAAGGTACAAAACAAACATTCTTGCTTCAAAACAAAAATAAATATAATTTTCCAATCTACTTTAATTACCAGCCTCTCACTACAGATGTGTTTGTTAAGAATTATATTAGTTTTTTTGTTATACACAACCATGGATAAATAAAGGTGCGTATATTAAGTGTTTATTTATGCCAGTGTTTTTAATGGCTTAATCGTTCTTACAGGTATACTAGTGAACTATGGCATATTATTTTCTAGTATATTCAAGCATAGTATTGTTTTCGGAATGTAACCAATAACTTTTATAAAAATATTTAACTTTACAGTTAATTTATAAGTTTAGAATTTGAACTCAAAAGGAGTAACATTTTTTAATAAAATATTTGTTGTGTGATTATCCAAGTTTAATGAGGCAATAAAAACTACTTTACAATAAGTTATTAATTTTGAGTTTGTGAAGTTAAAAAACGTATAAACAAAAAACTAAATTTTTTTTATTAATAATACTTAATGTTAATGTGTGATGTTAAGCATTAAAAATATTCTATACATTAACCTACTACAGTATAAAATAGTTGTTCTAGTGTAAAATCGAATAGTTTAATTGATTTTGAAGTAATTTAAGTCATAACAAGTTATTTCACAACCAGAAGTTGGCAGGACGGAAATTGAACCCTCTAGAAAACTCAACTTAACATCTATTGACCTTTAGGTACTTGATATCTTCGTAAATGGCGTTTATCTGGTGTCAAACATATACTTCAAAACTTTTCAGACGCATAAGATGTGATTGTGTAGGAAATGAATAACAAAATAAAGCACCATGATAGATCAAAGTTGGGTTCGAAATATATAAGTTACATCCTTTTGTTATTGTTGTTTATTTATTTATTTATTTTATTTTGTGTAAAAAGTAACCGATTTAGTCAATTAAAAATATTTTTTATTTTTTATTCTAAACCAAATTACTAGACCTATACTTTAAGTGTGTTTTTACTTCTAATCGTTGGTGGCTATTTTTAACATAAGCAATTCTGAGAAAACACACAACCCCTTTCTTTTATTTACTTCACACAAACCTAACCTCCTTGTTATTGAAAATCATACCAATTGTAAGTTATTAATTAATAAAAATCCCTTTCAGTTGGTTGTTGTTATCTCAAGCTGTTAAATAAATATAAAAAATTACTAGGGATAAGGATTATGAAGTGAATTGAGTACACCGTTAACAATTAGGTTAACTAGCAGAAACGACCCTGATGTGCACGTTTTGTGTTATCAAGTAAATGGTCCTGCTAATATTTATTCACTAATACACTGTTTCCTTATATCTATGTTGTGTTTTTATAAATAGCTTTTTTAGAACTTGTACAAAGTTGAATAACTATCGAAGTAATAAATTATTAATCTTTTCAATATCCTATTGTTGTGGAGGTACGATATAAACGATAAATAATTTATTACTTCTATGAATTTTTATCAAACTTATTTTACTTATTAACTTACTTATTTTACTTATTTTACTTATCAAACTTATTTTACCAAATTATCTTCATGTAAAGTTCGTGAATTTGAATAGTTATAAACATTTGTGATTTTAGTAAAATTCGTGAACATTTGCCAGGAAAACACTGTTTGTAAGTACGATTAAGGATTTTAATTACGAATCAAATTTTGAAATACTATTTTGTATATAATTACACAATTACTCAATATTAGGGTAGTCTTAAATTTTACTGCGTATACTTTGATTTACATTTGGACATTATCATTAATTTACTTGCCACCCACTTCACCTAACAACTAGAGGGCAACTTAGCCGTTACAAAACATGATTTAAAATTTTTCTTTGCTGACTAAACTGTTCAGATATATTTGTCAGATTGATTTCTAAACTATCAGAATATAAATAGTTAAAGGACAGATATATCATTATTATTTGTTTAACATAAAACAAGAAATTAAATTACTACACGTATTTTGTGTTTATCTACTCCAGTGGCATTTTGAACGTTTTGACGAGGAACGGTCCAAACCCCAGTCTTGTTACTATCTAACATAAACCAGTTGTTAGAAAGCATCATTAATTAATGGCCCAATGACAAATGGTAACTTTGTCCGGAATCGAAGCTACTAACTTTTCTCAGGATCGATCCGGCAACCTTTGGATTCAAAGGCGAGCACTATAACCACTCAGCTACCCAGCCTGAGCTAATATATTGTATATTTATATATTAAATATTAAATATTATTATATATTAATATAGTATATTAATATAATATATTAATATATTACATTATTATATTATATAAGTATTATATAATAGTTATATACGCATTAAATAGGCTAGGCAATAACTTTATGAGATAAAATAGTTTGTTAGTAACGTTTTTTTTTTTTTGGTTTTTTCTTAAGAGAAGTAACTAAAATATTAATTTCCGTTATAAAAATATTTTTATATTCTACACAGGTTTGCGGTTCAACTACGGTCTATATTTAAGACCGATGATAGTTTGTTTTTATATTACAATTGTAACTATCAAACAATTGGGGCACAGAACTCCAGCGAGATACTGATACCATCGCCTTCGCAATAGCCATTCGAAATAATTAGAGAGATACTAATATCCTTTACTCTAGTTATCCTTAATCCTTAAACTAAGACCATGTTGTGTTATGTTAATTAAACTTATCTTTACTGCAGCAGTTTTTTATTATGGCTCAGTTTTATAATAATCTAGGTTAATACAATTTAACGACTAATTTTAAATCCCCAAATTGTTCTATGATTTTGTTTTTATTTATCTATTACCCTAGTTATTTTAAATTTTAACCTCTAGTCCCGCAGTAAATAAGCGCTTAAACTAATTGTTTTACCTGCGGGTTTCCTTTACATTTACGGGTGTGAGTAACATTGTTATGTTCTGTAATTTTTTCCGCCTAAGGACGAGATACAAGATACCGAGTTATTTTGTATAAATTTAATTATCATTAATAAAAATATTAAAACGGTAAGAAACCCAAGATTACAACTTTTATTTATTTATTTGTTATGCAGTCTTATTAGAGTGTGTGACAAGACAAAACGTCTCAGGGCCTTTAAGCGAATGACCTAGACAACTCTTTTCGCCCCCCTTATTTTTTTCCGCCATTTTCTAAGATTTCGGAAAACATAAAATCGAGAATGCTTCCAAATTATCATTAAAAGTTAAATCAAGCTAAATTTGGTGTACCCTTGGCTAAAACTACCGATCTATTATGGGCTACAATATTAATAATGGTGTATCTATATTATGCATTTTTTTATATACAGCCGCTGCGCCGTAAAATTATCACACTTTAAGGCACCGTATTGGCGAGATTATTATCCCAAAACATGCAAAGTTGTATATGCAATCTATGCACAATATTAAGGGCTACAATTATTATGAGGAATACAAATACCTTATATCTGTAACGCCGTAAATTTCAAAAATCCAAAATAATGTACCAAGATTTTGACGAAATTGTTAATATAAGTGCCTATATTGAACATTATAACAACATTTATACTAATAAATCTGGATTCCCATTTTGAGCATCTAACTGGGAATAAAATCAACTTTTTGGGCGAATCTGAGTGGTATAGGGTTTATGAAAATCCAATTTTATTAAACACTTAAACTGTAATCAATTTTGTCCTCCATTTCCAAGATGGCGGACGTTTTCATTGTACTAAAATATGGGAATCCTCATCAAATTATCAGGGACGCATACCAATCTCATTCCCCTTGGTTGAGTTGTTATAGGCCAATTTTGTCTATGTCAAGTATTTATTTTGGCTAACGGTCCTAGACTACAATGCTATGTTTTGTTACATGCTTTAGAACTTGACAACTATACGATTTTGTTAACGATCTTGGCATGTTTTATAGTGATAACTACGAAAAATAGAATTGTAAGAATTATGTATATTGGAGTGTCCTATGTATTAGAAAATATTTAAAACATAACCTCTCCCAATAATTTGAATTCAAATTTTCCCTTTACAGTGTACCTCTTTGAATTTTCTTCATCTGTAAAATAAGCGAATAAGATTATAAGCAAAACTATTTTTATGTTTGTTTAGTTGTCAATTTAACATCAATTCATTGACAAATCAATTTTAACTACATTTACAATCCAATTACTGTTAATCGAAAATTAATTATTGGCTAGATTGTTTATAATATAACAAGTAATGTATTTTAAATAAATTTAAAAATTTAAAAATAGTTAAATAAAATGGAAGTTTTCATTCAAAAATTCTTTTGAACTAATATATTCACGGTTGACGCCACATAATCTTAATAATTGAGTTGGAGAGGGAGTATGAATGTAGACGAGATTTAGGTCGCGTCTGGTGTTAGATTAAATTACTGCGCAACACAAGCCTTACAAGGTTTTAGCTTGTTCATTTCTTGTAATTTTAGTATGAATTGCGTTCCATGATAATTTCTGACAAATAAATATAGGTTGTTGAATGCTTAATAATCACAAAATATTGACTATATAAAATACAATATTTTAAAATTGATCGGTTTGTAAGTCACGGCTAGATATGGGGATTTAAGTATTACGGGTTCGAAAAAATTTCCTCTTTTAACGACTTACTCTGCGTATCTTGATCACATAACTTTACTTGATGCACTCTAATGGTTTGTACCCATGATATGTGTTAATGAACAACTGCCAATATAACGAACGGTTCTTCGGTAAACCCTTATTATAGCTTTTTTAAGCCGTATTAATATTAATCTATCCTGTTAAGTACGGTTTGAACCGATCGAAGTTTACATAAAAAAGTATATAGTTTCTAAGTGGAAAGACACCAAGAAAAAACTCTAAAAATGTAAATGTTGAATGTATATTTTCCGTTCAGTTATATAGGAGCAACTAAAATAATCTAAATTAAAACTTATCGAAACCCGTTTATTAAAATACTATTCTTCAATTTACATTGTCTGAATTATTTAACTTTCTTTACTCACTAGTTAAATTATTTTAATTAATAAATTTGGTCCAACCATCCCTTTCAAATACAATGACCATGAGAGGACAGTAAAGTTCGTATTGATTAAACTGAATAGAAAAATAGTTGTGAAAAACAACCCGAATCCCGAACTAACGAGGCAAACTATTTGATTAAAGCAAATTCAAAAGACGTATTTTGAAAATATTTCACTGTCCTACACTGGAACCTGCACTGCCTCTTTGAACACGGACCCCCCCTCCCCCCCCCCCAAAGCTCTCGGTTAAATGGGGGATGAATCCACTTGACTGAATCACCTTTCTGTGCACTGACTGCAAAATCGCATTGTTCATTCTGCTTCAAAGCACAACACAGTGCATAAACGGGAGTTTTAAATGACGATTTGCTTCATAAGATCATATGAAAACTACTACCTAATACACGCAAGGTGTCCGGTGTAGAAATGCAATATACTCTCTACCGGCTGCTTTTTAACCGGCTTCCTCTTTATCCGGCAAACCTTTTAACCACCCATTTGGACGTAAATAATCTTTTTAATTTGCCTTAGCAAGACGGAGATCGTGATCTTCACAAAGACAAGAATTGACACCGCCCGTCATCCCGCTGCGAGTGGGACGGGTAGTCAACCTGGGAGTCATGGTGCACGTAAGTTAATATGGAGGGACCAGATCTTCCGTACGGAGGACAAGGCTGCTAAGATGGTATCTTATCTTAGTAAGCTGATGGCTAATGCCGAGGGGGTCCTCGGTCCAGCAGAAGACGATTATTGATGTCCGCAGTCCAGTCCACGCTCATTTACGGGGCAGAAGTGTGGGCAGACACTCTCACCAAGGAATTCTAAAGATTGCGACTCGCCCGGGTTAAGCGTCAAGCTGCACTCCGGGTGTGATCCGCTTATCTAACAGTATCCGAACCTGTCGTCCTGGTCGTTGCTGAAATCATCCCTGTCAAAATCTTGGCAAAGAGCCCAGGCGTTCCGTCGACGAGGAACTCACCTTCTTCCTCTCTACTCGTTGGAAAAGGCCCCGCCTGGAGGCTACAAGAAAACTTGTTGTTTTTGGTGGACACGGTCTGCGGAAAGATTATGGAGGATGAGAGCCACTGGGATTGTTTATCACAGTACGTCCGGGTCAACCTCTTGTAAAAGTAAACATGATCTGGACCGCGAAGGGGCCCTAATCCTAAAGAGTAGAGGAGGTTTTTAAGTGGGTAACCCCATTCTTTCAGGGGAGTCCAACACCATCGGCTGGCCCCCTTGTGTAAAATAGAATTTTTACTGCCTCTTCCTAAAAAATATTTTATTATGTTTTTCAATTAAGGCTCCGGTCTACCTGAGCCCGAATGCCACCTCGCGGCCGCGGCTGTAGAGCTAGGGGAGTTTTATGGATGCAGAGGTTTGCGGTAATCATGTTTTAAAATTAACTCATTATGATAGAGATTGACTCTTAACTTTTTCTAAAAGTAGAAAGAAGAATCTCGTCTTCTCTGGTTTTAGAATTTTAAAGTAAAATTTCAAATTTCAGCTATAACGGTCTGTTTTTTCGATGCAAATGCAAGGGTTTTTTTTAGAATCCTGTTATCTTCTGCTAAATGCAGAGTATGGCTATAGATAAGGTGTCATATTAAAGAAGTATAACGGTGGTAAATTTCCTTTATTACACTTTGGTAATCTCACTTTTGTGGTTTCATCAAAACTAATGGAAAACTTCAGTTAAAAATTTGAGAAAACCGTATAATCTTTAACAGTTATAACTGAAATAAAAAATGTTATTTAAAAAATCTAAAACCAGAGAATACGAGATTCGTCTTTCTACTTTTAGAAAAATTTAAGAGTCAATTTCTATCATAATTCGTTGATTTTGAAACTCGATTCCCGTAAACCTCTATAGCCATCAAACTCGTCTAGCGCTACGGCCGCGAGGCGGCATTCAGTAACGTCGTTCGGGCTTAGGTAGGCCTCTGGACCTGTACGTATGCAACTCAGCAGAGTGAGCAGTCAAGTTCTAAGCAACACAACCAAATTCTGAAGTTCTAGTAGTGATTTAATTTGATATTAGCGTTTCGAGAAAGGTAAGACGATTATCGTAAAAGTGGATTTCAGATATGTTGGCAACCAACCGAGTGTTTAAAAATCAATTTAATCAACTACAGTGGATATCATTCTGCACAAGCTCTTCTTATTAGAAATAAATAAATAAATTTTAAAATAAAGTCTTCAAATTTCTAATAAATTAAATTTTTATTGGCGTGAGGCCTTTCGTTTTCAATGTAAACATTAAAGATGTTTACATTGTAAACGAAAGGCCTCACGCCAATAAAAATTTAATTTATTAGAAATTTGAAGACTTTATTTTAAAATTTATTTACAGTGGATATATATTTTTTTTATTACAAAGGTCGATTTTTTAGAATAACAAGTCTGTTAACCGAATGGTAAAGCACCTGACGGCCTATTACTCTATTACTTTAGAATGTTAAAAAAAGTATTTTTTCTGAGTTCTACTACAGTTTTAAACTATTAGAAATGTAAGTTTGAAAATAAGAAGATTCATTTGAAAGAAAAAAAAAACGGTATTATTCTTTCTTGTATATTCTTTAAGTTGCTCTAAAATAAGAAATACCAGCAGATCAATCAGAACTCGTCAACCTAATTAACCTGTCAACTTGGAAACTTAAAGACTGCTTTGCTGTCAACTTAAGCAGAGTGGATTGATTTATTATGTATACTTAGAGCAGAATTCACAAACCTCCCTCAAACCTCCATCACCTCTTACAGGCCTTTAACCATTCTCAAACATTCCTAAAATTTACTTGAGGGAAGTTAAAGGAGGAAGGTTAGAGAAAGGTTTGAGGTGAAGAACGTTTAAGAGAGGTTGGTGGATTCCGCTCTTAAAGTAGTCCAAAGTTTGTGCTCTTATCAAATTTTAATAGCATTTCTTGTGCTTTTTAATTTATTTTGAAAATATTAAAAAAACCTCCCCAAAGGATATTTTTTATTATGATTTTTAAATGCTTCCAAAAATATTTACAATACCGTAACTAAACCTACAACACAATACAATTTTGAGTCTGCACTACCTGCGCCATCTTGGATTTTTAGTCCCATAAGAACAATGTTAAATTCAAAACATTACTGTTGTCTTTGAAACACCATATCTCGATAATCTTACATCGAATTTGCATAAAACTTGAATATGTTCACCATAAGGGAATGGCGGAGTGCATGACGTGGATAGATTTTCAATAAACCTACTAAAAATTGCTTAAAAGTGGTTTAAAAATGGTGTAAAATATGTTTATATTTTATTTGTTATTCGAGTGGAACATTTTTTTAATTAATTTTCTATCACGTCAAGCACTAGATACTATGGTAACATTTAAAATGACATCAAGTTTGAAATTTTCCGACGAAAAACAAACTCACAGTGATGTTTCAAATTTAACATTGCTCTTATGGGACAAACTGCTGAGATGGCGCAGGTAGTGCAGACTCTTAATACTATAGATCCTGGTCGGCAAAGCATTTGATCAGTAAACGTATAAATGTATTTTTCAGTATAATCACAGTCACAAAGTAGTCTCTTGAATGTCAATCCCGAAAATTCTTCAGAAAATCAGAAATCCTTTATTAAAAATATTTTATTACAAAGAGTGTCTCATGCACCTCAAAGAGTGTGTGCGGGATCAAAAAATTATTCATCTACATTTTACCTCTGGCAGTAATTTAAAGTCTTAATAGTCCAAACATGCTTGAAATCATGTAACCTTTACACTGACAATTCACATCCAGTTTTCACTATTCTTGTTCATTCTAGCTCAAAAATTCTAGCTCGTCTGCTTCGCTCACTTGATTTTGTAGATGTTTTAATATGTGCGTGCCTCGCTCTATTATAAATTTTCTAAACCATATGTTGAAACTAGAACACCTTGGTGTACTTCTCGAGTCATCAGCCCATTTTACTATTAATAAATTTTTTATGTGTCTTTCAAAAATTCAGTAACGGTCTACAACGCAAAACCACATGTTTCTACCGTATTTCGTTAGCAACTTGACATTTCAGTAGAATGTTTTCAGCAAGCAATTTATTTGTTTTGAATTTGAACTTCATACAACTAATTTTTAAATTTTAACAATTTCAATTATAAATTACAACAAAATACAAATTTTTCCTGGATTTTTAACCTAGATTAATATTAATTTTATTAATGTTGTCCCATAAATAACGCATTTTGAAAATTTCGTTGGATCTGTTTTTGAGACCAGTGTGAATACATACATAGAAAAATGCACAGATATACCTTATTTGTACTATAGTATAAAAATTATATTATTTAATAAAATGGTTTATGGTTTGATAGTAACAATATTATTTCTATGTTATAGGGATAACGTAAATTTTATTTTATGAACATAAACTAGTAATATCCTTGTTCTATTTACCTGAACTTGATTAAAGCTTAGATTATGAATGAACAGGACAACGTGAATTGAAGAATTTCTCAAACGTAATATAAATTTTTCCAAATTATTTCTAACTGTGAAACAGAATAAACTGAAAACTATTGTGGTATTTTTAAGTAATACTTTCTTATATTCATTGTGGGGTATGACTTACATTTTACATACTAAAGTCAATTTGTATTTTTAAATCTTGTTTCCTAATAAAAACACATCACTTTCGGTTTATGAATAATGATTATTTAATAATTTAAAAATACAATGAATATCTAAGACTTGACTAAACTTGAATCAAAATGCTTAAAAACAGTAAAATTTATTTGGCTCTATCAATAAAAGGGATAAAATATTTTTATTATACTCGTAATATTTTTTAATAACTATAAAAATAAATATACTTTCGTTAAAAAAAAACCCCGTTATAACCGTATTCTTAGTTGAATGTAATAATTTGCTTGTAAAAGGCTTGGTATTGTGTTAAATAATAAAATTTAATAACTTTTTTAGCTATTGTTTAATTTTTGTCATATATTAAATTACTAACCTATAGAGCAAAAACCAATAATAATTAAATAAATAACTTTTTAGAGGTGTTATGTTTTTAAAGTTTTTTATATAAATTACTAGTACAACCACGCAAAGACTCTGATATGATAACCCAAGAATTAAATTAAAATTACATTTTTTTTTAACATGTGTAGAAAACAGACGGGACACAAAGCAAGTGGAGTGTTCATAATTCTCGTATGATGAATTTAGCTTTGAAATACGGAATATCCAGGGAATTTAAGTTTGTAGTTTTGTGATACCCTGTATAATTACTCCATGATTTAGGCCTACTGTTTATCCCCTCGCCCCGAGATGAAATTCAACAATTAATTTCATCACCATCTGCAACTGAAATATTGCCAATTATCATAACAAACAATTTCACGAATAATAACTCACTCAACACTTTTCTTTCTTATTTTTGTAAAATATTTTATACATAACTAGATTTTGGTGTCCATTTTAACACGTCATTGTCTGTCATTGTTGTTATAACGAATTTTGACTAAGGATCTTCCATTTATTTTTTAGTTTAACACAATTAAATTTATAAAAGGCATTAATAAACTAGTTGTGCTGGGCATATCAACAAACTACATATTTTTTTAATTTTTAATGTATTATTTAATGGCTATTTATTAACCGTTCATATTGTATTTCTTGATGCATATTAATGTAAGCTATAGTTTGTTTCTGATAGGTGTCCGTGCTGGGGTTGTGGGTGATATTTCAAAATAGGGCGATAGACATCCGTGACCCCCTTAAGTTTTTTGTATATGTAGGCCCCATTTATAGTCCGCCAACTTCTCTAATTATTTAAACTAGAATATATCTATTGGAACTTTTTATGCCTAAGTCACGTGATTATTTAAGTCTCAAACTGTGGAATAAGTTTATTATTTGTTTCAATCTCCGAAAAACATTTTGGATATAAATATGTACTATAAGTAGACCTTAAGCTGGCCATTTTTAAGCTTGCACACAGGCTATGTTACAGTAGTAACAAACTACATATGTGTTATAAATGCCACATCCATTGTTTTTTAAACAACTATGTACGCTAACGGGTATTTCATAGTGGTAATGAACGATATCAGTATCTAAAATACTCCCATGATTCTGTTAAATTTTGAAAAACGTTGTCTGGAGTACCAATAAACACAATTTAATTTGGGTTTTCGTTGAAATAGTATTGTAGTGAACATAGTGAAATATGTCACTAGCCTATAATATATATCATTATATATCATTTTAGTGAAATATATTTTTACATATAATATTAAAATATTATATGTAAACATTTTTACATATAAGTAAGTAATTTTTACTTCACTATTTATGTGAAAATTACAGATAGTGAGTAATCGTTAGTGCAAAATTACTCACTAAAAATAGTAATTTTAGTGAAATTAGTATTTTTTTTCTTTACTAATAAAAAAATACTACTATTTTTTTTATTAGTAGTAAAATACTACTAAAATTTTAGTATTATTTTAGTGAAATAGTTTCATGAAACATAAGTTACAGAGGATAACTTCCACAATAACTTATGAATAATGTTTTGAAAATTTCATAAATACTAACTATCACACTAACTTCTATACTTCGTTTCTATATTATACGGATGCACTTTTTATTTTTTAATTTGCCAATGAAATTATATCTATATCAATAAAGGAGAAAGTATGTGTGTATGTATGTTGAATATAGGACTCCAAAACCGCTCGACAGATTGTAATGAAACTTTCAGGCACTATAAAGCATTATTCAAGGATGGTTTGTGTGAAGTTTGGTGCAAATCTGTTCAAAGTTCTCTGGCCCAGAGGGCATACAATAGTTTGTAAAAAAATTAGAAAATCTCTATTTTACCTATTTTATTGGTTGTTAAGAAACAAATTCGATAAAAAATTCTAGTTTTAGGTATTTTAGCGATTTTTTGTTTAAGTTGAGCGTGACAGTAAGTGAGCGTAGCGAACGACCTTAATTGCCTATAAAATAAATTAAATCACGGTCGAAGCCATGACGGAAAACGGCTTTTATACAATATAAAAACCATTTTGTGGTAGATTCTTTGTCTAAAATCAACGTTCAGTCACTATATTCATTCAGTTGGAACCCTTTGAGTTATTACCTATGTGCTACTGTATTATGATATCTTTTTTATTCTGATTTTCTTCCTTTCTTCCTTTTTTATCGATCATAGTAAGTTTTTAGATAAATTGTTTAGTTAACTATGCAAGAACAGCAGACGCTGTAAGGAGCTTTTTATTTGTATATTTACATTGACTGGACTCAAAATGTTTTGTTTTCTTTTTTTATTTGTAAATATACTAGTCACACGATATGTTAAAGTGACCAATTATTCTAAGACATAAAATTGTTAATTCTTCGTCGAATATAATGAGGAATAAATCATTATTTCATTTTATATTATGGATTTCATTTTGAATAAAAAAAACAGTAAACCACTATTGTTTTATTTAAAGTAAGAATATTTTCCTCCTTTGAAGGAATATGATGAGTATAATTTCAAGTAAATATAATCATGTAAAGTTAAGCCACAAAGTTAAAACCGTGGAACTGATAAATCAAATCATCTAATACAGGTAGCATACCCAGTAAATGGCGTTACGTGCTAGAGTATACTCAGTGGACTTGTACTACGGTCTCAACATGGGAGATATAACACGATTAATCTGGGTTTGTGAGCTATGACCGTCCATTAAAACTATCCCTTCCACAATGCATCAAAGTTTCCTCCTGAGCTGCAACTTGTAATGTGAATGTTCGGTGTTACCTAAAGTATTAAGATCAATTCATCATGAAAGATTAATTATATGGCCTTATAAGACATATTGGCTGCTAGATAAATTATTAATGTCATGCTATTTTTAATAAAAATATAGTTAAACACTGGAATATTTGAAATATGTATTTTTATTTAAATTTTCATACGGTTGTACATTGGCAAACAACTAGATTTATCGTAACTATTTTTATTATGTTTTTTAACTGAATAAATCTATTAAAATTTCATTAAACGTGTAATATGAAATTATATATTGACATTAAGACCAAACCGTTAATATTGTGACATTGTGACAGGATAACCGAATAACAACTCGAAGTAAGCTACTTAATTAATATTTTATTACAACAACGACATTCACATTACAATAGTAAACAGAGATGAACAAAACATTTAAGTTACACGACATACAATTCGCGGTAGGTAATTCACAACGACCGAGAGCTAGTTACAAGTTAGGTTTGAATGATTTGAACTGGGGAAGGTGAAATGACCGAGCTTTAACCGTTAACCCGTCCCGGGGCCGAAGCCCCGGGTGGTCGATATGTTAATTAATTTAAAGTTACTCGCGGTTCGTCACGGACTGACGACTGACGATAGTCCAAAGACAACCTCTCTTGTGTCCACCACCCCGGAGGGGGAAGGTGCTCACCGTCCGGTGCTGCCCCTAGCGGCTAAAATCAACATTACTGTCGCTTATTGCGCAAGTCAGTCTGGTTTCCAGGCCATACGCTGAGACAACGTCAGCGCATCCCAGACACGCGCCGCTACAATAAACTAGGCCGGTCACCAGGGCATGGGTTGAGTCCCGCTGACGGTATCATATTCTGGAAGCCTAGTGCGCTACCTATTCCATTTGAGGTCAAAGCAATTTCAACATACCCGACCCTATATTTTACTAATAATAAACAGATTCAATCTAGTGACGGTAAAAAGGCTTATAATAGGGTGGGTGTAGATGCCTCATGGATTAATAGTATTTAAACGGTCTAGGGGTTTTTTTGCCCGTCACATTCCTCACCCCCTTAGACCATGCTGCCCCCAGCATGAGGTAACAGCACGAAGCAACTGGCGAAGTAGCGGCGCACCTGACATCTCCCAACCTCCACAACAGAGTGAACTTTTTTCCCTTGCTTCCAGCCAGCCAGGCTCAACATGGTGCCCTGGTTCAGTTTAGAATCCCTCCGATTTAAATACGAAAAGCAAAAAAAAAAAAAAAACAAAAACAGAAAACAACGAAGAACAACGATTGGCTTCGAGCGTCGCCACCTTCCCCGTACATTCGTGTGTGATTAAGTAAGTACGGTTCATGCGTAAACCACTACAAATATACAATAATTTTTTTCAACCGTTCTAAATCGAAAACAAATGTACAAAATATTACCTTATTTTAACACATAGAACTTCTATAAAATCTTCACATCGCAACGCTTCACATTACTCTAACATCTGGGAACACCTAAAAATCTCAACAATTCCTTAAGCCTAAAAATTCTTAACAGATCTCAACAAATTTTTTTTTTTAATCTAATAATTCCCATAACAAACACGACAAATAGTTTATAACAAAATTGAAATACAACAAATAAAGAGCAAATGAATGAGTAAGCAACATTGAACAAAAACACGAATAAACAAAAATCAGAGAGTTATTCACACGGGGGCGCGTAGAGCAACTAGAGGGTCAGAATATTAAGAGCATAATTTAGCAACGGTGTTGCCGAGAGTGATAATTCTTTTTGAATGGATTAGAACATGTTTTTATTAATGGATTCCCCTTAGTTTGACTCTACGTCCCTAACCTTAGCCTACACAACATCTACGGTATAATGCTATACATCCTCCCTTAAAACACACAAGACACCTAAGAATACATTACTTAACAGCCCTAAGGTTACAAATGGCGTCATAACGTTTGAGGCCCATATCATCGCCTAAAAAAAACACGCCACGATACACACGTAGTCACTAACACACATATTTATCTCTTAAACGGAAAGCTACACAAGTACACAAAACTACAAACTATCATCGACACAAGTTTATGAAATTACAAAGGATAATGACGACTCAGGGGTCTAACAACCAGGGTTGAAGGTGCCGGCAAACCCTCAAACAAGGTATATTTGGCTTCTTAGTAGCCTCAGGTTTATTTAAGTTAGGTGTCACCTAGTTTATATATGGATTGCTAAAAGAATTTTGTCTGGTCCCAGGCCAAGGGTATGGTCCAGTATTATTAGTGTGGTTGGGAAGGACGGGTCAATTCAGGTAGTTAGTTGGACCGCAGCTGCTTACATTCCCATACTGCCTTGGTTCTTGGACCGAACGTAAAGAAGTTAGATTCACTTCTCCTTTGCTTTAAAAAACAAAAAAACAAAAATTGAAACTTTTATAATTTTTTTTTTTTTAAATATTTACTTGGTTCTGAATAAACTTTCTTTTCAGACCCCATCGTTCAGCCAACGTAAATTAATATTTAAGAAAACAAAGAAAACACATCAAAACAATAAAATAAATTAGCCTAACACTTAACATAATTCCCAACGGAAGAACTAGCAATTGGTGGGGGAGGGGCCCCCAAATGTGTTTGCCGCGGAACCGCGGAGCGAGTCTGTTATCCCCTCTAGTCCATAGCTTTTTTTAGAAGAGAAAATGCACATCGCGCAGTTACATTAAATCGCACAACAAGTCCCGTCATTTGCACCTTTATTGACACCATTCGGCTTTGGCGCAGGCTGAGCAGGTCGTCGGAAGGCGTCCATAACCAAATCACTAATCCACATTGTCAGTTCAAAAGAATACTACTGATGCTACTTAATTTGTTTCCGGAAATAGTCTCTGGAGCTCCATTAATTCTTAACTGGGCAGGACTTACGCTACCCAGTGGGCTTGTAGTCGTAGCCAGCTAAACTCTGCAACCACTATGTTCCCCGGGGAAGGTCGCATCTCCACCTCGCGAGGCACATCTTGGCCAGCCGTTGAGTCGGTGGTCCGGCAGTGCAGCTATGCTCTCTGCGTTGTGTCACGCTGACTCGGAGCCACGGGACTGCTCTGCGTCTCCACCTGAACAAACAAAAATAAAGTTAACCCCCTTTCGACGTCCTTAAAAATACAACAACCTCACAATTCATTCTCCATCACGCGAGCAATGTCTGGGGCGCAGGGGCATACTACGAACTGTACACCCCTTTGAGCACAGAGCAGCTCAATAGGCCTATTTCATCAGCGGTCCTCTCTCAACCAGGACATGTCCAAATACTAAGAGCAAGGTTACACACCCATCTCCACTCTGCGAGCTATGTCTGGGGTACAGGGCCTCTCACTCGCCCTAAACGCTCAGAGCAGCTCAATCTCACCAGGGACCGGACTCTCCACATCCGTCCCAACCACAGCCATGCCGCTCGCACAGGCTGGAATATTTCAACTGGGGACACCACACCCACGCATGATCTACTTTATTTCACCGTGTCCCCCAGGTCACAGAATCACAGGGGCTGCTGACAAGTCAGGCAGGCATCCTGTATTCAATATTGTCATAACCCCAAAATCAACCAGCAGCTCACAAAATTCCTCCCACCCTCGCTTCCCAACTAGGTGTTTCTGTTATTGATAAAAAGTACAAATCGACATGTAGGCTTATGCTCCATAGAAAACAACTTTTTAGACGAAACTGTAACTAAAAAAACTGACTAGTTTACTATGGGAAATGGTGACTTAACTTGAATCGGTAGCTTACTTGCAAAAAAAAAAAAAAAAAAAAAAAAAAAACTGATATTTATTATGAACTTCCACCCTGGAAACTAGAAAAACATTACTTCCCACTCCACCAATCCTCCACCCACTTAAAACCTCAAATCCACTTGCTGCTAGGTAGAGGGCCTGCAATTTTAGCAGGGCAATCTCCCACTATTGAGCACATTTCACATTAGGCCATAAAGCCGTTCAACCTACCAACAACATTCTGAATCCCTCAGCTCTCATTTGCCACAGGAAAAAAAAACTTATTACTTATCAAGAATTCTTATCCCGGAAACCAAAAAAACCACTATATTTCCTATTTACCAATCCTTTACCCACTTGAAAACCTCATATCTACTTTGCTACTGGGTAGAAGGCCTGCAATTCTAACAGGGCAATCTCCATTGAGCACTTGCTTCACGTGTGTCAGGTCCCCAAGACCATCTGACATCTGACCTACCAGGAACACTCTTACTTTCTCAACTCTAGTTCCCCGGGCTGTCGGCTGCACGGAGCAGGCATGACACTCGGGATATTTGTTGTACAATAAGTACAAAGTAAATACACAACCATTTTCGGTACCCGTTACAAGAAACTACACTTAATAAAGAAATAATTTATATGAATGGTTTGTAGCCAGATTTGTTCGTACTCACGTTTAACCTTACTTCTTTGGCAACACATTAAACTGAAAAATTACCCACTGG
The DNA here is from genome assembly GCA_030545055.2 of Neoaliturus tenellus. NCBI lineage: Eukaryota > Metazoa > Arthropoda > Insecta > Hemiptera > Cicadellidae > Neoaliturus > Neoaliturus tenellus. Next base: position 175,571,903 of record CM061534.1, on the reverse strand, counting down.
TTAACCAGTCAAGTCACCACCCCAATTCAACATAATCTTCCAAGGTCTATTATTAGTATAAGTAAATAAAGTACCCCTATAACCTATAAATTTATAAAAAAAGTCATACTTTGATTGATACAAGAATTTATACTTAGGCTTGATCCTTGTGTTTCCCGGACGAGTCCAACGCAGATTCCCACTGGCTTCCAAAGAGCGCAGCGAGTGCAATCCTCCGGAGCTCTTGCCAAGAAATAGCTACAAGTGCAACCTACCTCTAACAAAAAAATATGTCATTAAATAAACAGTACATAGCTCATCCTTAATCCCTCAAATTCCAACAGCCTACAGGGAGAAATTAAACCAGTAACAATTCAACACAGAACTTCTAATTAAAAGAGCGCTTTTTAATTTTCACCACAGTAAAAAAATAACCTAGTCAGTCAGTAAAAAACCAATATCAACGGCACCATTAAACGCTTCAACCCCTCTAAAATTCCTCGGTAAAATGACAATATAAGTTGGTCACGTCCAGTAGGTTCATTTACTACACGCTACCGACGGTGAGCACAACATGAATCTCAACTTTCCCCCCCTCATCAAGTATCGCTCAATGAACTTATAAAATTCACCATTAGTTCCTCGTTTAAACATAATTGACTTCCCTGCCCCCCCTTAGGAAAAAAAGGTAATTTATTATAACATTTCTAGCGCAGTTTTATTCCCCGGAAATAAATCAACAATAGTTACAGGAGCAATCGGTCCGCCACTACAGAAATTCCCAGGCCCAGTTAGGGCAGTAACCTAAATACCGAATAGGCTCAGGTCGACCTTCGAATCCATATCTTATTTTAATTTCAAATTTCATCAAACACTAATTTAATTAAACTGGAACACTACTACAACACATTCAAAATTCCACAGGCTAAGGCCTACTAAAGATAACCTCCCTAACCCAATTTTGCTTGCAAATTTCGATAAATCCCGGTTAGTCCGCCAATCAATCCTTTAATGTTCTAAAGTAGTAGGCCTAAAAAATGACTGGATTAACTCAATACCCATGAAACAATTGCTAGGTAATGGTTAATTTAATTTCCGCATCCTTCCCCAGCGATTTGGTCTGAGGCACAAAACCTAACCTCTAAATGTTCTTCACCGTGCAACAGGTGCAATTCACTTACTTTCTATCAGATGCAATAAATAACAATGCTATTTAACTCAAACTTCCAAATTTTGATCACCAACATTAATTATTATTGTTTCAGAAAATAAATTTATTTTACAGTAAGCTAGGTGAGGTAGGCTTATAAAACAGGAGTGACAAAATCAGGCTAGGCCTACTTCAAAATCAGGAAAGATTTAAATTAATCACTTTATTACTCCAATTTCCATAGGGTTAGACAAAATAGAATATTTCCAAATGCAACAAATGCTTTCATATTAAATTTTAACAGGCCTACCATAAAGAAAAAGAATTTTGCATAAGTTAACATAAACACAGTAAAACAAATTTAAATTAATTTGTTTACTCACCAAACACTGCATCGCTCAAGTAGTCGCTCTTCATCCAGTCCAGTGGGAGACTATTTAGCAGATTCGAACGAAATCCGAGCTAAGTTTTAACAAACGAAATTAATAAAAATTAATAAATTGCCGGTACCGTACGTGTAGTAGCAAAAAACAAAAACGGACTTTTGAACCGAGTTTAACACCTGACACCAGTGTGACAGGATGGCCGAATAACAACTCGAAGTAAGCTACTAAATTAATATTTTATTACAACAACGACATTCACATTACAATGGTAAACAGAGATGAACAAAACATTTAAGTTACACGACATACAATTCGCGGTAGGTAATTCACAACGACCGAGAGCTAGTTACAAGTTAGGTTTGAATGATTTGAACTGGGGAAGGTGAAATGACCGAGCTTTAACCGTTAACCCGTCCCGGGGCCGAAGCCCCGGGTGGTCGATATGTTAATTAATTTAAAGTTACTCGCGGTTCGTCGCGGACTGACGACTGACGATAGTCCAAAGACAACCTCTCTTGTGTCCACCACCTCTCCCCTCCAGGGAGGAGGAAGGTGCTCACCGTCCGGTGCTGCCCCTAGCGGCTAAAATCAACATTACTGTCGCTTATTGCGCAAGTCAGTCTGGTTTCCAGGCCATACGCTGAGACAACGTCAGCGCATCCCAGACACGCGCCGCTACAATAAACTAGGCCGGTCACCAGGGCATGGGTTGAGTCCCGCTGACGGTATCATATTCTGGAAGCCTAGTGCGCTACCTATTCCATTTGAGGTCAAAGCAATTTCAACATACCCGACCCTATATTTTACTAATAATAAACAGATTCAATCTAGTGACGGTAAAAAGGCTTATAATAGGGTGGGTGTAGATGCCTCATGGATTAATAGTATTTAAACGGTCTAGGGGTTTTTTTGCCCGTCACAATATTGAAAGATTCATTTTAGAAAACACAGAACAAATAACTTTAATGAAAAAAAGTCTTTAAGTGTCAAATTTAGCTAGGTAAAATTTAGTTGACTTATTAAATGTTAATTTAGAAAATATAAAACAATAATAAAATGAGTTTTAAAATATTTTTAAAATGTTTATTTTATTTAAGGTTATATTAATTATTTACCTGCAGCTCAATATACCGCAATATACTGCGGTGCTCAACTTGACCTCTAAAGGAAACGTCTTGATAGGTAACAAACTATGTTTCTCTAATCACTTTATAATGCAAAAACCTCATTTGACGAAGCCTAATAAGTGCGGTAGAGAATCAATTTTGTTCATACATTTTCGGCCTTAACGGTTTTAGTGAACGACCCCACTTGCATACCGTCAACCCATTCGTCGGTTTGTAATGGACTTTTGGATACTCCGAGTCGAATAAAAACATTTATTTAATCTTTTTAGATTTGGCTCTTCGATTGATAATATCTAAACACTAACCTTATTTTAAATGTGAAGCGGTACGTTCAGCGGCAAACCTACGTTCAGCGGTAAAAAAAATAATGAGGACATAAGTAATATAGTAAGGTACCCCAAGTACTCTTCCTTAGACATGGTTCATTTTATTTATGAAAATAAAAATTAACTCGTTTTCGAAACAGAAATGATTGATTAGAAACATAAAAAAGTTATGTTAAACGACAGCAGAAATCATGCTATTTTTGGCAACCATTTAAAAAAATAAATACTGTAATAAGATTTTTTAATGCAAAAGCTAACAAGGCAACTCTAACAAGCGATGCATGTAATTGCAATACATTGACGATAGATGTTCGAGTTTGTAACATCAGCCTTTTGGATATTCAGTTCTTTCATAAAGACAATTTATATGCAGTGCTATTTAGAGAGTCCCATTAGCTAATGACCTTCTGTACATTGTTCATATGTGAATATACATTACGTACAGGAAATACAACTCTTGTTGTTTGCAACTAATTAATTTAATCAATGCACTATAAATTTACGCTATTTTACTATGCACTATGTTATTATGCAGTATGAATGGACTATTTTTTGGTCATGATATTATGTTGAAGCCTTAAGAGCATAATGATTTCAACAATATCTGACTAAAAACCTAATGAATTATTTAAACCAAATAACAATTTGCATTGTTATAGTTAATGTTTCGTTTTAACTTCGTTTAATTTCAGGCATCATCATAATTATCTTTTATTATTAAAAAAAAATATTTGATAAAGCTATATGTTGTATTTTAAGAGCGATGTGCGTTTATGATATGATAATACTTTAACGGTTAAAAGCACTACAAGCTGATTTTTTTTAGAGAAGAAGCCTTTTTAACAAACTATAATGGGAATGCAAGTCTACCTAACATTATAGAATTCAAGACAAATTATCGCCGTCGGGGCATTTCTTAGCTGTCTGCCAAAACAAATGAATAAAAGAGAATGAAACTTAGCAAGATGTCGTTATGTAAAGCAAAGTTTGTAGCCTACTTAAGAATATCTGACGCATTCGGATGTAGAAAACTCTCTAAAATCTAACAAACAAGCTACAAATAATAAAAAAAAACTTGGATTGCAAGTATAGGTTATACTTGTAGGTTATATATTTTGTTTAGTTTTATATTTTGTTCCACAAGTGAAAAAAATACCTACAGCATTATGCAGGCAAATATGTGCCGTAGAGTTAAAAACTTGAAATTCCATAATGCAGACTACTCGGAGGGCGTAATTAAATTTCTTGCCCTCTCGGTTTATCGACGTGTAAAATCCGAACCTCCTTAATTAAAATTATTTAGGATTCAATGAGTAACAGAGTTCATATTGAATAAATTTAATCAGTTTTTTCCTTAGTTTTTTTTTAACTCTGCTTATAAATGAGTATTTGCTAGTGTAAAATTGGGTGCAACTCAATCGTATGTCGCCTGTAAACGTTGTATACCTATAAATTAGATATTAAGTACGTTTTCGATTAGCTTCATATTCTTATTGGTGAGTTGAATGAAGAATTTATTTATTTATTTTACAAAGAATTAATTTTGATGACAATATTGCCTTATTATATAAAATTCAAAACTAATTTAATTCCACAACTTATAATAGAAGTTTGGTCAAGATTTGATGCAAAAATTTAAAAAAAATTATCCGATTTATATTAAGAAATACTGCCAAAGGAACAAATATGAATGCTTGGCTAAGATGCTATCTGTGACCAACTTAAAGAATTCCAACGTTTTATAATCAGTTTCTTTTAATTTATAAATCCTTTAAAAATAATATATCTCTTCAAATTATTTGTTTTAAACACATATATAGATTGAAAATGTATAACTTCAATGTTGTTACGGTTTGTATAGGTCCCAAGTAACGTTTTTCGCTCAAAGCCACGTTGTTAATAAACATGGGAATTCACCAAGCGATAAATAATGTTATGATATATTCATCGAAACAGACATGCATACACAATATTTGATTCAATGGCATCAAAAACATTGTCAAGTTAAGAGCATAAAATAAAAACCAATTTCAGGTATCACAAATAATTTGAAATAAATTAATATATAATGGCACTATTATGAAATTATTATTTCACAAAAAAAATATTAGCTAAAGCTGTGAAATGGATATCTGAACCCTTGTTTACTTTAATTCTTCACATGGTTTCTGAACTAATAGTTTAGTCTTTTCAATAACTTGTCTGTAGGGTACATGGAAATATAGCTGTACAATTTATTAAAGTCTTTCATAAAAAGAACATCTTTCCGGCTCTAGCTTTGATAAAGATTATTCAGTTGTGTCAACTACAACTACTGGTGCAACTGTGACGTCCCTAAGAAATGCACAAAAACACAATAAATATAAAATGAACAATTGACAAATTTTTCATGTTTCACATCACACATCACTTCACAAACTACATGTTTATCCATAACATAAAATTGTTTCACATCATATTTAATATTTTCTTTGCACAATGATTATGAATTTTTACTTGTTATGGTTTCATAAAGAGTTTTCAATTTTATCTCACATATGAAATAGTTTTCAATAAATTATAAATTTAATTTATAATTTCAACTACTGTTCAAACACATTTAAACTACAATTAAAAAACTTATGTAAAAAACTATACATTTAAGTTACGCATTACAGTTTATAAAAGTCGACACTAAACACACTTAAAACAAAGACATCCATGGTTTCCACTATCTATACATCATTGGGTGTGGGGAGAAGGTAAGCAAACACATCCGGTTGCCATTAATTCTGTTTATGAGAGTTCACTTTGATATTTCACTGGGAAAGTCTATAATATCATGAGGAATTATTGTACTTTTAAGTAAAATTCTAAAACAAAGTTTCTATAGAAACAAACCAGGTTAAAGATGTATTAATGAATGACCGGTTAAAAAAAAAATTATTTTATTACATGGTAGGTTCGTCAAAGTGGATGCCAGTAAACAGGTATGCCGTTGTCTACTGCATTTTAACCATGTTACTAAGGTTGTTTCATATACAAAGGAAGAGAACAATCTCGATTGTATTCACTTACTTGTCGTCCTCTTGTAACTAGTTGTGTCGAGGTTAGCAGAGAGCTCGCCATTGCTGTCCGTCTTCAGCACGTCTTCTGGCCTCATTCCGAGCAACTCCCTTCTCTCTCAGGGAGTTTATCAAGTTATCCTGCCATCTACTTCTGGGTCTTCCTCTGGGGCGACGACCCTCAGGTCGCACCTCCCAAGCCAGTCTTGGGTATCTCTATTCTGGCATCCTAACAATACTGTATGTCAACCCAGCGCAGTTGAGTTACTGTGGCATTTAACGGTTGGATGTTGAGCAACGCTCTGATATTTTGATTTTGGATGCGATCTCTCCTAGTTTTACCTTCCACTCTTAAGGAGATATTTTGTGATTGGTGAATGCTGGTCATCCGGTAGATGTACTGTACAAGGTGTTTTTATAAGCTGTAAATCACCTGATTTGTATTTTACTAATCTCCTTTATCCACTTACAATTCGTTGAATTATTGTTAATTAATATTGATAACGTATCAATTTTAAACTAAAATTAGATACGGATATTGTAAATTAAGAACAAGTAATGTTAGGGCAGATTTTAATTTTTATAAAACACCAAATATTTCAAAATATTTAAAATTAAACTAACGAATTTATTCAAAATAATTTCTATAAAAAATTAAATATTATTTTATGTGTTATTTTATGTACTTTATCTTTGTAACCATATGAATTTTTCTCAATATACTAAAGATTAAACCCAATGAGCCATAACTACAGTATCAAACATGGTTGCAAACAAATAACATTTAAAAAATAGTTGATAATACTGATTTTTCAATTGAAAAAGACTTTATAGTGATTTATTTTTCTGTTAGCATAATGAGCAACATTATAGGCAACTTGCAATATATTTGTGTCTTCACGGGCTTTTTATAGTCGCTTAGCTCTGGGACGAAGAAGAGGTCATTCTATAGTATAGACATTTTATGTAGTTACATTATGTACCCGAATTCTCTTAATACTGCCGTTTTGCAAGGATGAGGAGAGCTCGAGCGACGGCATGATAAGTATGAGCGATATTGCACATTCTGCAGCGTGATCGGCATCCTCGTGGTCTTGTGTGGGATAACGCCACCAGTCTTGGGTTAGTTATTCAACAACTTATTCAAAATATAATTAGTGATATTTATTTATTTTTTCACTTAGAGAGTCATTTTGTTGTTCTGTGGCTACTGCAATACAGTAACTAATATTTTTCAATTAAAAAAAAATAATTATCCTTCCAATTTAATGGAACTTTTATAAATAGTTTTAGATTTTTACAACATTGAAAAAATGCACTATGCTCTGTTGTTCTTAATGTATTTTAACATTTTAACAGCATATTTAAACTGAGACGATAAATTTTAAATAATAGACTATGTTTATATTTCTTAGTGATTCCGGAAAAATATAACTCTTTAAATCAATGGTTAAACTATATGTTAAGGTGTATAATGATTATTAGTTATAGTAAGTTTTTTTTCATAATTATTTATTACATAAGTAGTGGAGAAACGCGGGAGCTGGCTCACTTCAAGGTCACCTGAGCGATGACGTCATCGAGGTCAATGACCTCACCGATGACGTCATCGATGACGTCATTGATGACGCAATCGATGACGTCATCACCAATTACGTCATTCTGTGACGTCACACCCATGACGTTGCAGAAATGACGTGGTGATGACGTCATCACCCCTTACGTCACCATTATGACGTCATCGATGTCACAAAGGTCAAGGTCACGCTGAAACCTAAAATTTTTAGGCACTTTTGCTGTTTCTCGCACTACGCTCCGAGTTTTAGTCAGGTTTCAATGACCTTGACGACTTGGAGCGAAATTAGACGAGAAACAGCAAAAGTGCCAAGGAAACTCAAAGTTTGCAACGTGACTCTGCCTAAACCGTCATGTGACACCGCTCGAGTGACCTTGAACCGATACAACTCCCGCGTTTCATCATTACTGTAACCGCGATGCGCACCCTACGACAGACACCGAGCGACTGACTGTCCAGCCCCGCGCACTCTAGGTATATTGGCTCGAGAGACTAAGACTCTAAACCGTCAGGAATGGGTGTAACTAACTGAACTTTGCAAGGAAAAGTCATTTCTTCCAATATTCTAAACAAATCTTCATCAGTAAAACTTACATTAGTCTGTTTGGTATAAAACTTAGGGTGTCCGCGCAACAGCTTACGCCATTTAGCTAAAGTCGAAACCCGCTTGACCTTGAGCGGTGGACACTGAGCAGCCAATAAAGACTTAACACGGCTAAGTTTCTTACCCAAAGTGTCTCGCGACATGGCTTCCCCTCACAAAAGTCCGCACAATACTGAGAGACTGTTGGTAGCGCATGAGCCAGGGCAAAAGTGGAGGGGGTAATAGCAGGAGTGGGGGAAGGTCACAGTGGTGGGGGAAGGTGAGGTTGTACACTGGAGTATCGCATCACTTCACCATGAGCTGTCCTACAGTCAACACACTGTACTCTCAGCCCGAGTTGGCACTAGAAGAAACCTTACTGTACAGCTTAGGCTGTGAGGGGCGAGGAAGTAAAGTCAAAGTGGAAGAACTCCAAGATAAAGAGTTGTGTAAAATAAACTAATTGTATCCCTGCAATCTCCAATAACCTAAAAGAAATCTCCAATAACTCTAAAGAAATACCGATATATAAAAAGAAATCTCATCCTTTGGCAAAATGAATTGGAAAAGATCACAGTAAAATTAATCTAACTTAAAATCTGGACTGAACACTCATGGCGATACTACGTGGTGTGAAAACGCCACCCTAAACATTACAAGTTAGGTTAGTGAGCACCTCTGGTACGATAACCGGCGTGCTAGAGTTAAAGTGTGATGACCTTGAGTCAAAACACTGAAATAGTACAAGTCGATATTGTCCCAGAGTTAAAGTGTAGTGACCTATATTCAAGACTTGTAAAAATACTTACATATAGAGAGTTAGAAAACAGCGAGGTGCACCGCATGGAAGCTGGAGACATACTGGCGGAGCGGTGTTGTGCAGCCTAGGGACTCGGTTGTGGAGGGGGTATAGCTAACACTTAGAGTAGAAGTGTAGTGGGTGACCTTGACCCACTTGACCCCCCCCCCCCCCCCCGACAAAAAGTTTAGCGAGCCCCCCCCCCGAGAACTTTTTTTCGGAAAAATTTTTGACCTTGACCAAAAAGTTTTTTGCTCCGGACGAGAAGTGCCCCCCCCCGAGAACTTTTTTTTCGAAAAAATTTTTGACCTTGACCAAAAAGTTTTTTGCTCCGGACGAGAAGTGCCCCCCCCCACCCCCCCACCCCCCCCACTCCTACCCCCACCGCCACCCCCACCCCCACCCCCTCCCCCTCCCCCACCCCCCGAGAACTTTTTTTTCGGAAAAATTTTTGACCTTGACCAAAAAGTTTTTTGCTCCGGACGAGAAGTGCCCCCCCCCCGACAAAAAGTGCGAGCCCCCCCCCCACCCCCACCCCCACCCCCTCCCCCACCCCTGATATCCTGGGCGTGGCTGCCCCGGTGGGGATATAAGGGGGCCCAGCCAGAGCCGGCTCGCAGTCCGCTCCCGCGCGTTGAACGTGAACGACCGGGACGGACCGCCATAGGCATCACTAAACATTGAATGGCGCCTTCAGTGTTTAGCGAAGTCTACTCTAACTTTAAGACTTGTATTAGTTGTAAGATATTGCGCTTGCGTTTGGGTATTGCGAATTGTTTTATATGAGAGTGTTTTACTTGTACCCTATGTCTCCTGTGTCTTTTATCCTTTGTGTCTTATTTGTTATATGTGTTTAATGTGTATGTGCTTGTTCCAGCATTGACTACGTTGAGCTCAATTGTGTGTTGTAAGTGTGTTATATGTTTCTAAAGTGTATACGCTTGTTTTAGCAATCCCCCCTTGAGCTTTTTCAATGCTCAAAGTAAATTGTAAAGTCAGGGAACGGGAGTAGGCCCCCGTGTAAAGCCACTTTTAATAATTGGTAGGCTCCTGCCCAGGCATGCAAAAGGTTGCGGATGGCATTTGGGGAGCATGTCCGTTTGTTAGCTGGCAAGCAAAAGGTTGTGGCGGCCTCTGCACTCGGACCGAGGACGTAAGCCATTAGGGTGTCCTCAGTATGTTTCCCTTCTGGAAACTCAAAATTATGTAAATGAATCTTTGTTAGCTATTTGTGTTTTTAGTCCCCAAGGCCCCCGAACATTCGTGGTTCGCCATGGATGTACGGGGGCCGAAATTTTTTAATGTCCGTGTGGCCTTGACCTACAAAGACTTGTAAAAATTCAATGCATTGTAAATTAAAAAATATTAAAGATAGGTTACGGGAGTAGGCCCCCGTGTAAAGCCTATTTTAATTATCGGTAGGCTCCTGCCAGGCATGCAAAAGGTTGCGGATGGCATCTGGGAGCATGTCCGTTTGTACGCTGGCATGCAAAAGGTTGCGGCGGCCTCTGCACTCGGACGAGGACGTAAGCCACTAGGGTGTCCTCAGTTTGTTTCCTTCTGGAAACTCAAAATTACGTAAATGAATCTTTGTTAGCTACTGAAAGACAATGCAGTAAATGTTTACAAGTCTTGCGTGGCGAAGGGTACACGACATTGGATGTTGCCTTGTTGTCATAGTTGGGTCTCTTCGGAGGCTACAGCGATGACAACCCAAGTGCCCCAGGTGGGGCTTAATTTTTTTTAAAGTTTTTTCGTGACCTTGACCTAAATACAGTAATGACCCCCCCCCCGAACTTTTTTTGAGAAAAAAATTTTGACCTTGACCAAAGAGTTTTTTGCTCCGGACGAGAAGTGCCCCCCCCACCCCCACCCCCCCCACTCCTACCCCCACCGCCACCCCCACCCCCACCCCCTCCCCCTCCCCCACCCCCCGAGAACTTTTTTTTCGGAAAAATTTTTGACCTTGACCAAAAAGTTTTTTGCTCCGGACGAGAAGTGCCCCCCCCCCGACAAAAAGTGCGAGCCCCCCCCACCCCCACCCCCACCCCCTCCCCCACCCCTGATATCCTGGGCGTGGCTGCCCCGGTGGGGATATAAGGGGGCCCAGCCAGAGCCGGCTCGCAGTCCGCTCCCGCGCGTTGAACGTGAACGACCGGGACGGACCGCCATAGGCATCACTAAACATTGAATGGCGCCTTCAGTGTTTAGCGAAGTCTACTCTAACTTTAAGACTTGTATTAGTTGTAAGATATTGCGCTTGCGTTTGGGTATTGCGAATTGTTTTATATGAGAGTGTTTTACTTGTACCCTATGTCTCCTGTGTCTTTTATCCTTTGTGTCTTATTTGTTATATGTGTTTAATGTGTATGTGCTTGTTCCAGCATTGACTACGTTGAGCTCAATTGTGTGTTGTAAGTGTGTTATATGTTTCTAAAGTGTATACGCTTGTTTTAGCAATCCCCCCTTGAGCTTTTTCAATGCTCAAAGTAAATTGTAAAGTCAGGGAACGGGAGTAGGCCCCCGTGTAAAGCCACTTTTAATAATTGGTAGGCTCCTGCCCAGGCATGCAAAAGGTTGCGGATGGCATTTGGGGAGCATGTCCGTTTGTAAGCTGGCAAGCAAAAGGTTGTGGCGGCCTCTGCACTCGGACCGAGGACGTAAGCCATTAGGGTGTCCTCAGTATGTTTCCCTTCTGGAAACTCAAAATTATGTAAATGAATCTTTGTTAGCTATTTGTGTTTTTAGTCCCCAAGGCCCCCGAACATTCGTGGTTCGCCATGGATGTACGGGGGCCGAAATTTTTTAATGTCCGTGTGGCCTTGACCTACAAAGACTTGTAAAAATTCAATGCATTGTAAATTAAAAAATATTAAAGATAGGTTACGGGAGTAGGCCCCCGTGTAAAGCCTATTTTAATTATCGGTAGGCTCCTGCCAGGCATGCAAAAGGTTGCGGATGGCATCTGGGAGCATGTCCGTTTGTACGCTGGCATGCAAAAGGTTGCGGCGGCCTCTGCACTCGGACGAGGACGTAAGCCACTAGGGTGTCCTCAGTTTGTTTCCTTCTGGAAACTCAAAATTACGTAAATGAATCTTTGTTAGCTACTGAAAGACAATGCAGTAAATGTTTACAAGTCTTGCGTGGCGAAGGGTACACGACATTGGATGTTGCCTTGTTGTCATAGTTGGGTCTCTTCGGAGGCTACAGCGATGACAACCCAAGTGCCCCAGGTGGGGCTTAATTTTTTTTAAAGTTTTTTCGTGACCTTGACCTAAATACAGTAATGACCCCCCCCCCCCCGAACTTTTTTTGAGAAAAAAATTTTGACCTTGACCAAAGAGTTTTTTGCTCTGGACGAGAAGTGCCCAAACAAAAAAATTTGTACAAAGTAGTGGATTTAGACCAAAGATCATTGGTTTATCAAACCTGTTGAAGAATAAATTGAAAATGGGTGTTTAAAAGCCAAATCTACTACATGATTGATAAACTGGATGTATATGACGTCACCTTCCCCCACCCTTAAACCTCGGGTATAAAGGGACCCAGTTGAGCGCGCTGCTCATTATTGCGTGGACATTCACCGAGTGCACACTCATAGCCAAACTGTAAAAATGGCTCTTTGCGATATTTGTGGTGAGTTTTTTCAAGACGAAGACATCTTTGTTTTACACCGAGAATTGTATCATGAAGAGGACAGAAAAGAAGAGATTGTTGTAAGTGAAGAAGACTTGGATGCGTTTGATCGGTTATTGGAAAACTACCAGAAGCAGATGGACGACTGCGATAGCTATCTACAGTTACACCGAGAATTGCATCGTGAAGAGGACAGAAAAGAAGAGATTGTAGTAAGTGAAGAAGACTTGGATGCGATTGATCGGTTTTTGGAAAAACCCCAGAAGCAGGAGGACTGGGCTAGCTATTTACAGTTAATGCAAAGAAGAAGACCAAGTGTTATTCAATTTGCCGGAGCTGGACCATCTACAGCTGGAGGATTTATTGAAAAGGAAATGGAAGAAAAAAAAGTGGAAGATGTAAAACAACTGCGTACCCAAGAAGAGGATATGGAAGAAGAGGATACAGAAGAAGTGGAAGATATAAGACAACTGCGCACCACAGCCTTGCCAGGACCAGTTGTAACTCATTTCAAAATTAATAATGTGCAATTGGAATTGGAAAACTTTATAACCCAAGCTAAAAATTTAGTTGTAAAAACATTGATGGAAGAATTGGCAAGATTGAACTTTATTAAATTTGGATTGGTGTTGGAGGCTATGTTTACTAATACCGATGGTGAAAACTCACCAAGAGCATTCATTGCTAAAAACCGAACCCTTACAACCACATCTGATATCAATGAAATTCTAGAAGAATGTTTGAATGAACTGCTAATGAAACTCCAAGAACATGAAGGAAGAGGATCTGGCTGGACGCTATCATCGATCGAAGGTATGGATGTGAGGGTTCACAAGCATGGATATGGTATGAGGGGTAGCAGCTTTATCCCTCTACCAAAGAAAATTAAAGACACCAACTCTTGCAGAAATGTTACAAACGGGGATAATGAATGTTTTAAGTATGCGATGCTAACTAAGTATGTAAAACATAATCCTTGTAGAGTTGGTAGGGAATATTATGAAAACGAACACCGCTACAACTTCCGAGGAATGTCGTATCCTGTGAGTCTTAATCAAATTGCAAAATTTGAGAAACAAAATCCAGGTGTTTCTGTTAACGTGTTCGGCTTAGATGATTCGAACAATGTGTATCCACTACGAGTTGGAAAAGTGAAGCAAAGAAACCATACTGATTTATTATTGATAACTAAAGGTGAAATTTCACATTATGTGTGGATAAAAGATTTTGAAGCTTTGGTTGCACGACAATTAACCAAAAAGAAGATTAGAGTGACAGTGTGTAAGAGATGCTTTTGTTTTACAAATAAAGATTTAAAACATGGAGGATCGGACTGGTTGAAGGAACACCAAAGACTTTGTAATGACAACTATGAAGTGAAGATTAGTCTGCCGCCGCCATCTCGAGCGTTCATCAAATTCAACAAAACAGTTCACCAATATCGGATTCCAGTAGCTGTCTACGCAGATTTCGAATCCACGTTAGTACCACAGGAGCTTCCGGATGGTGAGGGACTAGAAGAACCAAATATCAATTGCATCAACCTAACAGTATTTGCTTATTGGTGAAATCAACTTTGCCTGAAGAACAGTTGCAAGACTATGGTTTAACATCCACTCCGATACTCTACCGTGGGGAAGAAGCCGCTAAGCATTTCGTAGACCAGTTGTATGACATTGCTGAAAAGGTGCAACGCTTATACGGTAATGTTTTACCTATGGAACCTTTGAATCAAAATCAACAAGAAGAATACAATTTGGCAACAAGATGTTATTTATGCAAGAAGAGCTTCAGTGAAGAAAATCAAAAAGTAAGAGATCACGATCACCTGACAGGGTTATACAGAGGAGCTGCTTGTAATTCATGCAATATAAATTACAAACTGCCAAACTTTATCCCTGTCGTGATACACAATCTTAGCGGCTATGACTCCCACTTCATTATCCCAGAGTTAGGACGGGATGATGGAAGAATCGAAGTATTAGCTGAAACATTGGAGAAGTACATCAGTTTCTCAAAAACAGTAGGTAAAATTAAACTTCGCTTCGTAGACTCTTATAGATTTATGTCAACTAGTTTAGCCAAATTGTCTGAGAACCTAAGAAGAGAAGATCTAAAAGAAACCAGCAAAATTGTACATGAAGATAAATTGGACTTAGTAATGCGTAAAGGAGTGTTCCCCTATGATTACATAACTTCTGCAGAAAAATTTGAAGAAACCAGTCTGCCACCGATTGAAGCCTTCAATAGCAAGTTAAATGAAAGTGCAATCACCGTTGAAGACTACAATCATGCTTGTAATGTTTGGAACCAACTAAACATTCAAACCTTAGGGGAATATTCCAACTTTTACATAAAATTGGACGTAACTCTGCTGTGCGATGTGATGGAAGAATTTCGAAACACCTGCTTCTCCGCCTATGGACTGGACCCTCTACACTCGTACACATCTCCAGGATTAGCATGGCAAGCTATGCTAAAGTCAACCAACTGTCGATTGGAACTTCTAACAGATATTGATATGGTGCTCATGATAGAATCTGGTGTACGGGGCGGTTTGACACAAGCTGTAACACGTCATGTCAAAGCTAACAACAAGTACATCCCAGGCTTCGACGAGAGACAACCATCGGTCTACCTTGGCTACTTTGACGCAAACAACCTTTATGGTTGGGCAATGTCAAATCCGCTTCCCTACGCTGACTTCAAATGGATCGACCCGGCCACCATCGGTGACATCTCACAGATTCCAAAGAATGGTCCAAAAGGCTATATTTTGGACTGTGATTTCGAATATCCGGAGCACCTTCATGACCATCACTACGACTTGCCTCTCCTAGCCAAGACTGAAGTTTCACCGACAGGAAGATGGCCAAAATTGATGATGACGTTGGAGAATAAAGATCGGTATGTGGCTCACTACTGGGTAGTTCAACAAGCTCTTGAATTGGGTCTACGTGTAGTGAGAATTCATAGAGCAATTGAATTCACCCAGTCTTGTTGGTTGAAACCATATATTGATTCCAACACTACAAGAAGAGCTGCAGCGACAACGGCATTTGAAAAGTACTTCTATAAATTAATGAACAACGCCATCTTTGGGAAGACCTTGGAGAACAAAAGAAAACACAAAAATGTAAAATTAGTGAGTGATCCTAGGAAATTGGAAAAATTAGTGCAAAAACCAAATTTCGGAACATCCATGATTATAAACGAAAATCTAGTCGCTGTCAGTATGAAGAAAACAACAATAGTCATGGACCGTCCGTTATACATAGGTATGTCAATTTTGGACATAAGTAAAACCCTGATGTATGATTTCCATTATAACAAAATGGTTAAACACTACGGAAGGGAAAACATTGGAGTCGCATACATGGATACGGACGCGTTTATCTACTGGATAAAGACTTTGGACATGTATGAAGACCTAAGGAGTTTCCCATACAAAGACGATTTTGACTTCTCTGACTATCCGAAGAACCATCCAAATTACAATGAAAAGAATAAAAAAGTAATCGGAAAATTTAAAGATGAAGCAAATGGAATGCCTTTAGAAGAAATAGTGGCACTGATGGCAAAATTGTATTCATTTAAAATGTACAACGAGAACAACACACCGACAGTCAAGAAAGCAAAAGGAGTCAAAACATCGTACTTGAAGAAACATGTGACGTTTGACCATTACAAGACCTGCTTGTTTGAAGATTCTACAATGTCTGCAACGTTCAACACTATCAGAAGCTTTAAACATGAGGTCTACAGTGTCACTGAAGTTAAAAGAGCACTATCAGCTCGAGATGATAAAAGGCATATTATGCCGGATAAAATTCACACTCTTCCTTTTGGCCACTACTCTCTAAACCCTATCGACTAGTAACCTATTCTTCGTCCTTCTACAACTTCGACCTTATTCCTTTCTCCTTCCGTAAAAAAATGGGGAACACGGCAAGTCAAACGCCATGTTCCCCATTTTTTTACACAAGTTTGGATGACCTTGACCTATATAAATGATGTGAATATTTAAGACAACATTCATTGTGATTATACATGTGATACATGAAACATTCAAACCTGCAATATGAAGAACTTGAAGCAAGAAATTGTCAACGAACTTCATAAACCTGCAAGAAGAAAGTTTCCACGAAGAAATACAGTGATAAAAGGAATAAATGATTTATATCAAGCGGATTTAATCGAAATGATTCCTTATAGTAAACAAAATAGAGGATTTAAATACATATTGACTATTATTAATTGTTTTTCAAAAATGGCAGATGCTTTACCACTAAAAGATAAAAGTGGCAAAAGTGTTACAAAAGCAATGGAAACAGCTATACAAAGAGACAAACATACTATAAAACATTTACAAACTGATGATGGAAAAGAATATTTTAATAAGGAATTTGCAAATTTAATGAAAAAACACAACATTAACCATTACTCAACCAATTCAGAGGTAAAAGCATCAATAATTGAAAGATTCAACAGAACTTTAAAAGGTGCGATGTATAAGATGTTTTCTAACAGAGGATCGCACGTATGGATTGATATGTTACCAAAACTTATAAGCGATTACAATAACAAGTTTCATAGAACTATCGGTATGAAACCAAGCCAGGTGACTAATAAAAATGAAAAACTTGTATTAAAACGTATAAAACTGAATACTAAACCAAGAGTTGAAAAACTAAAGCCTAAAAGGTTTAATGTTGGTGATAAAGTGCGAATAAGCAAATACAAAGGTGTATTCAGTAAAAGATATCTTCCAAACTGGACAAATGAGGTATTTACCGTATTTAAGGTGCAACCTACAGTACCAGAAACTTACATTTTAAAAGATAATAAAGGACAATTGCTTGAAGGAGGTTTTTATGGACATGAAATGTTAAAATCAACAGTAGGTGATGTATATCTAGTAGAAAAGGTGTTGCAACGCAAAAAAGATAAGGTTAAAGTACGATGGTTAGGATTTAATAAGACGGAAGATTCTTGGATACCTAAAAAGGATCTAATATAATGATAGAGCATCATTTTGGGTTGAACCATTACAAAGGATGGAGATAATACCGCAAAAAGACAATTTTACTATTAATAATATAGATGAACTCACAGTGGATGGTTCTCAATTCAATACTGGGAAACACGGTGTTTTGTTACCAAACACGGTGCGTTGTCTGGTTACCGGTCCTTCCAATTGTGGAAAAACAAATGTAGTATTCAATTTGATTACAAACCCTAAAGGCTTACGTTTTAATAATTTATATGTATTTTCAAAGTCACTACAACAACCGAAATATCAGTTATTGGAACAAATACTCAATAATGTACCTGAAGTTAAATATTTTAAATTTAACGCGAGCGAGAGTGTCATGCAACCGCAAGAGGCTAAACCATTCTCAGTATTCATATTTGACGATGTATCTTGTGAAAATCAAAATACAATAAGGAATTACTTCGCCATGGGTCGACATAACAACATAGATAGCATTTATATTGGTCAAACTTACAGCAAAATACCGAAACAGCTCATTAGAGACAATGCAAACATGTTAATTGTATTTAAACAGGATGAAACCAACCTAAAACACATATATTATGACCATGTAAGTGCGGATATGCCATTTGAACGATTTAAAGAGTTGTGTGGAAAGGCTTGGGCTGAAAAGTATGGGTTTTTAACAATTATGAAGGAACAACCGCTAAACAATGCTCGATACAGGATAGGATTTGATAAATTTATACTAATACACTGATCATGATGTAAAACATTCATTGTTGTACAACACGTCTTGCTACAAACATGGTTAACCAAGAAAAGTTAATAAAGGAAATAAAATCACTTAGTGATTCTATTCGAGATAAAAACAGAGCATTAAAATTAGGTATTAGCGAAAGGGAGAAATTTCTTGAATCTACTTTTAAACCTATTACTGAACCCTTGAAACAATTAAACAAAAAATTTGCTAAACCCGTTTTGGAAGGAGATGCAATTGCACCTATTACAAAGTTTGAAAGAGAAGATGTAAAATCAGAAGATTTTAGTGATGAAGACCTGGAATCCTCTACATATAGTGGTTTTACCGGTGAAGAACCTGAAAGAGAGCTAGAATCACCAGACTATAGTGGTATAAGAGAATTATATGAAGTAAAAGCTAAAAGAGGACATGAAGATGTATCAACTGCTAGTGAAGAGGAAAAAGAAGAAGAAGCAAGGGAAGGTCCGTCAAACATAAGCTTGTTGGGTGAAAACATTCATAACAAAGGACCTTTAGGAAGGAAATACATGGTAAAAATGTTACTCGGAACAATTCCTAATAAGAATTACCATAGTTATGGAGCGAGATTAACAGAAGATGGTTTAATGATAGGTAATAGCCCGTTAAACGTTGACGAACATGATAATATTGTCATTGGTGATCAAAGGTATAAGGGTACAAAAGGATTATTTGAATTATTATTTGAAAATAAGCCTTCAGTATCGTTAGTGAAAGAAAAAGACATGGAAGCATATAAAAATATTTTGGAACAGACAAATGCATATAGGAGAATGTATTTACCTGACCAACTTCCATTTAGATCTAAGTCTTTAAAATATAGAGAATTTGTATCCAAGTTAATACCAACTAGAAGACAAACAATGCCGTTAACACAAAGAAAACCTGTAAAACGAAGATTTATGGCATCCACTTTAGATGTAAGTGCTCAGGAAAGAAGAAAAAGAAGTAAGTCTGTTACGGGTACAGGTTTAATGAAGAAACTATATAACACAAATGTGATTTATTACAATAATATCAATAAATTGGTGGATAGAATGAAACTAATACATGAAGCTAAAGAAGCGGGTCATACTGGATTGGAAAACGAATGGGTGGCTTTAGTGGATGAACTCCGAAACCGTGGGGTAATCTCATAAAAAATGCGTTACTCACTAGATTACTATTCAGTTGCACCATGAGTGTCGACAAGTTCGGACGTTACTCCTCGGATGGGTTATATTACGCAAATAATTTAAAAAGAGGAGCTGGTTTACCACAAACACCTGATGGGGATTATGATATAACTAATAAAAGGTTAAAAAACATAAAAGATCCCACAGATGAAAACGATGCAATAAATTTAAAAGTATTAAAAGAAAAGATATCACCAACATTAAGACTACAGAAAAACACATATGACGCAAGTAATCATAGAATTGTCAATGTTGGTAAGCCAAATCAAAACGCTGATGCAATAAACAAAGGTTATTTATCATCAGAATTAAAAAATACGTTAAAATTCAATGGAAAAACGTATACTGCTGAAAATAAACGTATATCCAACGTAGATGACCCTAAAGATGCAAAAGACAGCGTAAATAGACGCTATTTACATTCATTAATACCTGAAAAGACAAAAGATGGTTTTTCTTTTTATAAATTTGTTATTAACGATATAGGTTATCCGAAAAATGAAAATGATGCTGTAAATTTAAAATATATAAAAGATCATTGTATTACACGTGATGTAGGAGTTATTGATTGTCTAGGTAATTGTTTAGCGAATGTTAAAGATGGTTCGGCACCATCAGATGGTGCAACAGTGGGTCAAATGAAGGAAACTTTAAAGCAAGAAACATCTGGATTTGTAAAACAGGATCAAATAGTATCACGGTCGGGTGATGTGTTTGTACAAGGAAATGAAAAGTTTATTTTACTTGAACAAAAAAATAATGTTTGGGATTGCAAAGACATGAAATTATCAAATGTGCAATTAGCTACAGATGCTCATGATGTTCCGATTTTATCACAAGTTTTACATACTAATCCAAACAATTATCATAGAAGTTGGTTGGGTACAAATAGAAGAATAATTGACATATTTCCAGGTATCGATGATTACGATTGTGTTGTAGTAAAACAATCTTTAATATTAGACAAACCAAAAGGTAGTACTTTCAATGCGAAAAATAAGAAAATAGGTAATTTGGCACAAGGAACAGATCCAAAGGATGCTGCAAGTGTAGGACAAACATTACAATATGATAGTGCAAATCAAGAGTTTATTTATAATACCAAAAGATTTAAATTAATGGATGTAAATGATTATCAAAATATATTAATTGCAGATCCAAATTCATTTAGCGGATTTAGAAAATTGTCTGGTGAGGAATTTATTCATAAAAATCATGTATTTAGAAATGAAGCAGACAGATCATTAATTAGTGCAGATTTAAAATATTTTAAATGTCCCGGGAATGATGCAAATGTAACTGATGAAGACTAAGAATTTGTATAAAAACTGATATGGGTTAGAAATCGGGACTAATATTATAAAAATGGGTTACACTCTAGAATGTTATTCAGTTGCACCATGAGTGTTGACAAGTTCGGACGGTATTCATCAGATGGATTATATTACTTTAATACTTTAAAAAGAGGTGTTGGATTACCACAAACACCTGATGGAGATTATGATATTAGTAATAAACGGTTAAAAAACATTAATGATCCCACAGATGAAAATGATGCAATAAATTTAAAAGTATTAAAAAAAGAGATAGTACCAACACTGAAATTAGATAAAAACACATATAACGCGGGTAATCATAGAATTTCCAACGTTGGTAAGCCAAATCAAAATGCTGATGCAATAAACAGAGGTTATTTATCATACGTTAATTATTTATCAATTATTATTTATCATAGGAATTAAAGAATACGTTAAAATTTAATGGAAAAACGTATAATGCTGAAAATCGGCGTATATCCAACGTAGCAGACCCTGTAGATGAAAAAGACAGCATAAATAGACGCTATTTACATTCTATAATACCTGAAAAGACAAAAGATGGGTTTTCTTTTTATAAATTTGTTATTAACGATATAGGTTATCCAAAAAATGAAAATGATGCTGTAAATTTAAAATACATCAAAGATCATTGTATTACACGTGATGTAGGAGCTATTGACTGTCTTGGTAATTGTTTAGCGAATGTAAAAGATGGTTTTGCACCATCAGATGGTGCAACGGTGGGTCAAATGAAGGAAACTTTAAAACAAGAAACCTCCGGTTTTGTGAAACAAAACCAAGTAGTAACACGTCAAGGAGATGTATTTGTACAAGGAAATAAAAAGTTTACTTTACTTGAAGAAAACAATTATGTTTGGGATGGTAAAGGAAAGTTATTGACAAATTTAGGTATTGGTGAAAAACCTGGTGATGCTGTTACTTATGAACAGATAATACAATTAGAGCCAACTGGAAAAAAATGGTGGAATTGTGATAACAAACGATTAACAAATGTTGCAGACCCTGATTATGCCAATAACGCTGTAACTGTTAATTTTCTTGTTAAAGTAATAGGTAATTTATTATTTGATATGCATAATTATATTGTAGCAGGACAACATAAACCTATTGACGAAAAAATGAGAAATACATGGATTAAACAAGAAATTCTTTATAAATATTTTTTTAATCATAACACACAAAAGTTTAGATCATCAGATTGGGGTACTTTTGATATTTAACTAAATAACACCATATATTACATCATTTATGTGCAACCTGTCATAGAGGTAACACATGGGTTACGCTTTTCAAATATAAAAGACAATCATGGCGTTTCATTACACCAGTCCATATCGAGACACTATACGGAAAGGAGGCGGTATCACGTCCACAGCGGTTTCTCTGTTAAGTAAAGCTTTAAATCGTATTCCAGTAGGATCTATCGTAAACAGAGCAATAGACGCTTTACCATACGAATTTCACATACCGGGAGGTTATCAGTATTGCGGACCAGGAACTAAATTAAAAAAACGACTGGAAAGAGGTGATCCAGGCATAAATAAGTTAGATCAGGCTTGTAAAGAACACGATATCGCATATTCCACGTTTACCGATTCAAAAAATAGGTAAATCGCTGATAAAAAGCTAGCGAATATAGCTTGGCAACGAGTAAAGTCTAGTGACGCTAGTATTGCGGAAAAAGCAGCAGCTTTAGCGGTAACAGCAGGTATGAAGGCTAAAACAGCGGTAGGAGGTGGAAAAAGGAGGGGTAAGAATAAAAAAGGATCAACCAAGAGAAAACATGGTGGTAATATTAGACTAAAAAGACGTTCTCCGAGGAAAAATAATAAAAAACCGACAATATGGTCAATGGTAAAAAACGGGGCTGGTCTATACCTAAGACCGTATCGTGCATATTAAATAAAAGAAATCAATTGGTTATACCACATAAAGCGTTGACTAATGTTGAATTATTTAAATATATTTCCTGTTTAAAAATACCATTTTTCCGCGGAGTATTTATGAAAGACAGTTTACCAAAGAAAATATGGAAAAATGAGACTGGAATCGTAAATTTGGATAATACTGAAGGGTCCGGCACCCATTGGGTGTGTTATAAGAAACTAAATAGTAATGTATATTATTTTGATAGTTTTGGAAATTTGCCACCACCTAAAGAACTTGAACATTACTTTAAATCTGCTAAAAACATATATTACAACTATAAAAGAGAACAACCTGATAATACTTCAATATGCGGCCATTTATGTTTGGAATTCCTAGCTAAAAGTATCAGTCACTATTGAGATGTCTTCCTATACGGTATCATTAACAGGAAAATCGTCCACTTTACGAAGTATCCTTTTTCCAGCGTTACGCTTGCAAAAAGGAAGATTTTGGGAGGCAGCACTGTTGGATTTTACAACTTACAACTCTATTCCCAATGTTACGGAAGGTAAAAATAACTTATTGCATTATTATAAAGGAAAAGATGCCAGTGGTAAGTTAACAGACTTAGAAGAGTGCAGTTTACCCACAGGTTCTTATGAAATTGATCATATTAATGAATTTTTGCAAAATAAAATGGGAAAAGACAATATATCGCTAAAAGGTAATAATAATACAATGAAAGCTGAGCTTACTTCAAAATATTATATAGATTTCACTAAGCCAAACTCAATTGGTGATTTATTAGGATTTCCCAAAGATGGAGCAATTTTAGAACCAAATAAAACACATTCCGGTAAACAAACTGTAACAATATTAAAAGTCAATAGTATAGACATAACTTGTAACATTATACAAGGAGCTTACAGAGATGGAGCAAATACTCATATAATACATACTTTTTACCCCAGTGTACCACCTGGATTTAAAATTGTTGAAAAGCCGCAAAACCTGGTATATCTACCTTTGAACACCACTTTCATTTCAGACATCGTGTTGAACGTATTGGATCAAGACGGTAACTTGATAGATTTCCGAGAAGAGCCTATTACGGTTAGATTACATTTAAAATCAACACTTTAATACAAAATCATGGGTTTAACATTTAAAAGCGAACAACCTACGGGAATCCGCATTAGTAGCTCTTCAGCTGTGGAGGAGTTAACACGCGAGAACATTCGTTTCTTAGAGAGAATTGGATTAAAAGTAACCGATAATGGATATACTGGATATAGCTCAGGGTCCAACATTCGACGAAACCCTATGGGAAAAAGAATATCACACCCACAACCCTTACACTTCATCAAAATTAAACAATAACGATGAAATTCGTATTCCCATACAAAATCAAGACATTTACACACTACCATGTGAAAGTTACTTGTATATTGAAGGAAAAGTACGGTACTACTACTGGTACAACAGTTCCATTTATAAATAATCCCATGGCTTTCCTGTTTGATGAAATTAGATATGAAATATCAGGTGTAACAGTTGATTCTACTAAAAAAAGTAGGTATTGCAACAACTTTAAAGGGATTAACATCTATATCACCTAATGAAACCAATTTAATACAACCTGCAGGATGGGTTTTACCTGCAAATGACACAATCACTCCAGATACAAATGGAAATTTTGATTTTCATATTCCGTTACGTTTGTTGCTTGGTTTTGCTGAAGATTATAGGAAAATAATATTAAACGTTAAACAAGAATTAGTTTTGTTGAGATCTTCAAACGATAAAGATATTATTAAAGCTCCAGACGGTACAACAGATGCAACTTTAGAATGGAAATTAACATTAGACAAAATTGTATGGAGAGTTCCACATGTAAAATTAGCTGACGAGCATAGAATGCTACTATTAAGAAAGTTAAAGGCTGATCGTGATATTGTAATTCCTTTTAGAAGTTGGGAATTTCATGAACATCCCAGCTTGCCAACTACGGATCGACACACTTGGACAGTTAAAACATCTAATTATGTGGAACGAGCCAGGTATATTATATTTGGTTTACAAACAGGCAGAAGAGACACCATCACCAAACATGCAGGCCAATTTGATCATTGCAACTTGAAAAATATTAAAGTTTATTTAAATTCACAATTTTTTCCATACGATAATTTAAATGTGTCATTCGCTAATAAAAAGTACAGCATATTGTACGATATGTATGCAAGATTCCAAAGTTCATATTATGGTAAAACGAATGCACCTTTACTATCACCAGAAAAATACTTAGATGGTTACCCTATAGTTGTAATCGATTGTTCTAAACAAAATGAATCGGTAAAATCATCAAGTGTAGATATAAAAATAGAAATGGAATTCAACGCGCCTATATCGGCTAATACAACTGCATACTGTTTAATTCTACATGATAAAATCGTAACATACACACCTTTAACTGGAATTGTTAAAAATGTATTGTAAAAGACCGGTTTTCCTACATTCCAATGCATTCCGCGAGTATAAAAGCAGAGCGTTCAGCTCGCTCCTTATCAGTTTGTTGCCTGTTGTTGTATGGGTAGCATCTTATTCAATATGGCTTCTCCTAGTGGTACACAAGAAAATGTAGTAGATATTGAGAAGGAGATATCCGACTTTTTAGATCTTCAAGGTCAACCGGAGGGAGATGAGCACAACGCTTGCGGACAACTCCACGCCAGTAATAATGTTGAGGAAAAAGGTAAAAGAAGAAAGAATGCACACAAGAGGAAAAGGGATATTGAAGATAATATTTCTCCTAACATATTAAGTGAGGTATTCTTGCGAATATTTTACCCAATCTCTTCCAGTTTGGACAAAAGTGTTTTAATCGGTGTTATGAAATCTACAGATTATTCCCCTACTGTAATTTTAACTCATGGACCCAAAATGATTTTGTTTACGGACACTGCTTGGGAATCGTTTATGAAACACTTGCATCTGCTAGAATGCTATTTAAGTAGTAACATGTTTGGAAGAAAGACAAGAGTAGGCCTTTTGGATTCAAATGTGGAAATCGATATTGTTAAACATCGTGGTGATCATCAGTTGCGGTTTAGAGACACAACAAGACATGATAACAAGATTCAACTTAATCGAGAAGAGTTTTTTATTCTAACTTGTGCAACTGAACCAATAACGAGATACTTGAGACAACTGGTGTTTTCAAGTTCAATTATTAAAGATTATCTGGAAGACACTTTGGACAAACAACCGGACGCACCTATATTGTACGGACCTGTAGATACTTCTATATTCAATAGGGTTCCTCATGAAGTACAAATGTGGAGACAATTGGAAAAGTACGCTCAACTACATAAGAAATCAGTAAAACATGAAAAAGAGGAAGAAGAAGGAGGAGAAGAATCAAGTGTTAGTGATGAAAATGAAAACAAGGAAAATGTAAAGATGGAAACCTAAATGACAATTAACTACACAGCAATGGTTAATTTTTAAAACAATATCAAACACTTTGTGGGGTTAGGCCTACCGGGGACGGTGCCCACGTTAAATATACACCAACGCGCCAACAACTGTACGGCCGGGTATAAAAGTCGTACCTACCGTGGTGTGGAAATCAGTTGACCTTTGGACTTCGTCATGAGCAGACGAGTGATCTTTGCAATGGACAAGGAAGAAGAACAAGTAAAGTCCAAACCTGGTATAATTGAGTTCCAAGCGTTTCGGGGTAATGATGATAGATTTATCATAAAAGAACTTGTGTTTTTCGACATCAATACAAGTGTTCCTTATTCGTTTTTATTTAAACCACCATGTTCTTATTCATCTTTAACCAGTAAAGCCGCTACTACCAACAGATGGATTTCAAAACACTTCCATCATATCGATTGGTATGATGGTTTTACAAGTTACACGGACTTGTATCACATTATGCATCACTTTTCAGACAAGTTTACCAATATTTACACAAAGGGGCTGGAAAAGAAAAGATGGATCGAAGGATTTACTCATGTTCCGGTTAATGATGTGGATTTGGATAAAAACTACAAGTATACGATGGAAAATGTGTGTATTTGTACTAAAAGTCCAGAACATGAAAAAGATAGACATTGCGCTTTAAAAAACGCCTATAAACTCGCATCTTACCTTCAAAGTGGGGAAATGGGGAGTGGTGGGGGTAACGGGGGTTATATAAGTGAGGAGCAGACCGGGACCTGGCATGAGTATTACTCGAGATTCCGAGACGACAACATCTCCCAGCAAGAAGACGAAGAAGACGATCTATAACTTGACCATGGCATCTCACCAGTTCCTGCAAACTTTGGTTGAGCAGTTCAATGCTCACTCCAAATCTACCATACTACCCGTCAAGAAGTGTTCCGAACTTAAAGACGAGAAGCACTACATTATCCACGCCATGAAGAAGATGGAGACTACAGTTGGAGAGGCCATCTGCTGCAGTCTTAGCGAGGCACCATTCACTCCGGGGGATGAGCCCAAGTTCCAAGTCTACCTGCCGAAACGGTTCGTCCATCTCCTCCAGAACGAGGATCTGCGCTCCATCCAACCCGGCTGTCTCTACCTGGTTTCCCACGGTTGCACGGGTAGCAATTCCACCGAGTTGACCATCCACATCGCCGACAAGCAGCAGTGTTAGATTTAAGTTATACTGTTGTACATATGTTATTGTAATGTTTTATAAATAAATAAACCATAAAAGACAAAAAAGAATACAAAAAGACGAAAAATGCAACATATCAATATGTGAAGTTTGTCACATATTGATATGTTGCATTTTTTTTTTAACTTCGCGGGTGACCTTGACCTTTGACCTTTGCATTTCACAGTTACCCCCACCACCACGCTACAAGTCAAACCTGCTTGAATGCAAAACACCCCCACCACTTTTTCATATACCTCCAAGTGCTGTGCCTCGTCTTCATTTCAACTCCAGCAGCCAACCGAACAACATCGGTATGTCTCTGAACGTAAGCTGTGCCAGCTATGAGGAGGTGACGATCAAAACGCAACAGGAGCTGAACGACTTGTACAAGGAGTTGCAGCTGATGGTGGCAAGAGGCTACCGTATAAACGTGCAAGTCTACGCTTGCAATATACGGAATCTTCGGCAGCCGAAGGAAGAGCCTGGACATTCCTCTTCAACGACAGCTTCCTCACCGGCGTCGATGAAGACCGAACCAGACAACTTGGATTACTTCAGCTGACTAGCGGTTGTCTTCCTTGTCCTTACAATTGTAGAATATGTTTATTTCTTTATTATATTAAAGAAGTAAAAAGAGCAAAGCCACCTATCTTGTTACTGACATATATGCTCAGTAACAAGATAGGGTTTTTTTTTAAAACACAATTTGAATGACCTTGAAACTTCCCCCTCCACTGATTCGCTACCCCCACCACTTCACTGTTGATATACATGAGACAACATAATTAGATACCTCATTCCTTCTTCAACGGCCAAACCTACAACATCAACAATGGCTAACCTACCAACAGATGAAAGATGTCCTCACGCATGCTGTGACTTCGTACACGAGTTAGAGAAGAGGATGCAAGAGAGGGCGATAAGAAGAAAGCAGATCCACTCAGAAAATATCATGATAGTAAACGGCTATCTTTTGTTGTTCGGCCTTATCATGGTTGTACTGTTCATACTGTACGGCATAGTTACATGCGTCGGCAAGGTTGCAGAAGAAAACGCTCGCCACCATCAGTTGGAAGATTTCAATGTTACTTTCTAGGTTTTCCTTTTTTAAAACTCCATTTGGATGAACTTTCCCCCTCCACTCCTTCCTTTTTTAAAACCCAATTTAAATGACCTTGAAATTTCCCCCTCTACTTTTCAATAATGTTACAACTGACTGCAGCTCACCTCATTCCTTGCTTGGCTGCCATGGCGGAAGGAACTCTTTCTCAAGTTGACTCCACTACGGACGAAGCATTTCCCTTGCGGTGGACTGTTCATTTACAGGATGCGACAGAAGTGGAAGTCTTGTATCAAAAATTACTCAATGTATTCAACGGGAACCCTGGACCTCTTGAATGTAGAATGGATTTGAATTTTGATGCAACCAGGGTCGGCACAGAACCTTCAACTTCAAGCCAGCCTCAGCAACGAGATTTTACACATTTATACACTCCAATATCACCGGAAGGTGTAACTGTCTGCGAGGCTGACTCAACTACACGTTATGTTCAGCCGAAGCCTTGGGTGTTGATTATTAACAATGTGTACAAAGTGGAATTGGTATGTAATAGATTAAAGGAGTTGATGGTACAAGATCCAGGCCTGCGCTTTCAAATAGATATACATTTCATCTGGAGAGCACCTGCGCGGGGCTCTTCGTCTGACAGCTCTCCAAGTACGACGGACGAGGAGGACGACTAGTCATCTTTTTTAAAACTCCGTTTGAATGACCTTGACCTTTCCCCCTCCACTGAGTTTATTTAAGGTGCACTCTCACTGACTACAGCATCATTTCATCGCGCACCTTCACCGCAGCAACATGGAGAGTCAACTCAACTACTGTTGCGAACAGAAATGTTTTTCATGGCCGAATGGCATTGATGTGGTGGATGGCCTGGCTTGTAGAACATGTGAAGCTTTTGGTCAGTGCATGTGTAAGTGCAAGTCTTGGAAGAAGCCGAAACCGAAGTTGAAGACATTCCATGTGTACCAAATGAGAGGGCATAAGTACACTTGTTGCCCTGAACGTTGCATTGAATTCAAACTAAAACAGCTAACTGGCTGCAAATTGTGCAACAATCATTTTGCAGGTTTTTGCAAACATTATTTAGGAGCGTGTCAATACAGATCAACTTGGCATACAGAAGCACTCACTATCAATAAAATCGCTATAGACTCACAAGAGTAGTCTTTCTACTCTTTGACTTTTTTAAAACTCCGTTTGAATGACCTTGAAATTTCCCCCACCACTTCCCCATATATCTAGAGTACGCAGGGCCCGGAGGTCAGTCGCTCGGCGGCTGTCGTAGTGTGCACATCCGTGTTGTGCAGTCTGCTGTGCAGTTTTGATTTTAACCAGTTCAAGGTCACCACACTTAAACTCTGGCAAAAACGTCAAGCTGTTAAAGACAATCCTAAGTCCCAGGTTCACAGTCAACCTCAAGGTCATCACACTTTAACATGTAAATTTAAGGTAGCACCAAAACGGTGCTACCTAGCTTGACATTTTCAAGTTTCCCGAGGTCATCACAGTTCCCCCACCACTTCCCATATACCTAGAGTGCGCGGGGCTGGACAGTCAGTCGCTCGGTGTCTGTCGTAGGGTGCACATCGCGGTTGTAGTACTGGTCTAAAGGGGGCTGCTGGCTCACTTCAAGGTCACCCGAGCGGTGTCACATGACGGTTTAGGCAGAGTCACGTTGCAAACTTGCAGTTTCCTCAGCACTTTTGCTGTTTCTCGTCTAATTTCGCTCCAAGTCGTCAAGGTCATGGGAACCGGACTGAAACTCGGAGCGTAGTGCGAGAAACAGCAAAAGTGCCAAAAAATTTTAGGTTTCAGCGTGACCTTGACCTTTGTGACATCGATGACGTCATTTTGGTGACGTAAGGGGTGATGACGTCATCAGCACGTCATTTCTGTGACGTCATGGGTGTGACGTCATGGATGTGACGTCATTGGTGATGACGTCATCGATTGCGTCATCGATGACGTCATCGATGACGTCATCGGTGAGGTCATTGACCTCGATGACGTCATCCCTCAGGTGACCTTGAAGTGAGCCAGCAGCCCCCTTTTTCCACTACTTACATATATATATAATTTTTTGGTAACGCAGTCTACAAAACAACAATATATGATTAATGTTTTTTTTTTTTAATTTTAAAACGAATGCTATTTTAAAAGGGGAAACTTTTATGCATAACCTTCTATATTAGTTATTAATAGAAAATGTTGTTCAAATTCAAACACATTTTTTTTGTAAAATATTATTAAAATCCAGCATATACAGCTTTATAGTATAGTATAGTATAAAATTTTTTAGAAACATTAAGTAAAATATTTAAGTTATCATAAATGTATGGATCTATAATCATTTCCATAACAACAAATCGTTCTTACTATAACTACATTACCTAACACACCCTACCAAATAAATAAATAAACGGTATCATTTAACTGACTCACTCTTTCTTCCAACAAATAAGAAAAGGTGTTAAAAGCCTCCACAGAACAATGTCTTGATGGCTCAATCGGATAGATACCAGCTGAGCAGCCCAACTTTGCCTCTACGTGTGCTTCAGTACCGGTACGTTTTGCAACTTACTTCGTTTACCTCCAAACGAAAGATTAAATATTCTCCACAACCACTTTACGTAGAGCAGTAATTTGTAATACTGAATTATTTTGTTGTTTTTTTAGCTCGCTTTAATGGAAATTAAAGCATAAATAAATTATTATTATTATTATTATTTCAATGTCATTTTTTCCAAAGAAAATTATTTTTAAAACTCTTTAAGCTGTTTAACCTTAGATCCCAATTTTTTCTCAAAGATGCTCCTGGTCATTTTATTTTTCTTGTCATCCCTAATAAACCACAAATTTTTAATCAAACGTTAGAGCGGTTTCTTATGAATTTCGATTTTGCATTTTTTTTGTTTGTTAACAACTCTTAAAAATATAAATATAAAAAACGGAAAAACACCTGGAATTATCATAGATTGGGACCTATATACCAAATTTCATCAAAATTGGCCCATTGGAGCCTCCCATACCTATTTTAACATACAGATACACACACACACACACACACACACACACACATACTCACAGACAGACATCACTCCAAAAATTACTTAAATAAATCTAAGGGGCAACAAATAGATAAATCCATCAAAAACTCAAATTCGAAAATTTCGTTGAAATCAACACTTTCTCCATATACTCAGGTAGGCCACTATGGTATAGGGGGAGTAGGTAAAATAGATTAAAACGACAAAAATATTCATTAATATGCACTACAACAAGTAATGACTTTTTTGTATATGCTATCATACACCACTGGCAATTTTTGTATATTAAAGGAAGAATGTAAACCATTAACATACTAAATCTGCTGATTCCGTTGTCAGGTGATTTTAAAACTCAACGGAAAAGGACAATAGATCTTTTTTTTTAATCAGTTAATAAACAGTTACTAACCATCTAAATGAACATTTTCTTTGTTATGAAGTTTCTTAAATTTACGTATGTGCCTAGGAATATACACCGTGTCCAAAAAAAAAAAAAACTGAACAATTTTATCTACTTATAAAAAGTTTATTAACAATCACACGATAATCTAATTACATTTTAACTGACACAAAATATTCTTAAGTTTTGTTTGATATCATATGTGTTAGTAATTTTAAACATGGTTGCCATTGTTGGCAAAAAGATAGTCAATATGGCTGTCCAAACTCTATGGCGCATTTCGTCAGTAATGTTAGTAAAGGCTACATTTATTCTTTGCCTCAATTCTCGGACATCGGAGACTTCTGTCTTATAAACTTGGTCCTTGATGAAACCCCAGACGAAAAAATCACAGAATGTTAGGTCTGGGGACCGTGGGGGCCAGTGTATTGGACCGTCACGTCCAATCCATCGAAGGGGGAAGGTGTGGTCGAGTGATTCTCTTACAAAAAATTTCCAGTGCAGTGGGGCACCGTCTTGTTGGAAAATCACGTTGGGCTGAAGGTCTTCCAACTGTGGATATGCAAAGTTTTCTAACATATATAGATAAATTTTTCCATTTATTGATTTTTCCTGGAAGAAAAACGGACCAATAAGTATGTCATAAGATATAGCGCACCACACATTCAACTTGGGGCTATCTCGAATATGCTCTCGAACTTCATATGGCTTTTCAGTGCCCATATTCGTACGTTATGTTTATTCACTTTTTTACAAACGTGGAACGTGGCTTCATCAGAAAACACTATATTTTTTAGAAAGTTGTTATCAGTAAACAAACGGTCAAGCAAAGTGTTTACATTTAAGTTTGTCATCTGGGGTTATTTGTTGTAGATTTGCAATGTATAAGCTTTCATACTTAAAGTTTTCTTTAATATTCTATGAATGCTAGATTTTGACATATTTAACTCACGTGCTGCACAGCGAACAGACTTTCGAGGGTCGTGAAGAAATGTTTGTTGCACGTTTTCAATCAATTCATTTTGGATTTTAGGCCTAACATTGCCTGTTAAATGTTGTATTCTTCCAGTTAACATAAATTTGTCATACCAGGCTCGAATGCTGTTCCGTGATGGAGGACGTCGACCAAGCGTCTTCTAAATGTTCTTTGCACTGCAATATCTGACTTACTTTGAATGTACCACTCAACGCATTGCGCTTTCTCTCGTGCGTTCATGGTGCCTGCTTAATGACAGGGCAATGTTTTGAAATTTCAAGTTTCAAGCGACAACAATGAATCAGCTGATAGTTATAATTGATATTGAACAAAACTTCATGAGCTCAGTTATCATATGATCACCTTCAAAATATACTAGGTATGCCTGGTCGTTTTATATAACAATTTAAAATTGTTCAGTTTTTTTGGGACACGGTGTATTTTTTTATTACAATATTATTTTTGTGAGTTACAGAGTACTGAATGCAGTTTAATTGTAGTTTGTTATCCCTACTAATATTATAAATTTGTATGTCCGGATGTTTGTTACGCTTCCACGGGAATACTACTTAACCGATCTATGTAAGAACATTAGCAAAGAACTGTATGCACAGTATATTGATCGTGTCAAGAATGCAATTCCACTCAACATAAGATCTTTGAACAGCTTTTGAACAACCTCAAATCCAACTGTGGCAGTGTGAGATGTTTCGAGTTTAATGGCAAAAAAGCCGAGGGCCCTGATGATATAACGAAAGTCAATGAAAACACTACTTTTCATATTTCAATTGAAATATTCAATTGATATATTTTCAATTTGATGATACTTTTCGAAAGTGATGAAGGAGACATCGAAAAGTCAACGAAGAAGTTAGAAGAATGAAGAGGGAAGAAAGAAGAAAGAGATAGAAGAAAGAAGAACTAAGGAATACTATGGAAAAATAATTGAAAAGACTTAGTGAAATAAAATTTGGCAATGAAATGTTTAAATTGTGAAACAAAGTAAAGGACTTCCGTAAATTCCCCAAACTATGTACATTCCCATACAATGTTAAATATTGTCAGAGGAATTAATGTTATTATTATTATTATACATGCAATATTTTTTGTGTACTTTTCAACAGTGTACAAACAGTCAGCGGTGACCCCTCCTGGTTACGGCTTCGGTACTCAACTAAACCTGAACACTTGTGTGTTAAACTGTGCGGATGTTCAACAGACACTATCTTCTCTCGACCCAAATAAGGACACTGGGCCTGACCTAATACCTAAATCTGTATTAAAGTTCTGTAGTGTTCGTCTTGCTCCCCAGTTAACGCATGCATTCAATCCTCTATTTTAAGAAGGAATATTTCCTGATACCTTGAAAATTTGCTTTGTTGTACCTATTCCCAAAGTTAAAAACTCTTCTAACGCGTGTGTGATTTCAGGCCAATTGTCATTCAACCCACCTTGGGGAAGATATTTGAGAGTCTCGTCTTAGACAAAATCAAGAACCCTTTTGACAACCTTCTTTCCTCCCATTAGCATGGGTTTTCAACTGGCAGATCTACCACCACGAATCTAGTAATCTACCAGAACTTCTTGGTACCTAATATATCCAAGGGATTTCAAGCTGATACTATCTATTTGGACATCTAGAAATCATTCGACCGTGTCAATCACCAAACACTTCTATCAAACATGGCAGGATATGGAATCATCGGACAGCTCTTAAAATGGTTCAGCTCATATTTGGAAGACCTAGAACTCATCGTGAAGTTCTCCCAATCAATGTCTGTTCCTTTTATGGTGACATCCGGTGTCCCTAGAGGCCCGCACATGGGTCCTTTCCTTTTCTTAAATATCCTGAATAATATTGTACAATTCACGGATGTTGGCCAACTATTATTTGAAGACGAAATTAAGATTTATTTAGTTGTATCTTCTATTGTTCACTGTATGACCCTCAAAAACTGTCTGAAAAGAATATGTTATTGGCGTATCTACAATTATATGGACCTTAATATCGAGAAATGTGTAGCCATCACCTTCAGCCGTAGCAAGAGTCCTATAGTCTTCAGCTGCACCATCAATAATGTTATCATACCCAGACAGGCTTCAATTTGCGAGCTTGTTGTGGTGTTTTTGTCAAATCTTACATTCCATGACGTCCATGACCATTTGGATCTAATCTGTGGCAAAGCGTCCAAGGCAGTGGGCTTCATCATCCGGACTTTGAGACACGACCCCAGCATCACTGCAATGAAATATCTTTGCATCTGCCTCGTTTGCTCTCTTGAATATTGCAGCCTAATATGTTGTCCTTACTCCGCTGGGCATATTGACCGTCTACAGAAAATCCAAAGTAGATTCATCCGTGTCATCAGTCTCGAACTGGGATACAAATGCAT
The DNA here is from genome assembly GCA_030545055.2 of Neoaliturus tenellus. Classification (NCBI taxonomy): domain Eukaryota; kingdom Metazoa; phylum Arthropoda; class Insecta; order Hemiptera; family Cicadellidae; genus Neoaliturus; species Neoaliturus tenellus. The sequence continues at coordinate 175,536,579 of CM061534.1, read as the reverse complement.
CATAATCCCCATCAACGACATCGAAACACAACTGGGAATTCAACCTCTACTACTGAGAAGAGCTGACGTCACATTCCTTTGGTTCTTAGTGGTGATGTTTTCTGCCCTGAGCTGATGGGTCTGATGAACTTTCGTATGCCTGGAGGAACTCTCTCACGGAGCCTCTTCTCCCTTCAAGCCTGTGCCAACAACTACCAAAATCACAGCGTGGTCCCAATTCTGCACAGAATGTACATTTTTTCACCCCACTCGACCTCTTCAATACATCAGTTGAGATTTTCAAAAGAACGTACCTTTATCTTAAAGATGATCTGTAACTTTAATTTTCTGTGTTGCGTTTTATTGCACTTTATTGTTGTAAATTGTTGTTGGTATTTTTATGTTGTTTGGTTATTTTTTTAAATATCTTTGCATTTTTGTTGTATTTATATTGTATTATTTTTTGTTTTATATCATTTCTGTTGTCACATTATTGAATGTATACATTTTTGTTGTTATGTTCGTATTGTTATCACCGTGTTGTTAGGGTTCTGTATTATTCTCCTGTTTTGAGCACTGTATGTCCACTGAATTATTTCTGTCATTACTTTCATGTATTTTTGAGTAGCAAGACGAGCTGAACTTTTCTAGAATAATCCTCAAATTGTGTTTAGTAATATTATTATCGTTGTATTTTGTGTTGCACCTTGACTATTTCAGTTTTGATCCTTATATGCATCTTTTGGATTAAACAAGCATCTCACTTTGTATCCATCTTGAATTGTATGTTTCTATGTAAAATTTGTGTAGGCCGTGTACAATAAATAAAAGCATTTTTCTAATAAAAAACATTTGTAATATTTCTGATACAAATAATTGCTAAAGTGTTAATTATAAATTATGTTTTAAACCAACCGCTTGAAACTATCACTATGATATTTTTAGTTTAGCCTTTGTATACTCAAAGTGAAAAGATTAAGCAAAAACAAAATATGATCCAAAAGTTGGCGGTTAAAATGGAGCAGGTGAGTCGGTGCGTAGGGGTTAGCGAGACGGACTTCAGGGCCATGACAGCTCTTTCGGGGGTTCGAATCTCCGTTCTGCCAGTTAATTTTATCAGTACCATTCATCTGTACAGTAGCGGCTCACCTCCTTTGTACATGTTTGTGTATGTATGTATGTTATCTATACTATACATAAACATAACAAAATAGTATTTGTTTATTAAATTAAAGATTCGACTTTTCAGCCCATTATTAATACCCGATAATAGAAATTAATTGTTGTTACTTCTTCAGTGAAGCAGATATCCAATAAATGCCGTTTGGTAAGGCTCATCCGAATTCCATCACCGACGGCACTCTCTCACGGTGAATAATAAATACAAGGAAGCTTCGCCAGGTCTGAATCCAAACAGTCTCCTCCAGCCCTTCATCTTGCGCCAAGTGCTCTATCTTGTAAATACGATATTACAATTAACTAATAAAACGTTGAATTTTTGGCACTATGATAGAGGTAAAGGTGGTATTATGAGCCCCTATTTTGTTTTTCCGTAATAATTCTGTTACAAACATATTTACACCCATTCTTTTTATAGTGTAATATAGAGTAAGGACTTACAAAATCAGTTTTGTTATTATTTGTTCGATAAAATTAAAGTTTCTGTACCAAAAATATAAATTTTTGAGTCAATACACTTTTTACAAAATTTCATTTGTGCTGGTAATATGAGCCCCTTAGTTTAATAAGACAAACATACATGCAGGATGTTAAAAAATAAATAGTAAATGTATTTAAAGTGAAAAAAACTAGTTTTATTTGAAAATAAGCGCAAATGCTTTTAATAGCGGCTATTTACAAAAATCACATGCGTAATAGTCTCTTTCACACCCTGCACACTCATGCGTCCACATTTCACACACTTGGCACTGCATCCAAAGCTCTCCTCTTTTATCTTCGGAGAACAGTGTTTCGCAGAAAAGGCAGACAGCGTCATCTTTTCCAGGGGTATCATTTAGGGGGCTTTTCAGGGGAATTTAGGGGGCTCATATACCAAGCACACATAGGGGCTCATAATACAACCCTCGACATATTTGTAAAGAAATAGTCAAATGGCAACCTTGCATACTCTAAACTTAAACTTAATTTATGGTTTTGTAATCCTTAAACCTTGTTTGACAACGGGCATTTATTGTAGAATATCTTTGTGAACTGGAATACAGGTTAATATGGAAATATGTACATCCCTTACAAAGTTTTGATCAACACTAGAAACGAAAAACACTTTTTGCCACTGACAGCCACATTGGAACAGAGCCAGACCACTCTAGCGGTGCTTCCTCTAACTATAACTATAGTTTTCGGTGGATCCCGCTAGATTGCAGACTATACTTAAGCTAATATGACGGGGGCTCATAATAAATACAGGGCCCATATTACCACCTTTACCTCTATTTATAACTCCTTAAGTTCTTTGTTCTTGTTTTTGTAATAAAATTTAAAGATAGTTTGTTTTTTGATGGTACAATTTTAAAACGTTATACCCATCCTACCGCAAGATATTCATTTTAAAAAAATAAGAAGTTTATCAAATTAATACTGCTTAAGGGTAGAACAAACAAAGCTTTACATTTATTTCATAGAAAGAAACTTATCTTTTATTTTTTATTTCACATGCTGCTGAAAACAATAAATTGTTTTCTTATGAATTTTCACTGAGAAAATACCCACCGTTTGAGCCATTTCAATTTATTATTTATTTATTTATTTTATTATTTATAACTAGCAATATGTATGTAAATTTCGATAGCAACAAAATAAGAACTGTATTATCCACAGAACTTTTATAAATAATCTAAACCGAATCTATAGTAATTCCATTTTTCAAATATGTCTAATCTTTAATAGTAAGTATTAAGTAAGTAGTAAGTATCTTTAATAGTAGTAGTCTTTAAGTAGAATATTGATAATTATAATTGCATCTATTCATATAATAACATTTCATCAGATATGTTTAAATAATACCAGATTTGGGGGGGGGTATGGCAAGGGGGGGGGGTTGGGATTAACTAGAGTCCAACCACGTCCCAGACAACATTCACGTCATGAAATAGTAGATTATTGACTTTAAATGTACAAATAGAACTTCATTGGTCTCTAAAAGACATCATTTTTGTATGAAATGTTGAAGTTGAGTCAATGCTATATTTCACTCACTTTTGTTTGATTAAATGCTTTTCAATCTGAATCTTAACCCCTTAGTCATTTTTCAACCCTACAACCACTTTTACCTAAGAAACCCTTCATCTAAAGCATAAAATATATAGCTGTACGTGTAGGTTGTGGTGTATTTTAAGGTTTCCATTGTGAATACAATTAAGTATGACACTGTACCGTAAAGTTCTGACCTTTTAAAGATATTTTTACAAAATCAATCATTTTAATTTAGTTTTTAAAACAGTTATGAAAGGCGGCAATGTCAACAAGGAAGGAGAGTGAAAGTAAGTCGGCAGTTGAGTTTAGGTCAGGTTGGCTTAGATAAGTTGACAATGGTTTCGTTATCTTCGTCCAACCTTCTTACAAGTTAATAACATCAAAATATAATATAAACTTAAACTAATTGATCATGCACAGCAGCCTCATCCAGTACGACAGAGAAAGCCTGACATTGAATGACCTTTGTGGCCGTAGTCAGAAAAATTTTTGTCAAACAAGTAATAACAAAGATAACTAAACCAAGATCGAAATATCCATGCTTAGCCAACTTAACCAAAACTACATTTGAATAGGTGTTGCTTATAAACGATAGTACCTTTATAATATTAGTTTGATTTGCTTCTATGTTTAATTATTGAGTTTTAAAGAGTTTTAGATCACCCAGAAGCTGTTGTCTAATTAGATTAAAGCTTGTAATCCAGTTATAAATATTAACTTTTTAATTAAGTTTTTGTATATTGGCTTCATGTTTTTCTGCTTATTTATTGTAATAAAATTTAAATATGTATAATGTACATACACCTCTTTATACAGAAAGCGAGATAGTATCTTTACCCACCGACCAGATTGAATATCGAGATATATTTGTAATTTAAAGAAAAGATAACACTGTTCCACAAAGACGAGTGTAGTATAACCCATAATATTGTACACGGTTCAATATTTCTCCAAGAAAACTGCTTTATTAGAACAATTACAGCTGAGCATAACAATTAATAATATGTTTTTCAAATAAGATCTGAGAGTGTGTTAAATTTAAATTTATATAGATGAAATGTTTGCATTATTTATTTATATTTGAAATATATTATTCATACATTACCTATATGAATTAGTTTTTGTATAAAGTACTATACCCAGTCTAGTATATTCTTTTCTTCAGGTTCTTACTACAAAAACTTCATAACTCAAATGCAAAATTCTACGGCTCATAAAAAATTAACACATAGCGCATGGTGGATTTTTTTATTAGTAAATTGAAAACTGAACCTGATTACGTCTACAAAAAGGAAGTTTAACAGTATAAAAATATTAAGGATTAACTTCCTAACGTTATAATATATTTTATGAAATTAGTATCCACAAAACCCATAATATTCATTTATTTACAAAACTATGTATTATAGTAATAATCTTCATGCTTTACAAATTAATTACGAATCAATTTGATCATTTTACATCTAAATAAACTGTAGTTATTAAATGACTATATATTTAACTATATTCATACCATGTAATTCGCTTTGAAATTTAGTACACAATAATTAATAAATAACAGAAATTGTTGTAAACAAGAATTGAATCTACATGTTTTGTGAAAGTGGAACACAATTGGTAGTTAAACTTAATATTGTGACCTTTACAGAGTAAAAGTTAATGGCATTTCCTCCCAGACAATTAAGACAAAAGAACTCGTATCGCTTTTTGCTTAAATAGGAATTCCAATATTATTAATAAATATATGTATCATATTGAAAAGTTTCAATGTTGTACCTTTATTAAACGTTAAGCACATTTTTATATTAAACGTTTGGATATGTTTTCCTATTTATAGCTGACGTTTTATGAGATTCGTTAACAGATATAAAAATGACAGTATACGTCTAGAGTAGCTGTAAGGGTGATTAGGTTCACAGTTCATCTTATTTCTCTCAGTCTTGGATTTTGGCTGACAATGACCGGTGTGTTAAGACCGATCGCAATTACAACGTTATATATATATATATATATTATATGACGTACTTACATCGTCTTATATGCGATTACAGTACACGTGTAAATAAATCGAGGACTTTTGGCAGACGTTTACATTTCTTAACCTAAATTCACAGTTCAATCATATACTCTACTTTATTTTAAGAACCTTTTGTAAATACCAATCGGAACTTTCTCGTCAAAGTTAAAACCAATAATTTTATTATTCATAAATTCCGCAATATAATACCGACTGCTGAAGACAAAATATTGACGTGGGTGAAGAGTAATGTTTAATGCATTTTTTATTACCTTTAATTTCCACCGACAGAATCAGTCAACCTGAAATCTCCATCAACAATAACTCCTTATCTTAGTGAACCTTTAAAATTTATAAATAAAGTATAAAATATTTATAAAATTAAATTCTAGTTATAATATTTATTAGTCAATTTTTAGATGGTAGTACAAAGCCACAAAACTATGTGTTGAAATAATCTTTACGTTTCGGAAATTGTAATGAATAATTTACTGAATTAAAGATCAATAAAATTGAAAATAACATCTCCTACGATAAGAATGCTCTTTAAAACCACAATCGATTTTTAAACTAACATTTAAAATACTTTTAATGTTTTGTTTATACTTGTTTAATGTAAATACAAGAAATACAAACAAAAATATAAATATAAACAAGCTAATAAAGGAGGTGCAATAAAAATATGCATTTAAACTTTTACAGGATTCATGAAATGTCAGCTCCAATGTTTTCTATCCCAACTACTTAATTGTCTACGCATCGGGTCATATAATTAACATTCTTATTTTCCTTCATGTTCCTCCAATATACATAGTTTGATAGAAGGTATAATTTTGTTTCATAACATAAATCCACCGCAATTGAGGTTATCAAAGCCGATCATTAAGAAATTGTCAACAAATTGGTCAAACAACTGGAAGTAGCCCAATCTTAGCCTCCTATTTTGCCTTTCGTGTACCCTAAAAATACAGTCCAACCCTCAACGATTGCAAGTATCCCTGAAATTATAACTTATAACCATTTTGAACCATTGATTGAAGAGGATAATCAACCTTCTACCAAATTGTCAGTGCAAGCTGATGTACATTTCAATGACTCTTATGTCCCAACGAAGGAGAAGACCAGTAAGAAGAATATTAAAGGGAGAAAAAGAGCTAAAGTGTTGCTCCTAAGTGACAGTCATGGAAAGTACCTGCACGAACATTTATCCATCTTAGAGGATGATTTTGATGTAATGGTTCTGACCAAACCTGGAGCATCTTTACAAACAACAGTTCAAGAGGGATTGCCACTTATTATAAGGATGATTATGTCATATTACAAGCAGGGACGAACAACATAGAAGATGGTGAACGGGGCAGTTCCAATCTATAAATGGGTTTAAATAAACGTTTGTATTCAAAACCTGAAACAAATTTTATTATCAGTGAATTGCCCTATCACTTTGATAAACCATCTTTAAATGACGTTATCTACCTTAAAAACTTACATTTATCAAGAACCGTTCAATTCTACTCTGGAAACAAATCTATCTCTTACTGTAAAACTAATGACTGCCTTCAAAGAAAGCACCATACCAGACACGGCCTTCAATTCAACAGACTTGGGAAGAGAATTGTCGGTAAGCTATTTGCTGATTTTGTCATGCAACGAGGCAAGCTTCAACTGCAAAAGAAGTGAAACTAAAGCAAATAAAACATTTTATCCTAACGCGCTACTGATTAGAAGAATGAATAAAAATGAGGGAAATCTGTCAACTATTAAAATCTGCAACACTGCTCCTTGCAGAGAATCAGCACCTGAGGCCCTTCCCCAATTTAATAACAAAAGCCCTAATGTAATATCTTCTGGGATTTCTTCATCTTCTCCTCCTCAAGAAGAAGTTCCATCTTCATTTGATGACATTTCCCACCTACATGATTCTACAGTTGACAACATCGACAGTCAGTTTCAACAGAGTGCCTTTCCTTCTCCGTTTAACCTGGCAAGCTTCCCTCATCTTCTTTCTCCAAAATGCAAGAAACGACCATTCGACTCAAGTGTTACAAGTGTTGACAATAGTGATTGTTTTTAAGCGATTTTTTTAGTGATTTGTTGAATCAAAGCAGGCCCCTGACAACCTAAACCAAACATTGATGAAAATTACAGAGCAATTAAAAGAATTCAAAAGAGCAAGGCCATCTAATGAAATGGAAGGTTTTTTGGATTATGCACCTGAACATACAAGGTGGCTTTTTGGAAAAATTGGATGATTTGCAAATTTTACTACATGAAACTGAAGTTAAAGTGATCTGTTTAAATGAGCATTGGTTGGGGGATGAAAGGGGCTTTGTTTTTATTCAATAACAAATTACAGATTAGCATCATGTTTTTTAGGTTACAACAGATTAGGGGAGGGTCATGCATCTTAGTAAATAATAGTTAAAGTTTCATTGAAAGGTTTGATTTGATTGTACTTAATGAAGAATCTATTTTTGAATTATCAAGTATTGAGATACCTAAACTTTCAATTGTTGTAATTTCTCTATATCGTACACCAGATAGATCAAATTTAAAAAAAAATTGTTCACAAGCTCGAAAACTTTTTTTGTTCATTGCAGAAAGATGTAAAAAATAAAAAAGTTTACATAGCTGCAGACTTTAACATTGATATTTTGGCAACAACGAAATACCCACAGAACAAGGCTGAATTTATTAATTTGATTGTAAGTTATGGTTTCAAAGAGATTTTTCATACCCCAACTAGAGTAACAAAAACTACTGAATCATGTATTGATAACCTTTTAGTGAGTAACTTATGTGAAATAGCTTTTGAGAACAAATTAAATGTTGAAATAGGTTTTTCTGAACACAGGGCCCTTTTCACTTATGTTGCGTATAAACAATTTATGAAGGAAGGTAAAAAGTGTGAACCAAAGAGGTATTTTTCTAACGAGAACATAAACTCATTTAGGCAGGCTTTAAATGAAGCAGATTAAATCTTTGAACTGTAACCCTAGCAAAAACACTCAGCAGAATTTTGACATGTTTCATGATACCTCCTTGAGAGCATTTCACCAAAGCTTTCATTGAAAAAACAGGCTAAGTAAGGGACGTTCACATAAAATGAAAATCAATGGATAAATGAAGGCATTAAAATTTATAGTAGGAACATGACAATTTTGCATAAATTAGCTAAACAATCTCATGACCCCATCTTCCTGGATTATGTAAAATTATATAAAAAAATATTCAAGTCAGTTTGTAAAGCAGCAAAGTTAAAAGCAAAATGTAAAGAAATTAAATCTGCTGAAAACAAATCTAAGGCTGCCTGAAAAATCGTAAATAAGGAGATTGGTGCACCTGGAAAAGATAAAAACTTTCTACACTTAGTATTTGATAACTCTTTGTATAAGTCAGGTTCTAGCATTGTACATTTGTTCAATTTTAAATTCTTGACTCTGTCATCAGAATTGAATATTTCACCTTGTTTGAATGATGCCATAGGTTACATGCAAAACAATGTCTGCCCAACTTTGCAAAATTTGATGTTAATATGGAAAACTACTGTATTTCTTCAAATACATCAACTAAATTTTTGGGAATTGAGTTGGATCAACACTAGATTTGGAACCCATATCTCCATATTGTTGGGAAAAGGCTCAATTCAGCTTGTTTTCAAATGCTGGTTTTGAGGAATAATGTTGATTTAGAAACAAGATTAATGGTATATTATGCATATTTTTATTCGGTCTTGCAATATGGAATAGAAATCTGGGGTTCTGCAGATGAAGGAGTCATTTTCAAAATTCAGAAAAAAAGCTTAACAATCTTAACTTTTTCCGGAGTTAGAGTCTCATGCAGACCTCTTTTCAAACAGTTGAGGCTGATGACATTGCCATCTCTTTATATTTATAAGTGCTTACTTTTCATCGAAAAAAAAATTGATTTTCTCAGTCTTTCTCAGCATGAGCATGAGTATGAGGCATAAGTGAAATTTCACATTCAAAATTCACCGTCTGAGCATGTTTGAAAAATCTCCTTCATATGTGGGTATGAAGCTTTTTAATTCTCTTCGACGTAATATTAAATTGAAAATTTGTACAAGTAGTTTTAAAATTTCACTTAAGGAATATTTATTAAATCAATGTTTTTACAGTTTGGATGAGTTTTTTAATAAGAAGTAAATCTAGTTTGTTTGATTATTTTTTACAGTTTGATTTGTTGTTCATTAGTTCTAAGCAAATGAAGTATTGACTAACCAATGTACAGTATTTTGGTTTTTTTCATTATAAGTAAGTTATATTTAGTTTGACAATGTCACTTGTTTTTGTAGCCTTGCTATGTAAAAAAACGTATATTTGTGACAATAAATGAATTTGATAAGTCAGACATTTTTCATGAAACTACCAGCAGTATTTAATTAATGTTAGTTAACTCCTAAAATTAAACGTTCTTGTTTCTCTAATCTTGTGTCATAAATTAAATCACTTATTGTTATTAAAGTGAAAGATAAAAAATGAAGAACCTGATGTAAAATAAGAATTAATAAAATAACACTAAACACATAAAAAATATACTTAAAATGTTTTTTTATGGCGGATATCCGGTACAGATTATCACCAATATCGGCTTTTAACTTAAACCTTCGCAGGGACATGTGGGTTTTACAGCGGCATTATAGTGTTGGCGCGAACCCAAGTCCCATAATATTCTCTCTATCTTAGGAGTAATGGCGGTACAGAGGAGAAATTCTAACGAAACAATTTTAGAGGTTGAGAGAGTAAAACTCCACAAATCATTGGTATTTACAACCAGTAAGTTCCCTTTGAGGAAGTATGTAAAAAAAAATATTTGACATGCACTGTTAATTTTATGCACTGTAAATTTTATTTTCTTAAGAATTGGAAGTTTAATTACTTCCTTAAATAAAGAAAAGATATTACACTATATTTAGAAATTCATTGAACCTAAAGATGATAAAACCAATTGAATACATTAAAGACACATTATTTCAAAACTTTTTCTACAATTAATGAAAATTAATAATCAATATACGTAATAGTTTACTAATTACTGGTCTATATGGTGGAACATACTAAAACTTATCCGTCTTCATGAATAATGGCTTATTGAGGAAAATATGTTTGATTCAATAGCTTCCTGTACAAATATATTATTTTACGACAAGAATAATATAGTATAAGAGCTCAAATAATTCGGTTCAAATCTATGATGACCACCCTCAACGCATATTCATTTAATTAAGCATGCCAAAAGATCAACTATTAAAGTATTTGTGCATTATAGTTATATGATTAATTGCAATTTTTCAGTTTTTTATCCAATGATTTATTAATATAAAACCTAAATTTAAATTATTTAAATCTAAATGTTTCATTTATAATCTTGTTTACTTTTGGGATCTAATTCTATTTTAATTTTACGTATTATATGGTGAAATAAAAGTTAAATTTATAATATTAAAGTTACGATAGTTTTTCATAAAAATTATTTCAAGTGTTTAAGATGTAAAATTATTAAGAAATAAAGGAAGAATGAATTAGTTATGAAATTGGCAGACCTGCTATCAAGAGCCTCAATTTAATATCCTTATTTAAATATCGGAATTTTTATTCCAAGAAAAGCAGAAGTGCTTTAGGTTCTCGTTAATGAAGGCTAATTTATTTATTTCCTGATATTCATGGAAGTAGATTTTTCAGCTTTGCTAAAAAATAAATTCTTTGAGTTTGACAAATTGATTTTTAATAATATAACTTATCCGATATTATTTATCATCAAAGAATAACACAATTACTTAATGTGGTTTTATTATTTTTTAACTTTATTAAGTTACAGTATTTATATCGTTTTCCTTTGTATAAGCTCTTCCTACAATATCTTAAAACAATATCGTGTCATTTATTAGTGTTTTTCCATTTTAATTACTTTGAAGATAAAATCATTTAATTTAAAAAATAAATTAATTTGGTCTCTTTATTCAAAATGTTCAACAATACTTTCAACTGTATTCTTAAAACAGAGCCCAATTTTGATTCCGACACGCGATATGACAGGCAACAGACGTGATTTCTAGGGTTGAGGAAAAATGTAACTGCTTAACAATAAGTTTTGAAACATGTCCTGGAGTTCGAGAATTTTTATGCAGGGCAATATTTGACGGGTTTGGTTAAAAAACGTGGTAATAGGACCATGGAAATGATTTTTTTTTGGGGGGGGGAGGTTTTCTAAGGTTTTTTTTCATTGAATGGTGATTGGGATTAAAATGATATATAATATCATTTTAATCTTTATTTTCATAAAAGTTAAAAATAGTATCAGCGTATACATCATGCTTATGTTTAAATTCGTATGATCTAGTAATTGATTTAAAATTAATTCTTATCATTTTGTATTATACTATTCTTGCATGGAATAAAATCATTTAAAAATAACATAATTTAGTAGTTTTTTTTCTAAAATACTTGAAGGTATGTTTTAGAATTCAGAATTTCTTCAGAAAGATTATTCGCCTTACTTTTTGTAATATTCTAGTAACAACGCTGACAGAATCACATGGAACTCAAGTATATCTCTTTTATATTCAGGTCTTCACATGAAGGCAATTTGAAACTTCCAAGAAGTCCCAAGTGGCCACTTGAATATTTATGTCAAACAACAACCTTATCGCAAACTGTGTAAATGAATACATTTGTAGGTTATATTTATTTTTTGTTTTGTTTCGTTTTTTGCATAAAGTTGAGGTCCATATAAAAACAAAACAAATCTGTAATTAATGTGTTATTAATAATACACAGAATGGTACAGAAGTACCGTAACAGCTTCGTGATATTTTTATTTATATAGCCTAAGTAATGGAACTGTATTGAAGTACTGTATTGAACTATGCATACAAATGTAGTAGTAAATAGTTAAATCTTAGTAGTAGTAAATAGTAAGTAGTTAAATCTACTTTTTCAGATGTATAGAGGTGTTTATCCTCTCCAGGTGAAAGGTCTATAGCGAGTAAGAAAATAATCTTATATGCATTTAAACCTATTTAAATATTTAAATTGAATTCAATAAATATTAGTAGGAACAAAACCCTAACCTGATCTTGGAAAGATGGTGAGTAAAATATGGCGGGCAGTCAAACTTTTCATTGGAACCAAATTGCCGAAATAAAACAAAATCAATTACTCCTTCTACATATACAAGGTGTCCATCTTCGACTGTCCGAAACTTTTCCTTGTTGTTCAGCAAGCCAAAAGAAACAAAAAAGTTCATATAAACATATGTCCTAAAACCCACTAGCTGCCATTTTGTTTTTACACTTAATAATTTTTATTTCCATAACGGATAGATGGATTGGGTTCATATTTGGCATTTAGTTCAACAATGTTTATCAGAGAAAAAAAATTATGTTTTCCGTCGTGTACTTCCAAATGGCGGCCATTATTTTTTTTAAATCTCATATATCTCGAAAACGGTAAATTTTATCAAAAATTTACAAAACACAAAAAAGTATAAAAATTTTCAAAACACAAAAAGTATAAAAATTTATTTATTTAATCAATGAAATCAAGTTTGTAATTATCTGACATCAAATAATTTAGTTATTGAGATTTTTGCATAAAAACATTAATTTTCCATTACAATTCATGCAAATTTAGATTAATTTAGAAGGAAAATAACAATTTATCCGTTATTTGTTTGTAAGATCATCATAAGCTTGGTTTTATTGGTTAGATAATTTAAATTTGCAACTTTTTTGTATTTTGTAAAATTATTGTTTTTTGAGATATTTGAGTTTAAAAATGTGAAATGGCCGTAATTTTGGTAATACATGACGGATTTTTTTTTCTTTCAATAAATATGGTTGTAATAAAGGTCCATGCCAAACATGAACCCAATCAACCTATCCTTCAAGGAAATAAAAAATATTAAGTGTATAAAGCAAAATGGTGGCGAGTGGGTTAACGAAGAATTTTAGGACATAAGTTATACAACTTTTTTGTTTCTTTTTGCATGCTAAACAACATGGAAAAATTTCGGACAGTTGAAGCTGGACACCCTGTATATATTATATACTGTATAAGTATACTGTACATCTTTTGTGGTAAGTTTTGTGGCATATTGTTCTTCATGAAATGCCATTTAAAATTAAGTAGGCCTACGAAATAACTATGTATGATAGGCCAATGAAATTTTCTATGAAAGTTTTCTGAAATAGGCGCTATTTCAGTTTTCATTTGAGGACGTACCTTAAAGGAAACGTTGGGAGTTGGTCTATTCTTCAAATCACATTTTTCTAGTATTATTTGTTGCTAGTATTGTTTATTAACATTGCAGAGATGCACTCATCTTTAGTTTTAACAAAATTAAAAATATTTACTCTATCGATGACTAACATCACTACGACTTCATATTCATCCCACTTAAAAAAAAAAGTAACAAACGAAAAAATTCTGTTTGAGAAACTTAAATATTGGTATCCATATTTTAAGCAAAATACTGTAGAATAAATTGTAATCAAAAGAGAAGATAATCAGATCACCTTTGAAAGGTTCAATGCCACGTAAATATATTAGTCGACGTTTAAGGTTTGGCGTAGTTAAATTCTTTTTACTTATCTCTTTACATAAAAAAATTCAGAATATCTTATTTTACAACATTTTCAAGTCACTGAACAGTTACAATATTAGTAATTTCCATCAAAGCCAACAAAATCAAATTAAACACTTTTATAAAACGGAATAAATTCTTAGAGTAAAAGATTTTCTAGTTTGCAATCTTAAATCCATCCAAAAGATTTCGTTTTTCTCTCTCAATTTTAAACATCAAAGCAATAATAAAATTTCAGTTTGATCTACTTTTCTTCTCTAATTCAGACATTAATAGTTTTCTTTGAATAGGGTTTGGAATGCCTTATAACTGAAGACATCAAGTCTTTGTGTTGTATTTCATCTTTCTGGCGAAAGGAAAGTAAAAAATTACTTAGAACGCTATGAATCAATGAGGTATAGACTCACATTGTTCTATACTTTTACAAATGCCAGTGTGATGCGGTTTTACCTTTTCTAAACAGTGTAATCCATGATAAAAGAAGGGCCTATGTGTCAATAACACGAGTGAATAGATGGAAAATAGTTCTAAATTCCCATTTTTTCCATTATGACAAATACGGGATCTCTCTAGAGTCAGTAATGTGCGAATGACCTAAGCCAATACAACATTTATTCAAACATTCATTTGAACATTTGGATTTTATTGATTACTGATGTAGATTCTTCATGAATAAAAACCAAAATATCATAATAAAAAATAAAAAGAATTGTATAACTATTGTATTTTAACTATTGTATTTTTTAATTTAAAGTAAATATCATAAATTTGGCGTTTGTTCTAACATTGAAGTCAAACAATGGCTACGGTTGGAAAGTTTAGTATGATAATAGTCACTGCCGTGACCTATTGTCCAAAGCATTAGTTTGAATTTTTATATAAAATCACACGTTTTAGACGTAAAAATTTATTTCCTTCCATTAAACAATATTTCAATTCAACGTATAAAATATTGATTGTTTTAGAAAACTAGATTTTTCTGCAACAAAGTTTCAAAATTTTAAGATACGGACCACTTAGAGGGAAAAAGGAGTAGTACGAGATTACTATAACGGTAAGTCTATCACCTTTATTGAGCACTTTATATTGTAGTCTTATCATAGAGAGCAAACAAAATTATGTACCTTTGTTTATACAGGGTTTCCAGCTTCGACTGTCCGAAACTTTTCCATGTTGTTTAGCAAGCCAAAATAAACAAAAAAGTTGATATAAACATATGTCCTAAAATGCTTCGTTAACCCGCTAGCCGCCATTTTGTTTTTTACACTTAATAATTTTTATTTCCATAACGGATAAATGGATTGGGTTCATACTTGGCATGGACCTTTACTACAACAATGGTTGTTAAAAGAAAAAATACTATTTTTTCCGCCAAATATTTTCAAAATGGCAGCCATATTAAATTTTTAACCTCAAATATCTCAAAAACGGTAAATTTTATAAAAATTTTACAAGACACAAGAAAGCTGCAAAATTAAATTATTTAACCAGTAATATCAAGTTTGTAATGATTTGACAACAATTAATTAAGTTATTGAGATTTTTGTGTATAAAATCATTGATTTTCCATTACAATGCATGCAAATTTAGGTTAATTTAGAAGAAAGATCTCAATAACTTAATTAATTGTTGTCAGATCATTCCAAACTTGGTATCATTGGTTAGATAATTTAATTTTGCAGCTTTTTTGTATCTTGTAAAATTTTTATAAAATTTACCGTTTTTGAGATATTTGAGGTTAAAAATTTAAAATGGCCGCCATTTTGAAAATATGTGACGGAAAAAAATAATATTTTTTCTTTTGATAACCAAAAGGTCCATGGCAAATATGAACTCAATCCATTTATCCGTTATGGAAATAAAAATTATTAAGTGTAAAAAACAAAATGGCGGCTAGCGGGTTAACGAAGCATTTTAGGACATATGTTTATATCAACTTTTTTTGTTTATTTTGGCTTGCTGAAGAACATGGAAAAGTTTCGGACAGTCGAAGCTGGACACCCTGTATAGTTGGAAAATATGCTTCTTTATAATATTTTAAAAAGTAATAATCAATTTACCGATTTATTATTGTTAATGTGTAACTAACTGTAATTAAAACACTTAACAAAGAAATAACGTAACTTAGGACGTCTGCAAATATTTTAAGTGCTCTAATCTGAGGCGGTTTAAAAATGAAACTATACATATTACCTTATGAATATTCCTCAATATGTGTGAATATTCAGAATCTTCCAAAATGTAGCAGTCGGAGTTAGTGCAAGAGCAATTTCACCATTATAATTAAAAAAACTACAAATGTACTGAAGTCTACCATCAATTTATTTAATAAAACTGGGAAGTACTTTTGATGGAAAACTTATTATTTCTGCAAAAGAAAATCCCTGAGCAACTCATGAATATATCATTGCGCCATAACCGTGTGATAAAATCGTTATTTCAAAACACGTGAGTAATCCAAAAAAGTGTTTTTTTTCAATTCATGAAATGATTTGTTATACAAATCAAAATATTTTTGCTTGTTCTGAAGTTTTCTAAAAATATTTATTGATCATTTTCAATAGATTGTTGATCTTCAGAAGACTAATGTGAATAATTAATATTGTTGTATCAGTTACTAGTAAAACTTTTAACATGAAATCTATAACTTAAGGAGTACGATTTTTTACAGTAAAGGTGTATCACGGATTGATCATTTGGAAGCAAGAAAGTCAGCAGAAAGTGAAAGACGAATTAAGGCCATGTCCAGATGACAAATGACTAATGACTAATGGCCATCACTTGTCATATTTTGTCTTGTAAGGTTATTTTTGGGAAATTCCAGCTCATTTTTAGTTGGGAAATACAACGTAATAATTCCTATAAAAAGAAGTTATTACTGTAAAAATAGTTCTTGATCTTTCTTTTAAAAGGGGAGTTAGTCCTTGTTTAATAAAATAACTGACTACAAATAATATTATACTATTCAGTAAATAATGTCTTCTACATGTTCCCTATATTAGATGTTAATATGACATCTCAACTAAAGTGTCAAGACAAATTAATTACAGACAAGGTGTAGGTTATCATGTTATCACAACGGAATACCACGTACAACTGATGTGGGGCTTGCATTTATCACCTCGGCAGAGGACGTATAGGCTATGTGGTGTTAGTCATGCTATCACTACGGTAGACTAAGTACAAAGGATGTGGACTTTGACTTGTTATCACCATGGCAGATTACGTACAGAGGATGTGGACTTTGACTTGTTATAACCATGGCAGAGTACGTACAGAGGATGTAGACTTTGACTTGTTATCATCATGACAGAGTACGTACAGGTAATGTGGACTTTGACTTGCTATCACCACGGCAGAGTATGTACAGAGGATGTGGGCTTAAGACTTGTTATCACCATGGCAGACAATATACAGAGGATGTAGACTTTGACTTGTTATCATCATGACAGAGTACATACAGAGGATGTGGACTTTGACTTGTTATCACCACGGCAGAGTACGTACAGAGGATGTGGTCTTAGACTTGTTATAACCATGGCAGACTACGTATAGAGGATGTGGTCTTTGACTTGTTATCACCACGGCAGAATACGTACGGTTGATGGAGGTTTGACATGGTATTAGCACGGCATACTTCGTTCAGAGGATATGGACTTTTACATTGTAGACTTGTCATAACCACGACAGCTATACTTCGTTTTTGTGAAACTTATCTAGCACGGCTTTGGTACCATTCAAGCAGACATTTTTGACGTTATGTCATTCCTGCTTCAGGGATTTTTCCAAAATGGTTTTACAAATTTTAAACTTATTCGAGTAAGATTAATTTGAAATAATCTATTATTGAGTTGTAACATACTGCAACGCATTCAACCATGCATAATTTGCAATTTCCTTGTAGTTCAAAAATTAATTTATAAATTTTTCTTACGCTCTCAAAATTTAAAATTTGTATTTTATAAATTTTGATTTACAATTTTTATTTAGTGATTTCTTCCCAAATTATCCCATACAATAATTATTGTCTTGTACAGTATATTTTTACCATTTTTTATCACTCATTCAAACTAAACAACATATTGATAATTAAAAAAGATTCCTTAATTGCACTTTGTATTATTATTAATTATTAAATGTTCCGAAAGCAACATTTAGTTTTAATTGGATGGAATGTAATTCCTTCCTTCATTTTTACTTTCTCCGCTCAGGAAACAGTAATACTGTTTGACGTAATAAAAAGTTTATCTCGAGCTGTAAAGCGAATTGCTTTAAACAGTTTATTGCTCCGTCCAATGGACATTCCCCAGATGAAAAATAGCCCTGCCGTAACAGTCAACAAACACCATTAGTATTTTATTTTACACCATTCTTCTATTATATAAAATTCATTTAATTTAAAACACTCTTGCACATAAGAAACTTTTTTATTAAATTTTATATGATTATTATTTTTGCACTTTTTATTACATTTAAAGGAACTGATTTCGCTCTTCATAGGGAGTCTAATCTCAACATAAATAAACTCTCAAAGCCACTCGTAATTTTCTAATGTTCAGTTTTACACGCGATCTTTTTAAAAGCAATCCATAATTAATTGAGTATAGTTTTCATTATGATTTGCTAAGTAAACTTATATAAGTTAAGATGAATCCCATACACAGACACTCAAATTTTTTATGAGTCACTTGTGATTGAAATAGTAAACAGTTGGCTGTAGTAGCTCTTGGTAGCTCTTAGTAATCAGTAGTATGAGTCTATTGGCAAGAAAGAAGGCGTTGGAAAACTAAATTTATGTTTGACTAAGTTTAAAAAACTTTTTCCTAGACGAGGTTTCTCCTTCTTTATAAAAAACCTTCTTTATAAAAGAAGTTGTAATACTTAATAGACTATTCTGAGGTTTTGCTTTCAATATAAAATAAATATACCATTGATTATTTTCTACTAAATTTAATTTACATTCGAATACATTTTAAAGCCACCAGTTATATAAATGACTTGAGAATTTACGCGGCAATAGGCCCTACACTTATAATAGGAATAATCAATACTGAACAGAACAGGACCAACGTAAGAAGTCCTTCATTAAGAAATACAAATGTGCCATGAGATTTTAATTTTATTAAATAATAACTATTGAAAATTTTTAGTATTCCATTAATAACAGAATAATGGAATTGTATTTCTCACAAGTATATGAACAGAGAAATTTCACATTCCACATAAAACTGTATAACTTTCGACGTATTTAATTTAATTTAGTGTAAATAGTTAATCGCATCCTTATTGACAAAACGCGAAATATTAAAACAGTTTACGTTATTTTAGCTAGTAAAATCACTACAGTTTGATTTACAAATTATTTTTCTTAAGAATCACAACAACATATTTCCGGACGAAATACAACTTAAAGTATACAATTTTCTGCCACCTTTTATAGCTAAAATAATTTGTTTTTTATTAGAAAATTTAAAAAATGTTTTATTTATTTTAACCATGTAGTAGTTTCAATTGGAATTTTGGTATTGGTTTTTGACATTAACAACATACAGTTGGTTTCAATAGTTAATCCATATTGTAGCCTAATAAAAACGAGGTATACAGCATGGACCAGCCGCATACGCTCGTAAAGCCATATTTGAAATTAACATATCACTGATTTTGCAGATTTATGAAAATTTAAGTAATTTCATGATTTATTTCATGAAATTACTATTAGTCGGCGTATATCTGCATTGGTGAAATATTAGATTAAACTTAAGGTCAATTACATAAATAACTCGTATCATTTAAGTGTTAACACTATACTATTATTTAAAACTACTTTTAAATATACATCCTCAAATTAAAAACTAGGTACAAATATTGTACAAAAAATAACTAATCGACGTTAATGAAAATTTGCAGCTGTCCATATTTAAATTACTAATTTACGTAGATGCACGCATTTACGCATTTATATGTACGAATAAATCTTTTCCCTCTTAAAAAGGGTTATTGAGTCATTAAATAATATCAGATAAGGCTTTCAGTGAAATTGAAAATAAAATTTCCAAACAAAGACGATCGGTGCTTACTAAAAATGACGCACATCATGTGGGGACCTAATGTGTTTAAATGTTGAACACATATATAAATTATTTTCAATTTTATGGAAACACTTAAATATGTAATAGTAAAATATTCTTTGTTGTTTACTTTTATTGTACGTATTTTACATGAACTAACCTAATACTTTATCACTTTACCTTACTTTTGTCAACTGAAATACTTTCACTAATGTTAAAAACATGTAAAATATATAGGATATTGTATTTATGTTAAATTAGTCAGTTGGACTAATACTTTTAAGCATAAGTATTTGACGTCAATTTGATTTATATTTACAGACACAGATAATACAAGACAAACGGTCGATAAATTAAAAAAACATTAACACATGTAACAAAAATTAAACTGTAATTTAGTGCTTATAACTAGTATGTGTTTAATGTTATTTTAACGTTTAGTTTACTTTATTCATTTTTTTTGTGTGGTTTTTTTATCGTGTGTGTCTATGCCCACGTTTGTCCATGTCGTGTGTGCATTTTATGACGTTTTTACGGGAAAAGCAAACCCCGGTCTTGTTACTATCTAACATTGATTATTTGTTAGATAGCAACGACAAATGGTAACTGGGTCCATAATCGAGCCTTTAAAAGCTACTGACTTTTCTCAGGATCGAACCGGTGACCTTTGAATTCAAATGCGAGAACTATAACCACACAGCTACCCAACCAGTTACTATTAGATGTATAAATTATTATTATATGCATTCAATTATTAAATTATATGTTTGGTAGAGAGTAAATTGTTTGTATCCATCCGTATTTGAAAAATAGTATGGATAAAAATCAAGTTGATCCAAAAATAATTTCATTGCATCAATTGAGGTGACCTTAGTGACCAATGTCTTAAAATTTGTTACAAAATTTATATCTTTAAAGTTCATTGGGAAACTTGTATGAAGCTTGAAAATAAAATGTACAGTATATCGAATATATTTTATAAGTGAAGAAAACCCCGTCCCCTGCTTAAGTTTAAAAAACATCTTACATGTTTAGGTATAAACCATAATTTTTTATTACAATTTGTTAGACTTTTATAAATTAGCACAATACAAAGCCGTATATTGCATTTATATTTTAAACTACGTAAAAACCATTTGTAGAGATGTTTTAAGAAGAAAACAAGAACTTGCCACAATTTAACATAGTGGAGATAAGTTTCTTGTTTGACATATACATTCAAGGGGCCCTTTGGGTCTTGGTGAGAAGTTTAAGATATACTTCAAATTCTGCTTTTGAATACAAAATGGTGAGCTGGATATTGTAGTATTCCTTATTTACATCATATGAGCTCATAGGCTGGTAAAAATATTTAAATAATGTCTCAACTGATAGAATGAAAAGACCGTAAAAAGTTATGTAAAAATGTATCTAATGATTTAGTTATATGAATAATCAATATTGGCTGTATACATATAACCAATATATTTCAAAGATTTGCCAGTATTTTATAATTCTAACTTTCTAACCCATCGCATCAATGCGCACACAGTGAATTTATAATAGGATTTTTAATTTTTTTTAATTTTTCGATAAAAACTTTGGGAATTATTTTGTAGGTTTGCGGCCTTGGTGTTGCATATATAAAATGTATACAAATATATAATATAAAATATAATATAATATATATAATATAAAATATATATACAAATATAAAATATATAAAATGTATACAAATAATTGCATCAAGATAGCATTTACCCATATAAAATTATAATCAAATGATTATATCGGTATGTCACTAAATCGTTTAACTAATCTTTTATAGCTTAGTAATATGGTAAATTTTAACGTAACGTCGAACAAATTAATTATGAGCTGTAAGTTAAGATGAAAATCGTGCGAAAGTATAACTGTTGATGATTATGAAAAATTACTTGTCTGATTTGTTTACAAACACTACTTTATAAATCATCAGTGGTGTCAAAATTTATGTTAAGATTTGGATCACCTGAAGAAATAAATAAATCAACAAAATAACTTTGGCATAATAACAAAATAATAATCTAAAGAAAATTTTTTTTGGTTTAGATCATATTTAATTTTTATTTTACGGAGTTACAAGGCAATTTCTCTGGTATTGCATATTTTGCATATAATCTAGGGGCCATGATTAATTTATTGATACCAAAATTACCACGATCCGTTAAGTAATATTCTCTTCAGACACTACACTAGCTTATTATATGTGATACACATTTTCTAATAAATAATGAAATTCTAACTAATACAATCATAATCATAAATAACAATGTTTATTTTTCATAGTTTTATGATCATTAACATTTGAACAAAGCCTTAAGAAGAGCCTTAAGAACAACTTGCGTACCATGTAAATCAACTTAAAATTTTAACTAAGGTAAATCAAAAGCCAAAAATTTCAGATATGGTAATTGATATTTTTGAGGATTATGGCTTTTGTTTTTGTAACAATATATATCTTTCTCTTATTTGATTAATTAAGAATAACAAATAACGGAGTGTAGGTATAATATTATTTGAGTGATACCTATCCAATTAAGCACAAGCGTTTGAATGGAAATAAAATTAGAATGTCAATTTAGTTTAATGAAGTGTCAAGCTATTTTTAGGCATTTACGTCGGCTACAAGTTCAAATGTAGTTAGTGAAGCACTTACTATTTAAAAATGATATTGGTTGACCCAGTATTTAAAATGGTTTATTTTGTTTATTATTTAATTTATATTTCAATTTGTATATTATATTTTTTATTAATTAAGAAATCTTCATTACACCATCATTGGTCGTGATTTAGACTATAAAAATATTATTACTAATTAGTTAAGAAGTGGCATTTAAAATAGTTTATAAAAAGAGATATGGTTCCAAATCCCTACGGAAGGAATTTGTCACAAATTATTAATTGCTAAATCGGAAAGCACGTAGCCATTTGTTGCCTTCATTGTCACTTTCATTCCGCTTAGAAGTTTTTTCACTACATTTTTGCTCTCTGTTGAATCAGTCATCTGTGAAACTACACTCAAAGTGTCTAATCGATTACTCTTTGTTTTCTTTCTAACAAAAGCATTCCGTCTGATTGTTTTGCTCTTGTTCTATCTTGACAATAGATTAAAACCTTCAAGACAGAAATAAAAACTATTCATGTTCAAAATTATCCAATATTTAAGTTGATCTACATATACACTTAGTGTATAACGAATTGTATGTGTAGTTCAACTGAAAGAAAGCGTGAGTCTTACTCTTAAAGCTAATCAGATTTTGTTAATAGCAAAGGACCAATACCGAACTAAACAGTAAACTGTTACAATATTTTATTCCAATATGAAATTCTAATTCATGGTAAGATATATTTTTAATTTAATAGTTGAAGGGTTATTGGTTATTATGAATAATTTTTGTGTTAGTATGTTATCCTACTTTAAAGAAATAATTACGATTTAAAATTTACTATTTGGTTGGAATACTAATCATGTGAGAAATATGTAGCATGGGGTGTTATACAAATCATAATGGCTGAAAAATATTGACTATAAAAAATACAATTTTGTAGCCAAATTTAACATAAGCACTCTAGATGTATACTTAGATAACATAGCTCCTTAAAACCACCCCGAATGAAAATTGAGATGCGAATGCTTATGTTTTTGGGTGTGGTGTTCTTCCACTTGAAACCACCTCACATGAAAGCTGATCAAATGAAACCTGAAAACAATGTTAAAATTATTTTTATTTGCTTTCATGATTATGAAAATGACAATGCCATTATTAATTAATTTGTTAAATTTTAATAATACACGGGTTGTTGCTCTCTACCTCAAACATTTCAACAAGTAGAACATGCTTAGTTATGAGAAGACTTCTTGTGATAGAGTTCAAGTTTTGATGCTTGATAAAGGTCCTAAGCCTGAATGAAACTAAATAGAGAAATTATTTGTTTGAATGTTACACAAACCTTATATTATTTAATAAAATATTACAGTAAACAAATTAACTATAGTAAGATTCACGAAAATGGTCCGATGAGAGTCGACATTGTTGCCAAATTTATTCTGAAACACATTAATATGCTGGTATAACACATGACAATCAGAACCAGAAATGACAACATTGCAGGGCGAGAGGGGGTGAGGGGGACACAGCTGTTTAAATTTCCATCGGACTATTTTCGTGCATCTTACTATAAGTAAAATTATTATCATATAACAAAGAATATATACAAAAGTTTTATTTTTTTATTTCTAAATGATGTATAAACTAACTCACACATATTTTTATGGCTCTATATTATATGTATATTTGCAAGAAAACGTAATAAGGCTGCCCTTAATAACAAGCAATCCCGCCTGAATATTTTCGAAAATAATTAATTTAAACCCCCTTGTATCTTAATTTCTTTGAAGCATACTTTTAAACATAGAGTTAAAGAATTGAGATAAAATTAGAAAGGTAATCAAGCCTTGTAAGAGCTTCCTTGAGTTTATATTACGTAAGCTTCCTAGAACTTTGTAATGACAATGGTCATAAATCTTTACTTTTAAGTCTTTCGTGATTTAGTTTATATTTAATTGGAAATTATGTATTAACTTCCTTTTATTTCTCTCTGCTTACGTTTTCATGATTTCCTTCCAAGAAGATTTAAATGTTCATAAAAATATGAATTCCGTACGAAATTCTTATGATGATTGACTAGTTTGGTTTATGTTTATTCTCTCGCTCTAGTTCGAAGCTTATTTGACAGAACTTATTCCTGTTCGACAAAAAAATTGAGTCTTAAATATTTTATTCTTTTTCTCACTAATTAGCACAAATTATTTTATGTTCTTCTAATCCAATACACTACGTTAATACACGAATTCCCGTTCTTAAGTATTGTGAATAATTTAAAATTATCATTTTTCTAAACTCAACTATTATAATTATAATTCATTCACATTAATCCAACTAATTTTATTTAAACTTTTAATGTGTTACAACAACGTATAAAAGTCTCTTTGAAATATTATTGTCTTCTAAATTAATTACCATCGCCTCTTTTACACCAGTATCATCCCTAAATGTTATCGCCGCCCCTCCCACTACATTCAAACCACTTATAAACCCTTTATTGTCCATCTAGATAATTAATCTCCACTAAACTTCTCATTTGTTTTTACAACCCATTACTATACAGTTATATATAAGTGTGGGAAGATGTAATTATTGGAAATACAAATGGGGAATGACAGAAGACCAGTCATGCCGCTGTGGAGCGGAGTTCCAGACCATGACTCACATAGTCAATGAGTGCCCTTTGAGTGCTTTCCCCGAAGGATTGATTGGGCTGCATTGTGCAAGTGAAGCTGGGCTGCAATATGGCTTAGCGCCCTGGATTTAGCTTTGTAAAGAGAGATCATAACTTTATGTTTTTAGTTTAGTTTTTAAATTTTTTGACGCAGGTGCTAAGCACCTCAGAGAATGTATTATATTTTTCTGAAGTTGGTGGCTGGCTATTAATGCCATACGATATATATATATATATATATATATATATATATAAGTATCTGCACATATTAGTTTTATTTTATTGGGTGTTTAAAAAATGGGGCGGATTTAAAGGGTATTATTAAGTAAGTTTCTATAAGTAAGTAATAAGTATTAAGTAATTAAGTAAGTTAGTAGTAAGTAGTAAGCATTAAGTAATTTCTGTATTGAAAAGAAAGTGTATTTCTTCAAATATTTTGTGGTACTTTTAAGAGTTTGAAATAGGGTCTCTACTTAGCCTTAGATTTATTTGGTTTTATATTCGTTTGATAACATCACGTGAATATCAGACTAAAAATAATGAAGAAAGACTTTTTTAGGTCTTGCGACTTCCCTCCAATTGAAAATGTCTTCATTTGAGCAGAAATTCTGCTTGATAAGCTATGCTATGAATATATTCCACATTGGCCATGTACGTTGACGTTCCAAGCAGGGTGCTAAAGAATTTGGCTCCAGTGAGTGGCTTCTCAATAGTGGCCAGTCTTTATGAAGGAATTTTGAAGTTGGCGGACATTGTATTGAACAGGGTTGGCAAAAAGATCTGACGTTTTCAAAAATTAAAATAACTTAAACATTTAAAGGTGATAAAAAGGGTTTTATTGTATATTGCAGATTGCTGTTCATGGGAATAAATCAAATCTTGGGATCGCCCACTGGTCGAAATTCTACCAAAACCTCAGTTTGTCTTGAGCCAATTAGATTTAAAACGTTGTATAACTGAAACTTCTGTTCTTCCTGATTTGCTAGCATTTGTTATCAGCAGCTGTCTAAATGATTTAATCAACTACCCTTCTCTAATAAGATTAATATTGAAACTTTTAAAGCCTTTAGGGCAGAGCTTTGGGGGCTGATGTGAATTATAATGTGATTCTGCTCATCTGCAGGACGATACCTTTCTAACGGTATACGCGTATAGAAGAAAATATGTTGCGCACAAGCTGAGAAAAAAGGAGGGAAAGAAAAATGATTGCATACTAACAAGGCCGTAGCCAGTGGGGGGGGTCAGGGGGTCGAAACCCCCCCCGAAATTTTTGCACAAATAATTAAAAACAGACCAATAAAAATATGTAGGATTTTTCCGATTTTTCCAAAAGAAACACTGTTTTAAAATTAAATAATGGCAAGGAACAAACTTAAAAACAAAGTAAAAAATACTCATTTGTTTAATTACAATGTTCAAGTCATAACGGAAGTCGTAGTTAATCAGCTGTGTGCGCGTCAAAATGGGGATAATCGCGGTTCACGGAGGAGTGTAACAACAAATGAGCGGGAATTTGACATAACCTTAGCATGTCAATTCCCTCATCAGAACGTCTGCCGATCGTGTGTTTGGTGCAGTATAATTTTACATAGTGAACTTTGAATTAGTCTTCATAAAGCTTTGTGTCGTTTGTTTAATTGACATAGACTGTATGAATGTTTAGTTAGGTAGGTAAAACAAAACAAAAACAGCAAAAATATATTTTAATTATGCCTGCTCCTATGATATATGACTAGCTAAGACGAAGACCAGCCAATATTTCTTCTTGTAAATTTTTCTTGTGGTCAAAGCCGTCTGAACGGCTTAGCACTGAAGTAGGCCTAAAAATTCACAGGAGAGACGGAACGACATAAAAATACCTTTAGTTAATTTTTTTCTGAACCAAATAACTTATAAGTTAGGCTACTCTGATCTGATACGAGTAAGGTATATTTGTAACTGTGTATGTATGCACACAGATCTCAAAAACGGCTGTTAACGATTTTCCAAAAAATCTGAAAATAAGTTAGGTATTTAGTTCTGAGATAAAAAAAATATATTATTTCAGGTCTCAGTGTCAGGAAAAATTTTATTTCGTCATAATCTTTAGTTTAAATTGTAACACTTTTAACATTGGTCTTTAAACAAAGAAATAATGAACAGCTGGTAAATTATAGTATTGAATGCTACTATAATAAAGTATAATTTACGTTTTTTTTTTAAATCACACTTTATATTGGTGATTATGAATAAATTAAATTTAGGTGAAAGGATAAAACAACTTTGCAATTTGTGGGATTGTAATTGATTTTAAAACAAAAGAATTAAAAATTAATTAAAGCAGATGTTAACCATAGAAATATAATCCACGTGTTACGGATTCAACATGTGGCTAAACAAATATATATTAAAGTGCAGCACACGTAGGCCTTATTAAAAACAGTCTAAAAGGCAAGGAGCTGAGCGAACGAGCTCGTCTTGAATAGAAACAAGTATGTTTGCACATGGCATTTTAGGGCACTGTCTGTTATACTGATATTACTATGAAGAATTATTTAAGTTTCCCGAGCAAATGCTCGGTCCCCAGGTATTTATTATAGACTGAGGAAGAGTGAAAATATTCTGATAACGAGTAATAAGTATAGTTAGGCTACTGTGGTATTGGTATTTATTGTGTTGTAAAATGATCAGTTTTAGGTATGTTATTTTTATATATTGTTAGCATTGACATTTAGCGACATTTAATCGTATGTTTTTTTTAGTTAGCAAGCTTCCCTAAAAAGAATAATTTAGTTGTAATTATATAAGTAGGCTCCTATTTAAATATTTAAAACGTCAAAAATCATGCTTTAACATAATATTATAGCCTATTAACAATTGTGTTTAAATGAAAGTTTGATAGTTACGTGAAACTCAAACCCCCCCAAAATTTTTTTCTGGCTACGGCTTTGCATACTAATATATATACTAGGGATACTTACTGGTCGAAATTCGACCATAAACTCAATTGATCTTGAGCCATTTAGAATTAAAGGTTTGATAACATGTTGCTGCAGTTTAAGCAATTTCTGCGGAGGTCGACAATTACTAAATTGCCAATCTGTCTCCTGCAATGTTATAAAAAGTGTTTTACAACTTTATTGCAAAATTGGATAAATGCATGGAGCGAGACGGTCATATTTTGAAAGACCTCATCTTCAAATATTAAACTCAATAAATCAGCTCTTATTGAGTTAATCTATATATTAATAGACAAGCATGTTTCTTTTGCTCCTTTTTTCACAGCTCGTGTGTATTGTAGGAGAAATCTGGGGTCTTTTAGATGAGCAGAATCACATTTTTTAATTCTCATAGGCACTCAAGGCTAAGCCCTACAAGCTTTTAAAGTTTCAACGTTAATCTTATGAAAGAAGAGTGATTTATTGAATTATTAAACAGCCGTTGTAACAAAAATGTTAGCGAAAAAGGAAATACACATATTTCAGAGGTTAAATATTTTATACACTAATTGGGTCCATTGGGTCCAGGTCAACTGAAATTTCGGTTGAATTTCCGTCACTAGGCGATCTCTAGTTTTTATTAATTCCCATAAACAACAATATGCAATGAAATCGTTTTTATCACTGTAAATATTGTATTTATTTTAGTTTTCAGATCATTTTGCCGCACCCTGTATAAACGGAAGTCTTATGGGCATGGTTTGTTGTTTATAGGATCTCCAGTGATATATTGGTGGTATCTAGAGTTTTCTACAAGCTTAACATACTCCTGAGTATCGTGTAGCGTAGGCCTACAGTTCCGTGTAAACTGATTATCACACATGGGCTTCCGTCTCTCTTGACACTTGCGGTCGGCTCCTGCTGTTTCCATTTAGAATTGCCATGGCTAAGTTTAGTACAGTAATGTCAACCCATACTCCTCAGTACGGTAAAACATGCGTAGATTATATAATCATGTTGTAAATTGTTAACTTCCCCACAGTTACAAACAGTAGTTAGAACTTATTACACTGTACCTTTAAAATAATTTCAGTAATGAGTATTTTTATTTGTTTTCCCGACTCACTAAAAATTCAACTATAACAGTCTTTAGTTAGACTAATTCATTGAATTTCATGTGAATTTCTTTCATAGTCAATTAAAAAAATTTTTTCATGAAGGCATTCCTGCCGTAATCCGACTTCAACATTGCCCTATATGAACTCAAAACTAACTTGTTACTCGTCGTGCTCTTAAAGAAAACCCAGGTATCATTTTATAAAATTTAAGTTAACAAAAAACACTAAACACAACACGAACGTAACACACATTTACAAGCACACTTTTAAGATTTTCGGCGGAATCGAGTTAAAATTTTCTCTAATAGAACCAGTGGAATTCCATAATACTATAGCATTAGCAAACGGTATATAAAGAATACCGTACTAGAGGTCGCGCATTGGTTGAAATTAAACTAAATTTCAGGTGGGTCGTCCTGACCCAGTTCGTTGAAAAATATTTTATAACGGAAACACGAATTCTTCCTAATATGCTAGCATTTGTTATCACAGCAACTGTCTTTACTCATTATAATAATCAATTACTCTTCTTCCGTAAGATTAACATTGAAACTTTGATATGCTGTAGGTTGTAGCCTGGTGGATCAATGTGCAATTGAATGTGATTCTACTCATCTACAGGACACCTTTCTAACGGTATGCTCGGATTTCTCCTACGATGCTCACAAGCTGAGAAGAGGAGGAAAAGAAACATTTTTGCCTAAATAGATGTGAACATATACAGTATAGTATATCAACAATTAAGCTGTTGAGTAGCATTCTTTTAATATCTTTGCTGAATCAATTATCGGACTATGAGAGATTTTGATAGTAATTGTGTTTATTTTTACTTAACACTTTATAACACTAATTTAATAACCTTACAAACTCAGTAGATTTCCAGTTTAACCTATTTATCTAACATCCCCGTTTTAATAAAATGCCATAGCTTTATAACGGTGCAGAAAGGATGATACTATCAATAATGCAGTATTGACGTTGGCATAAGCACGCATTATACATGGGCGGTATCAATTGATTGCCGCCGAGGTCTCAGCCTCTCAAGACACTTGTGGTCATCTCCTGCAGTGTCCATCTCGTCCATGTATTAGCTACAGAATTGATACGGATGCTAATCTTGGAACTGGTAACGGTAACATACTCCTGAGTGTCGAAGAGTATGTATAAACTCTGCTGTCATGTTCAACTTGTTAACCTCCCTGGATTTCTAATCTAAACAAGAAATTATTATACTGTCTAAAATTATTTCAGTCCTGAAAATTAATTCTTTAAAAAGAAAATGTTTAAGTAGGCCTAATTGTTTTATTTTGCAAAATCAAGCTGCAACGTGTAATATATTCTGCGTGTAATGTCATTCTTTAACGTTTAATTTTCTTTTAACATCTTATTTAAGTTGAAACAAATATATTTTGCATAACAATCTTAAACGTTTCTTGAAGATAAGTATAATAAAATGCCTTATTTTTCTTTTTGTAAATATGTTGAAAAAAATTTAATAGCAAATCTTAAGAAGGCCAATTTAATGACTTTTAAAAATATGTCTATGAAAGAAATGCCGCCATTTAACTTGATGGAGATAAGTCTCTTGTTAATTGATTCAAGTGGCCTCTAATGTGGTAATATTTTTTATATAATAGAAACCTGCGTCTGAATACAAAAGTGATACTTGTATGTTGCTGCTTAAATATATTTTGCCTAAAACACACCTAGTATACCTGTTTAGACAAACTTTACTCATACCGGATAAAGACTTTCAGTCAATGTTTCAAAAGTTGTAAATGAAATGGCCACAAAAATTGTTGTATATGTTGTCACTCTTTTTGTTATAGAGAAACTTTAACAATATTTATCAAATATCTTCCAGGTTTCCCAAAACCTAACTTACATTTTTTATCATTACATGTTAAACGAATAACTTACTAGGGAGTAAACCATTTCCGTCACTTAAATGACAGGCTGGGCATACGAGTAGGTTTATTTGTAAACATAATATAAATATTGGACAAGATTCTTAAAACTTGATTTAGTTTAGAAATAATACATTTCCAATTCTGCAATAATTGTGAATAACTAGAAAAATACATGGGTGGTTAAGGAAAAGTTGAATGCTTAGTCAGGTAGGTGTAAGGCCTGACTATGTTTAGTTACGTTTTTATCGTAGCAGTCAGTAAGGAATTTTATACAGTATGGATACTTGTATCACCAATAAATGTAGTAAATAACAATTTTAAAAAATATTTATTTCTGTGTTATTTGTACTATGGTTTTTAAACCTCCTATTATTTGCTTCAGTAACATCTTTCAATAACTATTCGGTGTAGTTTTGTGAATATAAATTCAATGAAACTGCAAAGAGTTTATTTTTTATAATAGTTTATAGAAAGACATTAAGTCTAAAATAATTCTATAAGGAGTAATTTTAATTTATAAATTGCTAAATATAAAGCAAGCCCATTGAAGCCATTGTCACATTCATTTGCCCTTTCCGCTTAGAATCTTCTTTCACTACGTTTTTTGTCCCAGTTGAAGCAGTCATCTGTGAAACTACACTTTCAAAGTGTCTAATCGATTACTCTTTGTTTCCTTTCAACAAAAGCATTCCGTCTGATTGTTTAGCTTGTGTTCTATCATTACATACAGTAGATTAAAATCTGCATTTTAGGTATATAGGTATTAAGTTTGTTTCTAATCAGATATCGTTAGTAATTTTAGTTTATCTGAACATTTTCAATGTGTGATATCAAGTGTATACGTATTTAAACTAAAAGTAATTCAAAGTAAAGTAATTCAATTAAAACTAAGAATAAGACTATTTAAGGTAATCCACTTTGTGAAAATCTTACGACCGACATTTAATTAGCAAGTGAATTGTCATACTTCTTTTACTGTAAGTTGTATTTTAAATTAAAAGTAATAGACGACGAGAACTTTGATTTATTGCTAAATATATTTATTGTAAATTTTATCATAGTGTTAAATGAAACATTTTATCGTACTAAATAAATGGCAGTTTGATAATAAAAGTAATCTAGTAACAATATGTAGTCGTGTGTGTTTCAAATATGAAAATAATAGATTAATCAACACAAAGAAGTGTTGTTGTGTACAAAGATATAATTTTGTCACCATACGTGGTGGATCTATTTGACCCAAAGTGTGTATTTAAAAATATTAGTAAAAGTGTTATATGTTAAGTGTACATATGTTAAGTGTTTCGTGAATTTTAAATATAAAATTAAATAACACTGCCTAAAATTACCACGACCAATAATTCAAATTTAAGATGGATCTTTGGCGATTACAACTTCCTTTGATGTTCCTCCATTTTTAACATGTGGAGTTAGATGCTATTACGTGATGTCTACATTGCTACATGTAAATTTGACTGTGCTTACACCTGTAAGAAAAAAATTCAAAATGCTTAATTATAATGTTAGTAAAATCGGTTATACATTAAAATAAAATAAAATAAAATAGTACAGTATTAGTGATTTTTATTACTAGGACGGAAAGCGTCTTTTTTCGCGCAATCGAGTATTACGAGCGAGGCAAAGCTGAGCTCAGAAATAGCGGGTAAGCACAGAAAATGTCTTACAGTTCAAAAACCGTCAGTGTTCAACTACTTTTTTTATCTTACTACAAAAATATAAAAGTAATAACTAATTTTCAAATAAAATAATTAAAACTTCTTTTTAGCGAATTTCCCTATAGGGAATACGCTATTACGGTAGTAGCCATGGTAAGACCTAAGCCCGGGACCACTTTACTTTTTCATTTTGAGGTCCCCAGAAGCCAAAAACACCATTCGTTCATTTTCATATATATGTATATCTATATATCTATCTATATATGTGTCCGTGGTACTGATAACTTTTGAAGGGGACCTCCGATTTTGATGAAATTTGGTATGGAGGTGTAAGACTAGGTCTATTTTCATGAGTTCGCGAACCAGCATTGTCGGGTTATGGGAACGGGGTTTTATGGGGTTTCAAAGGGGTCAAAAATGGGTTTTTGGCATTTTTGGACCTTAATTTTTAAAATTGATCAATTTTAACTGAAACCATTCAAAAGACCTTAAAAAAACAAACAATTTGGTATCTTGAATTTTTATCATAGCATAACTGGTTACGGGGCAAATCCAAAAATGTGTTTTCCATGTTATTCTTATGGGAAATCAAGAAAACCCTATATCTTGCTTATTTATTGACATAACTTAATCAAATTTGGTATGAACATTATCTATATAAAGTTTAACTTATACTTGCAACCCATATGGCGGCAAACCTACATACTCACCCCCATGGTGTTTATGGGGAAAATAAAAAATTGCCAGAGTTGATACAATTTTGTGTTTACATTCACCAATTATTGATTAACTTAGATTTTCTAACAACACCCAATGGCAGAAAACCTATATACTCGATCCTATGGTGTTTTTTATGGGGAAAGTAAATAATCTGAAATTCCATTGGAAATTCGCTGAGTACGCAGGTCTTCTGCGACGGGGGTATTTTTTGTTTTTACGCTTAAGTAAACCAGGAGGACCGAGCTTATGCTCGGTAATATTGTTTAGTGTCAGTCTCATCCTTTCTTAGACAAAGCTCGTTCGCTCCGCTCACTCGCCCTCTTTCTTTTTTAGGCGAGTTCACTCACTCACCAAGCTAATCGGTGCCCTTTTGGTGTAAGTGTGTGGAATCACCGTTTACATTTGTAACACACATGTTTATATCTGCCATTGTCAGCTAATTATTCTGTTTTATTTAGCAGCTACAAAAAATCTCCATAAGGATAACATGGGAACTTAGAAGGGCTCTAGGACGAAAACGGGAGTTTTTTCAGCTGTTGGGACCAGCTCCATTCAATTTCTCGTGGCCAAACGCCTAACAATAAACCAAAAAATAAAAAATCCTTGGTGCGTAAAAAAAAATTACCGTACAAACATTGCTTGTTTTAGAGTATCAGATGACTTGCGTGTAAATGACTTTCTTATCATTTTCTTGTCTTCTCAGTTTAAATATTCCTTAAAACAGTTGATATAACTGGAATGAATGAAATGTCAAAATCTTGCATTACACTGTAGTCTGCAAATCATTTTTGCTTGTAAAAAACAACTTTTAGAGCTAGTTTTAGACGAAAAAATGAACAAATATTTTTCCAACCATGCGGACTAATTAAGGACAGAAAATGACAGTTCTGCAAGCAGTATGATGAAAAATAATTTTAACCACTTAAAACTAGTGACATATATTACACATAATATGTATTAAACTAATTTGTTTTTCCTAATGATGTTATAAACTACCTTCTTTAGATTTTTTTGAATTTTTTTAATTATATCAAAGCAAACGATATCCGTGAACATACAGGAAAATGAACTCCTTTTAATGATATATAATTGCACCTAATTCATATTAAAACAATTAATTTCAATCCTCTTTACAGCAGACTTGCTTTCAAGTGTACATGTAGACATAGAGTTAAAGGATTGAGAGTTGAAATTAGGAAGCTAAGTCTTCTAAGAGCTGCTTGGAACTTAGCAACGCTGACGACCCTACATCTTTACTTTTAAGTCTTCTATGATTTTGTTTAATTCCATTTACTAATAAGATACCTACAGTCCTTTCTCTTTGTTTGGATTTTTTACTTAAGACATATTTCTCAAACTATTAGAAAATTAATTTTACAAATCGTTTATGATGACAGGTTTATTAAATATTTAATTCCTACCATATAATTTTTATTTTTAAACCAATGAAAGCACATTCTCAGGGCATTCTTTTGTTTTAGGATGATTAAAAATCAACATATCTAATCTTACATGAAAATAAATATAAAAGAAGCACAGCATGTGATTAAAAATGACAAAATATGAATTCATTGTGAAACCGAGAAAGCCTTATTTTTCTGCTCAAAGTTAAAGAAGAAAAATATGTTATTAAGTCTAAGACCTGACAAAACACAGAGCAATGGGAACATTTTTTTATGTTATATGATATATTTTTTATCTAAAAATTTTTGTTTCAAGTTCATATTATTTCAGGAAGTGTCATGATGTTTTTTATCGACATAACTGTTACAGTACTAACTCATCAAATTTTCAAATGAAAACTTGTGATATATAAAAGCTTCTCTGGTACATTAACGAAGCTTGGCACATGCACACAGCTGCATTATACATGGACGGTGTCAATTGATTATTACGTAGGGGTCTCCATCTCTCGGGACTCCCGTGTCGTCTCAGTCTATCACGTTGGCACGACCTCCCCAACTGGATTGTCCATTAAGACAAACTGAACTCCCTGCTGGAATCGTGACATCATGTATATGTATACACGTGTTATATTATTTTATACTCAAGTTTACATTTTAATCATAGCCAACTTAAAAACCCAACACAACATAGCAATTAACTATAACAACTAACTATAACAAATTAAACTTATCATTGTTATAGTTGTTTAACTATAACAATGATTATAATCGAAAACAAATAATATTAATCCTTTTTTATAGTAATTATATATAGTAATTCCAAAACCAACAGACAAAATTTTAGTCATATTACGATTCTGAAAAATTCCGTCTATATCTTAAGACATCATTTGTATAACAAAAATACTTTGTAAATTATGAAATAAAGTAAAAGAAGCTATAGACCATCCATGTAATGGTCAAATAATTAATTATGACAAAATTTTGTATTCAACAACATTACCAAATTTATCTGTATTACACTGTGTCATTCGGCAAACCATTACATGTATGGTTAGTTAACTTCTGTTTTTAATAATATAAATTATGTCTCTGATGAAGGCCAAAGATGCAAAAAAAAACTGTTAGATTTAACATAAATTAAATAAGTTGAAAATTCAAAAAGAGTTTTAATTTTAATGGTTTATTCAAGTTTAAGAACAGAAATATTATTCATATTTGAAATAATTTTTAGCGCACGTTAAAAACATTTTTCTGGCCTGGTTTCTGCTACAGGTATACCATAAGTAAAACAATAACTTAGAAATATGCTCTGACAAAGAGAATAGAAACATTTTTAGCAATCACTCAGATGCCTGAAGTAGTTGTGCATTCTGCATGAGCGACTCAACAAAAATCTTAATGTTGCAGAGTGCTCGTGAATGTGTCAGCAACCCCTAACAGAGTGACAGAACGACAGAACCTGTTGAATTTAAACTGAGCAGGTGTTTCATTTGTATAACTTTAACTAACGCGTTCAAAACTCTGGCAAATGAATTGAATATGTCTTCCTTTCGGGAATATAAAAAAATTCTCAATATAAATGCACATTCTTCTATCGGAATTGCTTAACTAGCAAGATTTGTTAATAATTTTAATTATAAAACTTTAAAATCCACAATAAAGTTTCAATAAATAAAAAAAAATTACTAATCTACATTTTAAGAACAAAAACATTTCAACTCATACCGGTAAAGACTGTCAAAACAATGAAAAATCAAATAATGTCATAAATCAGTTAGATTACTTCTGCTAGTGACGTCTTCATTGTTGACAAATGGTTCCTAACTTCTGATTACAAGAGTGGTTGTATTATTTGGTTGCAAGAGGTAAAATATGTGACAGGAATTTCTATGTATATACATGTTTAGGTCTACAGCTCATGATAACTTTTAAGATAAAGTGTTACTTATTAACTTATTACATGAACAACTGTATTGTTGGATATAAAAGATATTGTTATTGATGGATTGTAAAATCACAATTTCTCATTGAAGGAGGGTTAAAAACAAATTAGATGGAAAATTTTTTGTTTATTATTCAAAACTCTATTAATCTGTGAGGTGAAGGAATAACAATAAGAGAAGTTCACTTTTAAAATCATACAAGGTATAAACCTTGTACGAATAATCTTAGGAGCTTGTCAACTTTACAATTTTGGTTTCATCGTTTACATATAAACATGCCAATATTTAAACCTTCTTAACTTTATAAAAAGGTCATTAGTTACAGAAGGTATTAAAATAAAAGAATTTTTTATTTTCAAATTTAGTATTTAAATAAATGTGTATTAAAATATATGTTCAGCGAATTTTCTTTTATTGATAAAACAATTGTTTTGCTTACAACAAATGTAAAACATGTGAAAATATATTAGTGATTTAGTTAAATAATGTTTAATAGCCTACACAAGTCAATGATAATGTATTTTTAGCTATACAGATGAAGAACAGATAACTAGCTTAATACCCACTTTGGGCAAGCTAAGTTTTTAACTCATGTAGTTAGAAACTTTGTTGTTAGTTCTTTGCTTGGGGCACTCTTGGCTTGCCATTATTGCTGTTTTCTAAACTTTAAATTTGACCAAGGAATGTTGAAACAATAAATAATATTAAAATACCCCCGTCGCAGACCTGCGTGCGTACTCAGTGAATTTCCAAACGAATTTAATATTTTGTATTTCCCCCATGAACACCATAGGAATGAGTATGTAGGTTTACTTCCATTAGATGTTGTTAATAAATATTTGTTGTCGGGAAATGTAACGGTTTTTTACTTTCCCCATACCATAAAGGTGTATGGGTACACACCCTCACATACACACCCTCATGGGGGTGTGTATGTAGGTTTGATGCGATGCCATATGGGTGTTGTAAGCAAATATCGGTTAACCTCTTTCTATTGAAGGTACATGCCAAATTTTATCCAATTATATAATAAAAAATAAGAGACATGGAATTTTGTATATTTTCATAAGAATAACATGGGAAACATATTTTTGGCTTTTCTCCGCAACCCGATAAACTAAAATACAAATTCAAAATACTGAATTGTTTGTTTTTAAAGTTCTTTTAAATGGTTTAGGTTTAAAGTGTTGGATTTTTTTAATTGAGGTTGAAAAATGCCAAAAACCCCCTTCTTGACCCCTTCAAACTCCCTTAAAACCCCGTTGCATAACCTGATCATGCTTCGCAAACTCATGAAAATAGAACTGGTCTTACTCCTCCATACCAAATTTCATCAAAATCGGAGGTTGCTTTCAAAAATTATCAGTACCACGGGGACACACACACACACACACACACACACACACACACACACACACACACACACACACACACACACACACACACACACACACATACACACACATATATATATATATAACCACACAAAACATATATATATATATATATATATATATATATATATATATATATATATATATGTTCATTATTTTATGCCCAATGGTAGATACGGTCTATAGATAGAGATATATACACATATATATGAAAATGAACGAATTGTGTTTTTGGCTCCTAGGGACCTCAAAATGAAAAAGTAACATGGTCCCGGACTTGGGTCTTACCTTGGCCACTACCTTATTAGCGTACTGTAATTCCTTATAGGGAAATTCGCTAAAGCTGGTTTACATTCATTAGACAACGTTTACCATCAGTAAAATGTGATAAAATCAGCCTCGCCTCAGGCTCTAAATTGCTTACACAGGGTAATTTTATTAAATTTTTATAATTTTTTATAATTGCACAGATTTTAGCTCTGTAAAAATTGAATTAACTATCGGAGGCTTCATTAAAATAAGCCAATACCGGGTCTCCCAGACCCGTACATCTCTCGGAATAAATTTTTTATAAAAACAATTTGTGTCATTATAAGTAAACCGGTTGCGCTCTATAAGTTGACACTAATTGCAATTTACAGGGTGTACCAGGAGTTATATTTCCAGACCGGAAGTCGCTAATTTTAAATGCATACCACCACGTTTTAAGACTTTTTATCCTACCAGTTATTTTAAGATAACTTTACAATTTTATTCGTACCCCTAACCCTAATAGTTTGGGAGATAATGGTGGTTGAAATTTAGTTTTTCCCATAAGAGTAGTATAGGAAAAATTCACATCCATTACCTCTGAACATTTTACGTTAAACACATCTGTCCAGTGTCTTAGAACCTCATTTAAAATAATATTCCATCATAAAATCTATATATTAATAGGCAAGCATGTTTCTTTTCCTCCTTTTTTCTCAGCTTGTGCACATCGTAGGAGAGATCCGCAGATGCCATTAGAAAGGTATCGTCCTGTAGATGAGCAGAATCCCACTTAATTCACATCGGCCCTAAGGGCTCCGCCCTAATGGCTTTCAAAGTTTTAATGTTAATCTTATGTGAGAAGGATAATTGATTGAATCATGAGACAGCTGTTGTAACAACAAATGCTAGCAAATCAGGAAGAACAGATGTTTCAGTCATAAAACATTTTAAATCGAATTAGTTCAAGTTTTTGGTCGAATTTCGACCAAAGGGCGATCCCTAGTATTTATTATTATGTAATTAGTTTTGCCTTTAAATACATTTTCAACAATCTCAACCATATTGTATATTTTATGGAAAATTAAAATAATTTGTGACAACACTAACAATTTATGATGGAAAGGTATTTTATTGTCAATCAATAGAACAATACCAGTTTACCAATACAGGCACAATTGATTTTGTTAAAAATTAATTCTGTACATTTTTTAAAGTGGTGCATACGGGTGGTCTGGGACACCTGGTATAACATAAAACCAATTTCATGATATTCAAAAAGTTTTTTATTTCATTTCATTACATCTTGTCTCAATACATGGTAAATTTACATCAAAGATTTGCTGAGGTTATCTAAGCCTGCAGTGATAGTATTTTCTATTAAATAAAAATCTGTCAACTACAGTCCTACACATCATTATATAACTGTATTTCACTTCCTTTCCAGCAGAAAATGCTTAGTTTGTATGAAAGATCACGTTTTATATAAAGAAAATTAGGTTGGATTTACAACCTTGGACTTTATTACTTTTGTATTATTAAATTCCCTGGCACTCCTGGACAAAGAATGCAATTAGCGACCCGTGAAGATCCCAATATTTGACCTGTCATCAACATTCCAACCTGCTAGTTTGACTTTTGGAATTTTAATTTTACACCACTCTTTAAAGTTATCAAAATTAATTGCTCCTATTCAAATAAACCACACATAAGGCATTTCACTACCCAGAAACAGGTCTTTAAAAATTCAACGATAAGTATAGTTGTTTGGTTAAAATTAGTAAATACTACGGCTGTTCTTATTACAAAGAGAGTAATAATTGGCATCAGTTGAAGTTGAAAAAATTACGCTAAAGGTCAGAAAAAAAAACCATGAAATCAGTAATGAAAGAACTTCTAATTTCGATAAAATACTGATACGTTGATTTTACACCATATAATTTACAATGTATTATAATATGGTTTAACAGTATTATAACAAAATGAATGACATTTTACAATTTCTAATGAAGAAACACCATAAAATATCATGCTTTTTAGATAGTAATAAAAATAAAAATCTGACAGAAATTCCAATGATGGAATTGAACAATAGAACATCAAAAAGTTTGAGAGTTGTGATAAACAATGTAGGAGTCTTCTTTCCGATTCAACGATAGAAGCACAGTAGTTTTTGTTTTATTTTTTATTTTGTTCTTTGTTTTAAATTTGAAGTTTTCGTCAAATCATTATGTTTTTTTATTTCGTGCAATGAACGATGTGGATGTATGTATTAGCTTATTACTTAACATACTTGATGACATTATTAAGTTATACAAAAATTTTTATATTAGATTGCTTGGTCCATAATATTGCTAAATTATATTACATTATTCTTTCTCTAGGCAGCAAAAATATTGCTATGTAACTTGGACATTGATGATTCAAAAGATGATTTTTATGTTAAAGAGAATTGGATTAGTTTTCCTTGGCAAAATAATGGTATTGTATTTGTAATTTACGAAATTAAAATATACTAGTGGAGTGTAGGCGCCAAGGCCCCTAAAAATCAAAATGGTGATGTCTCCAAAAATAAGTTTAAATTCATCACCTCCTTGCTGTACTAGGCCTACTGTATTTTTCCCAAGCTGCAGTGTGAATTTACACCTTTATGTTTTCTAATAAAATAATTCCTAACCTTGACAAAAGTTTTTGGCGGTATAAAAACAGTAATCTACTAATAATTTCTCCTGTATTAAAATACAGTAGTTTTTTTTTTGGGGGGGGGAAGAAAATATATTGCACTATTATATTATTATACTACCAAACGCAGTAAAAATTGATTTTACCTAAAACATGTTCATGATGAGTTTGTAACTCAAATAAATAAAATAGTTCAATACAACATAAGCCCACTAATACTGTACACTCCTTCACCCTGGACCCCTGTGCCAACCATTCCCCTACACTCGCCGTGACCCCATGCCTCCCCGTGTTCCCGTTCACCTCTGCTGACCCATGTATCCTGTACCCCCTATGCCCCCGGGGCCCGAGTACCCCACACGCCCCCTCATGCCGCCGTGCCTTTCATTCTATCTTGCCCACATGCCCGCAGTTCTTCCCCGTGGCCCCCATTCCCTCTATGTTCCTAATTCCTCTCCAATGCACCCATGCCCAACCAACTTCCATGCCATCGATGTCTCTAGTAGGCCCCACCCCTTGTGTCCCCATTCCCATGTCCCCGATACCCCCGTGCCACATGTCCACCATTCCTCCTCATGCAACCTATATAACCATGCCCCCTAACCCCAGTGCCCCTGACAACCCTCGTGCCCCCATCCAGGTACTCCCGTGCCCACATACCCACCGTTCTCCCGGTGCATGTTTTTTTATAAATATCTTAATGCTGAAATTTTGGCTTTTAATGAAAAATAATGGTTTGGCATCAGACTTCAGAATATCCCTGCCAATCGAAGGAAATGTTCTTCCCTCTCACTACTCTAAGGACCAATCAATGAACCTTGGAGTCTAGGACATCAGATTTTAGGATATCCCTGCCAATTGAGGGTAACATTCTTCCCTCTCTTTCCAAATACCAATCAACTGATTCTTGGAGTTTTCGATATCATGACTTCAAGATGTCCTTGTCAATCAAGTGAAGCGCCTTCCTCTCTTACTTTTTTGAAGCACAGTAAATATGAAACCTTGGACTTTTCAAGGGGTTGTGGAAGCAACAGCAGAGCATGAATCTCTAAGGCTCACATCAGTCAAAGAGATCGTGTATGAAAATCTTGATAAACTACAGTTTTTGAACTTCAGGTACTACAAACTTCAGACTACAGTCCTAATTGTTCAGAAAATTATACATTGTTCTATAGTTAAAGTCTGTATACTGTAGCTGAAGAATAATCTTTTTTTTAAGAATCATTTATATTAAATGATGAAAATTTAATGTGTTTATCGAAAATGGACAATGTCAAGGTGCTAAATACTAATATAAACTTCAGGTATGAGTAATGAGACGAACGTACGGTAAGCCATGATTTATTGAAGAAGGAGGAAACATAACCATCGACATACAAAAGTAATTACATAGAGCATGGATGACAATATCTCAATTAGGCTATGTACTATATGACATCTCCCCTTTAATAAACAAAAATAGTTTTGACTTAACAAATAAAAATATAACCACTTTATTAAAAATATAATAATTCTTTTTTACATGACTTAACATAATTTTAATCAAATTTTCTGTGAACAAGTTATAGGCCTATTAAAATAAAACAATTTTCTTTAATAATGAAAAATCACAAACATATTCCATTTTCTTATGAATTTGATAGATCAAACAATTACCTTAAAGGCTAACTTAATACAAAGGTTACAAGTCTAACTTTGCTGGCCTATTCACAGTTCTGCCAAACCTTGTGGTGTAGGGCCTATTCTGAGTAGGCCTATCAACAATTAGGTCAGGCGACTTATGTAAAGCTACTTGAGAACCAGGACATTTATTGACATTTTTGTTAGGTGATTTACAAGGACTTTTAGGTTTGAATTTACAATCATCATAATGAAAATCATCACCTTGATAAGAATTATGTTTTTCTTGAGTGTCACTCAGTTTCCTGAAGGGTTTCATGTGATACCTATTCCGTACATACACATTCCATGCCTGTGTTTCAACAAAGTAAGATCTGGGTGTTACATTAGATTGTTTTACTTTACCTTTTACCCAACGAGAGCCATCAGGTTTCTGAATAAACACATTCTCGTTATTATCAAGATGACGCATAGGTCGAGTTCTCTTATCAAAATAAAATTTTTGTTTCACTTGCCTATCTCTAAGGTTTTGTTTAACATTTTTTGCAACTCTAGGCCTTAACTGAATGTTCCTGTAAGGTAAACACCCTCTAATTTTCCGACTAAACAAAATCTCAGCTGGGGATGGGAGCACTGAGCTGATAGGAGTGTTCCTGTACTCGAGTAAAACTAAATAGGGGTCGGTACCCTCTAGAAATGATTTTTTGAGCAAATTCTTTATTGTTTGTATGGCGCGCTCGACCATACCATTCGATTGTGAAAGATATGGGCTGGTTCTGACATGTTTAAAATTCCAACAATTAGCAAAGTCCTTAAATGAATGAGAAATGAACTGTACATCGTTATTTACCTGTTATGACTTCCTCAGGTATCCCATGCCTGCTGAAGATTTGTTTCAACACATTAATAACATATTCAGAAGTGGTGGTGGGTAGTTGAATTACCTCCGGATACTTGGAAAAGTAGTCTACAATCAATAAATACATTTTTTGATCTAACTGAAAAAGGTCAATCCCAATCTTTTCCCAAGGAGCATCTGGAACCGGATGCTGCATTAATGGTTGTTTCTGGTTACTGTTCGAGTATACTAAGCAAGTTTCACAATTGTTAACCATATTTACAATTTGAGTGTACATGTTTGGCCAGTACACTGAGTCTTTAGCTCTAAGTAAGGTTTTGTTAACTCCCAGATGAGTTAAATGTAATCTATGTAACATTTCTTTCCTTAAACAACTTGGAACAACAATGGCATTGTCCTTCAAAATCAAATTCTTAGGCTTAAAGTACGTTAGGCTATCTCTTACATTCCAATATTGTCTAATTACCTGGGGAACATTTTTCTTATCTTTTGGCCATTCACTCAAAAGAAAATGTTTCAAGTTTTTTAACTCTACATCAGTGTCCGTTAAATGAGATATTCTGGACAATTTATCAACAGACACATTAATATTATTTACTACAGCACATACTTGTGCTTCAACACTTTCCTCTAGAAAGAAGTCGTCAGGCGACTTTGGACATGACCTAGACAATGCATCATGTAATCTGCTCCAAATCAGACTAATGTGACACATGTTTTATTTGATATAATTTGTTATGTTTTAGCGAAT
Source organism: Neoaliturus tenellus (assembly GCA_030545055.2). Classification (NCBI taxonomy): domain Eukaryota; kingdom Metazoa; phylum Arthropoda; class Insecta; order Hemiptera; family Cicadellidae; genus Neoaliturus; species Neoaliturus tenellus. The sequence continues at coordinate 175,492,148 of CM061534.1, read as the reverse complement.
TTCCCTATAGGGAATACGCTATTACGGTAGTAGCCATGGTAAGACCTAAGCCCGGGACCACTTTACTTTTTCATTTTGAGGTCCCCAGAAGCCAAAAACACCATTCGTTCATTTTCATATATATGTATATATATATCTATATATATATCTATATATATATATCTATATATATATGTGTCCGTGGTACTGATAACTTTTGAAGGGGACCTCCGATTTTGATGAAATTTGGTATGGAGGTGTAAGACCAGGTCTATTTTCATGAGTTCGCGAACCAGCATTGTCGGGTTATGGGAACGGGGTTTTATGGGGTTTCAAAGGGGTCAAAAATGGGTTTTTGGCATTTTTGGACCTTAATTTTTAAAATTCATCAATTTTAACTGAAACCATTTAAAAGAGCTTAAAAAAACAAACAATTTGGTATTTTGAATTTTTATCATAACATAACTGGTTACGGGGCAAATCCAAAAATGTGTTTTCCATGTTATTCTTATGGGAAATCAAGAAAACCCTCTATCTTGCTTATTTATTGACATAACTTAATCAAATTTCGTATGTACATTATCTATATAAGGTTTAACTTATACTTGCTTACAAAACCCATATGGCGGCAAACCTACATACTCACCCCCATGGGGTTTATGGGGAAAATAAAAAAATTGCCAGAGTTTGATACAATTTTGTGTTTACATTCACCAATTATTGATAAACTTAGATTTTCTAACAACACCCAATGGCAGAAAACCTAGATACTCGATCCTATGGTGTTTTATGGGGAAAGTAAATAATCTGAAATTCCATTGGAAATTCGCTGAGTACGCAGGTCTGCTGCGACGGGGGTATTTAATATCATATGATTTGTTTATTATTACTGAATATATTTTTGTTATAAAAGGCAATGCAAAGTAAAATGTCCTTTTGAATTATATTTTCAGTCTTTTCAGTCTAATTATTTTCTACATTTGGTGCCGAAACCCGATTAATTATAATGTCTATAAGAAAATCTTTGAGAGAAAGACATCCTCCAGATAGGTACTCTCCTGATACACTAAATGATAGGACAAATGAGCCTAGGCTGGATAAGCCTCTGTCTTCGAAACCTGAATCAATCAAAACTATAACCTCAACGTCCAGTAAACGTCGTTTGTTGCAATTAGAGCTAGAAAAAATGGAAGAAATAAATAAACTGGAGAAACAACAAGAAGAAAGAGAATTGCAACGTCAACGGGAATTTGAAGCTAGGGAAATGGAACGCCAGAAACTCCAGAGGGAGATTGAACGCAAGAAACTTCAGGAGGAGATGGAGCACCAGAGACTTCAGGAGGAGATGGAGCGCCAAAGACTGGTTGAAGAGAGGGAAGCAGAGCGTCAGAGGCAAATGGAAGCCAAGGAATTGGATCGAAAGAAACGATTACTGCAGAAAATGGTTGAACTTAAGTCAATGTCGGATTCGGGCAGTCAAAACTCCGACTATAAGGTAGGCCTTAATGTAAGTCTGCAGGAGGAGGAGGAATCATGTTGCAAAGTCGAAAGACGGCTAAATGAAAAGGAACCGTCAGTTCCAAAGTCCTCGTCAGCCATAGTGACATCGGCTGTGCAACGACTCGCAGATTCCTTTGAGCAAGCGATACAGCCTCTTTCTACTCGAAACCAACTTCCTACCTTTACTGGTAAACCTGATGAATGGCAGATATTTTATTCTGCTTTTGAAAGAACTAAGAATCGTTTTAGCGAGGAGGACAACCTCACTAGAATTAGAAAATGTCTGGAAGGTGATGCCTTTAAAATGGTTAAACCTCTTTTTGTTTCTAGCAAAAACTTGGATACTGTCATCAAAACTCTGCAAATACGGTTTGGCAGACCCGAGTTTATTATTGAGTCTATGATGAAAAAGGTTCGAATGCTCCTTCCTGTCCGGGAGGATGACGTAGTTAGTCTTATAGAATTTTCTACAACTATTTTAAACTTAACCTCAACTGCAGAGTCATTGCATCTGGAACATTATATGCTAAACCCTCAATTATTGAATGAACTACTTAGTAAACTTCCCTATAGTCTTAAGTATAGATGGGCTGAACATGTTAACAGTAATTCTTTGGTAAGACCCGACCTAAACAAATTTTCTCAATGGTTGGAAAATCAGTGTTCGATTATGAGCATTTATTTTCGCCCTCCCGAGGAAGAAGTCAGAAAGAAAAACGAGCCCAAGCCCGTTTTCACTAGTTCAACCAAAGAAAACCATTATAACTGTTCATTTTGTCAAGAAAATCATGAAAGTGAAAAATGTAGGGTTTTCAGGAAGGCAGGCGTTCCCGAGAGATGGAAAATGGTGGCGGAAAAGAAACTGTGTTTCTTTTGTTTCCGTCGTCATCAAATTAAGTTTTGCAAAATTAAAAAGGCTTGTGGAATAAATGGTTGTAAATTATTTCACCATCGTCTTCTTCACACTGATAAAGCAGAGAAGGTTTCTGGTCAGGAAAAACCTAATTTTTCTGATCAGGAAAAATCTAAGGTTTCTGATCACGACAAAGTTGCCAGTCATAATAAAGAAATAAACAGTAACCATGTTGATGGTTATGTCAATAACCAAGTTTTACTTAGGGTCTGTCCTGCAACCCTTTCGGTCCAAATTGTCAATTGGACACTTACGCACTCCTGGATGATGGATCGACTGTCTCTCTGCTCAATTCATCCACGGCAGAGAAACTTGGTGTTAAAGGTAAGATTGAACCCCTTACTACATGTTGGTCTAACTCAACAAAACATTTTGATCCATACTCGATGAAAGTTGATGTTAAGATAAAAGGAATGTATGAGGATGAAATATTCGTCTTGAGTAACGTCAGAACTCAAGCCCCATTAGATTTGCCGTACCAAGCTGTTGATTCAGTAAAACTCCGCAGCAGGTGGTCCCACTTGAATTCTATTCCTCAGCCTTTACCAACAGCTGATTCTAAACCTACTATATTAATTGGTCAGGATAATTGCAATCTTATACTAGCTAGGAAAATTGTTGAGGCGCCTGCAAACGCTCCTATACTGTCATGGAGTTACTTAGGCTGGACACTCCATGGGAAATGCCCTCAATACAGAGAACGAGTAGATGATAACTTTACTTTATTGTCATTTGAACGTGACATATTACATGACATAGTGAAAGAGTCATTTGAGATTGACAATTATGGTGCGTCCAAAGTTGATAACATCGCAGTAAAATCAGTTGACGACGAACGAGCTGTCAACATTTTACAAACAACAACAAAGAAGATTGGAGATCGTTTTGAATCAGGTTTGTTATGGAAATCAGATGATTTCAAATATCCCCCAAGCTATGACATTGCCCTGAAGAGACTAAAAGGTATTGAAAGAAAAATGACCAAAGATTTGAAATTCAAGAATGAATATGTGAAGAAGATAAAGGATTATGTTGAAAATGGTTACATAAGAAAACTAAGTGAGGAGGAGGCTAACATCGTCAACAATCGTACATTTTACCTCCCTCATTTTGGAGTGGTAAATCCTAACAAGCCGGACAAATTGAGATTAGTATTTGATGCAGCAGCAAAATCGAATGGTGTCTCATTTAATGACGCCTTGCTGAGTGGGCCAGACTACCTGAACCCATTGCCGTCCGTGCTTTTGAAATTTCGCTTAGGGAAATTCGCTATTGCTGGTGACATAAAGGAAATGTCCCATCAGGTACGTATCAGAAAAGAAGATGTGGATTCACAGAGGTTCTTGTGGAGGGAGGATCCCAATGATCGACCAGACACCTACATTATTGAGGTAATGATTTTCGGATCAACTTGCTCTCCATGCACAGCTCTATATGTGGTGCATGGAGCAGCAACGCGAGAAGTTTCTCAGAAAAATACCCTGAAGCGAGTAGATCAATACTGACCAAAGAATATATGGATGACCTGCTTGACTCCACTGACTCTGAAGAGGAAGCAAGAAAAAGAGTACAGGAAATAATAGAAATCCATAAGTCTGGCGAATTTCAAATATGTAACTGGTTGTCTAATTCCAAAAACATTTTGTTGGAAATACCTGAGGAACTTAAGGCGAATTCTACTAAGCAGCTGAAACATGACAGTAGTTTACCTACAGAGTGTGTACTTGGAATGTGGTGGGACGCCGAATCCGACAACTTTGTCTTTCATCGAAATGCCGAAATAATCAATATGATGGAAGCCTCATACCCAACAAAACGAGAAGTTTTAAAAGCAGCAATGTCGATCTTCGATCCTTTGGGGTTAGTCACGCCAACCACAATCAAAGGGCGTATGTTAGTTCCAGACGTATGGAGAACAAAAACGACATGGGATGAAGTGTTGCCCTTTGAATTGACTAAGAAATGGGAGGAGTGGTTGGAGGAAGTCAAACAACTTCAAAGTCTTAAAGTACCTCGATGTTATTTAAAATGTTTATCAATTACTGATGAAGTTGAACTCCATATCTTTGTCGATGCGAGTGAAGAAGCTTATGCAGCTGTGGCATATTTAAGACAGAAGAATTTCGACGATTCATACAAAACGATGTTAATCATGGCACGGGCAAAGGTAGCACCACTAAAACCGACCACCATTCCAAGACTGGAATTACAAGCGGCTGTCCTCGGGTGCAGACTTTCTGCAAACATTGACCGTGATATTGGAGTCAGTATAGCCAAGAAGCAGTTTTGGTCGGATTCTGTAACGGTTCTACACTGGATTAAGTCAGACCCTAGAACATTCAAACAATTTGTCTCAAACAGAATTGTTGAAATTCAAGAGCGTTCAAAACCTGAAGAATGGAAATGGGTGCCAACAAAGCAGAACCCTGCCGACATTGCCACAAGAAGTAATAAGAAGTTTACTTCCAACACACATGAGTACTGGATTTACGGCCCTTCCTATCTTCAAAAGGAATCAGACCATTGGCCTGAACAACCAATGACCCTTCAAACAGGAAAAGATGAGGAAATAAGGCAAAAATATGTAGGAATACACAATGAAAACAGACTCCAGGTAATTGAAGTTGAAAGATTTTCTTCGTGGGAGAAGGTAACTCGTGTAACAGCATGGTTATTGAGATACATAGACTTGTTAAAATTCCGTGTTAACTTGAAAACAAAAAGGGATTTAATAGTCAAACCAGTCGACTTTCGTACTATTTCAGAACTTCAACCTGAAGAAATCAAGAAAGCAGAAAAAACATTGATTAGGATGTCACAAGACACTTATTTCAAAGATGAAAAGACTTTACTGAAGAATGACAAACCTTTACCTAAGTCAAGCAGACTTCATTCCTTGACACGACTCATAATTGACCAACACTCCCTAATCAGGATGTCCGGAAGAACGTGCAACTCGCCAGATATTAGCCCAGAAAATAGATTACCAATTGTGTTAGATGGGAAAAGTCATGAAGCAAAATTGATTGTACGAATGTTCCATGAGAAGTGTTTTCACCAAGGAATTGAAAAGGTAATGCAGATGACCAGAGAACAATTCTGGATTTTGAATCTACGTTCATTAGTAAAGAAAGTACAGAGGAGTTGTATGCGATGCAAGATTGACAACGCAAAGCCAAATCTACCACAAATGGCACCTCTTCCCTTGTCAAGAGTAACAAAAGTTGAACATCCGTTCTTTTACACTGGAGTAGACTATTTTGGTCCGATTGAAGTGACTGTTGGTCGCAGACATGAAAAACGGTACGGTGTACTGTTTACCTGTTTGTCTATGCGTGCTATTCACCTTGAGGTAGCTCATTCCCTAAGTACAGAGAGTTGTGTTATGGCCATTCAACTATTCATAAGTCGAAAACCCTGTCCATCAGAAATGTTTTCTGACAATGGAACGAACTTCGTCGGGACTGACAAAGAACTTCGGAATGCCATAAAAGCCTTAAACAACCATAAAATTCAAAGATCTGTCGTTCAACATGGCATTAGGTGGAATTTTATTCCTCCTAGAGCACCTCATATGGGAGGCTGTTGGGAGCGGCTTATACGTTCTGTGAAAACTGCCTTAAAAAGTGTGATGCGATCCCAGTACCCAAAAGACGAAGAGCTGCAAACATTTCTAGCACGTGTGGAATTTATAATCAACTCTCGTCCACTTACACATGTTTCCATTGACCCTTCTGACCCCGAGCCAATTACTCCCAATCATTTTCTCCGTGAAGGATTTAAAGTAAATATCAACGAAGACGAACTTTGTAAGAGGCAATTGTCAAGAGTAAAAAATCTTTTAAATGGTTTCTGGAAGAGATGGGTCCAGGAATATCTTCCATGCTTGACAAGAAGATGTAAATGGCACAAACGACAAAATCCACCAAGTATTGGAGACTTGGCTATTATAGTGGACGAAAATAGCCCTAGAAATACCTGGCCACTAGGAAAAATTTCAGGGATTTACCCAGGTCGTGATGGTCAAGTGAGGGTTGTGGACGTTGACACCACTAAAGGAACTTTTCGTCGCCCTTTAACGAAAGTTGCTATTCTCTCTGTTGAAGGAGAAAAGATGTAATCTGCTCCAAATCAGACTAATGTGACACATGTTTTATTTGATATAATTTGTTATGTTTTTAATATCATATGATTTGTTTATTATTACTGAATATATTTTTGTTATAAAAGGCAATGCAAAATAAAATGTCCTATGGAATTATATTTTCAGTCTTGTCAGTCTAATTATTTTCTACACATCAGATACATACATAAATTCACCTTTCTTATACCAAGGTAAAATCATATTTTTGCAATTTCAAAAGCATGCGCTGCAAGCGCGGAGGACAATTTATCAGATTTTTCTTAACAATTGATATCAAAGGTTTGTGGTCAGTTTCTACCACAAAGTGCTTACCGTAAACGTACTGGTAAAATTTGTCACAGCCAAAAAGGACAGCTAACAACTCTTTTTCAATCTGACTGTATGTCTGTTGGACAGTACTTAGCGCTTTGGAGGCATAAGCCACCGGATGATTGTCTTGCATGATTGCTGCACCAGAGCTAGCATCCACAGACAAAACTATAGGTTTCCTCATGTCAAAGAATTGCAATACAGGGCTACTTGAAACTAATGACTTTAATTTATCGAAAGCCACCTGATGTTCAGGAGACCATATAAAAACAGAATCTTTTTTCAAAAGATTACGCAAAGGAAGTGTGACATCTGAGAGGTTAGGTAAAAATTTCCCAACATAATTAACTAGGCCAAGGAATCTTTCGAGTTCCTTTTTGTCTGTGGGTGCTGCCATTTCTGTTATGGCCTTGACTTTCTCATCGTCAGGTGTGATACCTGCCTTACTAATTTTATGTCCGAGATAGGCCTAGTTCAGCTCAGAAATGGAAAACTTACATTTATTCCGATTGAGTTTCACATTTTCAGCCCTAAGTTTAGATAAAACAGCCTTAAGTCTATAATCATGTTCTTTTTGGTCACGACCGTAAATCAAAATATCATCGACATAAACAAATACACCCTCAAGGTCGCTAAGCAAAATTGACATTCTCTCTTGAAAAACTTCACTAGAGACATTCAGCCCATAAGGTAACCTTAAAATTTTATAACGACCGAAAGGAGTGTTAAAAACACAAAGGTCAGAGCTTTGTTTGCTTAACTTTACATGTAAAAAGGCATCTTTCGTATCTAAAATACTAAATACCGTGGCTCCAGAGAGCCTAGAGATGTCCTCGAATGTCGGCATCTGAAAATGTTGCCTTTTGATGGCAGCATTAATGTCTTTGGGATCAAGACAAAGGCGCAAATCACCATTTTTCTTATGTACAATTGTTAAAGAGTTTACCCAATCAGTAGGATAGTTGACCTTATACTTACAATACCTGCTTTCTCAAGATCTGCCAGTTTAGCCTTCAGCTTAGCCTGCAAGGCTAAAGGAACTTTACGAGGCGGGTGAATGGTAGGACAAGCATCGTCCTTCAAAACAATGTTATATTCACCCTTAAGGCAACCTATGCCTTCAAAAACATCTGAAAATTCATCAGTGATATATTTGGTAATACCGGTACCTTCATTGCTAAAAGAAGTTAGGCCTTTGATCAACTCTACTAATAAGATTGAACTGTACACAAGTTTGAAGGCCTAAAATACAAGGAGCCTTACCACTAGTAACAAAGAAATCAACATCATGGTTTTGTTCCTTAAAACTACATTTCAATTTACATTTACCAAGTATTTTCAATCGTTGACCCATGTAGGATGTGAGTTTAGTACCTGTGGGAATCAAGTTATTCTTGTCAATTTCAGTTAAACTTACTTGTCCGAGTACATGATGCCTACAGCAATGATTCGCCCCAGACGTTATGTTAGAGAAAATGCTCAAACATATTTCTCAATCTATTTATCCAGAGTGACAAATTATCAATATGTTTAATAACATCACGAATATAAGATCATACCGCAAAGAATTTCCGTTAAAGGTTAGTTACTTAGTTTCCATGTTTATTACCTACGCCTAACATTTTTATTTTATTTTTGAAATTTCAAATCTAGGCTATAGGTACAGTCCTATAAAATTTTGATTGAGTCGATAGGCCAGGTGATAAGATCAATATAGGCTTATCCGTGGAAATTTTCATTCGATAGTACCGGTACCGGTAGCCTATATTCAGATTCTTTATTTATAGCCTACTAGGAATTTATAAAGTGGCAGGTCTTTCTTTATCTACTAGGCCTAAGTTTTAAATGGTGAAACTTCGTTATCCGACTCCGCCATAAAATACAGTACAGTGGGAATAGTCCCAGGCGCTATAGGAAACTGTACCCAAAAGTAGAATTTCACATTTAAGTGTATAGGTAAGCCTACATAAAACAAACAGGTTACCCTAAGTTAAGCTTAATTAACTGGAATGCAACATGTGGCAGAATCACTCATGTCAAACACCTCTTTATTATTTTGTGAATTATTACACAGTAAGTTACCGTTTCATTTATTTATTGTCAAAATCCTATTTTTAATGTTCTTACAAATGAACTCCTAGTTGACGAGAATTACCGTGTACTGTAATTGGGAGCCATGGAAAATATAAAGGCACTAAAATGTCAAAATGTAGGTTAGTGACGTTACACTGCATTTCGTACAATAATACCTTAAGTGTAAAAGTAATAAGGTGACTAACTTACCTTTGTTCTTCAGTAAGTTTGTAGGGAAAATCGATTGTCACTTATATCTATAATTTTATAGAACACAAACTTCAGCCACAAACAATCCAACTAACAAAGCGATAACATACAAGATGGCGGAACTCAACGACAACGGGTTGCGATCACGAGATGCAGATCGAAGTCGATCGATATTCTGCCTTCAGCGACGTGAGTGGGAAAAGATGTAACTAGAGCTGCGCGCGCACCCCCTGACATCGCCGTCAACTTTAGACTAGGCTTAAATTAAACTTGATGATTTACAGCTTGATCTTCTAGGCCAGTCATAAACTTAATGCCAGCTTATATTCAAAGCTTGTTAAATAATGCCGAAGTCAATCTAAATCCAAACTTAGTTTAAGCTTGTGTGCTGTGTGGGATCTAAATCTTTACTTCACCTATTTTATTTAATTTTTTCAATTTTGATGTTGTTTTATTCTCGCAAACAGGAGGCGCTGCCGTTGGTGCAACAGTTCCATAACTCCCACAACCGCCTCTGGACTGGATGCTGGGAGCGGAGGGACAGCTTTCATACGCCGCGGTGCGAGGACGACATTCAAAGACTCAAGCAGGACATATAAGGTTAGCACTTGCTACTGCTTAGTGTCTTGAAACATCATACAAAAAGTTCTATTGGATTGTCAATAACCTCTGAATTGCAAAAGATATAAAATAAAACCTTATGATAAAGGAAGGGGTTTGAAAATTTCCATTGGATAAGTAGATGTAGGTAAGACTTAGGCTATACAAAATTAAAATAAATTACGGCTAAGGAGAAATTTTACGGTTTACGGTTTCACTGTAATTCAGCTGCCGTAAAGTCCCAATAATACGAAATGATAGGGACAAGACATAATTTGGATTAACAAATATTTTGGATTAACGAATATTTTAGATTAAACGAAACTATTATTAATATAAACATAAAAATAAATATAGTGTGTAATTAACTAAATTTTTAAAGAATAACATAAGTTGAATCCAGTTGTTGACAGTTAATTAACAGTCTGAAATGCTCGCTCAGTGTCCATATGCAGTATATATCACAGTGCCGTGAGAGTCATCAGTCTAGATATTTATTCAAATGCTCACTCCTTACTTTATATGTAGCTCACAAAAACAATATCTCACAACTGATTTTTGGATCATGTTTTATTTAAACTTAGTTCGTGGAAATTAGACAAAAAGTGGGCATAATCAGTTTTGTATTCGACAATTGGTTTGCATTTTATCAACTTGTTATATGGGGTAGGGTATCTTATCTGTAGAATAAAAGTTACTTGTTTGTTACACATAAGCCACTATATTTTTGGGTTTTTTTAACTGTGTGTTCTTTAACAAACACATAAATTGAAAGAAGATTATTTATTGAACATTGTGTGAAAATTTCACGTTTCTAAGTGTTACTGTTTTTGAGTTGTGTTTGTGTAAAGTCAGCCATGTCACCAATGATTGCAGCAACATCGGCCGAGGCCACGACGCTGGTATAGTTAGAGCTATTTAGACAGTCTTACATAACACTTAATCGCTTTTGTGATGTGCTTTAAGTTAGTGAAAGTATTTATGACCTATGTAGGCCTATCAATAAAAAACAAAACCCAACCACCGCAGCGTGCTGCAAACTTGGCTGAGTACGTGTAGCTGGCCCGGTGTCGAGGCCGCGGGTGGAGATGCATTTGACTCGCACATCGGTGACATAGCTAACTTTAGGAAGCAGAAGTCAGAAGCCTTAAAACTTAAAAGTGAAATTTTCACACAATGTTGAGTAAATAGTCTTCTTTCAGTTTATGTTCTTTTTTAAGATAACAGTTCAAATACCGTAACATAAAGAAAGTGGCTGGCTCATGTAGAATAAAAGTACCTTATCATTTTGTGCTGTTTTCTGTTTTATTTTTTGCGTGCATATTATCTCTTCCTAAAGCCAGCTAGGGTACAGATTTATCCTTTGTAACTGTAATAACACTGTTCTCTTATACTTTTATATGTTAAAAAATCTAGAAAAATTGGTAAAACATGAAATAGTGATATGCCACTAAGTGTATATGTAAAAAATATTATTGTGTTGTAGGGTGACGGAGGTGGCAGAGTAGAAGGATCTATACTCCAAGGATTTACCATATTGTAATATATATATAAATATTTTTAATAAACACTTTTAAACTATTTACCACTGTAATTTTATTAAAGAGAACCCCTATTTATCAAAATGATGTCTCTTACAACTTTAAAACTATTAAGACACTCTCATAATTTGACCTTAAAAAGTACATATTTTCAGAGATTGCCTTGTTAAGGTGCTTAGGACATCAAGGTTTGTTGTTAAACATAAAACAGTTATTAATATTTTTACAAACAACTTTACTTTAAATATTTATTTAATAATGAAGAAAAATAACATAAAGGACAAGTTGACAAGAAAAAGATAATTGTTTATACCTTTTCATAATAGACATATGAATTTTTCAAAGCCTCATTTAATTTCTATGAACCCTTTGTAGTTGGACAAAAATAATTGAGGCTATATATTTTATATTATGAGGATATATATTTTATAGTTCAGAACAATTTAAAAATATTCAAGAGATTAAAGTTAAAAAAAAGAAAATGGAACTGTAGATAATTTATTTATATTAGAAGATGGTTTTATGATTATACTAAGGTCTTTTTTTTCAAGTAATATTATTTTGAACCCTCATTAACCAGAGTTGAAAATACTCTAAATTTATGTAAGCTTATTGTGTCTGTTTTTTATTCTGTCAACAAAATTTCAGTATTGATAATGTTTTTGCTTGTATGACGCTTATATCTGTGTTGATAAATCTTTAGTTGAAGTAAAATTTAAATTTAAGGTGATTCAGACTATTTGATTGAATAACATAAAAAAGCCTATTTGATTGAAAATACATATGGTCATCAGAATCATGTCATAAAGCTTAAGAGTCATCTTCACCCCTGGGCCAGTAGCCCATTGTTGCGCAATTGGCAATGTTAATCATACGGCTTTTATGCTAAAACATGGTTTTGTATTCCCCTGTTTCGGACGCCGTTTTTCAACCGATTTTCTTGAAAGTTGGTAAGTGTTTAATTGAATACTTATATTAGGTTTCTCATACCTCGAAAATTTTACTATATTTTGAAATATTAACTAAGGAAAATCGTGTTACTTTGCAACGTCACAGAGTAGTCATCAGAGAGTAATATTTGTTAAATTTTCAAAATTTCGAGGTATGAGAAACCTAATATAACTATTCAACTAAACACTTACCAAATTTCAAGAAAATCGGTTGAAAAACGGCGTCCGAAACAGGGGAATACAAGACCATGTTTTAGCATAAAAGCCGTATGATTAACATTGCCGACTGCGCAATAATGGGTTACTGGCCCAGGGGTGAAGATGACTCCTAATTGAGGCCTATAAAAGTAAACTTGCTTTAAGCTATGTATTTTAAGCTTATACAAGCTTATTATAATAAGCTAGGAATCAGCCTAATGTTACAAGCTTGTATCAAGCTTGTAGTTGTAAGCTTATGTAAACTTGAATCTCATAGCTTAAAACAAGTTGGGAAGGTGGGAACTTCGAAGCTTAATTCAAGCTATTTTTAAGCTTATAAGCTTTCTTGAACAAGTTAAAATCAAGCTTATAAGCCGGGTGATTTAAGCTTAATTTAAGCTTTTACCAAGCTTGTCGTGCTGTCTGGGATGTCAACAAATAACGAGTTATTGCGATTTTCTACATGAAAACATTGATTTTGGTGTTAAAGTGGCCTTAATTTGCATTGATTAAATGCAAAATCAATGTTTTTATGTAGAAAAATCGCAATAACTCCGTTTTGGTTGACATATCTTTACAAACTTGGTACCATTGGTTAGAAAATTTAATTTGTCAACTTTTTTATCTCTTGTAACATTTATATAAAATTTAACGATTTTTAGATATTTGAGGTTGAAAATTTAAAATGGCCGCCATTTTGAAAATATACAGTGGAAAAAATATTTTTTTTCTTGGAAATATACATTAGTATGTTAAATATGAACTGAATACAACCATCCGTTAAGGAAATAAAAATTATTATGTGTACAAAACAAAATGGTGGCTGTGTGAGTAACTAAGGACTTCCGGTCAATTTAAATATGATATTTAGATATGTCTTTAACCCAGGTACAATGCCCTAAAATATTGGTAGGGAGTTCTGAAACACCTTGTATATAGCCTATAGAAAGAGATGTTTACAAATATTAGCCCGCGTATGTAGATCGGAACGAAATCTATTTTTTGTTCTCCTCACACGCATAAATTAGGCCCAAAAATAATTGTTTATTAGTGTCAAAGTTTCAGATAAACTTGTAATACTGTATTCCACAAACATCAAATTAGAACAAATACCAAGTCAGACCTTTTTCTTTAATTTGTATTAGTGCAGTGGTATTTATAAAACGTAAAACTACACCAAAACCTTCGCAATTCCATGACGAGTACAATGGTAAAACCCGCATTAAAATTGAGTAAGTATTAACAAAGTTACGTCAGTTAATATCAATGAAAACACGATAGCCCCGTATGAATTGTATGGCCGCAGCGGCGCGGCTCACCCGTTAGGTGGTGGGGGGAGCGCCGGACCGATACGAGCCTAGTTTTGAGCATTACAGCGCGCGATCCAGTTGTAGTTATAGAGATCACTGGACAGGGTGTAGTATCGGACAAACGCTGTTTCCAGCTTTTGCCGCTAGAGACAGCACTGACTAGGACATCAGCAGAAGCACCAAGAAGAAAGACTATGTGAGCGCCATTATGCGTTTCGTGCCTCAACAATCGTCTGCGCTGTGACATTTCTTTTTGTTTTTGTGACAATTTTGGTGCACGTACTTATGTTTCAGACATCAGTGTGCTAAACTGAGTAAATACTTTTATGATTCAACACCACTATTTGATAGTAAAGAGGCTTTACTTTGTTTTGTAGGTGAATTGTTATTTTAGTTTGGTTATTATGGAAGTGGTAGTCAAAATGGCGGATCATGTCAGTCGGGTAGTATCGGACAAGCTCGCGTCGGGTAGTATCGGACAGAATGGGTAGGTAGTAAATTATTGAAATAATTGTAAAAAACTTAACGAAATCAATAAAACTAACTCTCATTATTTATTTTTAGGTTTTCGAACATCACAAGAAAAAAAATGAACAAAATAAAAATCACAAAGGTAGACTTAAAAATATAAATAGTGGACCAAGGCCTTCAAAGGAGGAAAATAAGAAAGTTTTGAAAAAGGCAAAAGACATAAATGTAAAAAACTCACAAAAAGGCAATTACAGTTTGAAGAAAGAAGTAGGTCTGAAACACATTGCATTATTAAATTTGTGATGAGATATTTTAATAAAACTGGATACAATGTTCACATTGAAAGGGTTGGCCTCCCGAAAATGTGCTCGGCTTGAGGACAGCCATCTCTATTATAAGTGTGTGTATGATATTTGTGTTGGACACAAAGCAAAGAGGAAAAGACTTTAAATGGAAACAACAACAATGTTTTGAGCCAAAGTGATCTTAATTTTGTGACTTTGAAACTCAATTTCCTTTATTTAGACTTAACGTTATCAGCTAAAAAACTGATAGTGAAAATAAATTTTTTATACTTAGTTAAGTTTTTTATAAAGTTGAAACAATTTGTAACGATAAAAGTGTGTTTTCAGGATGCAAGTGGTTTTATTTTAGCTACAAGCAGTTGTAGTTAACCCTGTCCGATACTACCCTCCAAAAATCAAATGGGCCCAAAAGTAAGGTTTAGAAAAAGTGTGTAAAAGTGATACATTCATTCATACAATAATTATTATGTTAAATGTGTGTATAAATAACATTTCAAACTTTAATATTTTGCATAGTAAATTATCATATCTTTTATCAATAATTAGAAAATCGAAAAATAGCTTAAGTGTCCGATACTACCCGACCTTCCCCTAACATTTGCATTTTGTAAACTTGTAAAACATCATAACTATACTACGTAAATGAATTGTAAACAACTCTTTTTGTAAACTAAATATTTCAATACAATGTTTTTATGTATAAGCCGTATTTTATTTTTCGCTTTTCAAAGGTTATGACTAAAAATAAGGTTATATTAGTGCCGACGCTAACATGCGTCACTTAGTCTCTGACCATGCGCCGCAAATGTGCGGCGCTCAAAAAATTACCAAAAATGAAGAGAAAATTGTATATATTTTTTTATTTAATGAAATTAAGATATTTTGAAGTGTGAAAACTAATTTTGAACGGTTTCTATTCGTGGTCTGTGGCATAAGTCACAACCACTAGGGCCGGTCTACAGGGAAGTCCATGATTATTTAGGTGGGCTGTGGGATTGGCCTGACCGCCGCATATATGCGGCGGCTGGTAGCGAACGTGTTAAGGTTAAGTTAACCGACCATTCATTTTCACACTTAGACCCTAAGCCTAATTTAGGCCTATTTCCACTTATTGCATTTATACAACCTAAGGACAGGTTTAACTCTGAGTCATCAACAGTGTGAACTTGTTTACTTAAACACTGGGTGGCATAATGCCCGATTTTCTGACACTTTAAACATTTTTTTCCATAGGCTGGGCATTGCCCAAGCTTATGAAAATAACCGCACTTTGAACATGCTGTGTTGAACTTATGCTGTTTGGAAGAACATGTACCTGTATTCCTCTTGGGCCGGTTGTAGCTGTTACCATGTACTCTGGGATGTGGGACCGGAACCATGTGTGGAGACGTTCTTGTTCTTGCTATGGTTTTTGGCGAAGCTGGTCTTATTTAACCTTATTTTATTTACTTCTAAATTGTTGTTCGGACCGGAGTCACTATTACTGCAAATGCCAGCAAGCTGTACTTTGCTTTGTTCGGCCGCTCTGCACACTTCAATGGCTTTATTTAAATCTAAGTCTTTGATGCGAAGGAGACGATCTTTCAATAATGCCTAGGATGATTTGGTCTTTGATTAAACTATCTGTTAATGTACTGAATTCACAACTGGAGCTTAAGTCTCTCAATTCGGTCACATAATTGTCTATGGACTCTGAATCATTTTGGTGACGAAGAAAAAACTTATGCCTCTCATATGTAACGTTCTTCTCAGGCATAAAATAGTCATCAAACTTTTTCAAAACTGCTGCCAGATCATTCTTGTCTGCACTGGCAGAAAATGTAAAATTGTTATAAACTTTGAGAGCCCGATCTCCGATAATGCTAAGTAAAATCGAGACCTGATATTCCGTATCTTCAATGTTGTTTTTAGAAGCTTTAAGATAAATCTCGAATTTTTGTTTGAAGAACTTCCAATTTTCTGCCATGCTTCCTGACCATTGAAGATCAGCAGGCATACGGACAAAGGCATTATTAACTACTGTTACTTTTTCGGAACTCATTTGAGCCGAATTTATATCTTCATCGCCTTCTGGCATATTCAATAATTAGTTTGTAGGTATACATATTGTAACTGCGCCATGTCAAGGTGCTAAATACTAATATAAACTTCAGGTATGAGTAATGAGACGAACGTACGATAAGCCATGATTTATTGAAGAAGGAGGAAACATAACCATCGACATACAAAAGTAATTACATAGAGCAAGGATGACAATATCTCAATTAGGCTATGTACTATATGACAGACAACATAATACTTCTTTGGGAAAAATTACAAATAAAAAATAGCATTCAAACTAAATTTAAATTTTATATTTGTATTCCTCATACAGGTTTTTTTTTATTTTGAAGCCATTTATGAACCAATAATCATCACATTTTATATTTGATTTTAAAATTCATAACTTCAAGTAGTTACTTTGTAATTTTGGTGTGATATAGGCTACCCTCATTAGGAGGAGACCCCGCCAAATACACAAGTTTCATTAGTTTGTCTACTATACAGGGTGTCCCGGAACTCTCTGGAACCCTTTTGTATATTTGTTCCTTGCATCGAGACAAGAAAAAAACATCTTACAAATAGGGGTCTAAAATCCATCGTTTAGCCGCTAGCCGCCATTTTGTTTTTTTCACGTAATAATTTTTATTTCCGTAACGGATGGTTGTATTCAGTTCATATTTGGTATGAATCTTTATCATACTAATGTACATTTTCAGGAAAAAAACTAATTTTTTCTACTGTTTATTTTCAAAATGGCGTCCATTTTTAATTTTCAAACTAAAATATCTCAAATTTGGTAAATTTCTAAAACATTTTACTTTGTACAAAAAAGTTGCTAAATTAAATTATCTAACCAACGGTACCGAGTTTGTAAGGATCTGATAACAAACAACGGAGTTATTGCGATTTTTCTGTGAAAATGGCCATAATTTGCATTAATTATAATGCGAAATCAATTTTTTTTTGGAGAAAAATCGCAATAACTCCGTTATTTGTACGCAGATCCTTACAAACTTGGTACCGTTGGTTAGATAATTAAATTTGGCAACATTTTTGTACAGATTAAAATTTTTTTGAAATTTACCAAATTTGAGATATTTTGGTTTGAAAATTTAAAACTGCCGTGATTTTGAAAATACACAGTGGAAAAAACTAATTTTTTTCCTGAAAATGTATATTAGTATGATGAAGATTCATACTAAATATGAACTGAATACAACCATCCGTTACGGAAATAAAAATTATTACGTGAAAAAAAACAAAATGGCGGCTAGCGGCTAAACGATGGATTTTAGACCCCTATTCGTATGATGTTTTTTTCTTGTCTCAATGCAAGGAACAAATATACAAAAGGGTTCCAGAGAGTTCCGGGACACCCTGTATATATATCGTATGGCTAATTTAGCCAGCCACCAGGTTTTAAGAATAAGAAAATAAATTCTGCTGTGCAGAGCACCTGAGTCAGTATATGAAAAAATACTCTCAAAGTCAGAAAATATACACTGTAAAAAAATTAGATCTCTCTTTATAGAGCTAACACAGCCTAAATTTTTTAATTAGCCTTGGAAAGGGCCATTTGCATTTTGCCTGGCAACTACTGGCATAGCTGAGAGATCACGTGCGTGATAGTTCAGCTGCCGAAGTTGTTGTTTGTTTAGCACCACCCGGGGAGTACGTGCAGCTTTAATGGAATGCTTATTTGTATGTATAGGGACTGAATGCTTATTTGCTGGAATGCACTGGAATTTGTGGAATGCAATTCTAGGAACCGAATTTATTAAAAGAAGCAAAATGACAATAAACCTAAAAGAAGATTGCTGTTATTTTTCTTTTGAGCCTAACTGTAAAATTGAATTTGCAAGCAATGTTTCTGTGATAGTGGCCAACGTTAATTCAAAAATAAAAATCGGATGTAATAAAGCCACAAATGACATCACAAAACTCATATCGGATTTTCCTAAAGTATTTACAAATAAGATTGGAGAAGCAATTAATTTTGAGTACGAAATTAAACTTAAGGATAAAGAGCCAGTAAATCTTAGACCATATCAACTCAACCCTCATAAAATGAAAATAATGAAAGACCTTATAGATGATTTACTGAAAGAAGGAATAGTAGAACCCTCCTTATCAAGCTATGCGAGTCCTACTTTTCTAGTTAAAAAACCAAATAGTGACAAGTACAGATTAGTAGTAAATTTATTTAAATAAATGTTAACTGTGAGGAGTTATAGTTGGTTGTTAGTGTAAACTTAATAGCCAGATTACCATGACATTTTAACATAACAAAAGTAAATTAAAACACAACGTTAAGATTTTAATCTCAAAGAAGAATTTATTTAATTATTAGGCAGCTATTGTAATAAAAAATTTTATGCCAATCAGTAAGAACAAATTTTTTCTTTATAAAATATTTTCAAAACTAATTTGGTACAGATCAACTGAAGTTTTTGTCAAATATTGACCAGTGGAAATCTCTTGCATTAATCATTTCAAAGGTAAAAAATTATTTCGAGAGGTGAGTAGGGTAAATAAACATTTTGTACTATGGCAACATGGTTTAATCATAAAAAAAAATTACTACCTAGTTAAATTAGAACGTTACCTATGCTAGAAAGCTATCGGAAAATGACTAGAGGGTTGAACAAGAAGTTTAATACTGTCTTTATGCCAGAGTAGACATCTTGCAAGGAGAATGCCAGCAGATGAGTCTTGGTAACAACCGAGAGAGAGGAGTCATGGCACGAGAGACACCCCAGCTGCAACAGTGTGACCCGCGGGTGTGTCCGGGTTACCAGACCCGCGTCGTCCCCACCCAACAGCCCTGCAACAACCAGCACCAGGCACAATTAGAAAGGAGTCATGGCACAAGAGACACGCCAGCTGCAACAGCGTGACCGCGGGTGTGTCCGGGTTACCAGACCCGTGTCATCCCCACCCAACAGCCCTGCAACAACAAGCACCAGGCACAGTTGGGGAGGAGTCATGACACAAGAGACACCCCAGCTGCAACAGCGTGCCCCGCGGGTGTGTCCGGGTTACCAGACCCGCGTCATCCCCCCCAACAGCCCTGCAACAACCAGCACCAGGCACAGTTAGATAGGAGTCATGACACAAGAGACACCCCAGCTGCAACAGCATGACCCGCGGGTGTGTCCGGGTTACCAGACCTGCGTCATCCCACCCAACAGCCCTGCAACAACCAGCACCAGGCACAGTTGGGGAGGAGTCATGACACAAGAGACACCCCAGCTGCAACAGCGTGACCCGCGGGTGTGTCCGGGTTACCAGACCCGCGTCATCCCCACAAAACAGCCCTGCAACAACCAGCACCAGGCACAGTTAGAAAGGAGTCATGGTACGAGAGACACCCCAGCTGCAACAGCGTGACGCGCGGGTGTGTCCGGGTTACCAGACCCGCGTCATCCCCACCCAACAGCCCTGCAACAACCAGCACCACGCACAGTTAGGGAGGAGTCATGACACAAGAGACACCCCAGCTGCAACAGCGTGACCCGCGGGTGTGTCCGGGTTACCAGACCCGCGTCATCCCCACCCAACAGCCCTGCAACAACCAGCACCAGGCACAGTTAGATAGGAGTCATGACACGAAAGACACCCCAGCTGCAACAGCGTGACCCGCGGGTGTGTCCGGGTTACCAGACCCACGTCATCCCCACCCAACAGCCCTGCAACAACCAGCAGCAGGCACAGTTAGATAGGAGTCATGACACAAGAGACACCCCAGCTGCAACAGCGTGACCCGCGGGTGTGTCCGGGTTACCAGACCCACGTCATCCCCACCCAACAGCCCTGCAACAACCAGCACCAGGCACAGTTAGATAGGAGTCATAACACAAGAGACACCCCAGCTGCAACAGCGTGACCCGCGGGTGTGTCCGGGTTACCAGACCTGCGTCATCCCCACCCAACAGCCCTGCAACAACCAGCACCAGGCACAGTTAGAGAATAGTCATAGGTCAAGACACCCAAGCTGCAGCTGCAACATTGACACATCATCCAAAACCCAACAGCCCTGTAACAACCAGCAATAAGAACAGTTAGGGAATAGTCAAAGGTCAAGACACCCAAGCTGCAGCTGCAACATTGACACATCATCCAAAACCCAACAGCCCTGTAACAACCAGCAACAAGCACAGTTATTGAATAGTCATAGGTCAAGACACCCAAGCTGCAGCTGCAACATTGACACATCATCCAAAACCCAACAGCCCTGTAACAACCAGCAACAAGCACAGTTAGGGAATAGTCATATAGGTCAAGACACCCAAGCTGCACCTGCAACATTGACACACCATCCAAAACCCAACAGCCCTGTAACAATCAGCAAGAAGCACAGTTATTGAATAGTCATAGGTCAAGACACCCAAGCTGCAGCTGCAACATTAATACATCATCCAAAACCCAACAGCCCTGTAAGAACCAGCAACAAGCACAGTTAGGGAATAGTCCTAGGTCAAGACACCCAAGCTGCAGCTGCAACATTGACACATCATCCAAAACCCAACAGACCTGTAACAATCAGCAACAAGCACAGTTAGGGAAGAGTCATGGCACGAGGCATCCATGCTAAGCTAGGATTAGTCAAGTTTGAGTTTAAAGTCATAATCCTAGTTAAATTAAACTGTCACTACAAGGGGAGCTTTCCCAAGGTCCGTTTAACCTTTAAACCAAGATTAAATTAACGTAGACCATATGTTTAATATTGAATTAATTTAAGATTAAGTCAAACGTATTTTGGTAAAGCGCTCAAAAAAGTACCAAAAAATATGAATCTTGCTGAAATTAATGATATAGAATTGACTGTTTTATAAAATTCCTGTTTTTCCCACTTCAATTTGCTTTTCTACATCCACCAGCTATTTTTAAAACTGAGATAAAACTGTTAAAAAATAAAAATAAAACATTTACAACACAAAATCATGGGCCTATTTATGGGGAAACATCCAAACATATGGTAATTACCTGTGAACCACAGTCGATCGCCCGGGCTCAGGGCTCGTGTGAAGTTGAGAAATGTATGGTCGGCTACGAGTGTCACTTGTGAGTCACCGCTACGCCACAGCGCTGCCGTGTTCATGGACACATCAATCTCCAGCTCATACCTACAACCACATCACTACATCACTGATCAACCACACGTAAACTCAATAAAGTACACAAAATAGTGATTCTGGTGATGTAGAAATCTCTCTTGTAATCTAAAAATATAAAAGAAAAAGTGGTTGTATTGCAGTCTGATACGTACTTGTTTGTTTACATAAGCTACTATTTTACAGAGCGCTGTGGCTAGGTTAACTGCTATAAATAAACCAAGGTCTGGTCGTTGACGGGAGCATGTTTCCATTGCCCCTTGGTCACCATTAATTTTCTGAGTAATTAATTTAACATTTTTTTAACTGTGAATAACTTTCAAAAGAATTTTTACATATATAGCATTAAAAAATTATCCTAACTGCCGCAATGCACCAAAAACTTGGCTGAGTAAATTTAGCGGCCCAGTGTTGTGACCACGGTCGGAAATGCGTTCGCCCCGATCATCGGTGACATGGCTCACTTTTTGAAAAGCGGAACTCAAAAACCATAAAACTAAGAAACATGTATTTTTTTAAACAATGTTCAGTACATTGTCTTCTTTTAATTAATTAAGTATTTAAGATCTCAATTCAAAATAACCTAACAAACATAACAGCTTATGTACAAAAAACTGTCTTATAAGTTAGCCGGGGTAAAATATTAGGCTGATGAAATTGTCAAAGGTTTAGCATAGTTAATAGAGGTGGGCGACAACGTGAGTTTACGAGTATTGAGTTTTTTGTGACACAAGAAGCTCGACAAGTACTTGTGACTGCTCGTTAAAGTTCTATTCTATTTAATCCTAATTCCCTTGAATCCTAAAATGAATTTATTGCAAGTATGATATTTTATCTTAAAACCAGATGTCAAGATAGAGAAATACTTCTAACTGTGGGAGCAGACAGCGATTGGATTTGGACTGGACTCGACTGATGAGACTGGAGACAAGACGACTACATCTGCACGGATTGTTAGTGGTAGTGAGTCAACATAGCTGCTGATTTATAAAATTATTCATTTGTACAATACATCTTCAAAACATTGGGAAATAAATTATAATTTGACTTTGAACTGCTTCAAGACAAATATGTAAAACTGATTCAAAAAACTTTTGACAAACACAATAGCTGTGTTGACATTAGCAGTGTTACACACTTAAGTGACGCATCTGCAACCCAGCGGCAAAAAGTGTCTAGCGCGGTCGTATCACTTGACAGATGCACGACCGGGACCATTGTAACTGGGGCCACGGTCGTGCCTCTGCCAAGTGATGCAACCCACCAGACGCTTTATGTGAACTGATGAAAATTATGAAAAAACTGTGAAAATTATGTGTATAAGGCTTGAATAGTTTGTAGAAGTGACAATAAATCCTAAACAAAATGAATGATGCAAATTTTTTTACAGACAAAAGAAGAGGAGAGAGTTGAAAATTTAAATTTAAATCACTGGATTTACTGGATGTAAGGAGTGATGGTTTGGTTCTATTGAAAAGCTGACACATTATGTTTTTGTAAGTGTTCTGGTTTATGGTTCTTGTATCACTGTAAATGCAAACCGTTCCTTAGAAGATTTAATTTAATCCTAACTTTTTATAGAGGAACGATTTATCGACTCCCTTACATTAAATCCACGTAATTTTCAAAAATCACAAATCATAATTTAAATTGTTATTTCAAGGATGTAAATGCATGAGATTGTGATCAAATGCAGGGCCAGTCAAGTGAAATGACACGAAAAAGGATTAAAGAGTTCTTTTAAGATGGTGTTTCTGTCTAAATGATAATCATTTCCTTTCCATAGGTTGTTGTCTGTGAATTAATAATATTTTAGTCAGTAACACAGTTACTTTGCAACTCCGTTAACTGTTATAACAGTTATTTTTCATAGCTGTTACTTAGTAACAGTTAACAAATCACTCCCATCACTAGTTGGCTCACCTGTCCCAGTTGGCGAGGTGACACTTGTTGATGAGGCCCGAAGGCAAGGAGCAGTACTGGTCCTTCTCACAGCCTCGGAACGGCTGACCTAGCAGACACGTCAGTCCACTCCGTACGCCCTGCATCAATAATGAATGCCTGAATTTAAACTGTTCACAAACCAATATTCCACTGCTTAACAGAACAAAGAAAAAACTGCTGTAACTTCCTTATCTCCTTATTGTCAAATTATACATATAACAATATAACAATTCTTCTTCCTCTTTGGACACATTTGGAGATATTTCACAATGATCTTTATACCACTTGATTTCACTTGATTGAAAAGACTGCTTCAGCATTTTCAAGCTGAACACAATCTCAAATCTATACTCTATTTACAGTATCCCATAATTTTGCTCTCCAAAAGAAGCCAACTAAAATGACTGAAAATACCCACAAAAACTAATATCAATTTCATAGACACACAAATATTGATCCGGCAAGTGCTGCAATCCCTCAACAAAATGTCAAACTACTAGCAGTGGCACAACTCATAAAAGTTCTATCTAAGAGTGTCAGATCGCACTAGCCGCATTACAGATAGGCTAATTTCTATTCGAGTACAGGTCTGAGACATTCTATAATCTGACAATGCCCTTGGCAGCCATATCTCTCATCAGGTGATTTTTCAATTTGTGCACATCTTGTAATACATTTAAAATTGTGTTATTATTCTAAGTCACCTAATAAACAATGTATTGAAGTGGTTTGGTTTTTTTGTAAACCATCTAAACAGTTTTACCTCAATTTACCCTTTCAAGAGAGGTTATTTAGCTGATCTTTTATAATCTGCGAGAGTCACAGTCTTATAAATGTAGAATTATCGGGAGCCCAATGCTTGCCAATAGGTTAAAGGTGGAAATAAGCATAATCTGAGATAATCTGAAATAGTGCACTCATAATTTAGAGCTTTTCGTTGTGTTGAGCTTTTACTCTGGCGTCCCACAGCAAAAACGTTTTTAACTCGATAACTAGTAGTAAAATCAAACAAAAATTGAAAATATGTCACATATTGATTTCAAATAAAATGTACGATCTGATGACAGGTGTGTGTTGATTATTATTAAATACGTTACCAGAGGCAGGCGGGAGACGAGGTGAGCCAATGGGTTGCTGATGGCGGCCACTCGCACCCCCACCACCCGGCCTTCCCAGTGGACCGGCGCCCCCACCAGCTGCACAGTCAAGTTCACTGTATCAAGTTCAAAACAAAATAGCCCTGTCGCAGGAGACCTGCATACTGAGCCGATGGAATTTATTTTTCCCCCCATAACTGTTACGTTGTGTTTGTTTTATTAAATAGAGTGTTACTGAATTTTCAATTTCCATTGTTTCCGTCCTTACTACAGAACAGTTTTTTGTTATTCTTACTCTCATTCGTAAAAAAAAGCCTGGAAAATATGTGGATTTAGTGGGTTTGGCTCAGGCAAGTCCCATTGTCAGTTGCAAAGAGAATTTGCACCTCCTCACAAAAAAACTCAAATATTGTACCTTTAGACTATGGTTTATC
The DNA here is from genome assembly GCA_030545055.2 of Neoaliturus tenellus. Taxonomy (NCBI): domain Eukaryota; kingdom Metazoa; phylum Arthropoda; class Insecta; order Hemiptera; family Cicadellidae; genus Neoaliturus; species Neoaliturus tenellus. Next base: position 175,467,013 of record CM061534.1, on the reverse strand, counting down.
AGCTCATAGTCATAGTTATGTAACTCAGTGCACATAGATTACAGCAACAGTTTATTGCACTAAATGAGATTGTGCTCAATACTTAGGCTACTTATGAATAATTGCACTAAACATAAAAAAGTTTGATATACTTAAACCACAACTTTAGTAGTTAATAAAGTAAAAACCAAGAAGTTCTTTAAATTAAAATGCTTAAGTAAATAAAGTGATTAAAACAAAAATTTGTATATTTCTTCAAACAGACTACTTAAACTTTAATTTATCCAAAGGCATTACCTGTGAGCAACGCAAGTGGGCATTGAGGGCTGTCTGAGTTTCAGTATCAACACTTGGGCAGAAGGATTGGAACTGGTCCCAGGAGAGAGAGGAGGCAATGTTGCCCACATCGCTACCATCCTCCTGCAAGGCCGGCCACACAAACAGCACGACAGCCGTGGCTGACAGAATCACCTGTAGTATATTGGCGAGTAATATTATTTGAATCAACCAACAAATTAATGTAAATGTTCAATAAAAAGATATCCTAAGGATAAAAAATTTAGTGCGATTTTTCATTATTACCTGACACCAAGTTAAATATTGACCTGATGGGTCTAAGTTAAAGTCTAAATTGATGGGTTAAAATTTTGTATGTATCAAATTTATGGTGTTAGAAGTAGGTATATCAGCATGTCTTCCAAACCAAAAAAATCAAGAATCTACTCAAATTTAAACAAGGTGACCCAACTGAAACACAAAACTATAGACCAATATAACTCCCCTCTACCTTCTCAAAAATAATTGAAAAGATTGTTCTGGGAAGGCTACTGCAGCATCTCTCACGACATCAGCTACTGACAGAACAGCATGGCTTCACAGCAAATAAATCAACAAATACCGCCATCATAACAATTATAGAAAATCTCATAAAATACAATGAAGAAGGAGACACAACCACCGCAGTTTTCCTTGATTATAGCAAAGCTTTCGATTGTATCAGTCGTGACTTGCTTCTTAAAAATCTAATGAACATGGGAGTGAGAGGTAATTCAGGTGAATGGATCAAAAGCTACTTAACAAACAGATCCCAAGCAGTAGAGGTCAAGAATCTAAAAAGAGATGTTTTTTGTGGAAACTATATCCAAACAAGCAAAAATCAAATCAGGAGTTCCCCAAGGCTCAGCTCTGGGGCCTGTCTTGTACATAATCTTCACAACTGACCTTCTTCGCTACCTTGGATTACTGTAGTACAGTAATGTGTACACTGCTCTGTTAATCAAAAATAAAAAGGCCACTGATCTTGGGAATGGCACAACAATATTGTCATGCTAACAGTCTGGTACTGAATGAGAAGAAAAGCCAACAACTTATCATTGGGAGGAAAAGAGAGAAAGTTACAGGACTGCCAGATGTGATGCAAGTGTCACAGTAAGATATTTGGGAGTAGTGATAGATGATAAACTTACCTGGACAGACCACCTAGACAAGTTGTGCGGTAAACTCAGCTCAGCTCTGTACGGTATGTGCTACGAAGGCTAAAACACATATCTAGAGATGAAACTACAAAAGCAACGTACTTTTCTCTATTTGAGGCACATATCTGATATGGGATAGCAGTATGGGGTAATTCCTCTATAACATACACAAAGAGGGTCCTAGTTCTGCAAAAAAAGGCAGTTCGCAAAAAGGTAGTCTAGCTGGCCTTGGACCTAAAGAATCATGTCGTACTGCTTTTAAACAACTAAATGTGCTAACTGTAGTAAGCCTTTTCATCCTAGAAACTGCCTTACATGTTAAAAGGCAGAACTTGCAGAGAGGAACTGACTTGCACAATTATAACAGAAGAAGAGCCAACAACTTAGTACTTCCAATCCATTGTCTCACACTCTACGAAAAACAACCCACAAATCTGGGAGCAAAATTCCTCAACATCCTGCCAGAAGAGGTGAAAAATGTCCACTGCGAGAAGAAGTTAAGAAGCAACATCATAGCATGACTACATCAGCGGCCTTTCTACACAGTGGACGAGTTTCAAAACTGGAGGCATGATTTTTAAAACTTCAGACTTTCCTATCTTTTGTACTGTATTAGTTTTAGTGACACATTTACTGTTCTCAATGAATAATGTAAATAAAGAATTATTGTCTATTGTCTGTTGTCTAACATTAAATTTACATTTTTTACAGTTTTTGTTTTTTTCATCATACACTAGTAGTGGGGTTTTGCCGGTTCTGGCCCAGGTCAAGGCCAAATGGTTCGAACCGGCAGGTGTGGGTGACAGTGATGGACGTGTTTTGTAAGTGGGTCAAGGCCATCCGGAGGGAGTTTTAAAAAAGGGGAGCCCCGAGGGGCTCAGTCGGGGCGGGGACTCGGGACGGGTCGGATCGGAGCGGGAGCGGGCGGGCCGAGGGAGGTGTTTTCTTTTTTTCTTTTTATTTATTTTAATCAAATCCCATCAGTGATCGTAGAATCGCCTCCACGTCGTTTGCAGCAGTAGTGGTCACCGCATCGCTCTGTACCGGGCGGGAGCCGGCGTTCGTTGTAGGCGTGGCGGAACCGTCTGTCGGACGTGCAGTGGTAGCAGTGGTATCCGTGGTGGAAGTCACTTCAGGGGACTGCACCGGTGAACCCTGTTGTATGTCCATGGTTGCAAGAGAGAGAGAGAGACGAGAGGTCTTAGGTGTTTACCGTGTGAGGCGATAGAGCGCAATGAGACACGAGTCGGAGGATGTCCGATGATATAGACCCGGTAAGATGGTGAATAAGAAGAACTGGACGGGACCGTCAATAGGCGTGACAAGAGGGAAATGTCGGTACTTCACCATGTCAGTCAAGACTGTCTGTAGAATAGTATCAATAGTGCAAGCGTTGCCAAGTTGAGGTGGTGCAAAATACAACGGGTGAAACCTGAACCGTTTTTTAAGTCTAGCCACCGTACTACGCGGTTTTGAAACTGCAGGTGTAGAATGCCGTTGTAAAATGTGTTTTGTGCGTAAAAGTTTCAGCTGTAAAGTGTGGGAAGCCATGATTTTACATGTGCACCGCTTCATAACAAGCCGGTAAATGGTCAGCGGCCGCGATTGTGTCTGAATATATAGACACTAATTAGCATATTAAGCGGAAACACATTTTAGAGTAACAAGCGTTAGTTATAAAAGCGCCAGAGACTTACGAATAGTACCTCACCCGACCGATGCCGCCACCGAAATGGCACGCGCGCGGCGGCAACCCCCCTTTTTATGCGATCGATGAGTCACGTGGGACGCCCCTCCAACCCCCTCCCCGAGAAAACCGCATAAAAGAGCGAGGTTTGCGAGAGCTCGGTTATTTGTCAGTCGGCTGCGGCTACGGTCAAATAGTACAAGAGTACAAGAGTAGGAGGAAGAGACGGATAGTTTTAAGAAAAGTACTAGTAATAGCGGAAGTTAATTAATTAATTATTCAGTTGTAGGATTGCAAGTATCGCTCTGTGGACAATCAAGTGGGGCGACTACAATTGTGATTGAACAGGTAACTATTGTGGTATAGCAATAATTGTAATATTAAACGGTTGTAAAGCGTATAAGCTGCAAGTGTGCAAGAAATGCCCCGTGCACGATCAGGTAAGATTACAATAGTCAATTGTACAGGTGAATCTCATGCTGTAGTGATAACTATAATAGTAGCCGGTTGTAAAGTGTATAACCTGCAGGTGTGCAAGAAATATCTTGTGTAATGTAGCAATAAGTATAATAGCAGACGTGCAGGAAAGATTGCGTGCACTACTGCACGGCCAAATCCTGTAGTGTAGCACTAACTACATTATTATGACCGAGAAGTAGCGGTTAGAGTTTAAGTGTTGTTAAAGTAAGAGAGTAATTTGCATAGTAAGGAGGAAACAGGTGTGTAAGAATGGAACCCGCAATTAATCAGCGCGAGTTTCCTGCACGCGATGGTAATTAGCATATTTCAATCAATCAATCAAACATTCTTTATTCAAATAATGCACATAGTACATCGAATAGAGTCACTTAAATAAACTAAATTAAATTAATAAAGGGCCTAATACAGATCCCCATAAATGTATCCTGCATGAAAAGCTATACATATTTTTTTTTTATAAATTGCAGGGAGAACAAATAAACTTAACAATCAGAAAAAATACAAATAAAACTAGATACAAAAATTATTAAAATATACAAACAAACTGCAATTCTTAATACAAATTAAAGTGATTCTTAATACATAAATACTATCCAGAGGAGGGATTGTTTGTTTCCCAAAATTCATCTATAGAAGCGAGTTTTCTTCTCATAAAATTTCAGTCTATGAGACTCCACCCTCCGATTTAATCTTGTGTCATATTGGTGACCATTGTTAGCTGAAATTTGATTTGGATGATATTGTTTTACATACATTATTGTTTCAAAAATATACTGTCCATAGACAGTTAGTATACCGAAATCTGAAAAATACTGTTTGACCAAGTCAGTTCTTTTTAATTTAAAAATAATCCTTAAAGCTTTTTTCTGAAGTAATAAAACTCTATCCAAATTCTTCTTTGTTGTTGCTCCATAAATACTTATACCATAAGCAAGATGCGAATGGATTAGTGAAAAATAAATTGTTTTTAAAGTATTGATATTTGAAACTTTAGCCATTTGGCGCAACGCAAAAAGTCCTGATGATATCTTTTTACATACATGATCAATGTGGTCATTCCAAGCTAGATTTTCATCAATTATTAGTCCAAGAAACTTAGTTTTTTCTACCTGATCTAATCTATCATTGTCTAACAAAATATCAGGGGTAATTTTTGACCTAGTTTGTTTTGTGTTAAAAGAAACAAAGTTAGATTTTTTTGAATTTAGAAATAGATTTTTGTTTTGCAAAAAGTCTTTGACAACCGAAAGATTTGTAAAAGATGAGATTTCAATTTCTTCATTTGTTTTGCCAGAAATTGTGATATTTGTGTCATCTGCGTAAAGACACACGGAGGAGCTTCCATGAAACATCTCAGGCAGGCCTCCAAGATAACATAAGAACAGGAGGGGTCCCAGAATAGATCCCTGGGGCACTCCATGCCGTATTGTCTGCAATTCTGAGTTGAATTTTCTGGTGTACTGATATCTCTGAAATGAATTTATGGATGTATTCTGTATTTCAACATATTGTCTCCTATTACTTAAGTAAGATTTAAACCAAGATAACTCTTTATCTTTGATATTCAAATTTTGTAAACATTTAATCAATTTGTAATGTGACACACTGTCAAAAGCTTTTGTGAGGTCTAAAAATATGCCAATTATTTTTAGACCTAAACAAAAATATATTTAGTTTAAACAAAAATTGAAACTCGACGCGAAAATAAAATTGAGATTTATAAAATGACTGGTGTAGTGTTAAGAAATAGTGTAAAAATGATAAGTGTTAAGTGTTAAAAAATAAATAGTATGTTATAATAATATGTGCTATGAACTTACGGATTGGTTGTTTACCGCTGGGGTGTCAGCCCCCTATATGGGAGGCGCGCGAGCTTCCCTTCGTTTATATGCACGCGGATGGTTAGTCATGCATGACCCCCCCCCCCCCTTCCGACCGGAACCGGAACCCCCCCCCCCCCCCGACGTCACAACGTCTTAGGTATTGCGTGTAAGAAGTACCAACCAGGCCAAGGATTATGCGCATCGGTAATGCTTTTCCAAACAATAGTCTATTGTATGTTAAAAACAACCTGCGTGTACCGCCGTTCTATTTCCGTTGGAACTATAATTAAGCGGCGGAAGAGAGTGGATAACAATCGACAATAATTATGCTGTCACGCGACGGGGAAAGCTGCGGATGTACTTGTCGGCGGATGTAATTTGATGCTATCTAATGCAAATTGAGAGGTACAAGGGTCCTACTTGTCAGCGGATGTAATTTGATGCTATCTAATGCAAATTGAGAGATACAAGGCTCCACCTGCGTTTTGGCCGACCCACATGTAACAAAGCATATCCGTTTGGAATTTTCCATTGACGTTGCTGGAAGGTTCCATACCCCCTTAAACCCCTACCGCGCCCCCCACCACTCTGGGAACCGAGAACCACCCCGACGACTATCGCCGCCGCAGTTGGGCTCGGAACTCCGGACGCGGCGCTCCGACCCAACTCAGAGGGCAACTCAAATGTATAAGCGGCCGATATATATTTGAGTTACTCTTGTTGTTAGGCTATTACTATTTAATATTTGTTGTGTGTGTGTGTGTGTCTATGGTTTTTATGCAAAGTGTTATTTGGTTTTAGTCTTAAGATGTGTTAGTTGTAAGGTTTAACTTGCGCATTGCGATGTTAGCATTAAGGTGTGTTATGGTATTATTTATGTTTAAGAAATGTGTTTTTAATTTTAAGTATTGGGTTATGGTGTGTGTGTGTGTGTGTGTGTGTGTGTGTGTGTGTGTGTGTGTGTGTGTGTGTGTGTGTGTGTCTATGTGTGTTCATCTGTGTACTAATAATTTCTTATATTCCACAGCTAGCTGTTAGGATGGGTAGATTAAATTAAAATGTAAATGTAAATTAAAGAAGTTCGATTGAACTTCATTAAATATGGGTGGGACATGCGCGTTGTGCCGTAGGTAGCACATATTTTTATTGTTTTTTATTTTTGTTTTTAATTTTGGTCAGGCAAAAATAAGTTTGGGTGGGTTTAGATTAAGGGTGGGAGGTTAGAGTTGCGTCTTGCATTAGCTGTTCCAGAGTCCCCATTGTAAAATTGGAATGGTCAAGTCCAGTGCCCAGGCCCGAGGCTGGCCGCCCGTATCACAGACTACCAAACTGGATCGCCACGTGCGTGCGGGCCAAAAATCGGGATCCCTAGCAAGACGTAACTTTTTGGGTTGGGATTTGGAGTGTTTGAGGAACACAGGGTGGTGGAGACGGTTCTGGCCGCCTCCATCACCTTGGATCATTATTATTTTTTGGTGACCTTGACCTCAATTTACTCATGCATAACCCCCCCCCTCAACCGGAACCGGACCCCCCCCCCCCCCCCCCCCCCCCCCCGAGGTCACTTTCACTTGTTGCGTGTGCTGTGTGGTTATTTAAGCGAGGCCGACTAACGGGTCTGTTTATTCTGATTCCAGCTGCCAACGCTGCCGCATCAGAGCCATGTCGTCTACTTCCAGTACCACTTCCAACACTACCAGCACCACTACCACTTCACCACCTGTCGCACCGACGAAGAGACTCCGTTTGAAGAATGTGCCGGAGCACATGCTGCAGCAGATGGAGACACCACCTTCCGCATCCAGAAGTCCAGCTCCGGCCAACATTCTTCTGCAAGCGATGACAGTTCTTGGGAGCATCTTCTCCCCACCTCCGTCACCAATCCATGAGGAGCAGCCGTCAGAAGATGGATCTGCAGTAATGGCAGCACCACCGCAGAAGAAAGTGACGGATGTGGCAAGAACTGTTGAGCCTCTTCGTCCTGATACACCTTCACTTCTCAATTTTATTCGTCCTTATATTTCCTTGCCACCACTAATCACCCCTATTTCTGAATCTACCCCTCCTCGTCCTATCATTCCTGTTTTAGAGCCAAAAAAGAAGCTTTTCAAAATTGCTCCTTCAGAGCGTTATCAATTATTAATGAAAGAGCGACGCAGGGCATTTAAAAATCCGCGTAAATGTCCTGAAGTGCTCTGTAAGGGTCTTAAAAAAGGATCAGTTTGTGGTAAGAAATGTGTTTTAAACGAAAAGTATTGCCGTTTACATGTCGTGAAACACATTTCTGCGCCACAACTGACTGTGGTCTCCCACAAGTCTTACCCTCCCACCAGGTTGAAGAGATTGAAGGAAGGTTTGAGGTACTTTTTTGTAAGTAGAACGGATAAGAGCAATAGAATTGTAATAGGGTGTAACGGCTATAAGTGGGTAATAAAGCTCTCCGTACCTCTAAGAACCAAAAAAGCGATCAATACACTTGATGCGAAAGACTTTCTCTTCAAAGGTGAGGATGGTTGGACTAGGTGGGGGCGAAGTAATTATTAGAAAATCTTAGCTTTTTTCCAAATTCCAAATTGTTGGCAAAAAATAATGGGAGAGAAACCAGCGCTATGATAAGTGCGCTGCGTTTCTCTCCCATTATTTTTTGGCCGCTCTAAGTCCCGTGACCTACTTTCATATGACCTTGACATTGACGACCCCCCCCCCCCCTTCCCGACCGGAACCGGAACCCCCCCCCCCCCGGCGTACGTCACAAACATCCTTCCCCTGCCAACTTTCTCTTATTTTGCATTGACCTACTTTCAATAAACAGTCGCACACCCGCTGTTGGAACATTGCTCGCCTACCCACTGTACAGCGAACATGGCTCCACTGGATGGTGCATCATTTTACAACAAATGTACTGAGTCCGAAGAAGTTTTGGAAATAGAGGAAGAGGAAGAAGAACAACTGATTGATGAAAAACTTAGATGTATAAAACTTGAACCGGACGACACTATTGACCCGTACATCTGGGAAGCAGTACATTGGTTGGAGTCGGGCAGAACAATCGTGATAATATCTCCAATGTTGTTCCTTGGAAGCCCGATTGTGTACATTACGCCGGACACTGCCGAATCCATCTGGCAATAGGGGGAGTCGTTTAATGAGTTCAGGGGGAATGAAGAGCATAATAACTGGTTTAACATCACGTTAGTCTAAGGAGGGGTTTGTCAAAACCCGAAAAAACGGTCCTTTTCAGGGCCACCTAATACACAGATTAGGCGTATGAATTGTAAGATTCATACGCAAGATTAGTCATGAGTGGTTACTACATAAGTCAAACTCCTGTGTGACCTTGAACTTGAACTCCCCCCCCCACTTTAAAAATTTTCACTGTACAGTGTTGGCGAACGTTATAAAAAGCAGCTATCACATGTGTTTGCTCATTATTTGACTTGTTGTTATACGTTAAACATGTATAAGAGACTGGATTCGTTTTTTGCTAAGCACACAGAAGTTTGGCCGCTATTGTATAGGTTATTTTTGAAAATTGAACAAAATATAATGAGGGATATGGGCATGAGGGTTAGTGTGTTTGTATACCGTCGCAGTGCGTACGAAGTATTGTGTGCATGCCGAGTAAGGATTGAAGTTTTAGAAATACTGTTTCCTTGGATGCTGCACGTACGTAATCTTGTAGAAGGCATGAAGATAGAGGTGGAAGTCGTTGCAATGCAATACAAGCTGTCTGCAGAAGAGTAATTAGAGTAAGCCAAGTTACAAATTTTTATTTTTATAATTGACCCCCCCCTCCTTTTCCAGTTTCCTATATAAGCGAGGGTTCGACACAATCCTGTTCATTTTTCGTGTAACTGTTACTGGAGTCACACATGTTCTTAAACCATGTCTCCGAGAGATACCACTTTTATTTTTCATTACTGAAATTGTTATAGATCGTGAGATGGCAGAAGACGAAGAACTAGAGCAAGAGGTAAACATTAGGGTTGGACAGTTTTTAGAAGAAATAGTTGGAGAATTTTTAAATTTAAATCAACAAATGAACAATGATATTGGACCCGCTTCAAATTCAAATGTATCCTTTATGCACCAACCGGAAGAATTAACAGAATCTGAAGGTGAAGAAGAACAGCAGTCACAACTCTGGAATGTTGCTGCCCATGTTATTCATACCCCGCAACATGAGGAAACAAATTCGGAATAAAAATGGTAGGGGGGAATAATGCGGTAGTAGGGTATTTAAACGGTAGTCTGGCATGAGTAAAAATCATTTGAAAATGGATGAGCGAGCGAGAATGTACAAAGTGTTTTGTGAAGAGTGTGATAGAGTGTGGGTACCACCCGCGAACTCCTTCACATATTATTTTCCAATTCTGGACATAGATGATTGTAAGAAAATCCCGGACATCGGTTATAAGTTTGAAAAGGATGGAATTCTAATTAGTGTTCATGAAAAATTTCATAATGAATATTCAAGGAAATTAGCATTTGATTTCATGTTGGCAAATGAAGATCTTAAATCTTGTGACTATCCTTATTTTCTTTATAACCATCTTGTTAAAAATGGTGCTAGCGTGACCGTTGAAATATGTATTCGTCATTTTTGGGACAACCGGTAAAGTGGTGGGGGAAAGGGGATAAATGTGATGTCGGACTGAATTTAGTTTTATTTTCACGAGAGCAGCCGACTACGATGCAACGTCCAATTTTGTATCATACGCTTACTTCTGATGCAGAAGAGGAGACCAGAAGGAGAAGAAGTGAACAATCAAGACAAACCCAGGCTAATATCAACATGGAATATTACAGACTTCAATTTCAAATTCCCGGAATGCGACTTGGAGAAAACCGAGTGAAAACTGTCCACGTAGCCGGTAGTTACATTAAATATCTAAAACTACTATTGGAAGAAAAAAATCAAAAATTAAACAATTGGAAAATGAAAACAATAAAATGAAGAAAGAACTGTTACGTTTGAAAAATGTGTGTAGTAACGAAGGTGCGGTTGAAGAGGGGGAAGAAGAAGGAAATGAAATATTGGGATTTTAAGTAAAAAAAAAAACATAAAATGATAAAAAAAATAATAAAATTAAAAAATGTAAAAAAAAGTAGAGGTAGAATAGAGAGCGGGGAATAGATCACTTTGTGGCAATGGAATAACATGTCACTTAGTGCTCTATTCCCCGTTCTCGCGTTAATATTGTTTGACCTTGACCTAGAAAGTAGTAGTGGGGATAAGTTATTTAAGCGGGCGGTAGGCAGTAAAATAGTTTAGTACGAATGTTACTCTCATCTACAACACGATGGAGAGTCTTTTTGTTATTTGTTTGAGAAAAATAATTTGTGATGAATTTTTATTTCATCACATAATAAGATCAGGAGAATGTCTTATTCCGAATACGGTTAGAAATGCAATACACGAGTATCGAAGAGAACATTATGGATTCGGCATTATTGTTGCTTATAAATTTGCAGATGGGACCCGGCTTTGTCCAGATTGTGCACGAGTGGCTATAGATGATTGGGACGAATTTGAACTTGAAGGAGGGTACGTTGACCAACGTGTTAAAGCACCACTAATAAGATTTGAAGCTATGCGGGAAAGATACACAATCTGCGCACAGGTCTTATGTAAATTTATTAGGTGTAGAACATACTAGAGTAACGGTATGGAGGGGAGATCTAACGAAAAGTGGGGGAAAAAGTGGTGGGGGTATTGGTTATAAATGTTGGTTGGTAGAGGTTAATTTCATTACTGTCGCAGAATAACTTGAGTAAAGATGTCTTTTCAGATGGAAATAAAAACTTTTAAAATTCTCGATGAAGAGTGGACATTTGTTGCAAACTTTATAAGATCCAAAGAAGATGATGGAAGTTTGATGAAAGTGTTTTGCTACATATTAGAAGGGAAAGATGAACAAGTGGTGAAAGATTATTTAACAAACAGGCAAATATCGTCATCCAGCTCACAATTTATTAAATTTCTAAAAGACAATAATGTGAATGCGAAAGGGGAAGTTTGGTTTTTTGTTTAAACAACATGGTGGGGGAAAATTGAAATGGTGGGGGGAATTGTGTTTAAAAGAGGGTTAAAACACAGTAGGAGTTTCATTTATTTGCTAAAACTCTGAAGAAGAACATTGTAAGAAAAATGGCTGAACCAGTAGAAAATTCAACTCCATCAACAAGTAAAGTTTTACATTTTTCAAGTAAAGGAAAACGAATAACACATCCGGAATTGAGTGCTTTAGGTAAGGAACGGTGCAGGAAAGAAAAAATGGCGTTCTATCAATTGCAACTTATAGTGCCTTCATTGACTGTCGGCAATACCAGGATACAAACATTGATGGGTGCAAAGAAATATATTTTAGAACTGTTGGACAAAATTGAAGTGTTAGAACACAAACTGAAGACAAATAAAACTACTGGTGTATGGAATCAGCCTAGTGAAATTCCTGTTTTAAAGATGGAACCTAATGAACTTCCTGATACTTATGCGTGGAATGCATTTAATGAACCTGATGAAGACTCCTATAAAGTATGAAGCTCCTGCTGTGTAAATGATGACGGGTAAAAAAATAAAAATATAAAAAAAATAAAACAGAAAAATACAAAAAAATTAGATGTAGAATAGAGAGCGGGGAATAGATCACTCTGTGGTAATGGAATAACATGCCACTTAGTGCTCTATTCCCCGTTCTCGCGTTAAGTTTATTTGACCTTGACCTATAAAAAACATGGTGGGGGAAAGCGTTTTGGTGGGGGAAAGTGGATAAAAGAGGTTCGACGCGTTGTTGTAGTCATTTCGCTCATAATATTCTTGTTTCTCACATCTCGCAGTAGAACCAGAATCATGGCAAGTGGAGACAATGTTTTGGACCTTACTACAACAAAAAAGGATCAACAACATTTGAAAGTCCAGAAAAGTCATTTTAAAGAGTCAGCTCAGGCAAGAGAGGCGAGAATAAGACAAAAATACTACAAACTGCAAAGGCTAATACCAGGAGTGCGATTGGGAGAAGTAAGGACTAGAACTATCGATATGGCCGCCGACTACATCAATCAACTACTTGTCGAGTTGGCCATAAAGAATGAAAGAATACAGCAGTTGGAATATGAATGCAAAAGAATTCTACTACAAGAAGATGAAGAACCTATGAACTGTGTAATGAAAGACAGTGAATAAAGAAGAAGTGGAAGAAGCTACAAAATTATTTAAAATTTTATGTGTTAGTAAAAACAATTGGTTATTAATTGGACTTGATATAAACAGTGATGAGGTTAAAAAAAAACAATGAAAAATTGACATTTAATAATTGGTTGCTAATTGGACTTACATTAGAGAGTGGGGAATAGATCACTTTGTGGTAATGGACTAACATGCCACTTAGTGCTCTATTCCCCATTCTCGCTTTAGGAGGTGTTGACCTTGACCTATTAAAATAGTCATATATAAGTAGCCGCACAAGAGGGTCTCCTTTATTCATTCGGAATGGCTCCCGTGGATAACACTGACTATCCTAGGAAACCTATTTTTGAAATATTATATAAAATTCAACAAGAAGATCTCGGCATGGGAGATTCGGATGACGACAACTCAGAAGCGGAAAGTGTTGACAGTATGGAAGAAGAATTAACAAGTGAGGCGCATGAAGATGTGCAAATAGACTTGACAGAGAATGAATACCCACCACCATTGGGATTTGAAGATGTCCATCACGAAACTCCAACATCTAGTCACGATCCTGATGTAGAATCAATACGTCAAAGATTGGTTTTCTGCGCAAGACGATTATTCCCGTCAGAT
>CM061534.1:175293299-175453662 GCA_030545055.2 Neoaliturus tenellus | reverse complement strand
GTCTTGATCCAATATGTTCAGTACGATGTCTGAAATGAAACTGGTGTTTAATGGTAGGTATATCAAGTTTTGTGGCTTCTCAACAATTTTAAAACCTGGAGCAACTGTTGGATAAAATGTATGTAAGATATGCTGATTTACTCCTTCTCTATATGATCCATGTATAATATTACATGTTACATCAATACTATTTACTTTTAATATTGTAACAGTTGTATTACCTGAATGAGTAGTTCCAGGAGTTAAGATTTTCTTTTTTGTATCTGTAAATCCAAGTAAACTGCCAATAGAGTTTTTCATTCCGACATCTATATAATATTTTGAAGTTATTTCTGCTTTTAAAGTATTATTGTTTCCTTTGATTGTGATATTATCTTCTCCGAGTTTTTTCTGTAATAATTGGTTTATATCATCAATTTCATAAGCTCCAGTAGGAAATGTAATTATTTTCAATTCTGAGTATTTTCCTGCAGCATCCTTAGTTTCATAATAATGTAGTAAATTGTTTTTTCCTTCTGTAACATTAGGAATTGAATTGTAGGTAGTCAAATCAAGTAATGCCGCTTCCCATAATCTTTCCTTGGATAAACGCAATGCTGGGAATAGAGTACTTTTTAAAGTGGATGAATTTCCACTCAGTGACACTGTATACGATGACATCTTAAAGGTGACTGACACTTTTCGCTAGAAACTCCAAACATAAATGTCCACATATTTCAGTATTGTTAGGTTGTTCTCTTTTGTAATTGTAAAAAATGTTTTTGGAGTTTTGAAAATAATGTTGAAGTTCTTTCGGCGGTGGTAGATTGCCAAAACTGTCAAAGTAGTAAACGGTTTGTCCGAGCTTTTTATAGCATACCCAATGAGTGCCTGGACCATAGGTGGAATCCAAATTTACTATTCCAGTTTCATTTTTCCATATTTTAGTTGGTAATGCATCTTTCATAAAAACTCCTCGAAAGAATGGTATTTTCAAACATTTTACATAATCATTTAACTGATGATTAGTTAAGGCTTTATTTGGAATTATCAATTGATTCTTTTTATTTAGTACACACGGTATGGTCTTAGGTATAAACCTGCTCCGTTTTTTACCATTGACCAAACAGAAGCCTTTTTTACTTTTGCTTTACGAGTTCTACGACGTCTCTTTCTAATATTTCCACCTTTTTTAGGAGCTCTTCTTTTTGCAGGTCTTCCTCTGCGACGTCGTCTTCCACCACCAAACTTAGCTTTTGTCTTCATGGCTGTTGTTACTGCCCAAGCCGCTGCTTTTTCTGCAATACTTGCGTCACTTGATTTTACTCTTTGCCAAGCTTTTTCTGCTAGAATTTTATCTGCTATTGATCTATTTGTTGAATCTTTAAACTTTGAATATGCTATATCGTGTTGTTTGCAAGCTTGATCTAATTTATTAATTCCAGGATCTCCTCTTGCTAAACGTTTTGCCAACTTAGTTCCAGGTCCACAATATTGATAACCTCCAGGAATATGTAATTCGTATGGTAGAGCGTCTATCGCTCGATTTACAATACCACCAACAGGTATCCGTTTAAGCAGGGATAACGCAGCTGAAGTTATACCACGTCCTCTCTTGTTGCTGTCTTGATGATGACTGAGTGATACAGCCTTCATTATGTAGTCTTATATAAACTGGCGTGTTTACTCCACAAGATACTTTACATAAATGAATAAGTTATGTATAATTTTATATATTTAAACACTTAGTTATTCAAATTAATGATATACTGATTTATAATTCTATTTTTAATCCAAGCTTCCCGTTCATCGGGTTGAATTATCACATGACTCGTTGTACTAGCTATATGATTATGGGTATCAATAAGTAAATTGCCCACTATTCTTATTAAACAATCTAAATTTACAGCATCTTTTGGATGTTGAGGATCATGTAATTGCATAATACGTTTATCATTACATGTGTAAGCTGTTGAATCACTTTTTGATGTTTTTATGACTTGTCCGATAGTAGCAGCATCATTTGAATCTTCACCTGGTAAAATATTAATTATTTTCTTCATCTTTGCATCATATTGGGTCCCAAAGTGTTTATCCCAAGTTATTGTTTGTTTCATTGTAACACAATCATTTTCTTCGTAACCAGGATAAATATCTTTTATTCTTCTATTACGACCATTGTATGTACCTAATGCACCACCACTCGCAATTAATGTTTGTACCATTAGAGGTACATCTGAATCTTTTATACCAAATCTTCCATTTGTTATTGTTTTATGTCCTGCATCCTATTCATCATTATTTCCTTGCATTAAATTAAACTTTTCATTTCCATGTATAAATTTATCTCCCCGCTTTAACACGGCATCTTCATGTTTTACAAAATTGGATGTTTCCTTTTTTAATTCTTTAGATAATTGTTCCATAGTAACAGCATCTTTTGGTTGAGAACCAAACTTTACATTTGTCAATGTTTTACCATGACAATCGATTTCATTAACATCTTGTAAAATACAGTTGTCTTTGATGTATTTTAGGTTTACAGCATCACCGTCTTCCTTTGGGTATCCAATGTCATTTATAATAAATTTATAAAAAGAATATCCATGTTTAGTTTTTTCCGGTATTATAGAATGTAAATATTCTTTATTAACTGAATCTTTATCATTTTTGGGATTTCCCACGTTGGTTATTCTATAATTTCCAGCATCATATGTTTGTCCATCTTTTAAGTTGTTACCCCATTGCAATTTTAAAGTATTTGAAAGTTCAGATGATAAGTACTCTTTAGTAATTGCATCAGAACCTTCAGTTGGTTTACCAACATTAATTAATCTATGTGATTTAACATCATAAGTATTCTTATGTAATTTCAATGATGTTGAAGTAGCTTCTTTTACTGTCTTTAAATTTGCTCCATCAGTATCTTCTTCTGGATCTTTAACTAATTTTAAACGTTTATTACTTATGTTATAGTCACCTTCAGGTGTTTGCGGTAATCCGCTTCTTTTTCTGTCTTCTCCAACTTGCACTCCTAATGCGGAGTAGCGTCCGAACTTGTCGACGCTCATGTTAGAACTGATACATCTTATACTTGTAACTTCTTTATATTTGCGGATAATTATACAATTATGCCACGATTTTTAAGTTCATCAACTAGAGCCACCCATTCATTATTTAAACCAGTATGACCGGCTTCCATAGCTTCATGCAATAGTCTCATTCTGTCAACTAATTTATTGATGTCGTTGTAATAGATAACATTTGTATTGTATAGATTTTTCATTAATCCTTTACCAGATGTTGAAGTATCTCCTTTACTCTTTTTACCATGTTGTTCCAGAAGTGATAAATCCATAAGTGATAAAGATTTTCTTTTTAAAGGTTGTCTCACAGCCGGTGTGGTACGTAATGTTGGTAATTTTCGTGGGGGAAACAATTTTTTTATAACAATACTATATTTTGTTGCACGTGAACGATTAATCATTGCATCCTTTGAGTAGTTTCTTTTATGAGCGTTAGTAATTTGTAAAATTTCTTTAAAAGTATTTAAATCTTTTGCTGAATATTTTATTGGTATATTTTTAAAAATTAATTCATATAATCCTTTTGTTCCTTTATATCTATGATCACCAATAATGATATAATCGTCTTGAGTTACTTCAAGCTTAGAGTTACCAATTTTCAATTCATTTCCATCAATTCTTGCTCCATATACATGTGATTTACTTAAATTTGGATTTGATTTCATGTCATGTAGCATTTTCATTATATATTTTCGTCCAAGAGGTCCATGTTGTAATATATCACTACTCAATTGAGTTAAATTTGGAATAGATTGTTCAGCTTCAGGTATTGGCTGTTCTTCTTCCTTTTCAACAATTGGTTCTTCTTCTTCTTTTGTTTCTTCTTGCTCACTAGCACTTGTATATGAATCATCATCTTCTTCTTTTTTTAATGCTTGTACTTCTTGTTTAGAAACTGGTAGTAAAACATCTCCTTCATAACGAGGTTTACCAATAGTTTCTGATATCTGTTTTAAAGGTTCCGTGATAGGTTTAAATGTATTCTCTAAAAATTCTTCTCTTTCACTTAAACCCATCCTTAATGCACGATTCTTTATCCTAATAGAATCACTGAGTGATTTTATTTCTTTTAATAGTTTTTCTTGATTCACCATGTTTACACTGTGAAGTTCAACGTGTTACTAGATGTAGCATAGGTAGTTCAACGTATTAATACAAATTTATCCAATCCTATACGATATCTACCATTTTTAATATCTTCTTCTTTCATAATAACGAGAAATCCATATTTTTCATTCCATGCTTTACCACACATTTCTTTAAATTTATCAAATGGCATATCCGCATTAACATGATCATTATATATATGCTTTAAATTTGTCTCATCTTGCTTAAAGATGATCAACATATTTGCATTGTCTCTTATAAGTTGTTTTGGAATTTTACTGTATGTTTGACCAATATAAATGCTATCAATATTATTATGTCTTCCCATAGCAAAATAATTTCTTATAGTATCGTGATTTTCACAAGAAACATCGTCAAATATAAAAATGGAAAATGGTTTTGCTTCACTTGGTTGCATTATTGTTTCACTAGCATTAAACTTGTAGAAATTCACTTCAGGTACACTTGCAAGTATTTTATCTAATAATTGATATTTTGGTTGTTGCAATGATTTTGAAAAAATATATATATTGTTAAAGCGTAAACCTTTAGGATTAGTTATAAGGTTAAAGACAACATTAGTTTTTCCACAATTTGAAGGACCAGTTATTAAACATCTTATAGTATTTGGTAGTAATTCACCATGTTTACCATGATTTAACTTATTATTGTCAACTGTCAATTCATCAATATTATTAATATTAAATCGATCTTTTTGTTGTACAATCTCCATCTTGTTTAAAGGTTAAACACATAATGAGCTATTTAATAACTATACCAAGTCTTTTGAAGGAATCCAAGAGTCTTCACTTTTATCAAATCCTAACCACCTAACTTTAACCATATCCTTTTTCCTTTGTAAAACCTTTTCAACAAGATATACATCACCAACTGTTGATTTTAACAACTCATGTCCATAGAATCCACCTTGAAGTAATTCACCCTTATTATCCTTTAAAATGTAAGTTTCAGGTATAGTTGGTTGCACTTTATAAATTGTAAATACTTCATTAGTCCAATTTGGCAGATATCTTTTACTAAATACACCTTTGTATTTGCTTATACGAACTTTATCATTAACCTTAAACTTTTTTGGTTGTAACTTTTCTATTTTTGGTGTTGTATTATTTTTGATGCGTTGTAATACAATTTTAGCATTAGCACTGTTTACTTGGATAGGTTTCATTCCAATGGTGCGATGATATTTGTTGTTATACTCTTTTATAAGTTGTGGTAATATGTCATACCACACATATGATCCTCGTTTTGAAAATTGTTTATACATAGCTCCTTTTAATGTTCTATTAAATCTTTCAATTATTGAAGCTTTAACTTCAGAATTTGTAGAATAATGATTTATTTTATATTTTTTCATCAAAGCTCCAAAATCTTTATTAAAATATTCTTTTCCATCATCCGTTTGTAAATGTTTAATTTTAAATTTATTTCTTTGTATTGTTGTCTCCATAGCTTTGGTAACACTTTTACCAGTCTTGTCCTTCAACGGTAAAGCATCAGCTATTTTAGTAAAACAGTCTATAATTGTTAAAATATATTTAAATCCTTTGTTTAATTTACTGTGTGGTATCATTTCAATAAGATCAGCTTGGTAAAGATCATTCATTCCTTTAATGATTGTACTTCTTCTTGGAAATCTTCTTCTTGCTGGTTTATGTAGTTCATTTACAATCTTATCCTTTACGCTTTCCATCTTAAAGTGTTGCTTGCACACTGTTTGTAGAAATACTGATCCATACAATGGTTTATTCTCTTATATATATAGTTGAAATATGGGTCAAGGTCATTTAATATTAGTGTAAAAAAGAGGGAACATGGCATTGGGCTTGCCATGTCCCCTCTTTTTTACGGAAAGGAAAAAGGAAGAAGGTAAAGGACGAAGAATAGGTTTACTGGTTGATAGGGTTTAAGGAATAGTGGCCAAATGGTAGAGTATTAATTTTATCTTCTAAAATATATCGCTTGTCGTCTTTGTATTTTAATGCCCACTTTGTTTGTTTGACACTAAAAAGTTGGTGGTTATAACTTCTAATAGTGTTGAATGTTGCAGTTGTTTCAACATTTTCAAACAAACATCTTTTATAATGTTGAAACTGTACATTCTTCTTTAGGAAAGATGTCTTTATTCCTTTGGCTTTCTTCGTGACTTGATGTTCGTTCCTTTCGTTTATGTACAGTTGAAACGAATACAGTTTGGACATCAATGCTACAATTTCCATCATTGGCACACCATTTGTTTCATCTTTAAATTTTCCCAATACTTTTTTGTTTTTGTCATAGTCATAATTTGGATGGTCCTTAGGATAATCGGAAAAATCAAAATCATCTTTATATACAAAGGTTCGTAAATCCTCATACATGTCATTTGTTTTAATCCAGTAAATAAGTGCGTCTGTATCCATATATGCAATACCAATGTTATCTCTTCCATAATAATTAACCATCTTCTTATAATGAAACTCGTACATGTGTGTTTTAGAAATATCTAATATTGACATTCCAAGATATAAAGGACGATCCAATAGAACTGATTTTTTGTTCATAGAAATGACGACAAGATTTTCATTTATAATTACGGATGAACCAAAGTTTGGTTGTTGCACTAGTTTCTGTAATTTTACTGGATCAGTTACTAATTTGATATTCTTATGTTTCCTTTTGTTTTCTAAAGTCTTGCCAAATATTGCATTGTTCATCAGTTTGAAGAAATCCTTTTGAAAACTTGACGTAGCGGCAGCTCTTCTTCTTGTATTGTTGTCAATGTATGGTTTCAACCAACAAGATTGAGAGAATTGTAGTATTCGATTAATTTTTGTAATTTTTAATCCCAAGTCTAAAGCCTGTTGTATCATCCAATAATGTCCAACATACCTAGACTTATTGTTTAAAGTCATTAATAATTTCGGCCATCTTCCAGTAGGGGAAATTTCAGTCTTTGGAAGAAGTGGTAAATCGTAATGATGATCGTGAAGATGTTCAGGATATTCAAAATCAACATCAAAAATGTAACCAGTTTCACCATGCTTTGGTAAATCCATAATGTTTCCAATCGATTCTGGATCTATCCATTTAAAATTATCATATGGAAGGGGATTTGACATTGCCCATCCGTATAAGTTATTTGCATCGAAATAACCTAGGAATGTCGTTGGTTTTGATGCATCATAATAGGGCAGATACTTGTTATTCGCCTTAACATGTCTGGTTACACTTTGTGTCAATCCCCCTCGAACTCCTGATTCTAACATCAAAACCATATCTATATCAGTAAGAAGTTGTAATTTACAATTTGTTTCTTTCAACATGGCTTGCCATGCTAGTCCAGGTGAAGTGTATGAATGAAGAGGGTCCAATCCATATGCTGCAAAACACGTATTTCTAAATTCTTCCATTATATCACATAATAAAGTTACATTTAATTTAACATAGAAATCTGAATATTCTCCCAATGTTGTAAATCCTAATTCATTCCATACTTTACATGCATGATTATAATCCTCTTGAGATATGTCCATGTCGTATAGTTTACTTTTAAATTCTTCTTTTGGCGGAAGTGATGTTTCATTAAACTTTTCTAAACTGTCTATATAATCATATGGGAAAACACCTTTCCGAAGTACGAGATCCAGTTTGTCGTTACTTACAATCTTCTTTGTTTCAATAAAATCTTGTTTCCTTAAATTTTCAGAAAGTTTAGACAAACTCGACGGCATAAATTGGTAGGAGTCTAAGAATCTTAATTTGACATTTCCAACTGTTTTAGAGAAACTTATAAATTTTTCTGAAGTTTCAGCCAACACATCTATCGAACCATCGTCTCTTCCTAATTCAGGTATTATAAAATGAGCATCATACCCACTGAGGTTATGCAGAACCACAGGAATAAATAGTGGTAAACGATAGCTCAAATTACATTTATTACAAGCAGCACCCCTGTAATAACCTGTAAGGTGGTCATGATCTTTAACTTTATAATTGTCAATGGTAAATTCATTTTTACATAAGAAACAATGAGTTGCATTTTCATGTTGAATTTCCTCTTCTTCCTCCATCGGTTTCATTGGTATGATATTTGTATATAATCTTTGTACATTTTCAGCTATTAAATATAAATGGTCAAGAAATATTGTTTCCACATTTTCACCACGATATACTAGAGGTTCTGAAGTTAATCCATATTGGTTTAAATGTTCTTCTGATAATGTTGATTTAACCATTAAACAAAAACTATTTGGTTTATGCATTTGATATTTGACACTTTTTCTAGCTTCACAATTTTCATCTTCTATAGGAATTAGTGTTGATTCAAAATCCGCATATACAACTATAGGGATACGATATTGATGATGAACTTTTTGAAATGTAACAAATGCTCTGCTTTCTGAAGGTAAAATAATTTTTGCTTCATAATTATTGTTACATAATCTTTTGTGCTCTTGTAACCATTCCATTCCTTGTCTTCCTTCTCGTTGGAAATTAAAACATCTTTTGCAAATCAGCTTTTTGTTTCGATTTTTTGAAAGTTGTTTATTAACAAGAGAGTCAAATTTCTTTATATACACATAATGAGATACATCTCCTTGTGTTAGTAGTAGTAAATCTGTATGATCTGCTAGCTCTTCTTTAGCAATACGTAAAGGATAAACTTTATTTGAACTATCTAATCCAAAAACATTAATAGATGTGCCGGGATTTTTCTTCTCAAATTTTGATATATCTTTTAGTGATACAGGATAACTAATTCCTTGAAAGTTATATCTATATCTTTGATTTTCATAGTGCTGGTTTGGTTCATTACAATGATTTGGTACAAATTTACATGTCATCGCATATCTAAAACATTCGTTATCTTGATTTTTCACATTAACACATGATCTTGTATCCTCAATTATTTTTGGTAAACGAATATAACTAGATCCCATTAGTCCATATCCATGTTTATGAACTCTTATATCTAATCCTTCAATACTTATAAGACTCCACCCTGATCCTCGTCCTTCATGTTCCTGAATTTTAGTTAATATTTCTTCTATACATTTTTCAACTATTGAATCAATGTCTGAACTTCCTATGATAGTTTGATTTTTAGTTATAAATCCTCTTGGTGATAATTCTTCTTGTACATTTATAAACATAGCTTCTAGTAGTAATCCAAATTTGAGAAAATTTAATCTTTTTAATTCTTCTTTTAAAGTTCTACTGATGATTGGTTTTGCTTCTCTAATAAATTCTTCTAAGTTTAAATCTTCATTTTGAATCTTATGATGCATTACTACCTTTCCGGGTAAAGCTGATACTTGTAAATTTGGTAAAGTTGTTGTAGGTCTTGCTGTTATTTCATTTTGTTCTTCTTGTTCTTCTTGTTCTTCTTGTTCTTCTTGTTCTTCTTGTTCTTCTATGTTGTTGTGAATTAGTTCCTTATGTATTTCTAACAGAATATCATCATTAAACGATTCCAAACATTTATCGCAATGATACATGTTTGGTGGTGTTTACTCTTCAAAATTTCGCCAAGAAATGAAATGAGCTCTCCCTTTCCTTCTTTTATAATAGTTCCCCCACTACTATTTCATCTTCTTCTTCTTCACTTTCAGAAGAAAACAAACGTCTTGGACAAAATATTAATCTTCTACAAACAGATTCTTCATTAGTATTCTCTATATGAATTGGAGTTTTAATATGTATTTCCTCATATTCAAATGATGACGAAGACTCTGATATTACTACATCCAAATCCAAATTTTCATTCTCCACATCATTGGCATTTTCTTCTTCTGATGTTGTTATATCCACATCCATATCATTTATAGTTTCTACTTCTGATGTTTCGCTATTATTTTCATCTTCTTCCATATTAAAATCCTCTAATTGAATTTTATACAATATTTCAATCAGAGATTTCCTTGGATAATCGGTGTTGTCCACAGGAGCCATTTTCAGTAAATGAGGAATAACTGTTTTTGATCCGGCTTATATGATATTTTGCTAAGTATGTCAAGGTCATTTTTGATTAAGCGAGAACTGGGAATAGATCACTAAGCAGCATGATGATTCATTACTACAAAGTGATCTATTCCCCATTCTCTAAGAAGTGTCCAATCAATAACCAAAGTCCAAGTTCATTTTTTTTGTTTTGTTTAATTTAAGTCTTTTACATCTTCTTCTTTTATTACACAATTTATAGGTTCACTGTTCGATGTTTCAATATGTTGTTTTATCTTGTACTCCAGCTCTTCTATTCTTGCTTCCTTTATCATTAATTCCGATTGTAAGTAACTGATGTAATCAGCCGCTATGTCTACAGTTCTTGATCTTATTTCTCCTAACTTAACACCAGGAATCAATCTCTGTAGTTTGTAAAATCTCAACCTTATTCTTGACTCTCTTACTTTAGCCATTTCTCGAAATCTTTGTTTTCTATCTTCTTTGCTTGTGGTTAAGTCCATACTTCTGACAAGTTTACTTTCAGAGTGATTCCTCTATAGTAGGCTTGTCCTTTATACACTTTCCCCCACCATTTTCAATTTCCCCCACCCTACTAATGTAGGTCAAGGTCATCCAATATAACGCGAGAACGAGGAATAGAGCACTAAGTGGCATGTTAGTCCATTACCACAAAGTGATCTATTCCTCGCTCTCTATTCTACATCTACTTTTTTTTCATTTTACTATTTTATAATTTTTTTTGTTTTGTTTTTCTTGGGGGGAATGAGTGTTTACTTTTTACAATGTTCATTCTTCTTCTCCAACTTTTCAATTCTTTCTAACAACTCCAACAAATATGCATTGGTTGCTTCCAAAGTTTTTATTCTAGTACATCCCACTTTAATAGAGGGAACTGTTAACTATAATTTTGTAAATTCTATCCTTTCTTTCTTGCACCTTTCTCTCATGTATGTGTTTTTCCTGATTCTTCCTGATTGAGCTGATATTAACTTATTACAATCTGTATGGGGCTTTGATACTTTAAATACTGATGTACAAAAATGAGTTGATGTTGTCGGCTGTTGATTTTCATACAAATTTTGTGTTGAAGTAGTGATTTGTTGATTTTCATACCAATTTACACTTGAAGTGGCAGGTTGCTGATTTTCATACCAAATTGAACTTGAAGTACTAGGTAGCTGATTTTCATACCAATTTGAATTTGAAGTACTAGGCTTCTGATTTTCATAACAATTTAAACTTGAAGTATTTGGTTGATGCCAATCCTCAGATGTCAATACAGGTGTTGTGGAAGGATGCTCCATCGTTGTATAGAGTGAATTCTGTTCTACAATTTTGCCGGTTTTATCTCATTTCCCCCACCACTAACTTGTACATTTCCCCCCACCACAATAATTTTCTTCTTTTCACATTTCAAATTTTGTACCAGACTTCTAATGTTACATCTGCATCTTCTTCCTTCACATACTTAATAAATTCTGGGCTTCTTGAAGTAGTATTTGGAGTATTGAGGTAGTTCATCACCTTCACATGGCTTTCTTCATTATGGGTGTAACAAACTACTTGAACTAACATGTTACTATCTTCTTTCGATTTGATAAATTCTGCAACTGAGGTCCATTCCTCGTATTTAATTTTGAAATGCTGAACTTCAAACTGCATGTTGTTTGAACAAATGCTGCAACAATATTAAAAGTCTCTTCAAACAACCTGCGTTTATACTTGTTCCCCCACCACTTTATAATCTCCACTCCTTTCCCCCACCTTCTTCATATGTAGAAGGGGTATTATGATTTCAATGCACTATACTTAATAAATTCAAACAAATTTTGTGCACAAATGTTACATTTTTTCTTAACTGTTTCAAATTTCATCACTTGGCCTTTTACAAGGTGAACTAATTTACCTCCATCATCTTCAAATTGTTCAAAATCTAAAACAGATGCTTTTCCACAATCATGACACATTTGTGTTCCATCTTCAAAAATGTAAGCAAGATAAATACCAAATCCACAATTGTCCTTCTTAAATTTGATGAGCATTTCACGAATTGGTTGAGGTATTTCACATTTATTTGTTCTTATTATATGATGGTAAAGAAACCCATTATTAATAATTTGTTGTAAACACAAAACTAACAAGCTGTCCATAGTGTTAGACTTGTACTGAAAGTTATTTCCATAACTATCTCTTTATATGCTCTTACTCCCACCACTTTTATGTAGGTCAAGGTCATCGGATATTAAGCGAGAACTGGGAATAGATCACTAAGTGGCATGTTATTACATTACCACAAAGTGATCTATTCCCTATTCTCTAAAAGGGGTGCTGATAATTTAGATTCCTAAAATTTCTTTTCCTTCTTCTTCACCTTCTTGAACAGTTGTATTACCAGACATGTGTGATATTAATTTCTTCAATTCTCGATTTTCCATTTCTAATCTTTTCAATTTTAGATCTCTTGCTTCAACTTGTAATTTCAAAAATTTGATATAACTTCCAGCCCAGTGGAGAGTTTTCAATCTTGGTGCTCCAAGTTCAATTCCTGGTATTTGAAATTGTAGTCTATTGAATTCCATCTTCATATCTTCTCGGTCTTGTCTTTCTTTTTCTAGTCGTTTTAATCTTTGTTTTTCCCTGAAGGAAGAAGTCGGATCATAAGGTACATGATGAAACATTTTGATCAAC
Organism: Neoaliturus tenellus; assembly: GCA_030545055.2. Lineage (NCBI taxonomy): Eukaryota > Metazoa > Arthropoda > Insecta > Hemiptera > Cicadellidae > Neoaliturus > Neoaliturus tenellus. The sequence continues at coordinate 175,440,838 of CM061534.1, read as the reverse complement.
AATTTCTCGAAGAGTGAGCTTCTACACAGATAGTCAACACATTTATCCACATTCCCCCACCAAATTTAAGTCAGTAGTGGGGAGATGCCAATGGTGGGGAGACGTCAGTGGTGGGGAGAGTTATACTAATGTAATGGTTATTTCTACCGTTACACTCGCTCCATTCTCGAAAAGATATTTGTAATATGGTTCTGGATATTGTTCTCTTTCAGATCCTGCATGTTCTTGAATAAAGTCGAAAGCCAATCTTTTTGAATAATCATTATGAAACACTTCTCTCACACAAACAAGAATTTTTTCTTCCAAAAATTTCACTTGAACTAATGGTATTTTGCTTACATCGTCCTTGTCCATGATGGGTAGCTTGTAGGTAAAAGTATTAGGTGGTAGTTTTTGTGGTTTATCGAGTAGAGAACAAAATTTTCTGTACAATTTCTCCTCAATGTCTGGAAAACGATGTATATCAAACAGATTGTAGTATGAAGGATCAAAAGGTATTTTACGAAACATCTTCAGTCACTAGTCTCCCTAAGACTGATCTCCTGCACAAATATTTAACACATTTATAAACATTCCCCCACCAACTTTTAACTTGTGGTAGGGATATTTTTCCCCCACTACTTCTTCAAAATGGTGGGGGTACCTTAGTCCAATTCAGATTCAGATTCAGAAGACAGTAAAGGTGATATGGGTGATTCCAACGATGAATCCAATATAAATATTTCAATAGCTTCCTTAATTATATCTTCATCACTATCGTTTATCATTTCTTCAAATATTTCTTGTTCAATCTGTACCATTTCTTCCTCTTCCATCGTAGAATCATTATTAGTTTCATTATAATTTTCCTCTATGTTTTCTTCCTGTATTTCATTTGTGCTTTCAAAAACATCTTTAACTTCAAAATAATTAATAAATGGAGTATCTTTAGACAACATGTTTATTTACTACTTCTTTTACTTCAAATAACAAACTATGTATCGCTTACTTAGTCTTACATATACTCCTACCCCCACTATTTTTGCAAAACAAAGGAATGGGAGGGGGGTTAGTATCTATTCTTCTCTATCTAGGTTATATTTCATTGCTGTCACATCTACTATAATTTTCTGCTCTTCAATTTTATTGCGAATAAATATTGTCCAAGGAAATAGTTCATTAATATTGTTAATTGTTACTTTTATACTATACAAAATTTCAAAATGTTCTACTAATGAAACAAAAACAATAACTCCTAGCTCATTGTTTGCCATAATTTTTTCTTCAATTTTTATCCGTAAGTTTGTTATTAAACTCCATATATTAATATCATTGGCTATGAAACCATCAAGTCTGGTAAGCATCTTGATGCCGCAAGGTGTGGGTACAGACTAGAAACTTGGAGGTTCATAGCCTGCCTTTTTATCAATTTTAAAAATGGGGAGGGGGAAGGAATAAGGATTGGGAAGGGATAGGGTGTAGGGTGGGGGAAAGGTAATTTTGTTATTACACTACTTGTGCAAGAAAATAGCCACCAGTGTCCACACCTTGTTCATAGCACTCCATCATAGATTGTGCCCACTGCAACATGCGGTCTCTGTCATTTGGTGTGACAAGGAAAGAATGACTATCACCATACAATATAAAAGAGTCAATTCGTATATAACATCCTAAATTTAACCATTTATTAGCTTCAACCAAAAATGTTTCTATTGTATCAAATGGAAATTGTGGATCAATTGCTATAACTTTACGTTCTTCACTAAGTTCAACACTATAATCATCATCGTCTTCACTCTCACTCTCACTATCATTATTTAAAATGTCTTCAGGTTGTAGAAAAACATCGGAAATTTCAGAAGAATTAAAATGGTAATTCACATTAGGAGGCATATTTGCTGTGATGTACTTGACAGCACAAAGTGCAAGTACAGACTAAAAACCTGAAGGTTCATAGCCCGCCTTTTATAAATTTTAAATATGGGGAGGGGGAAGGAATAAGGATTGGGAAGGGATAGGGTGGAGGTGGGGAAAGGGTAATGTGGTTATTAAGCCACTTTCCAACTATGAATCCAATATAAATATTTCATTAGCTTCCTTACTTCAAATAACTAACTATGTATTGCTTACATGATAAAATTTCAATTTCATTAATTTCATTTTCACTGTCATCTTCACTGTCATCTTCACTGTCATCTTCAATTTCATCTTCACTGCTACTATCCATATTTTCTATCACATTTTCTTCATGTTCAATTTCATCTTCACTGTCATTTTCTTCTTGTTGTTGGAAATCATCTACTACATCATCTTCAGGTGGTTGAAAAACATCAGCGTTTTCAGAAGGATTAAAGTTTTCATTAGGGTAAGGAAGCATTTAAAAAAATAAAAATATTAAGACTGGCAGAAACAAAGCAACAAGAGCGGTGGAAGAAACCAGAATGAAACACTAGCCATAGCCGGCTCAGCTTTTATAACGGTATGCAAATGAGAGGGGTTACCAGCCGGTCATAACCGGTCATTGGTCCAGGAGGTGGGGGAAGAAATAGTGGGGGAAGGGGGGGGCTCCATTTTTTCGGGGGGGGGCTCCATTTTTTCGGGGGGGGGGGGTCATTGACCTTTCAGGTCCGGTCATTGACCTTAAGGAATGGGGACGGACACAGAACCCTCCTTTGCTTACTACTACACGGATCAAACTAGCCATGTAGCAGAACTTATTTCTGCTAAGTCGCATGTAAGCTAAATAGCTTACATCCCTAAATTTAAGTCTTAGGTGGCCCTGAAAAGGGCCGTTTCGCTGGGTTTGGTGGACTGCTATGGAGCTTAAGCCATAAAAAATAATGGACTTCACTGTTGTTTTCCAAATGGATTTCAGCAGGATCGGCTTGTATAAACTTGTACAAATTAAGTGCGCAAATATCGCATTTTTCTTCTTCTGGGATGATAAACTTGTATGACAAGTAAGATTTGTATTCATAAATTCCACCATCTATTATAAAATCCAATAATCCATTTCCTATTGCAGCCGAACCGCATTCTGGACACATATTTGTTCCATCCATAAATTTATACTGAAGGTAATGAAAAACTCCAAAATTTTCTTTATAAAAAGAATACACTTCTTCACGTAGTGTTAGTGGAAGGTTTGCATCTTGAAATGCAAGTTCCACCAACACTATATTTGAAACTATCTGTCGCAAACATAATTCTAATAGAGTAGGCATATTGCAGTGGTGGCCTCACGGATTGGAATGAAGACTCTGGAGTAGCTAGTGTAACGGTTAGATGTAGGTAGACAACCGGTCATGACCGGCCATTCACCTAGAGGAGTGGTAGGGGAAGGAGTGGTGGGGGAAGGAGTGGTGGGGGAAGGAGTGGTGGGGGAAGGAGTGGTGGGGGAAGGGGGGGGGCTCCATTTTTTCGGGGGGGGGGGGGGTCATTGACCTTTCCGGTCCAGTCATTGACCCGAAGGAATGCAGACAGACACAGAACCATCCTTTACTCACTACTCACATGAAAGTAGGTCACGAGTCTTAGAGTGTTAAAAAATAATGGGGGAGAAACACAACGCTATAACGCGTTGTGTTTCTCCCCCAGTATTTTTTTTTAAGCAATAATTTGGAAAAAGCTATGTGAATTTACTTGCTACGCCCCCACCTTGTAATACCATCCAGTTTGTGTCTGAGGAGATAGTCTTTAGAGTCTAACTCATAAACGGATTTCTCTTTGCGCAAGGATTCAATCACTTTAATATTATATCTTACGCCGTTACAAGTTGCCAAAATGTGTTCGTTGTCAATAACACTTTCAAAAAAATAGACACAACCTCTCTTAAGCCTATTTCCTTTCACACCAATAATTTTGGATTGGTATTCAACAGTGGGGGTTTCTGTCACTTGTGGTTCAGAAATGTGTTTTACGACATGTATACGGCAAAAACTTTCGTTTTTTACACATTTCCTCCCACAAGGTGATCCTTTCTTAATTCCCCTAGTAAGCATTTCAGGGCAAGTAGTGGGACGGCTAAATGCCCTACGACGCTGTTCTTGTAATAATTGAAATTGCTCTGAAGGAGCGGGTTTAGGAGTAGGTTTAGGAGCTGGTTTAGGAGCTGGTTTAGGAGCTGGTTTAGGAGCTGGTTTAGGAGCTGATTTAGGAGATGATTTAGTAGCAGGTTGAGAGGATTCAGTTTTGTGATAGGTATGATCTTCAGGTGTACTAAGTGGTGGGGTAGGAGGCAATGGTGATAGTGGGATAATGGGTGTGCTAAGACGATGAACAATGGTTTCAACGGAAGGGGTATTAGGATGGTGGTGAACTGGCTTCTGCGGTGGCGGCATAGTAGTTGATGGTGGTGCGGAGTCCTTTGAAGGCGAAGGCGAAGGCGGTGAAAAAATACTACGAAGTCTAGAAGTGTTGGTTGGCGGAAGAATAGCTCCAGAAGTTGAAGGTTGAGATGCAAGTCGGTTCTTGTAGCAATCAGGAAGGTTTTTGAGGCGAAGAGTTTTCTTAGGTACAGGAACAGCCGTAGTAGAAATAGAAGTCGAAGTAGAAGTAGTAGAAATAGTAGTCGGTAGAGAAGACATGGTTATAACTCCAAGTTCGCAGCGTAACGTCTGGAATCAGAATGAAACACTGGCCGCGGCTGGCTCGGCTTTTATAACGGTATGCAAATGAGAGGGGTTAGTAGCCGGTCATGACCGGTCATTGGCCCGGGAGGTGGGGGAAGGAGTGGGGGAAAGGGGGGGGGGGCTCCATTTTTTCGGGGGGGGGGCTCCATTTTTTCGGGGGGGGGGGTCATTGACCCTTCCAAAAGTGGGTCAAGGTCATTCAAGATTTATAATGATCCAAGGTGATGGGAACAGTAATACTGTTCCCACCACCCTGTTTGCCTAGCGGTTCCCACTCCCAACCCACTAGTTACGTTCTGCAAGGGAGGTCCCTGGGCCGTCCGCATCAAAGCGTAACTTCCCGTCCGCATCAAAGCGTAACCATTAATTTCAGGAAAACTGGAACAGTTAATGCAGAAACGCAACTCTAACCCCACCCAAACTAATCCCACCCATCATATTCCTAAACAAAATGCAAAAAAAAGTCCGGCTTGCGGATGTCCCACCCATTTTAAATGAAGTTCAACTGAACTTCTGAATTTACAGTTAATCTACCCCCTAACATCTAGCTGTAAGGCAAAACAAACATAAATTATTAGTACCAACACATCATTATTAAAAACCAAATAATTCAACACAACCAAATACCATCATTATTCTTAAAATTAATACACCTTAATGCTAAACACCTCTTAAAATTAATACACCTTAATGCTAAACCCAACTTATAACTAACATCGCAATGCGCAAATTCTTTCTTAAATTAAATGCAACTTACAACTAAAACACACACACACACACATACTACATTAAAAAAACGCAACATAGTTTAAGAAGTTCAAATATATATAGGCCTACTATATATTTGAAACCTCTTGCTGAATCGCCAACAACCTTTCGCTATGAAAGTTTGTTGGCGACTGACGCAAGAATTGGGCTCCTATCCCTCCTCGGTTCTTCAGTAGTGGGAGAAGTTGTTTCACTCCAGTACAGTATTCAATCCACTCCAGTTGACACCAGTGTAAAAGTAAACCAGAAGAGTGGGGAGCGGCGCATGCGCAGCGACTCAAAAACCAAGGTTTGAGGTTAGAATTATCCAAGTGAGGTTAGAATTATCCATGGTAGCTGCCATGTTTAGTTCGGTGACCGGGTGACCGGTCATTGGCCTGAAGGAGTGGGGGTAGGAGTGGGGGAAGGGGGGGGTCCCATTTTTTCGGGGGGGGGCTCCATTTTTTTTGGGGGGGGGGTCATTGACCTTTCCGGTCGGTCATTGCCCCGAAACCCCCTACTTCTCTTACTACTCTGGTGAAAGTCGGTCAACCAGTCATTTGCTCGGCATCTGCCGCCATCTGACTGGAGTTATTGCCTCTATAAAAGTGGGTTGTTTATCGCGCCACAAACATTCATTGCCTTGCATCCGCTCAGTCATCATCTCTCATTAGTTTTACGTTATGACTACTTCGTTTACTAGGTTTAAGGTTAGAATTATCCAATGGAATAGACTTCGTTACTTTTAGCATTCATATTGTTTGTTAATTCTAACCTACAAAATTACTACTCCGGCGTTTTGTTTTAATTTCTTTTACACTTCATTTTATATCTCAGTCTTCTTTTAACTTCTGAATGTAACACATCGGTTATAATGAATGCACAATGTTTAAAATTAAAGCTTTTGCGAACACAACACATATTACGAACTACTTCTAAACCTTCAATTTCAAAGTGTAAAACTAATTTAAAAAGAGTTAGAAAGAAGTACAGTTTTAATCCATTATACTCTTCCACAACTGCTCAGGTTAATGTTGATGATAGTGTCATTTACGACATTTTGCATTATATGTTACACTTCAATAACTTTCAACTTGTTACACCTATCGACTGTGTTCAACAAGTTTTTTTATTTTACCCCCACTGTTCCCTATATAAGGGCCCCAACAATAATTCCTACTTCATTATCTTCTATGCTTTTAAGCTGACAACATCTCTACTCTAAGTTATACTACAATAACAATGGAGACCAACCAAGAAAATGTTCAAGTTCAAGAAATATCATCAACAACTCATCCAAGGGAAAATCCTTCTAGAAATTCAACTTCAACAACTCCTCAGAACCCTGTACAAATTCCAGATGTATCTTCTACAACAATAAATGATGTAGAAGCTATTCTTCAGTCCCTTGTCGGTTTCGACTGACCTGTATGACAATCACCTATAAACTGAACTCTTAATAGTTCAGTCTTTTTTAAAACCCCCTCCATATGACCTTGAAGCAATTATCCCCTCTCCTTTATACACTAACTCCTACTTCGAAAATTAACACCATCTGCTCACCCCTTCTCCACCCCTTCATTTGATTTAGCCTCTCCCCACCTGAAGCTATATGGCATGGCATATGGCGACAGCAACTGATTTGCCATCTGGCCGATGGCAGCTGGCCGGCAGCGGCTGGCAAATGGCACGACTTCCGTTTTGAAAGTAACCAAACCCCACTACTACCTTGATCTCGGAAAGTTAGTTCTTAATGGAAAAAGTAACACAAATCACGGAACAAGCCCAAAGAAAAGGGCCAGGATAAGAAAATTACGGGGTATAGAACCTTCGTTTCCGACAAGTGGCAGTTTTGAATCACCGTCTACTAACACTGCACCAGGTGTTTTGACTTGTAAATACACAAAAAATAAATAAATAATAACATGGTTAACTCTACTACAAGGGAAACAAAAGACTTTTATATTGCCATCCTGGTCTGAAGATGTTCTCACTGAGCATGAAACGGCTGTAGTCTATACCTACAAATATTGGATCCTTAGACGGAGCTAAGTTAACTTAAACCACTCATTATGATCACTTCATCTGGCCAATTACAGCGATTGGGCACGTTGAACACTTTCACGTTGCTTATGGTAATATTTCTGGTAATTCTTGCTGTGGGTACAAGCGTAGGTTTGAAGCAACTGCCGAAGAGAACAGAGGCTGTATTGTGACTTTTTCCTTTTTAATTGATGATATTAGTAGTGAAGAAGTGGAGCTACTAGGTAAGTTCAATGACCTCTGAATGTTGTCATGAGATACTGCAACAGAGAGTGACGTCACCAAACCAGGTTGACAAGGTCTAGCAGTTGGTTCATCTGTTATCAACTATATTAATAACGTCATCAAGGTCAAAGTTACAAAAAAGTAAAGTATTAAGGCACTTTTGCAAGTACTCAAGGTCATAGCAAAAATGGAAACCTAAAATAGATTTTCTATCCACCTGTGGCCTCGCGGGACTTTATGTGAAAAATTGAAAAGCTGCCAAAAAAATGCCCTGATTCACGAAATTTTTTACATGTTAGTCCCTTAGCGAGCAAAGCACAGGGTTTAGGTAAAACCTCTATCTCTTGTCTTACATATAGAAATTTATCTACTCCCAGATTTGGAAACTCCTTTTCTCTTTTTTTTATGTATAGAAGCCACTAACTGTAGTTTATCTTAAAACAACTGCAAACAATTTTAGACGGTTATTAATTATCGTCTAATATATATTGGTTCTTGCCTTTAATAAATAAGTATTTGGCAATAAGATTTTAGAAAATAACTATATGCCTATATATTTTCTAACCTTACAGGTATTTGTGTTATTCTTAATAGATGTACAGTTTAAGTATATTGTTTTAATAATGAATTTAATATATGACTTTTAATAACGAATTAATGTAATTAAAAGGGTTTTACATAAAAAGTAATTGTGCACTCTGTAATTGTACAAAGTTTACCGTTCATCTCACTGCTTTGAAATTATTCTACGAGTTTCAAACATATAATATGTATTTAAATTAGACTCAAAATAGATTGACTCATCATGATTTGAGTCAAAAATATAAAACTTCTATTATTTAAAAGTCTTAATTATCAAGTTAAGATTTTTTTTATAACATAATATAGATATTTTCCAAAATATTTTCAATTTCAAGATTTGTTTTGAATTTTACTCCCTTTGATTTTCTTTTTCGTTTAGAGCTTTAAGCCACTGATCTTGAACTTTTATGCCCATAAATAATTACAAAACATAACTTTGAAAAATATATAACCTATTTTTATTTCATTTCACAGTGCAACTTGATTATTTATTACAATCTTATATTTTTTTTTTTAGTTTGAAGTAATCTTATATTATTATAAGTTTGAATCTAATAATTTTGAAATGGTTCAATGGATTTGTCATAAGTTAACATTTTTAACGAAATATTGTATTGTAGTATAGTTTATATTACAAAAATGTAACTTTTTCATCTTAATATAAACTTGGCCTTTTCCGGCCTTTGTTAATTATTTATAATGTGTTTTTGTGATATTGTTAGTTATAGTTGTTTATTAACTTTTATTCTCATTTTAGTTTCATTTTATGCAAATTTTAAAATTTTATTTTTTATAAACTCGTACGATAATTTAGTTCAATAATCATCATAGACTCAACTGTTTGTGATTGAAAGGTACTGATTCATCGTGTGACTGGTAACAACGTTACGAAAACCTGAGTTTTTCAACATAGCCCTAATTATTTATTCTGTTATGTTTATTTAGTATTAACAAACACGTTGTAAATGTGTAAATTTCAAGGAGGAAAATATATATATTTAAGAATATTTAAGATATATATTAAAGAATTAATTGTTAAATATACATATATTTATTATTATATAAACAATTGTTGATATAAATATAGTTTTAACTCCAAAGTAAAGAATTTGCAGCTGGCATGAAGGGACGCATACAAATTTTTTACATCCGCAAAAACATTTGAACAGTAAATCAGAGAGCCAGTTGCCGACATTTTAACAGCTGCTTGTGGGATTACTCGTGTAAGGAGCTTATCGCTGAGAATATCAACGGTTCTTAGGGAGCCATTTTGTAAGCTGTGCATATATACATTCTTATAAAGCATCTGACAATGATAAATAGTGTTTGAAATTTTTTATGTAATAAAGCTGTCTTAATTGAATACACGGTTTTAAGTGATAGTTAGAAAAGAACAGATTACCTGTTTTGTTAGTGCAATTTACAAATTTTATATTTTTCAAAATGCATTTAATTTACATTTTAATCATGGGCAGGATAAAACCAAAGAAAGACAAAGTGTAAGTTGATTAATGCGAGTGCAGTAATGAATGTCCTCACAACTCCATTTTGACTTATAACTGTGAATTGCCTGTTTTTTTTTCACTAGGTCTAATGGAACAATTAAAAATTAATGAATTGAATTTCTTCTGTATATTAATAGGCAAGCTTGTTTCTTTTCCTCCTTTTTTCTAAGCTGGTATGCATCTTTGGAGAAAGCGGCGTAAAAGTAAGGCGTAAGAAAGGTATTGTGCTATAGATGAGCAGAATCCCGTTTTAATTCACATCGGCCCACGAGGCTACGCCCTACAGGCTTTCAAAGTTTCAATGTTTATCATATAAGAGAAAGATAATTGAATGAACCATTAGACAGCTGTTGTAATAACAAATGCTAGTAAATCAGGATGAACAGATATTTCAGTTATCCTATACTCTAATACGATTATGGCATATATGTATGTATGTATAAATAAATGTTTGCACACAGATCTTAAAAACGGCTCGAACAATTTTCTTCAAACTTTGTAAATAACTTAGTTCTTGGATAAAAATAATGAAAATGTCTGTAATAAATTGTGTCTGTACGCAAGAAAAAATCTTATTTCTTTATAATAGTAGTGCCAAATTGCCGGTGCTGAGCCATGACGTCATCATGATGACGTCAGCAGTGATGACGTCATCAATGACGTCACGAATGACGTCACTAATGATGTCATATGACGTCACATGACGTCACATGACGTCACATAAATGACGTCATGGTGACGTCATTACCGCTGACGTCATCATGATGACGTCACTGACGTTAATTAGGTCAAGGTCACGCAGGAATACAAAAAAATTTTTTTTTGCACTTTTGCGATTCCTCAAAATATGGGGAGAATTTGAAATTTCTCGAGGAATCACAAAAGTGCAAAAAAAATTTTTTTTATTCCCTAGCGATCAGACTCTTGACCTAATATATCCGTCAGGGGTCATTGACCTTAACCCAGAACCGGCAAATAAAAAAATAAAAAAATTTTATATTTGACTTACTCACCGAGAGACTGAGAGCCGAAGAATAATTTCTTCAAACACCCGACAGTGCGACAAACGACACGCGATCCGAACAGCACCGCGTCCGAAGACGTACTGACTTGTACACAGACGGTATCCCAGGTACCCGGCTCAGTGGTGGGGATAAGGAGGTGGTGGGGGTAAAGTGGTTAGAAGGAAGAAAAATTTAATTTTTTACAAACAACTCGTCCCAGCCGGTCCTTTACCGGACATCTGTAACTCGGATTGGAAATATTTCCTGAGAAATATTTATTTTTTATTCTTTCTCAGGTGATCTTGGAACTTGGTCGGGAATTGGAGTCACCAACGTAACCTTACTGGCAAAAGTTAGCTCGTCTAAAAGTTTCTGAAACATTTTATCATCCATAGTAATATTTGTGTCCCTTGAGTAAAATTTTGGATTATTTTTGAAGCAACGTTTCATATTTGTTAAAGTGGAAGTCTTGGACACCTTAACAGAATTATTTTGCTTGGCCAGCAAAAATTTTACTCTTAATAATTTTTCTCGCAAAGTTTCAGCCATAGATGTGTTTCACAGTAAGGTTTGGATATAACTGAAACACTTAGTCAAGTGTTGGACCTTAGCTGGAAGTAGTGGGGGAACAGGGTTATAGTGGGGGGAATGAATAGTGGAGGGGGTAATGCAGACTGTTGTTGCCAAGTGTAGAAACAGTTTGCTGGGAACTTTCCAAGGAGTAACACGTACTGTGCAGAAAATTAACCGAGAGACTTGTGTAAAATTTAACTCCAAGAAATATTTAATGTAAGACTAAAAGAGGTAGAGCCAAATGAAAAATAATTTTGTAGGAGATGGGCATGGATCAGTTTTGTAGTAAAGTTCAAAATCCACTTGTGTGGAATAAAATTAAATTGTGAGCGAAAAATATTTAGCCACACCTGCAAAATACAAGTGTAGGAAAATATTAAGACACCTGTATAGCTAAATAAAAATTAATTTTGTATGAAACAGTCTTCCAGCATTTCAGTTTCTAAGTCTTAACGAGTAAGGAATAAAATATTAAATAAGGAGTGGAAAATAATTTGTTAAGTAAACGTAAGTGTAGCAGTGTAACAAAAATTAATTTCGTGCAAAACAGGCTAGGTTCTGTTTTGCTAAGTTTAATAAGAAGGAAATATAAAAATTTACACACAGAAAAGTCCCGCGGCGGCGAGGTGTGGCGTGTTTGTTGGCTTGCAATAAACTGACTTACCTTCTGTTGAGCTACATTTGGCCAGTTGGCCAAGAAACCAGTCTGTTATATAAGCATTATGTAACCGTCTCTGCCGGCTGTGCTGAATCCGGCAAGCTAATATATTATTCTATAGTACACCTGACTTGGACTGAAAATATTCTAAGTCCCAAGACCCCTCCCCCTCCCCCTCCCCCCCCCCAGCTCCGGACGAGAAGTGAGCCCCCCCCCCGGGGGAGGAGGAGGAGGAGATGTCATAGCCCGAGGCGTTGCCATACCTTGAGGCGCTATTGGCACTTAACCGGTGACATGTGTTGTATAATGAGATCCGGTTAGTAATGTATTCAGGTGTGGCTCTTGGAGATTGTCCAATGCCGCAAACAAGTACGTGTCGAGGTCTGCCTGTTTACGTAACCAGGTCCGGTTCCACCACTCCTGACCGGCCCAGCTTCGATTCTCTGAGGCTTAGCTTCTTCGCAGTTGCTTTCAAACACTTCAGCTGAGTGGTTGAAGCTCTGCCCTACAGGATTCGCAATGTAATGTTGGCACCGCATTATATTGGGAATTCTTTTAGTCTAAGGCATGGCATGTGTAGTTTTAAGAAATATTTTATTTTGCGCTTGCTGCTTCTGCTAGGTCTTGGTGTTGGATTTATTTAGTCTAAGTGTTGTGTGTTGAAAAATATTATTTTGTACTAATCTTCACAGGTCGAAATTTTTTAAAATTCGTATCTTGGAGGTACTCCTCCGTAAATTGGCAGTTAAAGTGTTAGGTTTTATGAGACTTTACAGTCTCTGTAAAATAAAAATTTTTCGAGGTTTAGAACCTCAAGAATTATTTGTTACCAACAATAGTATGGTGTCTAACGAGCCTGGGGGTAGGCCCCTGGGGAGCCACCGTTAGGCCATCGGCCAACGGCGCTGCTGGACCTCATCACTTGTCACTGAGCCTCATATTGGGGTCTTATACGGTGGTATGGCATCCTTCAGCACGAGGCACCGGAGCTATTTTTGACCAGTCGGTTAGGCACAATTGAACCAGCAGGCTTGGTCATGATAGCTCCTTGGTCATGGTTAGCATGGCCTCTTCAAAATTATAGTAGCATGTTTCCCTTAAGGAGACTCAAAATTAAATAAATAATTTTTTATTTAATCACCTCCCCTTAAATGTTGAGATCCCCCCGATGCCTCTGGCCGCCGGCGGTCTTAGGCATCGGGGGGATTTCTTTTTTAATTCTTGAACGACCTTGACCCATATTCATGTGTGAATAAAATAAAATATTTTTGTTCCACATGTTATGTAGGTCAGTCATGACTTAGGCGGATTTTTGCCTGAGTTCTGGGACTGCTCAGGACTTAGAGCGAGATGCGGCTAAGTGTTGGCTGTCCAAACTGTGGTTCAACCAAATTTTATTTTATGTTCACACATGAGTAAGGGTAGCAGGTATCCAAGAGTTAAAGTCCTAAGGGTAGGTGACCCCCCCCCGAAATTTTTTTTTTGAAAAATTTTTTGACCTTGACCAAAAATTTTTTGCTCCGGACGAAAACTGCCCCCCCCCCTGAATTTTTTTTTTGATTTTGACCTTGACCAAAAGTTTTTTGCTCCGGACGAAAACTGCGCCCCGGGGAGGGGAGGGGGAGGGGGAGGGGGAGGTGCCAAGCCAGTAGTGTGAAATTGTTACTTCCAGTACAAGTTAAAATAGTAGTGGTAAATTGTTACCACAAACACAAATTTGTGTCTTTAAACTTCTAATGTAACTTAACCCATTTAAATGTAGGTGCCAAGCCAGTAGTGTGAAATTGTTACTCCCAGTACAAAAAAAAATAGTAGTGGTAAATTGTTACCACAAACACAAATTTGTGTCTTCAAACTTCTAATTTAACTTAACCCATTTAAATGTATTTGCCAAGCCAGTAGTGTGGAATTGTTACTCCCAGTACAAGTTAAAATAGTAGTGGTAAATTGTTACCACAAACACAAATTTGTGTCTTCAAACTTCTAATTTAACTTAACCCATTTAAATGTTGCTACTTAAAGGTAGCACCGTTTTGGTGCTACCTTTAATGTACTATTTTCTACATGTCCAATTTTGCTTTATGTTTTTTAAACAACACTTTTAATTACCGGTTTAATGTAAAACTATAAAATATGTTTATGTATATGAATTATTAACAAAACCTTAGTTTTAACATTAAATGCCATTAGGAAACTTCTAATTGAGATAAGCCATTTAAATTTTGCTACTTTTAGGTAGCACCGTTTTGGTGCTACCTATGGTGTACTATTTTTACATGTCCAATTTTTGTTTTAGGCTTTTAAACAACACTTTTAACTACTGCTACCAGTCTACCACTGAGGTACCTATGAAGCGAGTTTGGTTCATCTTTTTTTTCTCTCTAGTTGCTAAGGTGTTTAGGAATGAAAGGTTAGAATTACTTTTAAGGTTAAAAAAAGCACATGGTGCGAACAGAAAGTTCACTATTGTTTTAACATTAATGGTCATTAGAAAACTTCTAATTGATCTTAACCCATTTAAATGTTGCTACTTTAAGGTAGCACCGTTTTGGTGCTACCTTTGGTGTACTATTTTTACATGTCACAAAATATATGGGCCTCTGCTTGACGCAGAGACAGGTACTTGGCCCCGTTTCTACCCATCATTAAGTGTACTGAGACTTTGGGTTTTTAAACAACACTTTTAACTACTGGTTTAATGTAAAACTACGAAATATGTTAATATACATGAAATCTTAACAAAACCCTAGTTTTAAAATTGAAGGTAATTTGGAAACTTCTAATTGGGGTTAAACCATTTAAATGTTGCGAATTAAAGGTAGCACCGTTTTGGTGCTACCTTTGGTGTACTATTTTTACATATCCAATTTTGCTTTAGGTTTTTAAACATCACTTTTAACTACCGGTTTAATGTAAAACTACGAAATATGTTTATATATATATATATATATATATATATATATATATATATATATATGAATTCTTAACCAAACCTTAGTTTTAACATTAAACCGTATTTCGAAACTTCTAATTGCTGACTCAGAGACAAGTACTTGGCCCCGTTACTGTCCATCATTAAGTGTACTTAGGCTTTACGTTTTTAAACAAGACTTTTAACTACTGGTTTAATGTAAAACTACAAAATATGTTTATATACATGATAACTTAACAAAACCTTAGTTTTTAACATTAAAGGTAATTTGGAAACTTCCAATTGGGCTTAACATATTTAAATGTTGCTACTTAAAGGTAGCACCCTTTTGGTGCTACCTTTGGTGTACTATTTTCCACATGTTCAATTTTGCTTTAGGTTTTTGAACAAAATTTTTAACTACTGGTTTAATGTAAAACAATAAAATATGTTTATATACATGATAACTCAACATAACCTTAGTTTTAACATTGAAGGTAATTTGGGAACTTTTAATTTAACTTAAAGCATTTAAATGTTGCTAATTAAAGATAGCACCGTTTTGGTGCTACCTTTGGTGTACTATTTATTCCTTGTCAATTTTGCTTAAAGTTTTTAAACAACACTTTTAACTAAGTGTTTAATGTTAAAGTACGAAATATGTTTATATATGAGCCTCTGCTGACTTGGAGACAAGTACTTGGCCCCCGTTCCTGTCCATCATTAAGTGTACTGAGGCTTTACGTTTTTAAACAAGACTTTTAACTACTAGTTTAATGTAAAACTACAAAATATGTTTATATACATGATAACTTAACAAAACCTTACTTTTTACATTGAAGGTAATTTGGGAACTTTTAATTGAGCTTAAAACATTTAAATGTTGCTAATTAAAGGTAGCACCGTTTTGGTGCTACCTTTGGTGTACTATTTCTTCCTTGTCAATTTTGCTTAAAGTTTTTAAACAACACTTTTAACTACGGGTTTAATGTTAAAGTACAAAACAACACTTTTAACTACAGGTTTAATGTTAAAGTACAAAATATGTTTACATTTGAGCCTCTGATGACTCAGAGACAAGTACTTGGCACCGTTCCTGTCCATCATTAAGTGTATTGAGGCTTTATGTTTTTAAACAAGACTTTTAACTACTGGTTTAATGTAAAACTATGAAATATGTTTATATATGAGCCTATGCCTGACGCAGAGACAGGTCTTTGGTCTTGTTCCTGTCCCTAATTAAGTGTACTGAGGCTGTAGGTTTTTAAAAAAACACTTTTAACTTCTGGTTTAATGTAAAAAACTACGAAATATGTTTATATATACATGATAAATTAACAAAACCTTAGTTTTAACATTAAAGGTAATTTGGAAACCTCCAATTGAGCTTAACCCATTTAAATGTTGCTAATTTTTAATGTAGCAACCGGTAGCACCGTTTTGGTGCTATCTTTGGTGTACTATTTTTTTTTACATGTACAATTTTGCTTTAGGTTTTTAAACAAAAATTTAAGTATTACGTTAAGGTCAAACTACCAAACATGTTTGTTATCTACATGAATTATTAACAAACTTTTAGTTTTAACTTTAATGATGATATAGGAATTTCTATTTCTTTGTTTTGCTAGATATTGTACTACCGTTTTGGTGCTACCTTTAATGTACTATTTAATAGTGTTTTTATGTGTAAAGTTTAACATAATTAGTTTTGTATTTGATTTTATTATTGTTTGGAACACTTGTTATGTGTTGTAGTCAAGCAAGTCTTATTTTGGTATAAAAAATAATAATCTTTAGCACATGTATGTAAAGCTAATTTTTTAAGTTCAATTTATTAAATTAAAATGAATGTGGCATTAATGTAAAATATATTAAAAATCAGTTTTAAAAAATCTACAGGAAATTGTCAACAAATTTAAAATTTATCATATATCTGTTAAATGTGCAGTATTTCCCTTCATTTTGCATGCCCAGTTGCGCTTCATCATTTATGAAAGTGATTTTTGATTGTGCCCTTATTATTGACATCCGCAAAAAAAAAAAA
Source organism: Neoaliturus tenellus (assembly GCA_030545055.2). Lineage (NCBI taxonomy): Eukaryota > Metazoa > Arthropoda > Insecta > Hemiptera > Cicadellidae > Neoaliturus > Neoaliturus tenellus. Next base: position 175,423,936 of record CM061534.1, on the reverse strand, counting down.
TTGTTTAAATTTAACATACAATTGTGTATGCGCAGTAGTACTTGTCTACTGCGCATGCGTAAAAGGTTTCCACCACTCTTCGTCGAGTATATAAGCAGGTCGGTTAACCATGCATTTCATTGTTTGGCGAACTTTTTCCAAGTGAACATCTTATTGACAACTTCGGTTATTCAGGATATTTAAAAGGTGTATGCTATTTTTGTTACATTTGACTTCAATATGTCTGAACTGCAGTGTTACATGTTTGATAGTAAACCTGTAGCTGTATTATTTGATCGTGAAAACAATCCATGGTTTAAGGCTAATGATGTATCAGAAATTCTAGAATATAAAAGACCGCGAAAAGCAATAAATGATCTAGTTAAGGAAAAATATAAAAAGTTATGTAAAGATATTGATGGAAACAGTTTAGTGCTACCCTCTAACTTTCAAAAAAATACCGTATTCATCAATGAACCAGGTTTATATTCCTTAATTTTATCGTCTAAGATGAAATTAGCTAAGCGCTTTCAAGATTGGGTGTTTGAAGAAATACTACCATCAATTCGCAAGTATGGAGAGTATAAACTAAAAAGAGAAAACCTTAAGTTGACTCACTCCTTACGTAAAGCGTTGTCAAATAATCAAAAACTAATTGAAACGTTAATTGATCAAATACCTAAAGTTGCTGTTATACCTGATGATATGGATTTAAAACATATCTTTTGCGTATTGGAAAAGGACAAATACTATGAAAAGTATGGAGTAATGGAGTACAAGTGCATTCGTACAGAGAGGAGAAGATATAAAAGAGCACTGAAAAGAGCAAAGGAAGATGGTTTTGTACCAAGTTTTACAAGATATCCTGTACCAAACAGTATAAATATCTTTAATAAAGCTAAGGAGGTTATGAATACTTATGGTATGCATTACGAATGTTCTTTGAATAACATACTGACCCCCCATAATTTTGTAAATATTGTAAAAATTATTCTTAATGAATAAACTGTATAAATGTATGTATGAATGTGGGACTTATTAGATTGAGAAGTTAAGGTATTAACTTTAGCTACTCATTTGAAAAGTCTGGTGTGAATGAAGGTCACTGGCGCGGTTGACTAAAAGACCCGTAAACCATGTGTGTGTGAATATGTGTGTGTGAATGTGTGTGTGTGTGTGTGTGTGTGTGTGTGTGTGTGTGTGTGTGTGTGTGTGTGTGTGTGTGTGTGTGCGTGTGTGTGTGAATGTGTGGAAAACGACGTACACCCACCTCCTCGCGGTGTTTTCTGGGTAACGCTAAGAGGTGTACAACCAATGTCTTGTAAACCACATGAATTAATCTATTTGTATATTTTATAAATATACATTCATAGGTATATACAATAATAACATTTATTTAAATTAAACAAATTTAAAAGCATTTCAAATGCATACAATTTATAATTGTTGTCGCCAAAACACCTCATGCTTTACTAATAATAGATGAAAACGATATAATGTATGTATAAAATATGAGTTTTTTAATTAATAGAGCTAGAAAAAATAAAGATAGCATTAAATTAGTGTTACCATAAAATTTGTTTATAGAACAATAAGTTTTTCTTCATAATTATAGGTTAATATATAAAAAAAATGTCGAACCTGATTCCCTTATACAAATAATGAATAACAATCGCAATAAACACTTATCTTTAAGATACAAATGTGGTTAGCACTGAACCAGTGGTACCTTTAAATAATGTGAAAAGCCTTATATTTGGAAAAAAATTATACTTTTGCCTAAATAATACAATTTACATGTTTTCCTTCAAACTAACTTTTTAACACACCGATTTTGAACCATAAAAATGTTTTATATACTGGTTTTAAGATCTATATTTATGTAGCACTAAATTAGAGCTACCATTAAGTTAATAAAATAGCTACATACATTTATAATTATATTTTATTATTTAATTATTAAATATATTTAATTTATTCAATATTTATTTGACTGATTTTTTACAGCACAAATAAGTATAAAAACACAAAATCTGAAACAAATCAGTCATTTTAATTTTAATGTAAAATAATAAAAGCTCAAAACTTAATACTTTTTTCAAAATTAAACAAAAGTAGCAACAAAATATCGGTGTTATCTTGAAATATTTATAGAAATTATAATATAGTATGGCTTTATTAATTTAAACTAAATTAAATTCATCCTTATTCTACACATAACGGTAAAACCATTCATTCTGAACCTTAATGCTTAGAACTCTGACATATTGTCTTAGAACTCTGACATATTGTCTTTATTTCAAGATACAGCTCAACCTTTCATTATAAATCTTGTTAATTTTTTAAATCTATCTTCTTATTTCTATAAGGGTTTTGTCTGTTACGTCCCTTTTTCTCTCGACCTGCTGAACCGATTTTTAAGATTGAGGTGTCATTTTAAAGCTTAGGATATACCGCAGTGACTAATTGTAATTAAAAAGGTCATATTGTTTTGGGCTTCGACCCTCCTGGCCTTTGATTTATTTCTAGAGGGCACTTTAAATGTTGACCAACTTTTATTGCAAGTTCTTTAATGTGAATTGTAATTTAACAGCTGATTACCTTCAGATGAATTTTAAAAGCCGGACAGTAAACAAAAATAGATCTCCGTCACTTCATAATCAACATTTACGTACTGTAGGTGAGATTCACTCATACAGAATCATAAAACGCGCAATTTGCGCACGGGCCACCTCGTAATATAATAAAAATATAAAACACAGGAACTTTTAACTAATTTACCAATAGGGAATACGCTATTACGGTGTTATTCATGATAAGACCTAAGCCCGGGACCATGATACTTTTTCATTTTGAGATCTCTAAAAGCCAAAAACACCGTTTGTTCAATTTGATATATATATGTATGTGTCCATAAACACGATAACTTTTGAATGGAACCTCTGATTTTGATGAAATTTGGTACAGGGGTGTAAGCCAGTATCTACTTAATTGAGTTTGCGAAACATAATGATCGGATTATGGGAACGAGGTTTATGGGGTTTCTAAAGGGTTAAAATTGGGTTTTTGGCATTTTTTGAACCTCAATTTTTAAAATTCATGACTTTTAACTAAAACCATTCAAAAGAGCTTAAAACAACGAACAATTTAGTATTTTGAATTTTTACCTAACTTAAATGGTTATTCAGAAAATCCAAACACTATGTTTTACATGTTATTCTTATGGGAAATGAACAAAACCTTCTATCTTGCTTATTTATTGAAATATCTTGATAAACTTGGTATGTACATTAATTAGAAAGCGTTTAACTTATATCTGCTTATAAAATGCATATGGCGGCAAACCTACGTACTCACCTCTATGGGTTTTATGGAAAAATTAAAAAACACCATAACCTGATAAAATTTGGTATGTACATTCACTAGGTAGGGTTTAACTTATATTTATCAACGAAACCCATATGGCGGCAAACCTACATACTTTAAACCCCCATGGATTTTATGAGAAAATAGAAAATATACCAAAATTCCATTGGAAACTTGCTGAGTAAGCAGGTCTGCTGCGATGGGGGTATTATATTTATAGTTACATTAAGGTAGCATTATTTTGATGCCACCTTTACATAAAATATATTAATTCAATTATCTTATTGTTTTATTGTGTATTTACATTAAATTTAGTCTACATGTGGGAATTGAGACACCAATTTTTGGAAAATGAATGCATATAATCATGGGATATAGTCTTTATTCATAACTTTACACATAAAAACACTATTAAATAGTACATTAAAGGTAGCACCAAAACGGTAGTACAATATCTAGTAAAACAAAGAAATAGAAATTCCTATATCATCATTAAAGTTAAAACTAAAAGTTTGTTAATAATTCATGTAGATAACAAACATGTTTGGTAGTTTGACCTTAACGTAATACTTAAATTTTTGTTTAAAAACCTAAAGCAAAATTTTACATGTAAAAAAAAAAAAATAGTACACCAAAGATAGCACCAAAACGGTGCTACCGGTTGCTACATTAAAAATTAGCAACATTTAAATGGGTTAAGCTCAATTGGAGGTTTCCAAATTACCTTTAATGTTAAAACTAAGGTTTTGTTAATTTATCATGTATATATAAACATATTTCGTAGTTTTTTACATTAAACCAGAAGTTAAAAGTGTTTTTTTAAAAACCTACAGCCTCAGTACACTTAATTAGGGACAGGAACAAGACCAAAGACCTGTCTCTGCGTCAGGCATAGGCTCATATATAAACATATTTCATAGTTTTACATTAAACCAGTAGTTAAAAGTCTTGTTTAAAAACATAAAGCCTCAATACACTTAATGATGGACAGGAACGGTGCCAAGTACTTGTCTCTGAGTCAGCAGAGGCTCATATGTAAACATATTTTGTACTTTAACATTAAACCTGTAGTTAAAAGTGTTGTTTTGTACTTTAACATTAAACCCGTAGTTAAAAGTGTTGTTTAAAAACTTTAAGCAAAATTGATAAGGAAGAAATAGTACACCAAAGGTAGCACCAAAACGGTGCTACCTTTAATTAGCAACATTTAAATGTTTTAAGCTCAATTAAAAGTTCCCAAACTACCTTCAATGTAAAAACTAAGGTTTTGTTAAGTTATCATGTATATAAACATATTTGGTAGTTTTACATTAAACTAGTAGTTAAAAGTCTTGTTTAAAAACGTAAAGCCTCAGTACACTTAATGATGGACAGGAACGGGGGCCAAGTACTTGTCTCCAAGTCAGCAGAGGCTCATATATAAACATATTTCGTACTTTAACATTAAACACTTAGTTAAAAGTGTTGTTTAAAAACTTTAAGCAAAATTGACAAGGAATAAATAGTACACCAAAGGTAGCACCAAAACGGTGCTATCTTTAATTAGCAACATTCAAATGCTTTAAGTTAAATTAAAAGTTCCCAAATTACCTTCAATGTTAAAACTAAGGTTTTGTTGAGTTATCATGTATATAAACATATTTTATCGTTTTACATTAAACCAGTAGTTAAAAATTTTGTTTAAAAACCTAAAGCAAAATTGCACATGTGGAAAATAGTACACCAAAGGTTACACCAAAAGGGTGCTACCTTTAAGTAGCAACATTTAAATAGGTTAAGCCCAATTGGAAGTTTCCAAATTACCTTTAATGATAAAAACTAAGGTTTTGTTAAGTTATCATGTATATAAACATATTTTGTAGTTTTACATTAAACCAGTAGTTAAAAGTCTTGTTTAAAAACGTAAAGCCTAAGTACACTTAATGATGGACAGTAACGGGGCCAAGTACTTGTCTCTGAGTCAGCAATTAGAAGTTTCGAAATACGGTTTAATGTTAAAACTAAGGTTTGGTTAAGAATTCATATATATATATATATATATAAACATATTTCGTAGTTTTACATTAAACCGGTAGTTAAAAGTGATGTTTGAAAACCTAAAGCAAAATTAGACATGTAAAAATAGTACACCAAAGGTAGCACCAAAACGGTGCTACCTTTAATTCGCAACATTTAAATGGTTTAACCCCAATTAGAAGTTTCCAAATTACCTTCAATTTTAAAACTAGGCTTTTGTTAAGATTTCATGTATATTAACATATTTCGTAGTTTTACATTAAACCAGTAGTTAAAAGTGTTGTTTAAAAACCCAAAGTCTCAGTACACTTAATGATGGGTAGAAACGGGGCCAAGTACCTGTCTCTGCGTCAAGCAGAGGCCCATATATTTTGTGACATGTAAAAATAGTACACCAAAGGTAGCACCAAAACGGTGCTACCTTAAAGTAGCAACATTTAAATGGGTTAAGCTCAATTAGAAGTTTTCTAATGACCATTAATGTTAAAACAATAGTGAACTTTCTGTTCGCACCATGTGCTTTTTTTTAACCTTAAAAGTAATTCTAACCTTTCATTCCTAAACACCTTAGCAACTAGAGAGAAAAAAAAGATGAACCAAACTCGCTTCATAGGTACCTCAGTGGTAGACTGGTAGCAGTAGTTAAAAGTGTTGTTTAAAAGCCTAAAGCAAAAATTGGACATGTAAAAATAGTACACCATAGGTAGCACCAAAACGGTGCTACCTAAAAGTAGCAACATTTAAATGGCTTATCTCAATTAGAAGTTTCCTAATGGCATTTAATGTTAAAACTAAGGTTTTGTTAATAATTCATATATATAAACATATTTTATAGTTTTACATTAAACCGGTAATTAAAAGTGTTGTTTAAAAACATAAAGCAAAATTGGACATGTAGAAAATAGTACATTAAAGGTAGCACCAAAACGGTGCTACCTTTAAGTAGCAACATTTAAATGGGTTAAGTTAAATTAGAAGTTTGAAGACACAAATTTGTGTTTGTGGTAACAATTTACCACTACTATTTTAACTTGTACTGGGAGTAACGATTCCACACTACTGGCTTGGCACCTACATTTAAATGGGTTAAGTTAAATTAGAAGTTTGAAGACACAAATTTGTGTTTGTGGTAACAATTTACCACTACTATTTTAACTTGTACTGGAAGTAACAATTTCACACTACTGGCTTGGCACCTCCCCCTCCCCCCCCCGGGGCGCAGTTTTCGTCCGGAGCAAAAAACTTTTGGTCAAGGTCAAAATCCCAAAAAAAAAAAATTTCGGGGGGGGCGCAGTTTTCGTCCAGAGCAAAAAATTTTTGGTCAAGGTCAAAATAAAAAAAAAAATCGGGGGGGGGGCGCAGTTTTTGTCCGAAGCAAAAAATTTTTGGTCAAGGTCAAAAAATTTTTCAAAAAAAAATTTCGGGGGGGGGGCTCACTTCTCGTCTGGCGCCGGGGGGGGGGGTCACCTACCCTTAGGACTTTAACTCTTGGATACCTGCTACCCTTACTCATGTGTCAACATCAAATAATATTTTGTTCCACCACAGTTTGGACAGCCAACACTTAGCCGCATCTCGCTCTAAGTCCTGAGCAGTCCCAGAACTCAGGCAAAAATCCGCCTAAGTCATGACTGACCTACATAACATGTGGAACAAAAATATTTTATTTTATTCACACATGAATATGGGTCAAGGTCGTTCAAGAATTAAAAAAGAAATCCCCCCGATGCCTAAGACCGCCGGCGGCCAGAGGCATCGGGGGGATCTCAACATTTAAGGGGAGGTGATTAAATAAAAAATTATTTATTTAATTTTGAGTCTCCTTAAGGGAAACATGCTACTATAATTTTGAAGAGGCCATGCTAACCATGACCAAGGAGCTATCATGACCAAGCCTGCTGGTTCAATTGCGCCTAACCGACTGGTCAAAAATAGCTCCGGTACCTCGTGCTGAAGGATGCCATACCACCGTATAAGACCCCAATATGAGGCTCAGTGACAAGTGATGAGGTCCAGCAGCGCCGTTGGCCGATGGCCTAACGGTGGCTCCCCAGGGGCCTACCCCCAGGCTCGTTAGACACCATACTATTGTTGGTAACAAATATTTCTTGAGGTTCTAAACCTCGAAAAATTTTTATTTTACAGAGACTGTAAAGTCTCATAAAACCTAACACTTTAACTGCCAATTTACGGAGGAGTACCTCCAAGATACGAATTTTAAAAAATTTCGACTTGGGGACAACCTGTGGAGATTAGTACAAAATAATATTTTTCAACACACAACACTTAGACTAAATAAATCCAACACCAAGACCTAGCAGAAGCAGCAAGCGCAAAATAAAATATTTCTTAAAACTACACATGCCATGCCTTAGACTAAAAGAATTCCCAATATAATGCGGCGCCAACATTACATTGCGAATCCTGTAGGGCAGAGCTTCAACCACTCAGCTGAAGTGTTTGAAAGCAACTGCGAAGAAGCTAAGCCTCAGAGAATCGAAGCTGGGCCGGTCAGGAGTGGTGGAACCGGACCTGGTTACGTAAACAGGCAGACCTCGACACGTACTTGTTTGCGGCATTGGACAATCTCCAAGAGCCACACCTGAATACATTACTAACCGGATCTCATTATACAACACATGTCACCGGTTAAGTGCCAATAGCGCCTCAAGGTAATAGCCTGTTTTGCACGAAATTAATTTTTGTTACACTGCTACACTTACGTTTACTTAACAAATTATTTTCCACTCCTTATTTAATATTTTATTCCTTACTCGTTAAGACTTAGAAACTGAAATGCTGGAAGACTGTTTCATACAAAATTAATTTTTATTTAGCTATACAGGTGTCTTAATATTTTCCTACACTTGTATTTTGCAGGTGTGGCTAAATATTTTTCGCTCACAATTTAATTTTATTCCACACAAGTGGATTTTGAACTTTACTACAAACTGATCCATGCCCATCTCCTACAAAATTATTTTTCATTTGGCTCTACCTCTTTTAGTCTTACATTAAATATTTCTTGGAGTTAAATTTTACACAAGTCTCTCGGTTAATTTTTCTGCACAGTACGTGTTACTCCTTGGAAAGTTCCCAGCAAACTGTTTCTACACTTGGCAACAACAGTCTGCATTACCCCCTCCACTATTCATTCCCCCCACTATAACCCTGTTCCCCCACTACTTCCAGCTAAGGTCCAACACTTGACTAAGTGTTTCAGTTATATCCAAACCTTACTGTGAAACACATCTATGGCTGAAACTTTGCGAGAAAAATTATTAAGAGTAAAATTTTTGCTGGCCAAGCAAAATAATTCTGTTAAGGTGTCCAAGACTTCCACTTTAACAAAAATGAAACGTTGCTTCAAAAATAATCCAAAATTTTACTCAAGGGACACAAATATTACTATGGATGATAAAATGTTTCAGAAACTTTTAGACGAGCTAACTTTTGCCAGTAAGGTTACGTTGGTGACTCCAATTCCCGACCAAGTTCCAAGATCACCTGAGAAAGAATAAAAAATAAATATTTCTCAGGAAATATTTCCAATCCGAGTTACAGATGTCCGGTAAAGGACCGGCTGGGACGAGTTGTTTGTAAAAAATTAAATTTTTCTTCCTTCTAACCACTTTACCCCCACCACCTCCTTATCCCCACCACTGAGCCGGGTACCTGGGATACCGTCTGTGTACAAGTCAGTACGTCTTCGGACGCGGTGCTGTTCGGATCGCGTGTCGTTTGTCGCACTGTCGGGTGTTTGAAGAAATTATTCTTCGGCTCTCAGTCTCTCGGTGAGTAAGTCAAATATAAAAAATTTTTTTTTTTATTTGCCGGTTCTGGGTTAAGGTCAATGACCCCTGACGGATATATTAGGTCAAGAGTCTGATCGCTAGGGAATAAAAAAAAAAATTTTTTTGCACTTTTGTGATTCCTCGAGAAATTTCAAATTCTCGCCATATTTTGAGGAATCGCAAAAGTGCAAAAAAAAAAATTTTTTTTGTATTCTTGCGTGACCTTGACCTAATTAACGTCAGTGACGTTATCATGATGACGTCAGCGGTAATGACGTCACCATGACGTCATTTATGTGACGTCATGTGACGTCATATGACATCATTAGTGACGTCATTCGTGACGTCATTGATGACGTCATCACTGCTGACGTCATCATGATGACGTCATGGCTCAGAACCGGCAATTTGGCACTACTTATAATATTTAATTTAAATAAAAAAAATTAAGATTGATTTTATGGAGTTAAAAAATATAAGCAAAGAAATAATCAAAACAGCTGACTCAACTGTCAAATTGCACACGCGTTCCAGTATAAACATGTGGTTTTGCATAACAGACAGATACTAAATTATAAAGTACTGTATGATATAAATAATAAAAAAAATTTAATCGTACTACATTCTGCTGATTATGAATGTTTATGTAGATAAAAGTCACGGAAAAGTATAAAACAACTATTTGTAGAATTGCATTTAAATTATTAAAAAACAAAAGCATTAGGAAGAATTATGAAAACAGTTGTTAACTAAATAATTATAATCAAAGTGTTACAGATTCAACCTGTGTTTTAACAAACATACGTCAGAGAGCAGCACCCGTAGGCCTAAATTGAAAAGTCTGAAAGGCAAATCAAGGAAGCGAACGAGATCGTTTTGAACAAGAAATATGCCTTTTTCCACTGGGCACTTAACAGCACTGTCTGTTTGAGTTACCGAGCAAATGCTCGGCTCCAGGTACTGTATAATAATGACACACAAACCAACATAAACATTTCACCAGATATTTAAAAGGATTTATTTAAACATCTTTGCATTTTGTATTGAACACATTTCTCGGAGAAAACATAGTACCTAACATACCACGAAATTAATTCCACTTAATTAATTCCACCACGAATAAAATATTTTTTGGAAATACGTAATGACAGTAAATGGACTGAAGAGGCAGAGAGCCAAATAGTTTTCCGTTGGTATAATATGTAAACATACAGTGTTATGTTTAACAATTATGTTTAATTTTATTTTATAAATATCACTTACGTTTATTACTCAAGCAAAGAAAAATTAAAAATAACGATTCAATGTATATTCGTTTAACTTTAAAATAAGTTTTAAAAATGTTTAAACATTTGAAATAGTTAAGTCAATATATCAATTTATGTTTATTCTTTCTTTTTGGTGGTTAGGGATGGCGATTTACCGTGGGAAAATGGGATTAAAGGCAGCTGCTGAAGATCATCTTTCAACGGACTTGCGCGTCCCGACATTTATCAAATTTGACAACTATTCATTAATATAGCCCACATGGTAATCTCTCTTAATGTATTTTATTCGAATTTTTCAATATAAATAACAACTCTCAAATCATAACATTAATAGTTTATTGTTTAAGTTTTTAATGTTATTGACATTATACAACTTAAACTTAACTTTACATAGCTTATATAACAAAGGTAGAAATTCATCTTCTTCCAAATAGGCCTACATCAATGCAAAATACGCATAACTTTGAAATCTACAAGCAAAAATAAAATAAATAAGAATCTTGCGTATAAAGAATCAAACTTAGCCTGAATTTTGTACTCTAACAAAAAATCCGATTAGAATTTATATCGCTTTCAACAGATCTGGTGTAGAGAAAAAGTAGATTGATCAACTAAATAAAATGTAATTTTGGTAACTAATAAGTACAATGTTATTGTGTGCACAAAAATTCTTTGTAATTATAAAAGTGGTTTCATTGTATATTTTACCATGTATCACATAACCCTTTCCAAATACAATCATAAGATCCTTTGAGAGCGCCCTGTTAAATCATAACAAACCATGTCACAGAAGCCAAAGAGTGTTATTTTAATGTTTCAGGGTTAAATTCATAGAAACATTAGTTTTATATCTCATTGTCTTTTCGAGATAAAGTACAATTTTTGTTGCTTTTTTTTAGACAAGGAGTGTTATATTTGTCTACAAAAATACATAATTAAGTTAAGATATCTTAAAAAGCAAACTAATATATAAAAGTAATGTTTCTTCCTATAACTCTTACTCCTATTTTATTCTGAAAGTTTTCGATTTAAAATCACCCCTAGCATAGTAAATCTTATTTACATATTTTTCTTTAGACCATCAGTATTACACACGTGTTTTATTATGATATTTAAATATTTTTGTTATTTTTTAGCTCATTGAATATAAAAATATTAACAGGTGTTTTTTTTTTTAATTTTATTTTTATTTTAGGGTCATGACAATTACAAATTACACACAATTTAAACTTTATACATTTTGCACTAGGTTTCAACTTCTCCTGTTTAATCGTGTAACTTTAATAACATTTAAAATTTATATCCACTTAACGAGATCAAAAGCTTTTCTTGAATCAAATGAAAACAAATTTATAATGTGCTACATCTTAATAATGAATACCTATATATGGTATTGTAATATATTGATTGTTAATATAACGGATGATTTCTTAAAGATCTTATGTTTGCAGGCACTACCTACTTCGGAATATTATATAAAAATAGTTTTGAGGAATAATTAAATATTAGCATATGATTCAAAGTTAAAGTTGTTATTTTTAATTAAAGTTAAATTGAAACCACGGTAACCTCATGAAATTGCAATCCAGCTTTGAGTTTTACGCTCTCGAAAGTTACCTTATAAACTTTTCAGTTTAATAAATAACTTCACTTCCCCACTGACACCTCAGCTTCTAAGTTCTATTACTCTTTTATTTATTTATTGTTATTACTACTTTTTGTTCTAATAATTAAGTGACGTTTGATTGCCAAAAAACAGAGAAAATCATGTGACTTTTAAATAAAAATAATTAAATAAATAATTTCTTTTGAATTGTACTTAACTCTCGAAAGTGACCTTATAAACTTTTCAGTTTAATAAATAACTCTCCTTCCCCACTGACACCTCAACTTATAAACTGGTAACTTATTCATTTAACCTATTTAATAAAATATATATTTACATAAGAGTAAAAAAGATTTTTGAAACCTTAAATGACACATTATTATTTTGAAGTGTGTTTTTTACAAGAAATATTTCTTTAACGAAGTCGTCCAGCTTTCCTAATTTTATAACACTGGATGTTTATCTATCTATTTCTTTTACATTATGTATCTTAAAGAGTTTCAAAATGGTTATCATTTAAAATATTTTGAAGCTAAAAAGTTGAAAATCAGAAGTTAAAATTATACCTGAATAAGTGTTTACAAAATAGTCAATTAAACAAAGGTTAACGCTGCTTGAAACTAATGTGTAATTATGATAGTTATGTGATTAAAATACAAAATATTAAACCATCATCAATCAAAAAACATTTTAATGTTATTTATTTAGCGAAGTAATTTTTTAACTTTAATAATATATACAAACGTAAAAATATAACTACAATATTATATAATATATAAAAAACACACATAAGCCTAACTAATCTTCAACAAATTTGCATTTTTTTATTCAATTACGTGGTTGAAGAGAAAGGGTTGTGTTTGGTATAGACCTGCATATATTAAAAGAAATTAAGCAATAAAATATTTACCATCATAATTTATAATCATGTTATTGTAATTTACATAGGTCCTAAAGTGTTTTCCTTTTTTTATTATAGTCAAGTTTTATTGATTTTGAATTCAAACTTTAATACCACTGTCCATGGTTGAAAACCAACATGATGAGGAACAGAGAACAGCTGCATTGATAAAGACGTCAGATTGTCTAATGTTAGAAAGTATTTTGTTTTCTGCTCATGTTCTGATAGTATAGAAACAATACTTTTACGTAATATATATCAAAAATAAGACGGAAAATGAAAGGTAATTAAGTGTTTTCACGATGAAAAATTCCCAGAAATGGAATTGAAACTTAAGTTTAATGGATTTTTAATAATATAAACGATAAGGGCTCTAAATCAGAAAATAGTGTTATAAATTACAATATAATCAAATCCACAAGTGTAAAAATAATATATGATAGATTTTATGGAACCAAATTTCGTTATAATTTTTTGAAAACACATTCAACTCGACATAATACTTTTTGAGAAAGCTTATAATTAATTTCCTAGAAAATAAATTGCTATTTAATTAAATAACTACCTTATCAGGGTGAATAGCCACAACATCTGCTCCTGGACCCTAGCTCACAAGATTGAGTTGTAATCTTGTTACAATGGAGAGTCGGATACAATTATAATTTATTGGGTCGAATCAGAACAAGACAGAGTGAAACGGTTTCAATGATGAATGAAAGTTATAATTAGCTTAAACAGAGGGTAATCCATTTACCAAATGAACTATCATACAACTTTTAGAACTTCCCAAATATTCAATTGAAAAATATTAATATGACAAATTTTTACGTTTTAGTTCTTACTAAAGATTATTCACTGGTTGAATTTTTACCAGCTTTAAAGTTTACCTAGTTATGTAGTTTAAAACATATTTTGTAACTGAAACATCCTGTTTGGTTACCACTAGTTATTATAACACATTTCAAAATATAACAATTCAATCAACCCTCTTCCATAAGATTAACATTAAGCCTGTAAGACATATCCCTGAGGTCCAATGTAAATTAATTAATTGGTCTTTGTTCATCTTCAAGACCCTACCTTTCTATGCAAACGTTCCATAGAAAAACTTAAGGGTGCGCTCAACCCATCTGCCGCGCGCGCCTACAAGGGTTTAGAATCTCCGTGTTTGTCGCCCCAGTTGTAAACCGATTTAAAATATTTTGGTGTCATTCTTTTCGTAACATAATTTTGTACTCCGCTATCGTCTTAAAATTTCGATATTAATTTAAATTACTAAACAGGGTGCTTGCTAATAATGTTAAAATAAGCGTTTTTGTATAAAGTTTTAACGTTTTAACAAAAAATTTTCGAGAAAAAATAAGACGATACGTGAGTACAATATAATCTTAAAAACAGGAATCTGCAATAAGATTGGTAAAAAGTTTATAAATAACGATGCAAGAAGGGAGATGCGAAAGGTCTGCAATTTCAAAAACATCGTTATTAGACCACCGATCGATTTCGCACTCAAACTACAAAAAGCATTAAAGTAACAAAATTTAAAATCACCCGTCATATATTTTCCAGAATGTGAGATTCCTTGTATAGCGGCAGTTAACAGTCTCGCTCGACAATTTTGACGCCGAGGTAGAGCGCACCCTTAAAGGTGTAATGCAGCAAATGTCTAGTTAAAATAAAACTTAGAGATAACAGGTAAAAAATTTAAGTACCAAATTTAAATACACTATTAATAAAAATTAATAGAAATTTAAATGAAGACCACAATGATTTTGGTTTTCATTTCATTTGTACAGAGGGGTTTTTTAAACACTTTAACCATTTTGAAGTCAAAACTAGACAATATATTTTCCAAATTAATGATACATCAATTTTGCAATAATACTTTTCTCCTATCCCATGTATTAAACATGTATGACTAAGCGTAGGTAAGTAACAAAACTACGATGATTATTTTATTATAAATAGTATCCAAGTCGTTTAAACCCAACGGATTGCTGGTATAAACCGGAAATCCTGCCTTAAAGTTAGTTTCCTCTACATTCAGATTAGGTTATGATATATGTTTACTTTATTCATGTAACACCTCAGTAACATTTAACTTATATCAATAACATTTATTAAATGGTAATTGGATATTTAGTAATGTTAGATATTGTATAATTTTAATTTGTGATTGGAATTAGATTATTTTGGGGCATTGCTTAAAATTTAATAGGTGGTAATGTGGCATTATTAGAATTATATATTAGGCAGTAATTAACAATATTTATGTGTAAAAAATGTCTTTTTGACCCAAGAAAAAGTGTATAGTCCTTAAAGTAAGGAATATATTAATTATTTTTCACTAGTATCGCACTGTCGTATCTCATCATGCATCTCACTTGTAATTAGTTTTTGAATAACCTTAGTTTTTAAATACTCTCTATATCGAATTTGTTAACTTTCATATATTTGGGAAATTATGAAGTTCTTGAGAGCAGAAAAATTGAACAAACAAATTTACCACCCTCACACCTACCTCAGGGGCCTCCTGAAATCTGGAGGTTGTTTGTCGCTGGTATCTGTTGCGATACAAACGACGTTGTTTGGAGTCCCCGACTATGGAGCTCTCATTCCCTCTTTCCGAGAACACCCGGGTGAGTAGCTGGAAGAAGTTAGGGAAATGAGATGTTTTAACAAACAACGTTGTTTGTATCGCCAAAGATACCAGTGGCGTCGGTGAAAAACAGCCTCCAGATTTCTGGCCCCTGGAGTAGGTGTGAGTGTAGTAGATTTGTTTATTCAATTTTTCCTCCTACAAGAAATTCACCGTTTTCTAGCAGAATGGTGGCTGACCCCCATTCGGTCTTTGCTTCCAGTCTCTCAGTTTAAACATCTCATACAGAGAGTTTGCTTCACTTCCTCCACCTAATACCTAGAGTGTTCAAAGAAAGAGGAAAGGAGAGTTGCAGGGAAGGAATCAGAATGGAAGGTCTCCAGCTGAGGAGACCTGATGCCAGTCGAAACATACACGGCTCGGATCCGGGTTCGAATAGGCCTCGGACTGTGCATCTTCCAACAGACGTTCATCTATGGCTGGTGATCTATATGGTGCAGGGTGATCGGCATCCGAAAACAGGAAAGGTACGGCTTGGAAACCGCAACATGCATTTGGCTCTCAGCTGCCCTTCGCAAAACATCCAACGAAGCAAATCAACGCTCATCAGAGTCACGATGTACCTGGGGGCCTCGTGTCACTTTTCCTCCACAGAAGAATGCAGCTGTTGGCCTTCACGGGGTTTTCCGTATCAACAAACAACCCGGGGAAGACAGGTCAGAACGACTATGGCTGTACATGTGTCTCAGGTGTGCTCGAGATCAAAATAGACCCCGTAGTTTGCAACAAAACAGGTATCAGTGGAGTTGGCGACAAACAGACTCCAGATTTCCGGAGGTCTCTGGGGGTAGGTGTGAGGGTTTCATATAGTTGTTAAGGAAAAGTTATGTTTTAATTAACAGAGGACGCAAATCGTATCACCTCAGACCACCGGTTCAGAATAACGTTGTGGTATTATCCTTTATAATGACGGAATGCACAATACTATTCTGACTGACCTTTTAAAATCCCATTAATCTCTTTTCAAGCTTTCACAATATCTATGGTATCCCACGCATGGCTTTTTAAAGGTCAAAAACCACTTATTCACCTGTATCTTTACAATTTCGTTAAAATTAAGCACAGCGATCCTTAATCATGTCTCAAAGTTAAACTCTTACAACTTATTTTTAAATTTCCAGTTTATTTCTCTGACTTACCACCAAGGATACGCGACTATCCCATTAGACTTTATTACTAAACTATCTCGTACATTGAATTGTAAAGAATGAATTATTCGATTACTCAACATGTTTTTTCGGGGTGCAGATGTCCAGTTCATAAAATATTATATCTGCGACCGTTGCAATAATTACTAATATAATAATACAAGTTATATTATAAAGAGGCACATTATTAAACGAAATGCAATAACGTTTCATAATACGTTAATTATGACATAGGAGTTGTTTATAAGTCCTAGACCAATGGTAATTTAAAGCTTTGATTAAAGTAGTATTATAATAGGAATTACACATTTCACACATCAGATGATTGGTCTATACCAATTCATAACGTAATATCTCTCTGAGCCTAACCTCAAAACCGTGTGATTTAATGTGAGTGAGAACGACCTTTAAATCCAGCGGAATTGTTTGTGGCTATACTTTGGATTGGTGAACACATAGCCTGTAAATATTAGACGTGTTTATTACTTAATTTACAGCATTGCTAACTTATATATTAAGAATTCGGCGGTACTATTAGATAGATTTGCATGGTTTGCGTGTTAAATTTAAGGAAGGTATCCACATGCAGATGAGGCAACGCACATCAGCATACGTTTACATTTCGCATAACTCAACATATACTCAAAAGTTTGGTTTTATATATATATATATATATATATATATATATATATATATATAATATATATATCGTTGTTTAGGTAAAAGAATTAATTTAAGTTACTCATTGACCACACCCGCAAGGTTAAACAAATACCGGTATACTTTGATTGAAAGTACAAAAGAATTATCCATCAAAATATTATATGGCGTTACTAGATTGATGTGGTTGTTCCAAGAAATACCAGTCCAGAATCACATAGTCACTAAGTGTAAATTGAGTGCTTTCCCAAAAGGTCTGATTGGTCTGCATTGTGCAAGTGAAGCTGGGCTGCAATGGTATAGTACCTGGATTTAGCTTTATAAAAAAGGATCATACATGTTTATTTTAGTTCAGTTTTAAATGTATTGACGCTATGCACTACAGAGTATCTTTCATATTTTTTGAAGTTGGTGGCTGGCTATGAAAGTCATTGGTCTAGGACTTATAAAATAACTCCTATATCATAGTTAACGTATTATGAAACGGGATTGCATTTTAATTTTTAGTGTTTGTTCCCAAAGGGAAGGGTCGATGATCATAACTATTACAGATGAAATGGCTTGATTCTCAAAGCAAAGTATCAAAGTCTCACATGCTTAAGAGCAAGTTTTTTAAAATTGTTCTGCATTTGACTTTAATACCCCATATATCAGTGGTACCAATGTAGGCAGACTGCATTTCACCTAACAATCAATAAAGCTCGGGGACAGAGAGACCGAGTAGGAGTATCATTTCCTGAACCACCCTTCAGTCAGGGTCAGTTTTAAGTCTCCCCATCACGCAGAAAATAGTTTGATAAGTGTGAAATTGAACCTGAGTTTGATGGACAACTAACATTGTTTGGAAAGAAGAATTATATAAAAATATTTAGTATTACATAATCGGTCTGTTTTATTTAATAATAAGAAATGTATAGCCAACTTATTATTTCATTTGTTTACAATTTCGTCACTGATATCAAATTTGGGCTATATGCTAATCAAATAAAACAAAATTGCCTATCATATCATATAATTAATTGACTGCATGTCGTAAATGTTGAGGAGCAGCACAGGTCCCCTATTTACACTTGAAACAGAAATAATTAGAAACAATGATGAAATCAGCGGTTAACTAGAGGTAAAATTAACGTTTTAAAATTTCAGCACACAATTGTTGGCCCAAAAATAAGTTTTTAAACAGCCTTAAAACTTGAAAAAATATTTTTTTTTCTAAAATTAAGTTTGAAAATTATATTTAAAAACTGGTAAAACATAATTGGTCTAGGTTGTCTTTTTGGTAAAATAATAACTAAAAAAGGTAACCATTAATAAAAAAACACTACTTTTAAACATTATTTTAAAACAACAGTTAATTGTACAGAGGTATAGTTAGTTGTTGGTGTAAACTTAACAGCATGATTACCATGCTACTTAAAGTGAATTGAAGCAAACGAGCTCGTTCAATCTGGTACTAACTCACAAATTGACAATTTCAGGCGTTTTAAAATATATAAAAAAAATCCCTAAGTTTTAAACTGTTAAAAATTTAAACTAATTTTAACTTTACATTTTTAACATTACAAGAATAGAAAATAAACTTGATATTAGTGATACTTAATTTGAATAAACTCAATGCATTTTTCATTTGAAATTCATTTAATCTACTCATTTAACTTAATGATTGAGTAAAATCTGATTTAAATGGTATATACAATTATCATAAAGAGGTTGATGGTTTCTTGTGCCTTTGTATCTCAATATTTATCAAAAGATTTACGTTATTTGACTTTAACATTTTGAACGTAAAATAAACATGAACAATGTTACGCTATTTATCTTTGGCATTTCGAACGTTTATTTGACGTACATATTCTGTGCTATGGGGGATAGGGAAACGTAAAGTAAATTAATAACTTCATATGCATGACTTCACAAACCAATAGAATTGTTAATCTATCAAAATTTTTACACGCATCTTCTGACAAATTTAACATAGTTGTTGTGTAATTTAATTCAATTTTAACTGTAGTGAATGTTTCGTTTAGTGATGTGCCATTGAATTGTTTGCAATTTAGTCAGTTTTCTTGGTCCAGTGCAACATAAATTGTGTTCTAGCAAGTGATACTTGTCCACCGATTCAGGAAAGAGAATCCGACTCAATCCACAACTGGATTAGTTTGGACATCAACCATTGGATATCAATAACAGAGTGTCATGTGTGTTCAGCAATTTTGTACGATAAAAGGCAGAAATTGGGTTTCAATTAGATATCTGAGGGCTTATTTATTAAACACGCAAGAGGCATAGACATAGACCATACTCCGTGCCATGATTGTTTCCAACATTTCAATTTAGCCTACCTTTATATCTAAAAATATCGTGATGAGAAAGATACCATGCCATTTCGATACAATAAAATTTATAAATAAATAGTATATTAATATGAGTTATTAAATTACCTTATGTACCCATGTTTTCAAAATGTACTAAAATTTATAGTGAGAGAGGGGCAGAACTTAAGGAGAACTCCTCCCTCTAAAATAGTAGTTCAAACACTATTAATTAGATAAGTATAAAATATAAATTATAATATAACATGGTAATTGATTTATTTTAATCGACTCATTGGTTCCATCCATTAAAATACATAAAACTGTAGTAATTTACAGTTTAAGGCACACGGGCAGTGCCTTACATTTTATAGTAGTAGTTTTCCGACGACACTTAAACACAACAGTTGGACGGTAAATCATTGAAGCAGTTCTTGCCATTTTAACAGCTGTTAGTTGGATTACTTTTGTAAGCCGCTTAACGTCAAGAGTAACCATTTTGTTTGTTATAAAGTTTTTTATTTGCCTTTCCTTTTTACTTGACTTACAGTTCATTTTACTTAAATAAGAATGAAAGACAGATGCAGGCGATCTCTTCTTCCTTAATAATTGAGACAACACTAACTCTCATTTTGAAATATTATTATTTTTACTTCTCAATACTAATTTTAATAAACCATGTATTTTCACCTAAAGGGCAGTTAAATTATAATTAGTTTTTCAAAACAAAATATTTTTCCGATAAACTAAAAAATTGACAAAAACAAAGGTGTTCATGGCACTATGTAAACAAATAATAAAAATAATAAAACTCAAACATACCTAAGAAGTGATGAGCCTTGGCTTTGATCTCAGCATAATTTTAGTTAGCTCTCGTGTTTCAAAGGTAAACAAAATACAGGTCCTAGTCTTGTTTTTGATTTCCAAGAACTAGTGGCTATTCCCAAGTGTTTTGTTTGGGTAACAGGAACTTACTGATGCTTCTTTAAAAAAAAAATCCAACTTATTTAAAAGGCTGTGCCCATACTTAAGTGTGAGGTCGATGCTAAACAATTGAAATATAACAAAGTCTTAAGCTTTTATTCCAAAGTAGTGTCAATTTGTTGGTGCTGGCCCAGTTCAAGGTCACCTGAGGGATGACGTCATCGAGGTCAATGACCTCACCGATGACGTCATCGATGACGTCATCGATTGCGTCATCAATGACGTCATCACCAATGACGTCATTTCTATGACGTCACACCCATGACGTCACAGAAATGACGTGCTGATGACGTCATCACCCCTTACGTCATCAAAATGACGTCACCGACGCCACTAAGGTCAAGGTCACGCCGAAACTTAAAATTTTTTGGCACTTTTGCCGTTTCTCGCACTACGCTCCGAGTTTCAGTCAGAGTCCCCGTGACCTTGACGACTTGGAGCGAATATTCGACGAGAAACGGCAAAAGTGCCAAGTTAAACTCGAGTTTCTGACATGACCCTGCCTAAATAGGCAATCGGTAATCCCTCAGGTGACCTTGAACCAGCACAACACCAACAATTTGATATTACTGTGACCTTGAAAACTTAACTTAACAATGGAGTGCCGACACCGATGCGCACCCCACGACAGTCACCGAGCGACTGACTGTTAGGCCATGTGTATTCTAGGTATATGGGGAAGTGGAGGGGGAAATCTCAAGGTCATCCAAACGGAGTTTTAAAAAAGTTAAAGAGTAGAAAGACTACTCTTGTGCTTCCTGGGCAACTTCATCAATTTCCAACGGATCTGTAAACCAATCCGATCTGTAGAGGCAGGAGTCCAGAAAACGGTTGCACCATCCATCAGGTTGTCCGTAGCACTTCCGACAATTGGTAAGATTTGAGAAGTGAAACTTAACACACCGCTGCGGACAACAAGTATAAAAGTATTTGGATTTGTAGATTTTGAAAGTTTGTAGTACCGGTGGTGGCAGCTGTTGGTTCTTGCATCTACACCTGCAACATCCGAAGCATTCACATTGCCGGCAGGCCAGCCCATCCACTTGCCACTTTGGTAAGAGGAAACACTTATCCTCACAGCAATAGGTTGTCCCCGTCTCTTCCTCCCAACGCTTCTTTGCACAATACGTGACGCCTGGCTTCTCCAAACACTTATGCTCGCAACATGAGACACGCTTAGTTTCCATACTTGATGTTGCTTCAGCGAGGGAGCAAGACGAAGTGATGCCGTGGTCAGTGGGAATGGAGCTTATAAAAACTAAGGCGAGTGGAGGGGGGAAAGGTCAAGGTCATTGAAATGGAGTTTTAAAAAAAAGTCAAAGAGTAGAAAGACTACTCTTGTGAGTCTATAGCGATTTCATTGATAGTGAGTGCTTCGGTATGCCAAGTTGATCTGTACTGACACGCTCCTAAATAATGTTTGCAAAAACCTGCAAAATGATTGTTGCACATTTTGCAGCCAGTTAGCTGTTTTAGATTAAATTCAATGCAACGTTCAGGGCAACAAGTGTACTTATGCCCTCTCATCTGGTACACATGGAATGTCTTCAACTCCGGTTTTGGCTTCTTCCAAGACTTGTATTTACACATGCACTGACCAAAAGCTTCACATTTTCTACCTGCCAGGCCATCCACCACATCAATGTCATTTGGCCATGAAAAACACTTCTGTTCGCAACAGTAGTTGAGTTGACTCTCCATGTTGCTGCGGTGAAGGTGCACGATGAAATGATGCTGTAGTCAGTGAGAGTGCACCTTAAATAAACTCAGTGGAGGGGGAAAGGTCAAGGCCATTCAAACGGAGTTTTAAAAAAGATGACTAGTCGTCCTCCTCCTCCTGGTCCGTCGTACTTGGAGAGCTGTCAGATGAAGAGCCCCGCGCAGGTGCTCCCCAGATGAAATGTATGTCTATTTGAAAGCGCAGGCCGGGATCTTGTACCATCAACTCCTTTAATCTATTACATACCAATTCCACTTTGTAAACATTGTTAATAATCAACACCCAAGGCTTTGGCTGAACATAACGTGTAGTTGAGTCAGCCTCGCAGACAGTTACATCTTCCGGTGATATTGGAGTGTATAAATGTGTAAAATCTTGTTGCTGAGGCTGGCTTGAAGTTGAAGGTTCTGTGCCGACCCTGGTTGCATCAAAATTTAAATCCATTCTACATTCAAGAGGTCCAGGGTTCCCGTTAAATACATAGAGTAATTTTTGATACAAGACTTCCACTTCTGTTGCATCTTGTAAATGAACGGTCCACCGCAAGGGAAATGCTTCGTCCGTAGTGGAGTCAACTTGAGAAAGAGTCCTGTCCGCCATGGTAGCTAAGCAAGGAATGAGGTGAGCTGCAGTCAGTTGTAACATTATCGAAAAGTAGAGGGGGAAATTTCAAGGTCATTCAAATTGGGTTTTAAAAAAGGAAGGAGTGGAGGGGGAAAGTTCAAGGTCATCCAAATGGAGTTTTAAAAAAGAAAACCTAGAAAGTAACATTGAAATCTTCCAACTGATGGTGGCGAGCGTTTTCTTCTGCAACCTTGCCGACACATGTAACTATGCCGTACAGTATGAACAGTACAACCATGATAAGGCCGAACAACAAAAGATAGCCGTTTACTATCATGATATTTTCTGAGTGGATCTGCTTTCTTCTTATCGCCCTCTCCTGCATCCTCTTCTCTAACTCGTGTACGAAGTCACAGCATGCGTGAGGACATCTTTCATCTGTTGGTAGGTTAGCCATTGTTGATGTTGTAGGTTTGGCTGTTGAAGAAGGAATGGGGTATCTAATTGTGTTGTCTCATGTATATCAACAGTGAAGTGGTGGGGGTAGCGAATCAGTGGAGGGGGAAGTTTCAAGGTCATTCAAATTGTGTTTTAAAAAAACCCTATCTTGTTACTGAGCATATATGTCAGTAACAAGATAGATGGCTTTGCTCTTTTTACTTCTTTAATATAATGAAGAAATAAACATATTCTACAATTGTAAGGACAAGGAAGACAACCGCTAGTCAGCTGAAGTAATCCAAGTTGTCTGGCTCGGTCTTCATCGACGCCGGTGAGGAAGCTGTCGTTGAAGAGGAATGTCCAGGCTCTTCCTTCGGCTGCCGAAGATTCCGTATATTGCAAGCGTAGACTTGCACGTTTATACGGTAGCCTCTTGCCACCATCAGCTGCAACTCCTTGTACAAGTCGTTCAGCTCCTGTTGCGTATTGATCGTCACCTCCTCATAGCTGGCACAGCTTACGTTCAGAGACATACTGATGTTGTTCGGTTGGCTGCTGGAGTTGAAATGAAAACGAGGCACAGCGCTTGGAGGTATATGAAAAAGTGGTGGGGGTGTTTGCATTCAAGCAGGTTTGACTTGTAGCGTGGTGGTGAGGGTAACTGTGAAATGCAAAGGTCAAAGGTCAAGGTCACCAACGAAGTTTAAAAAAAATGCAACATATCAATATGTGACAAACTTCACATATTGATATGTTGCATTTTTGTCTTTTTGTATTCTTTTTTTGGTCTTTTATGGTTTATTTATTTATAAAACATTACAATAACATATGTACAACAGTAAAACTTAAATCTAACACTGCTGCTTGTCGGCGATGTGGATGGTCAACTCGGTAGAATTGCTACCCGTGCAACCGTGGGAAACCAGGTAGAGACAGCCGGGTTGGATGGAGCGCAGATCCTCGTTCTGGAGGAGATGGACGAACCGTTTCGGCAAGTAGACTTGGAACTTGGGCTCATCCCCCGGAGTGAATGGTGCCTCGCTAAGACTGCAGCAGATGGCCTCTCCAACTGTAGTCTCCATCTTCTTCATGGCGTGGATAATGTAGTGTTTCTCGTCTTTAAGTTCGGAACACTTCTTGACGGGTAGTATGGTAGATTTGGAGTGAGCATTGAACTGCTCAACCAAAGTTTGCAGGAACTGGTGAGATGCCATGGTCGAGTTATAGATCGTCTTCTTCGTCTTCTTGCTGGGAGATGTTGTCGTCTCGGAATCTCGAGTAATACTCATGCCAGGTCCCGGTCTGCTCCTCACTTATATAACCCCCGTTACCCCCACCACTCCCCACATCCCCACTTTGAAGGTAAGAGGCGAGTTTATAGGCATTTTTCAAAGCGCAATGTCTATCTTTATCATGTTCTGGGCTTTTTGTACAAATACATATGGTTTCCAGCATGTATTGATAATTCTTATCCAATTCCACATCATTAACCGGAACATGAGTAAATCCTTCGATCCATCTTTTCTTTTCTAGCCCCTTTGTGTAAATATTGGTAAACTTGTCTGAAAAGTGATGCATAATGTGATACAAGTCCGTGTAACTTGTAAAACCATCATACCAATCGATATGATGGAAGTGTTTTGAAATCCATCTGTTGGTAGTAGCGGCTTTACTAGTTAACGATGAATAAGAACATGGTGGTTTAAATAAAAACGAATAAGGAACACTTGTATTCATGTCCAAAAACACAAGTTCTTTTATAATGAATCTATCATCATCACCACGAAACGCTTGAAACTCAATAATACCAGGCTTGGACTTTACTTGTTCTTCTTCTCCCTTGTCCATTTTGAAGGTCACACGTCTGCTCATTATGAAGTCAGGAGGTCAACTGATTTCCACACCACGGTAGGTACTACTTTTATACCAGGCCGTACAGTTGTTGGCGCGTTGGTGTATATTTAACGTGGGCACCGTCCCCAATAGGCCTAACCCCACAAAACGTTGATTATTGTTTTAAAAAACTAACCATTGTCATTTAAGTTTCCATCTTTATATTTTCCTTGTTTTCGTTTTCATCACTAACACTTGATTCTTCTCCTCCATCTTCTTCTTCCTGTTTTACTGATTTCTTATGTAGTTGAGCGTACTTTTCCAATTGTCTCCACATCTGTACTTCATGGGGAACTCTATTAAATATAGAAGTATCCACAGGTCCGTATAATATAGGTGCGTCCGGTTGTTTATCCAAAGTGTCTTCCAGATAATCTTTAATAATCGAACTTGAAAACACCAGTTGTCTCAAGTATCTTGTTATAGGTTCAGTCGCACAAGTTAAAATAAAAAACTCCTCTCGATTAAGTTGAATTTTGTTATCATGTCTTGTTGTGTCTCTAAACCTCAGCTGATGATCACCACGTTGTTTAATAATATCGATTTCCACATTTGAATCTAAAAGTCCTACTCTTGTCTTTCTTCCAAACATGTTACTACTTAAATAGCATTCTAGCAGATGCAAGTGTTTCATAAATGATTCCCAAGCACTGTCCGTAAACAAAATCATTTTGGGTTCATGAGTTAAAATTACAGTAGGGGAATAATCTGTCGATTTCATAACACCGATTAAAACACTTTTGTCCAAACTGGAAGAGATTGGGTAAAATATTCGCAAAAATACCTCACTCAATATGTTTGGAGAAATATTATCTTCAATATCCCTTTTTCTCTTTTGTATATTCTTTCTTCTTTTACCTTTTTCTTCAACATTATTACTGGCGTGAAGTTGTCCGCAAACGTTTTGTCTAAAAACTCAGATATCTCCTTCTCAATATCTACCACATTTTCAGGTGTACCACTAGGAGAAGCCATATTGAATACGATGCTACCCATACAACAGTAGGCAACAAACTGATGAGGAGCGGCCTGTACGCTCTTCTTTTATACTCGCGGAATGGAACAAAACCGGTTTTTACAATACATTTTTAACAATTCCAGTTAAAGGTGTGTATGTTACGATTTTATCATGTAGAATTAAACAGTATGCAGTTGTATTAGCCGGTATAGCTGCGTTAAATTCCATTTATATTTTTATATCCACACTTGATGATTTTACAGATTCATTTTGTTTAGAACAATCGATTACTACTATTGGGTAGTTATCTAAGTATTTTTCTGGTGATAGTAAAGGTGCATTTGTTTTACCGTAATATGAACTTTGGAATCTTGCATACATATCGTACAATATGCTGTACTTTTTATTAGCGAATGACACATTTAAATTGTCGTATGGGAAAAATTGTGAATTTAAATAAACTTTAATATTCTTTAAGTCACAATGATCAAATTGGCCTGCATGTTTGGTGATGGTGTCCCTTCTACCTGTTTGTAAACCAAATATAATATACCTGGCTCGTTCCACATAATTAGATGTTTTAACAGTCCAAGTGTGACGATCCGTAGTTGGCAAGCTGGGATGTTCATGGAATTCCCAACTTCTAAAAGGAATTACAATATCACGATCGGCCTTTAACTTTCTTAATAGCAGCATCCTATGCTCGTCAGCTAATTTAACATGTGGAACTCTCCATACAATTTTGTCTAATGTTAATTTCCATTCTAAGTCTGCATCCGTTGTACCGTCTGCAGCTTTAATAATGTCTTTATCGTTTGAAGATCTCAACAAAACTAATTTTTGTTTAACATTTAATATTATTTTCCTATAGTCTTCAGCAAAACCAAGCAACAAACGTAATGGAATATGAAAATCAAAATATCCCTTTGCATCTGGACTGATTGTGTCATTTGTAGGTAAAACCCATCCTGCAGGTTGTAGTAAGTTTGTTTCATTAGGTGATATAGATGTTAACCCCTTTAAAGTTGTTGCAATACCTACTTTTTTAGTGGAATCAACTGTTACACCTGATATTTCGTATCTAATTTCATCAAATAGGAAAGCCATTGGATTATTTATAAATGGAACCTTTGTACCAGTAGTCTTACCATCCTTTTTAGTAACTTTTCCTTCAATATACAAGTAACTTTCACATGGTAGTGTGTAAATGTCTTGATTTTGTATGGGGATACGAATTTCATCGTTATTGTTTAATTTCGATGAAGTGTAAGGGTTGTGGGTGTGATATTCTTTTTCCCATAGTGTTTCGTCGAATGTTGGACCCTGCGCTATATCCAGTATATCCATAATCGGTTAATTTTAATCCAATTCTCTCTAAGAAACGAATGTTCTCACGTGTTAACTCCTCCACAGCTGAAGAGCTACTAATGCGGTTTCCCGTAGGTTGTTCGCTTTTAAATGTTAAACCCATGATTTTGTATTAAAGTGTCGATTTTAAATGTAATCTAACCGTAATAGGCTCTTCTCTGAAGTCTACCAAGTTACCGTCTTGATCCAACACGCTCAACACGATGTCTGAAATGAAAGTGGTGTTCAACGGTAGATATACCAGGTTTTGTGGCTTTTCAACAATTTTAAATCCAGGTGGTACACTTGGGTAAAATGTATGTATGATATGGGTGTTAGCCCCATCCCTGTAAGCTCCTTGTATAATGTTACAAGTTATGTCTATACTATTGACTTTTAATATTGTTACTGTTTTCTTACCGGAATGTGTTATATCTGGTTCTAAAACAGGCTCATCGTTGGAAAATCCTAATAAATCACTAATTGAGTTTGGTTGAGTAAAATCTATATAATATTTGGAAGTAATTTCAGCTTTCATCGTATTATTATTACCTTTTAATGTTATATTGTCTTTTCCCATTTTAGTTTGCAAAAATTCATTTATATGATCAATTTCATAAGAACCTGTGGGTAACCTGCACTCTTGTAAGTCTGTAAACTTCCCACTGGCATCTTTTCCCTTATAATAATGCAATACGTTATTTTTACCTTCCGTAACATTGGGAATAGAGTTGTAAGTTGTAAAATCCAATAGTGCCGCCTCCCAAAATCTTCCTTTTTGCAAGCGTAACGCTGGAAAAAGGATACTTCGTAAAGTGGACGATTTTCCTGTTAATGATACCGTATAGGAAGACATCTCAATAATGACTGATACTTTTAGCTAGAAATTCCAAACATAAATGGCCGCATATTGAAGTATTATCAGGTTGTTCTCTTTTATAGTTATAATATATGTTTTTAGCAGATTTAAAGTAATTTTGAAGTTCTTTTGGTGGTGGCAAATTACCGAAACTATCAAAATAATATACATTGTTATTTAGTTTCTTATAACAAACCCAATGGGTGCCAGGGCCTTCAGTATCATCCAAATTTACAATTCCAGTCTCATTTTGCCACATTTTCTTTGGTAAACTGTCTCTCATGAATACTCCGCGGAAAAATGGAATTTTTAAACAGGAAATATATTTAAATAATTCAACATTGGTTAACGCTTTATGTGGTATAACCAATTGATTTCTTTCATTTAATACGCACGATAAGGTCTTAGGTAAAGACCTGCCCCGTTTTTTACCATTGACCACACGGTGGGCTTCTTCCTGCCTTTTCTGGTAGATCGTCTTCTTCTTATATTTCCTCCATGTTTTCTTGTGGTGGACTTCCTTTTTACCCTTCTTCTCCTCCTTCTTCCACCTCCTACTGCTGTTTTAGCCTTCATACCTGCTGTTACTGCTAAAGCTGCTGCTTTTTCTGCTATGCTAGCGTCACTTGATTTTACTCGTTGCCAAGCTATGTCCGCAAGCTTTCTGTCTGCAATCGACCTATTTTTTGAATCGGCAAACGTGGAATATGCGATATCGTGTTTTTTACAAGCTTGATCTAACTTATTTATGCCAGGATCGCCTCTTTCCAGTCGTTTTTTCAATTTAGTTCCTGGTCCGCAATACTGATAACCTCCCGGTATATGAAATTCGTATGGTAATGCGTCTATTGCTCTATTTACTATGGATCCTACTGGAATTCGTTTTAAAGCTTTACTTAACAGAGAAACCGCTGTGGACGTGATCCCACCTCATCTCCTTACAGTGTCTCTATATGGACTGATGTACTGGAACGTCATTATTGTCCTTTTATAATCGCAATGTATAACTTATGTGTTAACTCTATGGTGAGTTAAACATAAATGAAGTCCTTTATTGAGTTATTCAGTTAAATATCAAAATCACCCCAGTCTGATGATCTAAACCTTTGAGTATTAGGGTTGATAAAATATTTATTAACAATATCCCGTTTAATCCAAGTACCTCTCTCGGAGTCCAACAAAGGAGTACGACCTGAACGAGTAGCAATAAGATTGTATACATCAAATAATGCATTTCCTAAAACTTTAACAAGAAAATTAACAGTTACAGCATTATCCACATGTTGAGGGTCTTTAAGTTCTGTAATACGTTTATTATTACAAGTATAGACTTTATGATCCTTTAATGACGTTGTGATAACCTGTCCTACAGTTGCGGCATCATTTGGATCAATTCCTTGTTTTAAATTACCTATTTTCTTATCATTTGCATTAAAAATATCACCAGTTGGTTTATCTAATATCAAAGATTGACTAACTACAACACAATCGGAATCGTGGGTACCAGGAGATACATTACGTATTTTTTTAAACCTACATATGTAAGGATCATCATTATACGGATTAGAATATATAGTTTGTGCTACTATTGGAACATCAAATAAATCTACAGCGATACCTACATTTGTTAATTTCTTTCCTTTACCATCCCAAACATTATTGTTCTGTTCAAGTAATGTAAACTTTTCATTTCCCTGTACAAACACATCCCCCTGCCGTGATACCACTTGGTCTTGTTTTACAAATCCAGTTGTTTCTTGTTTTATTGTCTCTTTCATTTGACCCACTGTTGCACCATCTGATGGAGCCGAACCATCTTTTACATTAGCTAAACAATTACCAAAACAATCTATAACTCCTACATCACGTGTGATACAATGATCTTCGATATATTTTAGATTTACAGCATCATTTTCATTTTTCGGATAACCTATATCATTAATAACAAATTTATAAAAAGAAAATCCATCTTTTGTCTTTTCAGGTATCAAGAAATGTAAATTGCGTCTATTTACGCTGTCTTTTGCATCTTTAGGGTCATCTACGTTGGATATACGTTTATTGTTAGCACTATACGTTTTCCCATTGAATTTTAACGTATTTTTTAATTCAGATGACAAATAACCTTTGTTTATTGCATCACCGTTTTGATTTGGTTTACCAACGTTGATAATTCTATGATCTTCTGCGTCATATGTGTTATTTTGTAGTCTTAATGTTGGCGATATCTTTTCCTTTAATATTTTTAAATTTATTGCATCGTTTTCATCTGTAGGATCTTTTATGTTTTTTAACCTTTTATTACTCATATCATAATCTCCATCAGGTGTTTGTGGTAAACCAGCACTTCTTTTTAAACTATTCGCATAATATAACCCATCCGAGGAGTAACGTCCGAACTTGTCGACACTCATGGTGCAACTGAATAGTGATCTAGAGAGTAACGCATTTTTATGTGATTACCCCACGGTTTCGGAGTTCATCCACTAAAGCCACCCATTCGTTTTCCAATCCAGTATGACCCGCTTCTTTAGCTTCATGTATTAGTTTCATTCTATCCACCAATTTATTGATATTATGGTAATAAATCACATTTGTGTTATATAGTTTCTTCATTAAACCTGTACCTGTAACAGACTTACTTCTTTTTCTTCGTTCCTGAGCACTTACATCCAAAGTGGATGCCATAAATCTTCGTTTTACAGGTTTTCTTTGTGTTAACGGCATTGTTTGTCTTCTAGTTGGTATTAACTTGGATACAAATTCTCTATATTTTAAAGACTTAGATCTAAAAGGAAGCTGGTCAGGTAAATACTTTCTCCTATATGCATTTGTCTGTTCCAAAATCTTTTTATATGCTTCCATGTCTTTTTCTTTCACTAACGATACTGAAGGCTTATTTTCAAATAATAATTCAAATAATCCTTTTGTGCCCTTATATCTTTGTTCACCAACAACAATATTATCATGTTCGTCAACTTTTAACGGGCTATTACCTATCATTAAACCATCTTCTGTTAATCTCGCTCCATAACTATGGTAATTCTTATTAGGAATTGTTCCGAGTAACATTTTTACCATGTATTTCCTTCCTAAAGGTCCTTTGTTATGAATGTTTTCACCCAACAAGCTTATGTTTGACGGTCCTTCTCTTGCCTCTTCTCTTTTTTCCTCTTCACTAGCAGTTGGTGCTTCTTCAGGTCCCCTTTCACTATATTCTGGTGATTCTAGCTCTCTTTCAGATTCTGCTCCAGTAAAGCCACTATATGTAGAGGATTCCGGGTCTTCATCACTAAAACCTTCATATTTTACACTTTCTCTTTCAAACCTTGTGATAGGTGCAATCGCATCTCCTTCCAATACAGGTTTAGCGAATTTTTGTTTAATTGTTTTAAGGGTTCAGTAATAGGTTTAAAAGTAGATTCAAGGAATTTCTCCCTCTCGCTAATACCTAGTTTTAATGCTCTGTTTTTAGCCCGAATAGAATCACTAAGTGATTTTATTTCTTTTACTAATTTTTCTTGGTTAACCATGTTTGTAGCAAGACGTGTTGTACAACAATGAATATTTTATACCACGTTCAATGTATTAATATAAATTTATCAAATCCTATCCTGTATCGACCATTGTTTAGCGGTTGTTCCTTCATAATTGTTAGGAACCCATACTTTTCAGCCCAAGCCTTTCCACATAACTCTTTAAATCGTTCAAATGTCATATCCGCATTTACATGATCAAAATATATATGTTTTAGGTTGGTTTCGTCCTGTTTAAATACAATTAACATGTTGGCATTGTCTCTAATGAGTTGTTTAGGTATTTTGCTGTAAGTTTGGCCAATATAAATGCTATCTATGTTGTTATGTCGACCCATAGCGAAGTAATTCCTTATTGTGTTTTGGTTTTCACAAGATACATCGTCAAATATGAACACAGAGAATGGTTTAGCTTCTTGTGGTTGCATGACACTCTCGCTTGCATTAAATTTTAAGTATTTAACTTCAGGCACATTATTCAGTATCTTTTCCAATAATTGATATATTGGTTGTTGTAGTGATTTTGAAAATACATATAGATTATTAAAACGTAATTCTTTAGGGTTTGTAATTAAATTGAATACTACATTAGTTTTTCCACAGTTGGAAGGTCCGGTAACCAGACAGCGCACGGTGTTTGGTAACAAATTGCCATGTTTCCCACTATTGAATTCTGAATTATCCACTGTGAGTTCATCTATATTATTAATAGTAAAACTCTCCTTTTGTGGTATTATCTCCATCCTTTGTAATGGTTCAACCTAAAATGATTCTCTATCGTTATATCAAATCCTTTTTAGGTATCCAAGAATCTTCCGTCTTATTAAATCCTAACCATCGTACTTTTACCTTATCTTTTTTCCGTTGCAACACCTTTTCAACTAAATATACATCGCCTACTGTTGATTTTAACATTTCATGTCCATAAAACCCTCCTTCAAGCAATTGTCCTTTATTATCTTTTAAAATATATGTCTCAGGTACTGTAGGTTGTACTTTGAATACAGTAAAAACCTCATTGGTCCAATTTGGCAGATATCTTTTACTGAATACACCTTTATATTTACTTATTCGCACTTTATCACCCACATTAAATTTTTTAGGCTTTAGTTTTTCAACTTTTGGTTTAGTATTTATTTTTATACGTTTTAATACCAGTTTTTCATTTTTGCTAGTCACCTGGTTTGGTTTCATCCCAATAGTTCTATGAAACTTGTTATTGTAATCGTTTATAAGTTTCGGTAACATATCAATCCATATGTGCGATCCTCTATTGGAAAACATTTTATACATTGCACTTTTTAAGGTTCTGTTGAATCTTTCAATTATTGAGGCTTTTACCTCTGAATTGGTTGAATAATGGTTTATATTGTGTTTTTTCATTAAATTTGCAAATTCCTTATTAAAATATTCTTTTCCATCATGAGTTTGTAAATGTTTAATAGTATGTTTGTCTCTTTGTATAGCTGTTTCTATTGCTTTTGTAACACTTTTGCCACTTTTATCTTTTAGTGGTAAAGCATCTGCCATTTTTGAAAAACAGTTAATAACAGTCAATATGTATTTATACCCTTTATTTTGTTTGCTATAAGGAATCATTTCGATTAAATCTGCTTGATATAAATCATTAATTCCTTTTATCACCGTATTACTTCGTGGAAACTTTCTTCTTGCAGGTTTATGAAGTTCGTTGACAATTTGTTGCTTCAAGTCCTTCATATTGCAGGTTTCAATGTTTGTTGTGTCACATGTATAATCACAATGAATGTTGTTTTAAATATACACATCATTTATATGGGTCAAGGTCATCCAAACTTGTGTAAAAAAATGGGGAACACGGCGTTGGACTTGCCGTGTTCCCCATTTTTTTACGGAAGGAGAAAGGAATAAGGTCGAAGTTGTAGAAGGACGAAGAATAGGTTACTAGTTGATAGGGTTTAGGGAGTAATGGCCGAAAGGAAGAGTGTGGATTTTGTCGGGCATAATGTGTCTTTTATCATCCCGAGCTGACAGTGCTTTTTTAATTTCGGTGACACTGTAGACTTGATGCTTGAAGCTTCGGATATTGTTGAATGTTGCTGATATTGTAGTATCTTCAAACAAACAAGTCTTGTAGTGGTCAAATGTCACGTGTTTTTTTAAATAAGATGTCTTCACTCCTTTTGCTTTCTTGACTGTCGGTGTGTTGTTCTCGTGGTACATCTTAAATGAATACAATTTCGCCATCAGCGCCACTATTTCTTCTAAAGGCATTCCATTTGCTTCATCTTTAAATTTTTCAATTACTTTTTTATTTTTTTCATTATAATTTGGATGGTTCCTCGGATAGTCAGAAAAGTCAAAATCTTCTTTGTATGGAAAAGTCCTCAGGTCTTCATACATGTCCAAAGTCTTTATCCAATAGATAAATGCGTCAGTATCCATGTATGCGATTCCAATGTTTTCCCTTCCGTAGTGTTTAACCATTTTGTTATAATGGAAATCATACATCAGGGTTTTACTTATGTCCAAAATCGACATACCGATGTATAACGGACGATCCATTACTATTGTTGTTTTCTTCATACTGACAGCAACTAGATTTTCGTTTATAATCATGGATGTTCCGAAATTTGGTTTTTGAACTAATTTTTCCAGTTTCCTAGGATCACTCACTAATTTTACATTTTTGTGTTTTCTCTTGTTCTCCAAGGTCTTCCCAAAGATGGCGTTGTTCATTAATTTGTAGAAGTCCTTTTCAAATGCTGTTGTCGCTGCAGCTCTTCTTGTAGTGTTGGAATCAATATATGGTTTCAACCAACAAGACTGGGTGAATTCAATTGCTCTATGAATTCTCACTATACGTAGACCCAATTCAAGAGCCTGTTGAACTACCCAGTAGTGAGCCACATACCGATCTTTATTCTCCAAGGTCATCATCAATTTTGGCCATCTTCCTGTTGGCGAAACTTCAGTCTTGGCTAGGAGAGGCAAGTCGTAGTGATGGTCATGAAGGTGCTCTGGATATTCGAAATCACAGTCCAAAATATAGCCTTTTGGACCATTCTTTGGAATCTGTGAGATGTCACCGATGGTGGCCGGGTCGATCCATTTGAAGTCAGCGTAGGGAAGCGGATTTGACATTGCCCAACCATAAAGGTTGTTTGCGTCAAAGTAGCCAAGGTAGACCGATGGTTGTTGCTCGTCGAAGACGGGGATGTACTTGTTGTTGGCTTTAACATGACGTGTTACAGCTTGTGTCAAACCGCCCCGTACACCAGATTCCATCATGAGCACCATATCAATATCCGTTAGAAGTTCCAGTCGACAGTTGGTTGACTTTAGCATAGCTTGCCATGCTAATCCTGGAGATGTGTACGAGTGTAGAGGGTCCAGTCCATAGGCGGAGAAGCAGGTGTTTCGAAATTCTTCCATCACATCGCACAGCAGAGTTACGTCCAATTTTATATAAAAGTCAGAATATTCCCCTAAGGTTTGAATGTTTAGTTGGTTCCAAACATTACAAGCATGATTGTAGTCTTCAACGGAGATTTCATTTTCGTTTAATTTGCTGTTGAAGGCTTCAATCGGTGGTAGACTGGTTTCTTCAAATTTTTCTGCAGAAGTTATGTAATCGTAGGGGAACACTCCTTTACGTAATACTAAGTCCAATTTATCTTCAGGTACAATCTTGCTGGTTTCTTTTAGGTCTTCTCTTCGTAGATTCTCAGACAATCTGCTCAAACTAGATGCCATAAATCTATAAGAGTCTACAAAGCGAAGTTTAATTTTACCTACTGTTTTTGAGAAACTGATGTACTTTTCCAATGTTGTAGCAAGAACATCAATTTTACCATCATCTCTTCCTAACTCTGGAATAATGAAGTGGGAGTCGTAGCCGCTAAGATTGTGTAACACGACAGGGATAAAGTGGGGCAGTTTGTAATTTATATTGCATGAATTACAAGCAGCTCCTCTGTATAAACCTGTCAGGTGATCGTGATCTCTTACTTTTGGATTTTCTTCACTGAAGCTCTTCTCGCATAGATAACATCTTGATGCCAGATTGTATTCTTCTTGTTGATTCTCATTCAAAGGTTCCATAGGTACGACATTACCATACAAGCGTTGTACCTTTTCAGCAATGTCATACAACTGGTCTACGAAATACTTAGCGGCTTCTTCACCACGGTAGAGTATTGGAGTAGATGTTAAACCATAGTCTTGCAATTGGTTTTCAGACAAGGTAGATTTCACTAGTAGACAAAAACTGTTGGGTTGATGCAACTGATATTTTGTTCTTCTAGTCACTTCACCGTCCGGCAGCTCCTGTGGTACTAACGTAGATTCAAAATCTGCGTAGATGACAACTGGAATCCGATATTGGTGAACTGTCTTGTTAAATTGTATTGAAGCTCGGGTAGGCGGTGGAAGACTTATCTTTACTTCATAGTTCTCGTTGCAAAGTCTTTTATGTTCCAACAACCCGTCCAATCCTCCATGTCGTGAATCTTTCCAAGAAAAGCAGAAACATCTCTTGCAGACTGTAATCCTATTTACTCTTTTGGTCAATTGTTTTACAACTAAGGCTTCAAAGTCCTTTATCCATACATAATGGGAAATTTCACCCTTAGTTATCAATAGCAAATCCGTGTGGTTTCTTTGCTCAACCTTTACTACTCGCAAAGGATAAACGTTGTTTGAATCATCCAGACCAAAAACATTGACTGAAACGCCAGGATTTTTCTTTTCAAATTTGTCTATGTCTTTTAATGTAACTGGGTAGGTGAGGCCTTGAAAGTTGTAGCGGTGTTCATTTTCGTAATATTCTCTACCAACTCTTTCAGGATGATCTTTAACATACTTGGTTAACATTGCATACTTGAATTCATTACCTTCATTTTGCACATTCCTACACGATTTAGTGTTTTGGATTTTCTTTGGTAAAGGGATAAAACTACTACCCCTTAAACCATATCCATGCTTGTGAACCCTTACATCCATACCTTTAATTGATGACAAAGTCCATCCAGATCCTCTTCCTTCATGTTCTTGAAGTTTTGTTATAAGTTCTTCCAAGCATTCTTCAATAATATCATCGATGTTGGATGTGAAGGTAAGGGTTCGGTTTTTAGTAATGAATGCTCTCAATGCTGTTTCACCATCAGTATTGTTAAACATAGCCTCTAACACCATTCCAAATTTAATAAAATTTAATCTTTGTAGTTCTTCCCTCAAGGTTTGACCAACAAGTTCCTTAGCCTGGGTTATAAATGTTTCCAGTTCCAATTGAACATTATTAATTTTGAAATGTGTTACAACTCGTCCTGGCAAGGCCGTGGTGCGCAGTTGTTTCACATCTTCCAGTTCTTCTTCAGTGTCCTCTTCTTCAGTGTCTTCTTCTTGCATATAATTTTCTTCTTCAAAAGGTCTTCTAGCAGTAGATGGTCCAGCACCAGCAAATTGGATCACACTAGGTCTTCTTCTTTGCATTTGCTGTAGATAGCTGTCCCAGTAGTCCGTCTGCTTCTGGTGCTCTTCCAAAAACCGGTCAATTGAGTCTAAGTCTATTTCATCCATGGTAATATCTTCTTTTCTATCTTCGTCTTCATGTAATTCTCTGTGTAGGGTGAAAAGATCTTCGTCTTGAAAGATTTCCCCACAAATGTCGCAAAGAGCCATTTCAAACAGTTTGGCTTTGAATGCACACTCTGTGAATGTCCACGCAATAATGAGCAGCGCGCTCGACCGGGACCCTTTATATCTGAGGCAGATTGGTGGGGAAAGTGACGTCATATAGAAATAGGTTATCAATCATGTGCTAAATTTAGCCTTTACACAACCGTTTGTAATACATTTATCAGTAGGCTTGATAAATTGATGATATTTGGTCTAGATTCAATAATTTGTACAAGTTTTTTCAAAGACGTCTGTTCCAACAAGTTTATATGGGTCAAGGTCATTTGGAATTATTATTTTGAGCGGGGGATAGACCACTAAGCAGCATGCTAGTCCATTGCCGCAAAGTGATCTATCCCCCGCTCTGTTCTACAAAACCCTTAATCAAGTCCAAGTTCGAGTCCTGTTTAACACATTTTATTCCAATTTAGAAAAATAAATTTCGATTACACAGGGCTTACAATTCTCATTTATCAAACATTCCAGTTCCTAAAACATTAGGTTCAGTTCATCCAAAATATGCACTCCTAACCTCATAAACTTGGTGGGGAGAATTACATTAATATGATAGTTATTTCTACCGTTACACTTGCTCCATTCTCAAAAAGATATAAATAATATAGTTCTGGATACTGTGCTTTTTCACGTCCTGCGTGTTCCTTAATAAAGTCGAAAGCCAATCTTTTTGAATATTCATTATGAAACACTTCTCTTACACAAACAAGAATTTTTTCTTCCAGAAATTTCACTTGAATTGATGATAGTTTGCTTACATCATCCTTGTCTATCAGGAGTAGCTTGTACGTGAAAGTATTTGGCGGTAGTTTTAGCGTTCTATCAAGTAAACAACAAAATATTTTATACAATTTCTGCGCTGGAAGTAGGGCAGCCTCTTCCGATGTTGGTGGCACTGTCGACGGCAATGGTGACAGGCTGGGCATTGAGGCAGGCGGCGGTGGTGGCATCTTCAGGCAGCTCAGGATTTCTGCGGTCATCAAATATTGGAGTATTGGAGCAGGGGGCGTGTCGGTCGAGGTGGTTGGTTGAACAGGTCCAAGATTAGCAGGCAGGACGTTGGTTGCACGCCGTCTTGAAGAAGAGGAAGCCTGAGAGTTCTTGGAGTTTGAAGCCATCTTAAGGTGTGGTATTCAGCTAAGCAGTACAAAGCAGAATAACCAAACTTCACATCGATATATATATATACACTTATCAGTGGTGGGGGTACTAGCTAACCTTGGTAAAGTGGGTCAAGGTCATCCAAGGACATTACCAGAACGGGGGATAGATCACTAAGTGGCATGTTAGTCCATTGCCACAGAGTGATCTATCCCCCGCTCTGTATTCCGCATTCACACACATTCATACAAGTCTCAGCCCAAGGCTCTACCAACGCATATGTCCACTCTCATTTTCACTATCACTTTCACTGTCCACTACAATGTTTTGTTCAACACATCTACACTCTGCAACTAGTCTATCATACTTCCTCCGGAGAGAGCTTAACTCACGGAATACTCTATTTAACATTTTGTCCTTTTGCTCTATTAATTCTTTATAATGTTCAATGAGCTCTGATGATGGTTGGGTCGATGCGTTTGATGTAGATAGCTGCGGGCTGGTAGGAGGCCAGGCTAATCTGGAGGCTCGGCTGCTGCACAACTCCTTCCTGACGGGTCCAAAGCCGGAGAACCGAACACGACTCGTTGACGAAGGCCCCGGTCGGATCGGACCAACACCTGAGCTGGGGTTAGAGGTAGAAGTTGAAGCGTTGCCAGACATGGTGCAAAGCGTTCGGCTTAACAGTTGCAAGCTGAATGAGCGGGCAGTGGATTACCACTCCTATATATATACCCATTTGTAATGGTGGGGGGCAGCTCAAGGTTGACCTTCACTAGTCTTCCCTGGTATCAAACCTGGTTATCATAAGTTTGGCCTCAATCTTCTTCTCTTCAATAAACTTAATTACTTCAAACACCCACGAGAACAGTTCGTCTATATTTTTATATTCAATTTTAGTGTAGTGTGTAATTGTTTGTCTGTTTATAACACATAAAGTAAAGATAGCCCTATCACGTCTTATCCAAAACTCAACATCCCTTCTCAAACCGCTTAAAAGTTCCCATGCAGTGTGTTCATCTAAGTTGTATACACCACCTTTGTAGGAAAACGGTGCCATGTTTAGTACCAAGCGCAGGAATGGACTGAAGCAAAATGAACACCACGTAAAGGTTTACTAATGCGTTAGAGTGGGGGTATCACGTGATACACAACCTTGGTTGCAGAGTTAGCACTTTTTAGAGTGGTTAATATGGGTCAAGGTCATTCAGACTTTGAAAATTTTTTACTTCCAAACACTTGTGGCAAGCCGCAAGTGTTTGGAGGTTTTTTGTTAAGAATTAAGACTGCTATATATATGTCAAGGTCATTCAAACTTTGAAAAATTTTTACCTCCAAACACTTGTAGCAAGCTACAAGTGTTTGGAGGTAAGTTTCTATTTGTTAAAGATTTTTTGTAACTTAGTCTTCACCCTCAAGGACACGGTTTGAGATTGTCCCAGTGACTTTACATCACCGCCAGGTTAAAGTATTATACAAGTCAACTATCTATTTTTTTTATTAGTTGACTTGTATAATACCCCTCTCCCTTACTTTAAGAGGGTTAAGACTAAATTTGGAAAAAAGAATTTGGAAAAGACTCTTTTTAAATATTGTCCAACACAACCTAACAATTTAGAATTTCTTTTGGTGGGCCTACATCCTAATCCATTTCCCACACAGATTGGCATCCTTCCCTTCGTATTAGATAGCCTTTTTTGTGGATGAAAAAATGTCTTTGTACCATCCGAATGGGTACTTTCATTGTATGAAGGCGGCCATCACCTTTTACAATGATTTCTACATTGGCATCAAAAGCTCCATAAGTTTGAACAATAATATAATATTTTTCATCCACTTTAAGTCTTCTAATATCAAGCGGTTGCGGACTGTGGGGATGTCTGGGTTGGGATGTTTTAGGCCTAATATTATTAAGACTGTAGGGTTTTACTCTCGGATGATTGATATTTTTGTTCAAGTGCGTTTGGCAACGATCTTTATCTAAAACAGCAAACTTCTGACAGCAAAGAACCCCAAAGTCTTTTGACATATACACGTAATCGCATTTATTACCCTTGCCAGCAGGGACTTTAACACGCTTACGTTTTTGTGTTGGACGCTTTACTGGAGTGTTTTGGAGCTTGTCCGGTTTAGGCTGGCTAGAAGGAATAGGGGTAGAACGCTTTACACGGTGAAGAGGAAGGGAGCAAACAATTTTGGGTGGGGTGGGAGAACGTGTTAAATCGATGGTTGGAAGTTCGGGGGAAATGGTGGGAAGTGAGGTAAATTTTGTTGTTACGTCGATGGTTGGATAGGAGGCGTCAGGGGAAAAGATGGATCTACGGGGTGGTTTAACAGGTGTGGATGGGATTGGGGATAGGGGTAGAGGACATTGGGATTTGGTGTATGAAAGGATTTTGTGTGTACGGGAGTATGGAGTGTACTTTGGCCTTGCAGTCTTCCTCTTCTTCTTGTCGTCCTCCTCCGTCTGGAATATGGCAGCATCCGAGTTGGAGTCCGAGGAAAGGGAGACAGCTGGAGAGCAAATCAATCCTCGGCTGGTCCCAGCGGCAGTTGTATTGGTTAGCGCTGGCATCGATGGCAGAAGGCTGGGGGGGGTTCCACCCCTCAGGGGTGGTTCAAGGTCACCGACTACACTTCTACTCTAAGTCTGCTTCAAGGTCGCCCACTACACTTCTACTCTAAGTGTTGGCAATACCCCCACCATATTCGAGTCCCTAAGCTACGCGACGGCGCTCAGCCAGTATGTCTCAGGCTTGCATGCGGTAAGCATCGCTACTCTTCAACTCTGTTCATGTAAGTGTTTTACAGATTTTTGCCTCAAGGTCATTACACTTGAACTCTGGACAAACATGGTTTGGATTTTCTCGGATTTTCCTCAAGGTCACTAAACTTTAACTCTGGGACGATATCGACTTGTAGTATTTCAGTGTTTTGACTCAAGGTCATCACACTTTAACTCTAGCACGTCGGTTATCGTACCAGAGGTGCTCAATAACCTAACTTGTAATGTTTAGGGTGGCGTTTTCACGCCACGTGGTATCGCCATGAGTGTCCAGTCCAAATTTTAAGTTAGATTAATTTTACTGTGATCTTTTCCATTTCCAATTCGTTTTGCCAAAGAATAAGGTGTCGCTTTATAAAGTGGTATTTCTCTAAAGTTATAGGGGATTGCAGGGATACAATTAGTTTATTTAGGAGACTCTTCATCTTGGAGTTTAACACAATTTCCACTTTGACTTTGCTTCCTCGGCTCTCACAGCCTAAGCTGTACAGAAATGTTTCTTCTAGTGCCAACTCGGGCCAAGAGAACAGTGTGTTGACTGTAGGACAGCTCATGGTGAAGTGATGTGTTACTCCAGCGTACAACCTCACCTTCCCCCACCACTGTGACCTTCCCCCACTCCTGCTGTTTCCCCCACCTCTTTTCTCTTGACTCATGCGCTACAAGCAGTCTCTCAGTATTGTGCGGACTTTTGTGAGGGAAGCCATGTCGCGGGACGCTTTAGGTAAGAAACTTAGCCGTGTTAAGACTTTATTAGTTGCTCACTGTCCACCACTCAAAGTCAAAAGGGTTTCGACTTTAGCTAAGTGGCGCAAACTGTTGCGCGGACACCCTAAGTTTTATACCAAACAGACTAATGTAAGTTTTACTGATGAAGATTTGTTTAGAATATTGGATGAAATGACTTTTCCTTGCAAAATTCAGTTAGTTACTCCCATTCCTGACAGTTTAGAGTCTTAGTCTCTCAAGCCGATATACCTAGAGTACGCGGAGCCTGAAGGTCAGTCGCTCGGTGACTGTCGTGGGGTGTACATCGGTGTCGGCGCTCCGTTATTAGGTTTTCTAGGTCACAGTAATATCAAATTGTTGGTGTTGTGCTGGTTCAAGGTCACCTGAGGGATTACCGATTGCCCATTTAGGCAGGGTCATGTCAGAAACTCGAGTTTAACTTGGCACTTTTGCCGTTTCTCGTCGCAAATTCGCTCCAAGTGGTCAAGGTCACGGGGACTCTGACTGAAACTCGGAGCGTAGTGCGAGAAACGGCAAAAGTGCCAAAAAATTTTAAGTTTCGGCGTGACCTTGACCTTAGTGGCGTCGGTGACGTCATTTTGATGACGTAAGGGGTGATGACGTCATCAGCCCGTCATTTCTGTGACGTCATGGGTGTGACGTCATAGAAATGACGTCATTAGTGATGACGTCATCGATGGCGCAATCGATGACGTCATCGATGACGTCATCGGTGAGGTCATTGACCTCGATGACGTCATCCCTCAGGTGACCTTGAACCGGGCCAGCACCAACAATTTGACACTACTTACCAATTTTACAAATTTCAGAAATCATATGGTACCCAATAGTTTTAGCTTTCAAGTAAGTTGAACAGAATCAAAAACTAACGGTTTTGATTGTAATCTATTCCTGTATTTCAAAGTATCTGGTTTATAAAAACCAACCTCACCAACCTTCAAAACAGTAGAATGTAGGGTTTTCGTGTTTAAATTTAACTTTAATATGTCGATTAGCAACTATCGACATAAATATACTGTTTACCGGATTTAGTCCCTTACAAGGTATTTCTAAAAAAATCAACCAACTGGAGGAATATTATTTTTGTAAAAATAAAATATACCTTGGCTTAAACATATTTATTATTTAATTACCTTTATAAATAAATTTATTGGTGAAAAATAATTTTAAAATTTACGTAATTTACTTATTCAAATAAATTGAGGAAATCTGAAAAATAGGATGGAAAAACAAACGGTTAGAAGTTTGAATCAGGATTTGGTTGAAAACAATTTGGTTGGATTAATATCTGATCCTGCGGTGCTACAAAACAAACGCCCCGAGGCCGCGTCAGCTTATCCTGGTAACTTATCGGCTGAGCTAAGGATTTCGGACCATATGGTAACCAAATCATATGGTTGTATAGTTATAAATTTTTAAAATTATTTTCTTATCGTCATAATTAATTATGAACATATTAAACATGTTTTTATCATTCTGCACGAAATCAGCCTGTTTTTTGTTCTCTCAGTAGTACCAAAACCGATTCTTTTTTGTCCTAGGACTGAAAAATCATCTGAAGAGTTTTTTAGGTCCTAGTACTGAAAAGTCAGCTGTTTGCTAAGTATATTATTATTGATTTTTTAATGTTGAGGAGCAGAATTTTGAAATTCAAACGTTATAAAGAGCATTGTTTGTAAATAACAGAAATGTAAACATTTTTAACGTTTATCAAATACTCTTACTCTTCTTATCAAGTGATATCTTTTAATATCAAGGTAACTTAGATTTTAGAGAGCGGAATTCATAAACCTCCCTCAAAACTCTAACCTCAAACCTCAACCTCAAACCGGCTTCAAACTTCCCACGATGAAAAAAAACTAAATTCTCAAACGTTCCTCCTACCTTCCTTAAAGAGAAAGGCACCACTATAGCTTAAAAAACGATTCCTAACAGACAGTTTTTTTGTTTATAGAAATAGACTACTACTATAATTGTATCTCTTTCATTGGCTCGTAATTTATCCAAATGCCAAACTTAAACTACATTTTATAAATATTAATAAAAATTAAAAAATACTGAATTTTCAATTCACAAATTATTTTTGGGAAATGTGTGACAGTTGGTAGACATGGTACAAATTCTACATGTTTGAGAAGTAACAGTTTATTTCAAAATTTGTTTACAAATGGAGTGTTCCCAATTGATTGCTTTTAATTTTAATTTATTAAATCAATATCCAACAAAGATTTTATATTCATCACTTCTTGCCTGTTTCTGTATATTTATATCCAATTTATTTTGTTACTACAATACATTCTTTACGTATTGGCGTCATATTTGACGATCATAAAGCCATAATTATATGTTAAAAGTCCACAAAAAATAAGTAAAAAATCTACATATTTGATTCAGGAACAACATAAATAGATTAAGCCATTTTAGTAAGAATGTAGTAAAATATAATTTCTGAATAAATTCACGGGTAAATAGGCCTAAATATACTTTCATTTAATTCCATAAGATTGTAATACTTTTTTGTATTATTTTTACAACACTTAAATCAAATTTAGGAGTAAGTCAACA
Source organism: Neoaliturus tenellus (assembly GCA_030545055.2). Lineage (NCBI taxonomy): Eukaryota > Metazoa > Arthropoda > Insecta > Hemiptera > Cicadellidae > Neoaliturus > Neoaliturus tenellus. Next base: position 175,379,051 of record CM061534.1, on the reverse strand, counting down.
ACTGTCGACACGCACACAACGTAACAGCACTTACTGTTTTACTTATAAACAGCTCTTTGAAGTCTTGTGACTTCCGCTCAGACAGTGTAAATAAAAAATAAAAACTTTTATCTATAACAGTTGCATAAGCACCAAAAGTGACATTACATACGAGATAAGGAGAGACATTATTAACCCAAATAAAAACGCGTTCGATAACGATTTCATTATGATCCCACACATGTTTTATAATGGGAGGAATCGTAATACATTTTCTAGAGCAATGAGAGCTTGGTATTTTACAAAATAAGCTAATAATAGAAATCAATAAAATCGCACATCAGCTAGTTTGAACGTTTCATTTCCTAGCATCTTTAGATGTTTTACCTAAAAAATGAGTGATCTTATTTTAATTAGAACGATTTATAGATGAAACTATATCTATGATAAGATGGAGTTTGGACAGTTCCCCGTCAAAACGTAAAAAAATGCCAGTGGCTTAGAAACACCCAAATAACAAATAAAAAGGCATCGGGTGTGGCTACGTTTTTGATCGGTGACCTCCTAACCTATAAGCATGTTAGACATGTATTCCTTTATTTTACAGTGCTTTAAAATACTAAGTTGTTCGTAGGTAAAAAAGTGCATGCAACTATTCCATTCATTCTTTATTTGCATAGTGGGATAATTAAAACACTCGCATTTCTCCCGTTCCAACCTACATCTCGCTTGAAGCTTTGAGGTCTTTAGTCTTTATATAGTTTATGCATAGATTACTAATTTGAAATGTAAGGGCAACTAAATAACATTGGCTTTAAAAATTTCTGTACAACATAAACACGTTTGTTAGTGTAGTAAAATTAGTCGGAAAAATGAAATTATTTTTAGGCAGTCACTTTCTTTGGAAACGTGTTGTTTGACATCCTGACCTTCCTCCAAAAATCCCCTGAAATCCCCTGAGGGGATCATGCCCAAAAATGAGTGGTTGGCTCATAAAGAGTTACAAGAAAATTTTATATTAAGCATACTAAATTTAAAAACCTTCCTGATATCAAATTGAAATTTTTTAAATTTGTAACACAATGCAGTTAACCCGACCTTAATATAACGGCAGGAATGTAAATGGCAGAATTTCAAAATTTAGAATAAAAAATATTACAAAAACTTTGCAATCCAATAACTTCCGACATATTTGACCTTTTGAAGTCTGATTTTCGGCTATGTTCTCTCCTTAATATGACCTTTTAAATTGTGTACAGCATGGCTATGGACTAAGAAAAATGTTTAAGAAATTCCTCTTCGATATGGCCATGTAGAGGGTGGTTCACGGGTCATATGGTAGGCATATGTCAAGCTACACGCATTTTTAAGGGTAATTCTAAAAACAAACGTGGGCCACAAACCACAACTTAGAAGGCCAAGTATTTCAAATATACTTTTGCAATGGTTTAGGTTATAATTAGATTTTTATTCAAAGTTTGACAGGCTGCCATTTTCGGCTACGGCAGCCTTTAAAGATAGGGTTTGCGGCATTAAATTATACTACCTAAGAGGTTTAATTTGATATACATAAACCTTTAGGCATATGCCTAATTTGGAGATTTCTGGGGACTTTTCTGAGGGAGGTCAGTGGATGACATAGAACACATTTCAGCAAAAATTGACTGTCGAAATGTTTTGAATTTTTCAGTCATATTTTGGCTTAATTTTATTATGTTCGCTTCGCTCGGCGGCGCGGGGCGGCGCGGTATAGTCCATGGAGATAGCTCCAAAAAGAGCCATAATATTTCAGTGCTGGATACTGTTCTAAAAGTTTTTTACACTGCTTCTACATCAAATGGTATGTACAAAACCGCCGGGAGACACTCTCTCAATAGTCCGGATCACCCCCATATGACGTCATCAAAATGGCGGCCAACCAAATTTGCAGTGTTTTAGTTAAATACTTATTACTGCCCACCAAGTCAACCAAGTTTGACTTTTAATGTGTCGTTTTGTAGGTATTGAAATTCTGCAACTGTTAATATCCTTAAAACACCCATACTCTTTTTTATGATCGAGTCAAAAAATGGTAAGCGATCAAACTTTGCATTAAAATCATATTGCTGAAAACAAAAAATGCAGTAACTCCCGATCCACTCGACCTTTTAAGGTATGGTTTGTGGCAAATTGCTCAAAATACAAAGCCCTTCAAAATGATATGTCATATGATGATGTATCCCAATGCAGTTTTCCTGACGACCTCTACTAGGGTCGTCCCTAAAGGAAGTCTTGGAAAAACCTTCATTGGATTACGTCATATGATACATCATTTTAAAGGGCTTTGCATTCTGAGGAATTTGCTACAAACCCGACCTCAAAAGGTTGAGTGGATCGGTAGTTATTGCATTTTTTGTTTTCAGCAATATGATTTTAATTGAAAGTTTGATTGCCTGCCATTTTTGACTCGATCATCCTTTTGAGGCCGGGTTTGCGGCATTGTTCTCTATTCTTCGAGACCGTTAATTTGATGTACATATTGACCTATGCTTACATTTAAGATTTTCCTCTGACTCCTTGTGGACCGTCCCCCTTGGAGGTCCAAGGATACCAAGTACTTTAGGAAGTAGTCTTAGTCACTCAAAATCAATTTATAAAGTTTTAGTTTTGTTACTTAAATACTTTTAAACGTATTAAATCGTTTCAAAGACTTTTTCCACCCTGTGTATTAAATATTATAGCAAAAATTAATGAAAAACACCAATTATTTTATTAAATTATTATTTATAAAAAAGAGTATGGGTATTTTAAGGGTATTAACAGTTGCAGAATTTCAATACCTACCAAACGACACATTCAAAGTCAAAATTGGTTGACTTGGTGGGCAGTAATAAGTATTTAACTAAAACACTGCAAATTTGGTTGGCCGCCATTTTGATGACGTCATATGGGGGTGATCCGGACTATTGAGAGAGTGTCTCCCGGCGGTTTTGTACATAGCATTTGACGTAGAAGCAGTGTAAGAATTTTTTAGACCAGTATCCAGCACTGAAATATTTTTTTGCTATCTCCACGGACTAGTAGGCGCGGGGCGTGTCTTGGACGCTAGTTCGCGGCGTCGCCACGGCAGCGCTGTCCTCGCCGCTTCAGTCGACCGCCGCGCGTCCTACTGAGCGAACCGCCCGATCTCCGCCGCGCGAACTAGCTAGCAGAACTGCCCCACTGGGGCATCATGCCGCCCACCTGTTAAACCCTCGCCGGTAATTGTGATTTTTGTGTTGTTTTTCATAAAGGTGAAAATGGATTTCTCGAATTCTATGTGACTTCGGATTCTTCCGGTAGTTCATCTTATGGTGAGTTATAATTGTTTTTCCATTTTAACTATTTAAAATATTACATTTTTTCCATAACATGTATTAATCTTAAATAAACCCTCTTGGAATCGCTAGAATGTTCTTGATGCACTAATAATCTTGAAACTACTGATATAAAATTCAATTATAAATCTGTATTTATTTTTTATCACAAACAAATATTTATTTCATATAGGTAGCAAGTAGATAAATCTAAAAACCACCCGAGAGTGTTCCAAGTTAAGTAATTATTTTCTGTATGCCGTGCAGGGTCGAAAGCTTGGGCGGGGGCGGCCGACCACTTGTTGCACTCTCCCGCTCTTGTATGAATTATTTACCATTTCCTCATCGATTCCTCAGTTGCCACAACATGACTGCCCCTTGGCCTACAGACGTCCGGGGAAAGCCATGATATGCGCGTCGAGCCACTACAGGAATCGCGATAATCGGGGTCTACTGTACAATTAAAAATTTAAACTTGTGTTTCAGTCTAAGAACAAGAACAAATGTTTAGCTGGGATAAAAAGTAAAACATTACGTACGAATTTTATAGATGCTGTATTCTTTTCTCATTACGATTTAAATAGTTGATAGAATAGTTATTCATAGTAGCAACCATAATATAAACTTTTACTAATAATTTTTGAATTCCTGTGTTGTAGTTTTTTTATAAAATAGTAAAGTAGTAGAAACATATCAATACACATACTACACATATACATGTGTAGCCTAGTTACAGTTGATTGTATTCCTTCCACAATAAATTATTTTCCGGGTTCGTAGTTTTCTAATATAGCCTATGCAGTTCATAAAATAAACGAAACATTATGTTAAACACGCAGCTTTGCGATTTTGAATTGTTTTCCCAACGGATAATATTTCTAAGGTGTAGAGCAGCAGAGCCGTGCACTTTGACCTTCCCATAAACTAAGCATTCAAAATGGCTGACACTTATGGGCTGGTCCCAGTTTGTATTAAGACTAGGCATAAAAGATTTTTTATATTCATATTTATAAGGTACCTAATATGAAATCCGACAATAACAATGATTAAAAAGCAGATGAACTCCTTAAAAATTAATATATTACATAAAACGAAGTTACCTTAAAACTAAATATTTAGGCCTAAATTCAAATGTTATTGTTTAGTAAAATGTACTTTATTTTATCCAGCAAATTGAACTATTTCAAACCAGCGCTTAAAATAATTAAACCAGAGGCATGGAAATTAAACTATTCCTCATGTATGTTTTCCAACATAAAATTTCATATAACCCTCTTACAAAGAAAAGTGTATATTACTTACCACACTTAACTGAAGCTCTATATATACTTATTATTGTTAAATAAGCTAAAAATATTTAACTTTTATAATATTGAGGTTATATTATATAAAAAAAAAACAATTATTTATTCTAATAAATGTTTTTCCAAAATAAAATAAAAATTGGTGATGTAACTTTGTCACTATCGTGTTTGCACAAGTCGTTCCTGGTTTTTGGGGTTAAACTGTTCTCTGGTGTAATAACTGAATTTGAAATAACCTCGAGATCATGAAATAGAAAACAAACTAGTCATGCGGTGTCATGACCTCCTGTGGATTATGTATTAGGGGTGAAATACATCTTAAATTCATTCATTTTTCATAAATATTTTCATTTACTAAGTAATAATCTATTTTTTTCCAACTCCCTCCCCTTATTTAAATTGTGAGTTAGAATTAGAAAATAAACATTAAACCGGTATAAGTTTAGTTTGTTTTTTTTTCTTCTTCAATAAAAACAAATCATCTAGTAAAAAATAACTGTTGCTGGTATTATTTTAGTAACCCGATGAATTGGAAATAACATTACAAAGTGTTTGTCAAGAGAAGCTGTAATTGATTTGATAAATAAATATTTTGATAAAATATTAATAGATTTTGTAAAAATAAAGATACAATTTTAAGTTTGATTTTATTCTTGTTATATGTGTACTAAAACATTTTGCATTAAATGTTAGCATTGTGAATACTCAGTAAAAAGTTAAATTGCGGTAATTTCAATTTGAAACAAAATCCCCTCTTTCTAAAAATGCCGAATTTGTTTCGCTAATTATGGTTTGTATAGCTTCATTAAAATTCCGCCCTTTTAAGTTTTAAAGTTTTTCTTTCTCGTTTTATGTCCCCTCAAAAAAGTGTAAAATTTGGTCATAAAAGTACTTAATAATAAAAACACCACCAGAGGCCATGAATATAATTAAAATACAGATTGAGGAGTGCAAAAATTTAACTAAAAGTAATTTTAACTTTCTTAAGGAACAAAGAGACTAAAAGAGAAGGTATAGGCAGGGCGGCTATTGACGAGCTCGCTTGTAATTCATCACCGGGGCTTCCATACTATAAAGACAAACCCTGCTTTGATATGGAGGCTGGATGCTATCATAAAAGAAGCAATGAAACTTAAAGCCAATCGTAACCTCCAATATATTGAACCTTTTTTATAACATTGGGGATTTGAAGCGTCTTTAGATTGGTAAGAGATAATGTGAATGCTTGATATTTTCCATATACTGCTTTTGAATTCCAAATGTAATTCCAATGCAGAGTCTATCGGATTTTAGGATATCAAATATTCGAACTTTGTTGGTGAATACGAATCGTAAATTTAACCAAATAAATATTTTTAGACTTTCTTGGAAACTCCAACTAAAAAGGAATCTTTAATATATAATTTGATTAGTTTTTGTATCAGAAATGATTTATTTTCTTAGTTTGTATGTCGAAATTTGCGGGTTTTTAAGAGAATTTGAACTCTTTCTCTAACGGAGTTTAGTATACTCTCTAAAAAAAATTACACTGAAATTGAATAGTTTTTCATGCAACAAATGTGTAAAGTGCTATTTTGCTTACTTGAAAGAAAGGTTTACTGAAAATAAATTTACAGTGCGCAAAGTGAACTTAGGGTGCACAAAGTAAAACAAAAACGGAAATCACCTTTTTTTGAGTGCAAATCACAAATTGAGTGCGAAAACAACTGTTTTTTCTGACAAACGTAGAATAAACACGTTGTGATGGTAAAATACGCATTTTAGTCATACAGACTACAAATCCGTAACGGTAACTGGATAAGAAGCTGTTTTATTTATTTATTTTATTATTTTTTTTTTTACGAAACATAAATGGAAAGTGTATTTATTTTGGTGTGTGCATATCTATGCCTGAAAATTTTCAAACGTTTTGAACATGAACGTTTAAGCCCTGGTCATGCTACTATTTAACGTCAACCTGTTGTTAGATAGCATCATTATTATAAGAACCTTAAGATAGCTTACTTAATAAAATTTCTCAGGATCAAACTGACAACCTTTGGGTTCAAAGGTGAGCATTATAACCACTTAACTAATAATAGCCCAGCAAATAAACTACTAACTGGTAGCCGCTATGTTATGGTAAGATAAAGTCAAAATCTTGCTGGAAAATTAAATAAGCTTCTGGAAAGCCAATTTTCTCTGATTTGTGTTATATATCATCCCCTGACCGATCAGAAAAGCGAGGGACCATGAAATCCATGGTGTAAAACACACCTAAATATGATGGAATGGTCCACATGGAGTCAGAAGTGAGTCAGCTTGAGGATATATATACATCCTAACTAGTAGAATTCAATGTCACAGACTCCATGTGAAACGGTATGATCTGAGTCGTAAACGGTTGAGTGTCAAACTTTGACTAAAAAACTAATGTTAACCAAAACTATTTAAGATGCAATAGTATTCGAAATCCTTTACGTTTTGAGGCCCTGTTTGCAGCACGTGTTTGTTATTGCTATTACCGTTAAAAATGAAGATAATTTTGCATATGATGATCCATAGAACCACTGAACATGGGCTACATGGGTATTGGAAAGAGGAAATCATATAATTACTTCTTATTTGATGCACACGCTATACAAAATTTAAATTGTCCTATTAAAGAGAGTGCGCATCGCAAACCAGTTCTATAAAGGTCTAATATTTCAAAATATAATAAATATTGTAATTGTGATAACAATTATTTTATGTTTATTTTGAACGGCTGCCATTTCCCTGTTAAACGAATATTCAGATCACGTTTACGGCATTGTATTTTATAATTTAAGAAATTTAATTCGATTTACATAAATCTTCTGGACTTTATATAAATTTGGTAATCATAATATCATGTTGTATTGTTAACTCCTGCTGGGCAAACCCCCAATTGCTTGACATAATAGGCTTAGAGGATATCAGGGGACTTTTTAGAAGAGGTGACAAAACAATCAATTTCAAAAGATGTCTAAGAATTATTCAAAATTTTAAGACAAATTTTATTACACCAATGATGGAATCAATTTTAGCGACCCAAACCAGCGATGTCAGATGCGCAGCGCCGAGGGAGGAGGCTGGCTGGCAGATTGATTACGTTCTAATTAGCCATCATTGCACCTGTGTCGCTCCGGCTGCCATAAATTCTGCACGGCAAAATCTGCAACTGATTGCATTTCGCTATGATAAAGTTAGGGTTATAAATAAAATCTTCTTTTATCGAGATTTTCTGTAGAAACTTAAATGGTTTCTTATTGTCTTGATGATGTGTATTTGCGGTTGGAAACCGAAAACTATTGATATAGACCTAGAGTTTTATCTGGTATATTATTTCACGTTTCCATCAATTTATTTTCAGGTTGAAATAATAAAACGTCTTCCGACACTACTCGATATATTTACACTTATACTGTAAATGTTTACAAGACGGTAAATATATATACAAGATCTTATAATGGTCATTATAAGATGTAAACATTTACAGTATAAGTGTAAATATATCGAGTAGTGTTGGAAGACGTTTTATTATTTCAACCTGAATATCAGTACCAGCACGTATAATGCTAATCAAGAAGTTATCAATTTATTGATGACAAAAGAAAAGCTTACCATCAATAGAGTGAATATAAAAACTGTTATAACTGAGGTTTTTTAAAGACGGATAAAATGTATTAACCAATATTATCAGGTTTACCATTATATCTGAAACTATGAAATTTTGGATAAGTTTTTGTAATATATCCTTTACTTTTTAAAACCATTTTGAAATAATAGAAAAATTGAAAAAAATAAAACATAAAACTTATATAAGGCCAGTGCAGGGTTGGAAGAAATATGATACATTGCGTTTACTGAACCACATTTATTGCAACTAAATTACAAATATATTAACATTAAAGTGAATTACCCACAACAACACTTATTTTTTGTATATTTTGATATTGATATATGTTTTAATTTAATGTTCTTTTATAAGGCAACCCATTATATCCGAACGCCTCCTCAACTTGACAATTATATAATACAATAAGACAGTAATAATTCCTAAATTTGGTGTTTCAACTGTTGTAAAGTCTCGTGGTATCTTCCATATATATAATTCCGTAAGTGAATCGACCCCCACAAAATATTTCAAGTTAGAAAAAATAGATTAAGTTTTGATTTCTCATTTTAAAGCTTGAGGGCTAAAAATGTAAAAAAATACGAGTACTTTTTTAAAGTACCCTTTAATACTCGTACCAGAAGTATTAAAAGTAACCTGTATTGGAAAGAATAGTTATTTGTGCTTCTAGGGACTAAAGTACAATGTTTTCTCTCTGAAGGGAAAGTGTTGTCGCCCGAAGGCGAAGCCGAGGGCGACAATTTCCCTGAGGGAGAAAAGTACTTTAGTCCCTTGATGCACACAACATTTTCCCTCCACCTACACGAATAAAATTTAGGCCTAATAGGCCTACCGTAGATAATTTAACTTTACCTTCAAATGATCCCTTGCTCCTTCAAGCTGGATCTGTCACATCAACATAAAAAACACACAAGGTAGGCCATATCAATTTTAAAGAACACGAAAAAACAAAATATAATTTAAGCCTAGTCAAAAGTTTTACACTTATGTTTTGGAATTCTTAGGTTAATAGCCTACCCAAGCGAAATGTAAACAAACACCTACACTGCCACGGCCATCTCTAGTCCTAGAGATGCTGCACACCCACTGCTGACTGAATGGTCAGCAGTGAGTGAGCAGCAGCTACAGCTGCTATTAGTCAACAATGAGTAACGAAACAAATACAAGTAACAGCTGACTGTGGCTCATGTTCTTCTTAATCTCTCTTTTAATGTTATTCTTATGTAACTAACTTTAGCCCCGTGGTACGGAAAAACTTGAGTTTTCCCTAGGTAGAAAGATTAAGTATTCAAGTCACATGGGATAGAAATTAGTACTTTACTACTCTATTCCAAGGAGTAAAATACGGCTTTAGATAGTAGGTGGAGGAAAAAGTTTTAGAGCTACAGTGCGATTAAGCATATGTACTATAGAATATTTTTTTACTTAGCTGGTTGTTGATCTGATATTTTGAGTTAAGATAACCATTCAATTATAGCTTTCTAAAATTGAAAATACACAAAAAAACATCGATGTTTATAGAAAAAATTATGGATACACATTTAATTTATTCTTCATGACCTCATCTATGTCAATCAGGACTATAGTTGGACTCAGATAATAGTCCGATGAGAGTCAATACATTGTTGCCAAATTTATTCGGAAACACATTCTTTACTGTATAACACATGGTAAACATAACCACAAATGACAACATTGCAGGACGAGAGATTTGAGAGGGACAGATGTTAAAATTTCCATCGGTCTATTTTCGTGCATCTTACTATAGGATCATTTTTTTTAGCTAAATATACCACAGTTAAAAGTGGCTTTGCTATGGTATGGAATAAATGGTGTTATTTTAGTGAATGTCGTCTATTTATTATGTAACTTCTTTACATATTGGCTATTTATTCGTAAGAGTTTAATAGTTTTGTTAAGTGTTTATTTATTTTCGACTTAATCATATTATCTAAACTAATAACATTAATTTGTGTGAAGAATATTTTGTTTTATTCATTATCTGCTTATTTTACCTATATAATATAAAAACAATAAACTGCCGTTAATCCATAAAAACGGGGAGCTAGTCAGTGTGTGAAAACAAGCAATATACTTCGTTGAACGAACAAAAAAAATACTACAATCATAGCAAGAGGGACCTCAGTGGCACGGGGGCTGGGCTGGGGACATAGGGGCAAGTGAGAGGCATGGAGGGACCAACAGATCACGGGGTGCGGCTAAAAACGGGGGGCACAGGGGGCACGTGAGCATGGGGGTGGACTCGGGCGTGGGAATGTACAAGAGGCACGAAGGACTTTGCGGGCACAGGATTTTGGGCATGGGGGACAATGGGGGCACGGGATTATAGGGAGCGCAGGGGTGCGGGAGCATGGGAAGCACGCAGACTTCGGGGTAAAGGGGGGGGGGGGCTTAGTTAACAGAGCGGACGAGGAAGGCACTTGGAGGAACTTCGGGCATGTGGGCACGGGAATATGAGGGAAATGAGGGGCACGGGGGAGGCGGGGATGGGGATAAGGGAGCATAGTGACCACTGTGGCATAGGGTGAGAGTACAGTGGTGCGGCGGGAAGGGAGGTACGCGGGCTCTGTTTGCATAGGGGGTACTGGAATCACGGAGCACACGGAAGAGGCATGGGGGACATGGGGAGTATTGGGGGCATGGGGGGATGGATTGAATGGGGACACATAGGTCCAGGTTTCAGCGTGTAAAGTATTAATATGCTAATAACTATTTCGTCATGATGTATTTAACTTTTTTATTTATTTGTGTTACCAACTCATTATGTTCATGGTTAAGGTTAAATCTATTTTGATTGCGTCCTGCAGTATAGTACTGCAATGAAATAGACTAAAATACTGTGTTTTAATATAAGGGAGTTTATTGGTCAATTGCTGATTAGATACCACTAAAAAGTTTTATTAAAATTAAGTAATATTTTATAATAATATCCAACGGGCAAATTCACAGTAAACCAGAGAAGAAATACATTAATTTTGTGAAAGGAGGTGTTGATTTGAAACTTAATTTTTGAGATTGTTTCACCATTTAGATCAGGGGCCTTACCATAGCTCCTATAAGCCTTACGGGTTACTTTATCTTTAATAGTCCATACAATATGACCTGTTTGTACTTCCTGTATAGGTTAAACGAGGAATTGAATTATTACAAATTCATCAGAGTCCCCGCAAATGGAAAAGTACTAATTCCCCGTATGCCATTCGACCTATCCCTCCCCTGCTTTAGGTTCGGGAGAGGATCGCAGGAGTGGCACTTTGATCTCGGTCCGTAGGCGACAAGTGTTTCGGCTTCGGCGCTATTCACGGAATGCAATTGTACCAACTCATGCATGAATCGCGCTTGATAAAGCGCCGGATTGTTTGGAGAAAGACACAGAGATGGGAATAATGACAAGAACGCTTTGTTCGGCGTGTCTGGTGTTTGCTTAGCATTTCGCTCGTATGTTGTTGTGTTCGCCAAACCATATTCAGATACCGATATGGGTTGTCAATGAAAATAATTTTCATGATAATCATTTCAAATTTATCTAATGTAGTTACAACTAGGTGTTGTCTATTTTGTTTTGAAAGTATACACTAAATTCTTTGATATTTCTTACACTTCATTCACGTCTACATTTTTTACATCTACGGTACGTCTATTCAGAATAAATAGCTCTCATAACCAAATATTTTTGACGAAAGTTTGTTATTTTTACTCCATTGTTTCATTTGCATCTGGACCAGGGTAAATTTGTTGTAGTAATCACGAAATCAATACGTCCCGCATCCACGTAAACCTCTGTACAGTGTCCTGATCCTTTTAAAACCGTTGTGAGTTTTCTCATTCCTGAGAGAAATAACAACTCTTTTATTGAAAAACCTATTTCACGTTGATAACCTTCTATCGTGTGTATTTAAAATAATAATTGGATTTTTTTTTGTCAATTCAGTACTATTATTTTGTAGCATTTAACTGCAGTAGTCACTACCAAATACTTCATTGATTAAAAAAAAAAAAAAAAAAAAAAAAAAAAAAAAAAAAAAAAAAATACTCTGCAATGCAAGTTTCAATGTGCACTTTCTTTCTTTCTTAACATGTTTTACTATCTTATCACTTGCCGAAAGCTGTTACGCTTATATCTTATCGCTTACCGATGCCATTAGCTGGATTGTGCTATAAATGTAGGCCTACTGTGTATAGTCACAGATTATCTATAGATAGGTATCCGTCATAGGTAACCTATATTTAAGTTATCTGTGGTACAGCCCGGTAGCCACTTTAGTAATATTGTAAAATTATCGACGAAATAAGTAATATACTAAATAAATATTATTGATAATGATTAAAAAAATGAACACAACCTAACCTCAAATCAGTATTTAAATTATATATATTTTTGTAGACCTATTTTATGTTTACCAAACTAAGTCTATGTCTCCTGATCACGATGAGTGGTGTCGGATTTAAGGAATTAAAAGTCAGATACATTTAAGAAAGTGAAATGAAGGAAACATTTATAGTTTAATTAAGAAACAAACAACTTAACTCTTGATTGACTGATTTAGGCTTTATTCAGAATTGTCAACATTATACAAGACATTTCATATTTTTTACCATATCTGCTTTAATAAAACAATGTGATTGTATTGGGACATTTTAATTTATTTTGGATCTATTTTCAACCATTGGTTTTAACATAGTCCATAGAATATTTAAAGGTTAGTGATGGATATGCCTTTTCAAAAACGTTTATAAAGAAGACTTTTTCTTTAAACATTTTTTGTTTCATTTTAATGTATATTACACTTAATAACAAATTATTGATAAAAGAAGTCATAAAGGCTCTATTACTAAAACTATTATCATTTTATGGTAATAGAAAAATAATAGCCTAATATAAAACAAATTATTACCTAATTTTTATAATAAAATTATTGTTGTGTTTCTAAACATCATACTTTGTCGGGATTCAATAGAAATAGACTTCATTAGGTTATTTTAAATTGTTTTTTGTCATGGACTATATTAGCGTAAAGGTTATTAGCAAACGTGAATTCCTGTATGACCTTTAGGCTTTTTTCTACTGACCGTCAAAGGAGCCAAGTTGCCAATGTCAATATTTCACAAGAAATCGATGTTGGTGAATTATACAATACATTTACCATTGTTTTAGTGGTTTGCGAAGGTACTCTATAGAAGGATTCACGAAAATAGTCCGATGAGAGTTGATACATTGTTGCCAAATTTATTCTGAAACACATTATTATACTGTGTAACACATGATAAACATAACCACAAATGACAACATTGCAGGGCGGGAGGGGGTGAGGGGGGACACAGCTGTTTACATTTCCATCGGACTATTTTCGTGCATCAGTTAAATTTTCTTCAACACTCGTATACGAACATATTTAAAATAATATTCTCAAGGGGATATTTTATTCTTTCTTCTTGTGTTTAGTCAACTCATTATATGTCATAAGTACCTGATTGAGGGTTATATTCTAGGGTACGAAAAATGTTTACACCTGGGACAACTTGAGTGAGACTAGATTGTGCATTTAAATTAATTTTATATGCCAAAAAGCGAATTATAACCACTCTTTATTATTTCAAACAATATAACATCATAAAAGACCTTTTAATAAAATTACATTTTTTATATATTTAAAATAACACATTTTATGCATATCTTTCGGATGAATATATTTAGTATATTTAATAATGTTTTTTTCTAACTCCTTGCACTCTAGGAGTTTTCTTCGCCTCTTTAAACCCATAAAATCATGCCTCTGAGGATCCTCTATTTTGAACGGCATTTTTTTATGTATATTGTTAAAATAAAAATGTGTTTAACATTCGATTTGCGTTAGATACAAGGTTTGCATATTTGATATCTTAGTGAAAAAGATTACATCACAAAAAAATTTTATAACCAATGCAAGGAAAATTAAGTTACTTTTCAACGTCATTTAATAATACATGTTCGCATTTTTAAACTTTTAAGTTTAACAATTCCACCTATTGATTACGAAGTTTCAAGAAAGTTGTTTTAAATCGGCGTCAAAAGCAGGGAACTAAAATACCATTTGCCCAAAACCATATGGTAAACTTATCCGATGCGCTACTAGACCTAAGGTGAAGGAGGCTCTTAACTGTCTAGCGTTTCGTCAGCCGACACCAGATCTTAACTAGCGGCCATCACTATAAGTCAGCCTCCTATCCAATTGAGGGCCATTCAAGGCCATGACAGATACTTCCTCCGTCAATACACAACTTTCAACTCTTCTTGACTGCAAACAAACAAACGACGGTTTTTGTCGGTTGAAGAAATCACCAATTTAAAATGTGGTTGAGTACCCGCAGGTTAGGTAAGGTTTGTATACATCTATACAATATAGATTCCTTTTCTTCCGTTTGAAAACAATGTCTATTTTGCGCTTCCGATTCCGGAAGTTCGTTCGAGGCCAGGCGCTCTTTGTTAGTCTCACTCTTTTGCTACTAGATGTATGGTACGTGTAATCAATAATTTACAATTTAAGTTTTATATTGATGTTGTTAATAAGAAAATAAAAAATTGTCAACGAAGATAACGGATCGAATTTTGACTTATACCTCCTGAAATCCTTAGGGTGAGTCGGTGGCGTTGTGGTTAACACGCTGGAGTTCGAAACCAAGGCGCATTTGCCGTGGTTTCAAATCAGTATCAAATTTTATCAATACCATTCCATGTGTACTGTAGAGGCTCCCTCCATTTCTTTGTCTAATATGATCCACGCGCAAATAAATAGTCTATGTGGACGGGAAAAAGTTGGCAAAAAGAGGCCTGCCAACCTCTTTTTAATAAAAAAAACCTGGCCAATGCAAACGAGTGACACAATCTCCACCCTATTTGACAGCATTACCACATTCCGGATCATGTTATAAAAACGGTTTTGCATAAGTAGCTGAAATTTATCAAAAACATATCAATACTTCATATTAATCATCATATTTCATCATATTCATCATATTTCATATTTCATCTTTTTACCGCAAACATTAATATAATGGATGGTGCCTATAGCCGACAAGGACCGAACCACAGTATAATGCCTAAACACCTTGCAAAACACAGACCAAAACCATTGATCGTAACCAACGAATGGTTATTACAATTACTACAAGTCAGTCTTGGCGCCAATTGAGGTTCATTCAAGGCCATGATAGGTACATCCTCCATCAACACACAACATTCAAGTCCTTGTTATTGTTTACTCTTTTTCATTCTTCATTTTTGGCCATATTAATATAAGTATTAATGAGTAACGGTTGGACTAAGAATTTATTTAATAAACTCGACGCAGTTTTAAGCTTGTCTCTTCTCAAGACGAGCTCACTCGCTCGGGTCAATCGCTTTTCAGAATGTTTTTACATACAAGTACATTATGGATTAGCCACTGGATCACGTACTTATCAAACGTATGGTCAAACGTATGGCAAAAAGAATGGTTTACGATACCTGCTTGTCTAGTGATCCGGAGGGGTTAGTTTTCACTACCACGGTTTCGGGTCTTTTTGACCCATTATCAAGTGATTGCAGTTACAAGTTCACATTAATCCTTCATGGTGAAGTCGTCAGTTTATTAAAATTAACAGGGAACACAACACAACACGGACACGGTACATTTAAAACGAACAAACACGAAAACCTGGCCAGTATTTAAAGCGGAAAACACGTGCGTGGGCAACGAGTGATGAGTCATGACTGCCGGCGCGTGTCTTGATGATGACGTAATCCCCCCTACCCCTGTCCATCTTTATCTCGCCTGTTATTCCTTTGGTCGCCGGTGTCACACATTATATTAATTGCTTTATTGTAAATTATGTTGGATTCAAATGAAAGTTTGTAGTTTAACAAATTTTGTGGTTCCTCTTTGGACGTACGGTATATTTCAAATTCTTCTATTGTATTCATGTAATGTCCTTTTTTGCAAATGTGGAGTATCTCAAAATTTTCATTAATTCCGGTATAGTTATGTTTATTATCAATCAGGTGGTTTGCGAAAGCGGACTTGGTGGATTTCCTAGGTAAATGTTCTTTGAACCTTGTGCTGAAAGATCGGGAAGTTTGGCCAATATAAAAACTGGGACAATCATCACATTTAATTTTATAAATTCCTGTGTTGTCTGTGTTATTTTTATCTGCTCTATTTTTACTTTGTACCATGTGTGACAGTTTATTGGATGTTTTGAAAGATACTATGACGTTGTTTTTTGACATTTCCGATTTCAAGGTGTTGTTAAGCACAACTCCGTACTCAGCAGAGACAAATCTTTTTTCGATAAACTAATACGCAAACACCTGAGCAAATCTGATAAAACCTCAGTAAGCAGTGAAAAAAGATTTGTCTCTGCTGAGTACGGAGTACTCGCAATTAATATAATGTGTGACACCGGCGACCAAAGGAATAACAGGCGAGATAAAGATGGACAGGGGTAGGGGGGATTACGTCATCATCAAGACACGCGCCGGCAGTCATGACTCATCACTCGTTGCCCACGCACGTGTTTTCCGCTTTAAATACTGGCCAGGTTTTCGTGTTTGTTCGTTTTAAATGTACCGTGTCCGTGTTGTGTTGTGTTCCCTGTTAATTTTAATAAACTGACGACTTCACCATGAAGGATTAATGTGAACTTGTAACTGCAATCACTTGATAATGGGTCAAAAAGACCCGAAACCGTGGTAGTGAAAACTAACCCCTCCGGATCACTAGACAAGCAGGTATCGTAAACCATTCTTTTTGATACAAGTACACCTAAAGTGTCTGCACCCTGGTATTAATTTGCTGAACAAAACCAAGGTCGGTAGAGGAAAAACATAACTGCTACTAAAGATCTGCGGTTTAACTGTTTTTTTTTCGGATATGAAGGGTGAAAACTAAAACGGAAGTCAAGTTAAGTTATAAAATTTACCATTACACAGCTGACTGAATAAACGGATGAAGCAGAATTGCTACGAATTGATACGATATACGGATGAAGGTGTCGTACGATATTTATCGTAACGACACCATATAAATATATTTCACATTTGAATTATATGTCAATAACAAACCATTATATAATTATTAAAATAACAATTAACAATCAAGTTAAATGTGAAACTATTAATTCTACCCTTGTTTATTTTGAAATTCATTGTTTTAGGAATAGTTGAAACAAACAATCTACCACGCAAACGAGAACAATTGTTGTTTCCTGCAGCGTTGGTAACACTTGCAGGTAGCAAAGAGTAAAATTATGATTTTTTAGCACTTTTTTAACCCCTGTATAGTTTTTTAACCCGGTGGTGACAACCACGGTTGTCGCAGAAATTGGCACCATTGGAACAAAACATGTTGCATCCATAACAAGTGGGCTTTGTTTCTTCAATTATCAGAAGATTTTATTATTGTTAAACATCTTTTGGTTTTTGCGATAAATTACGTTTTCAAAATATTACTTAAATTATTATTTTATTAAATATAAACAATCATAATGGTCCCTATAAATTACGATTGAAATCTGATAAATTATTTTACTATTGTATCTCATTAATTCATTAAGTAATTAGCTGCAATGTAAAATCACATGTTTATATTGAAACACATGGTTCTTTATTTGAAAGCTCAGTCAGATGTTTAAAGCCGGGCTTATAATCATTTAATCATCCAACGATACTCATAATTAGGTGAAAGCTTTCATACCATAAAATTAGTTTTATAAATCAAACCACGTGGATATTATCATAAAAATTACTAATGGTTAAATTAAAATTATGTTACTACTATGAATGTTAATATAAATATTATTTTGTTTTGAATATTGTCGATGAAGTCGGCTACTTTTAAAAACATTAATAAATCTTGAAAATAACTTTAACACGATGTCTTTCCATTTTAGTACCAAACAACACTAATAATTGTTTAAGGATCACTTACTATTGCAAAAGAAAGTAAATAGTGAAGCTAAACACTTAGGCTACGTATTACGCTCCCTCGAATGGATGTTGAGATAAAACCATTGAAGTTTCATTATTTGTTCAGTAAATTGGATGAACCGATGCATGAATCCAGCCAGAGAACGTTTGTGGATTTGGAACAAAGACATGAGGACTAAGAGATATTCTCCTAGACGCCTCTCTTTATATATCTGACTAAACACAAGAGCCGGGTTTTAAAAGCTTTTCGCATTCGTAATATGATTTAAGATTTCATGAATATTCTGGTTATGTATTCTTCATATGTAAACCTTTATAGTTAAACAACTTCGGTAATCTTTTATATCTTGGATGCATTAAGAAATTGGTAAATGGATCAAAGTATTTTGAAATCCTAGCTTCATTTGAGATAGTGACCATATTGTAATACTGTAATATATTATCTAGATTTCGTAAAATTTTGTAATGGTATTCTAAAGAGATAAAGAGAGTGATATCTTATAGGTAAGTCATAAAGTGACACTTCCCAAAGGTTTAAGTGTTTTTGTCACATTACACACTAACTGGAGAAGACTTCGAATTCTATTTTACTCAGGCCAAGGGCTCTAGAAACTAACTACTGGCTTAGACTTAGGTACAGAAAGACTCCGTAATGTTTCATATCATTCATACCCGTACCAACAGTATATATAATCAGTTAACAACAGAGTAACAACTTATTTTAATCAACTTTTAAAGAATTTGTACTGTTTAAAATAAGATAAAACTTACATTAATTTATGTTTTTATTCCCAATAATTCTGTAAGAATACGTGAATTTGAAAGTAGGCGTAAAAATCAAACATAAAAAAATAAACATTTGATACTGGCCACGAACAAATATAATTGAATCTAAGTACTGCCCAGGTAATTGTAGTCGTTTTTTAAATGTTTTCAATTATTTTTTTATATTACACTTTTTCATTATACTTAGCTTTATGTGATTTGTGACAGTTAATTATTAGCCAGTGAGCAGCGAGAAACAAGTGTTAGTTTACAGCAGTATTGACAGCTTAAAGTTATTTTTCAATATTTAGTCATCCAAAATGGAATTTATCATCGACTATAAAAATACAGAAAGTGAAAAGATAAAAAAGTCGCTATACGTGGAATATCTAAGCTATTCCTAAACAGACAATTCTAGCCAAATCGACATGCATAGACACATACACACTTTGTTATGTCACAAATTAGCATAACAATAACCAAAATGTGTTAATTATTGTGATCCGCATTTGAATGTCTATAGGATAAAATGAGCCTGGTGACAGTAAAAATTACTAAGAATGTCATAAATATGTACAAAGGTGAATGACTCAAACGATTTGGCTACAAATGGAATAAGAATTTTGTCAACAATATTCCACCGAGTCGTGAAATGTATGTCTATAAATAATAAATTACTACAAAGCTATTAATTTTCGTATTAATGTTTTTCTAGATGATTGAGTAGGATTAAACAATACTGTAAACTCCTCGAAGCTTCCATAACTAATTACTTTCAGATGAGATATTAAACCTTATAACTTAACTATAATAATTAATTGCATTATTCAATAACTGCTGTTATTAATATACACAACTAGTTATGCAGTTAAAAATATTTAAATTGAAAATCTTTAATACTTTTATTAAAGTGGCGACCTAACTAAATAGGTAGTTTAAGCCAAGTAAGAAGAGATATAAATGACTCTAGTGAAGCTCCGACGTAAAGCATACATGCACTAACTTTAAATCCTAATGTGTTGCTGGGTTATTCACAAATTGAAAGTTCGACTTTCTTAAGGTTCGTAGAATCTGGGTGGAATCCCTAAGGCCAAATCGTGTTTTGCAGTATTGACCAGTAGAGGGCGTGGCTTTCCGTCGATGGAAAGACATTTCTGATTGATGCCTCGGACATGTTCAAATAAAAATGTGTGTCGAGTAAATTAGTTTCGACCTGTTTATATGAAAGTATATTATTATGAAACATTAGGCCTAACCATCCTATTCATCCAACATTTTAAACTGAACAACTAAAAACCGTTTTCGTATTTTTTTATTATTTTTAAATAGATTTGAAATTAAGAGTGTTTAAACCAGTAGTTTAATGACATAATTTTTGTGCAATCATTGAACATACTGTATCTTGATATATGTTATTTATCATTAACCAATTGTAGCACGAAAATAAGAACACCACAAAAACCCTGGTCTACATATGCAAAGTTGAGACAAGATATGATGTAACCATTGCATGATGAGCTGTATTTATATCTTATACTTTAATACGACTTAGGTATAACGATATGTATGTATGTATATTTGTATGCATACTGACATGAAAACGGCTCGAACGGTTTAGTACAAACTTTCTAAACTACCTTTTTTATAAAAATTTTTTTTTTATTTAAACAGTTAATGTCAGGAAACACATTCTTTCGTTGTAATCTTGAACTGAAATAAAATGTATAAAAAATGTATCATAAGTCTTGTGAGATTAAAAATCGAAACAAAACAATATGCTTAAAAGATCGGACTGAACTTTGATAACAGGAACCATGTGATCCAATGTAAACTTGTGGTATTGCATTGTTGTGAGTTACCGAATTCATGAATGATACTATAATAAATATAATTGATCAGATTTTAATCGTACTGAATATTGTGATTTTGTATATCTTATCCTTCTTATACTCTAAAACAAGCAATGTTTGTAAGGGCAAAATTTTTTCCTTCCAAAGATTTTTGATTTTTTTTTTTCAAATGTGGATGTTTTGGCCACCAGGAATCGATTGGTGTTGGTCCCATGGCTGGAAAAAATCCGGTTTTCGTTCTAGAGCCATTCAAATTTCCCATGTTATCCTTATGGAGACTTTTAAATTGAAAAAAAAATCAGCTGATAACTGTAGATATGCTCTACATCTTTAACCTGTGATTTAGAAAAATTATACTAAAGTAGAGAAGCATTCAGCTTGGTGGGTGAGCGGGGCAAACAAGCTTTATGTGAGAAAAGAAAGTAATAATTTTACCGAGCATAAGCTCGGCCCCCTGGTTCTAAATATAGTAAAAGAACAAAACAGTTTTTTTTCTAATGCGCTATTTATTATTAAATAAAGAGCGTTTAACAATAGTAGCAAATGATATCTGATGAAGTAAAACCCACGTGTTGCAGTTTCACAGTATGGTTCAGCAAATTACTATCAGAGTGCAGCAGAAAGGCGAGTCAGCGGAGCGAATGTGGTCGTCTTAAAAATAAATAAGCCTTATTGAATCTCCGTTCCATCATAACTTATGATAAATTATAACTGCAAGATAATTAATTTCATACGAGTATTGTACGTACGTAATTGTACCGAGCAAATGCCTGAACCCCCCAGGTATTCAGTATAACATTTAGCTATATTATTTTAGCATTGGCTATATTATTTTACAATTATATCCAATAATGGTGCGAAAATCTGTTGGAATCCTTTATAATACCTGTATAGTATAGGTAAATACTATACTTGTTTTTTATAGTATTTATTAATTATGTAACAGTGGTGTCTGTCAACAAACGTTTGGAACTCTTGCATTATTATATGACAATACCTTCCAAATTTACCTTAACATACAAAAAATACTAAGTTATTTATATCTTGCATAACCCATACATTTTAACCTTGTTAGTTAGAAATAGTATTTGCATAATTTCCATGTTTACTACTTTAATAGGATGATTATTTGTTCAACATTAAACATGTGTAAATACTGTAACATGACTTCTCCCACTATATTTACCAAATAGAGACCATACGACAAATAATTCAAAATCACTAGACACAAAATCTACCCGATAAAAGTTAGTAACCTCTTCTGACTCTTTAAACTCTGAAAACGTAGAATTTTCATGCAATTTAATGTTTTATTATTTGATGCAAATTCAAAAAGCGTCATCAACTCTAAAAATTTTTATCTATTAAAACATTTTTGTTCGAATAAAATACATTATTTAAATGTTTAGTAAAGAACCTAAATGTTGAAGGATATAAAACTGCACTCTAATATTTTAATGAAGGTAACTGATATTGTAACTAAGAGGGACCCACGAGCAGTTTTGATAAACCCTATTAGGACCTGTCCTTCCCGCTTTACTTTGGTGTTATTGAATGACAAGCATGCTTTCTAAGTTACGCCATTTTCAGATGCAACTATTAATTAAAGATTTATTAGCCTACGTATTATTTTTAAGTCGATGTACTCGTAGTTTTAACGCAATAAATAGTCGATTACTTACAATGTACTTGGGTTATTTAAAATGGTATTTAAAACTTTATATCCAATAAACGACATATCACCCATTTTACATTCATCATTTATTCGAATTATAGTTATTGCGTAAGGGTTTGAAAGACATGTGTGATATAAATATTCATTGAATAAAATAATATTGTCCCCACCTTAGATGTTTTTTTATAGGTATTTAGAGTTTGTAAAATAAAAGTATTTCACTAACAAAAAAATAATTAAATTTCTTCTGATGTTTTTGCTAATTTTCCAATTCGATTGTAAAAAAAACTGTTTCTTCAGTGGATTAAACATAATTGGTTTAATTTTAATACTTGATTCAAATACTTTTGGTAAGGAAAACAATCTTCTTCAAGTGTACAAATATTTTCTTATATAGCTGGAGAAGGGATGTATCTTTTTCCCAATATCAAATAAAAGAGAGGAAATGTAAAAGGTCTATTGTTGTTGAACCCTATTGTACTCTCCCGGTGTACGGGGAGCCTGAGTGTTCTGTGCTTGATTTTTTCTTAAACTCTGTTTATTTTTCTTATTAAGTGGGATATCAACAAAGCTGTCGCGACCAGTATTTTCGCAACTCAAGTTTTATTTTCCCTAACCGATGTAATTGATTTATGAAAAACCAACTACACCTAGTGACTTGGAATTATAATAGACTGATGTTCCCACTTCTTGTCGTAATGGCTCATTTCAAGTGTTGACTCCCTTTACAAGGGGTGCCTTTTCAAAGGTCTAACTCTACTTTCTCAAACCACAAAAGTAACGCTTTTGAGTCTTGGTCATATCAAACACTTAAAACGCATGCCGTGGGCCGGGGAACCAAGGTAGTGTTTTTCCCAAAACCCGTTCCTAGCCATTTCGCAACGCTTCTTGACACCCAATGCACATTGGGCGTCAAGGAGTTTAACAATATTTAAAGCCAACAAGACAAGGTGAACAAATTCGTGATTACATTTCACTTTTATCTCAACAGATAAACAGGAACGGCTTATGGAGATTTCACTATGGGGTTAATTACTCACTCTTATGGGGTTACTTTGTGATATTCAATGTTGATCACTGTACTTCGAAATGGAGAGACTTTTCCACTCTTGTCTACTATCATGAAACAGTGCTCTAAACAGAGTTCATCCTTTCCATACCTAGTACGGTCTAGAGAGTATAGAAGTGTATACATCTTGTCTTTTTCGTCTGTGACGGTAAACACACTCGGTAGTTTTTTTATAAAACCTCATAAATGCTTTAGAAGAAGAGAGAACATACTTTGCAGACTGATTTGTTTTCTAATTTTTAGGGAAGTGAATATGATGCTATTGTCCATCTTATAGGACAATGTCTCCTAATCAGTTATGTTATGCAAGAAGAAATAAAGGGAATAAATTAAGGAAAACTGCGGTGGAAGCCTCTTCAGCTATTACGGTCACATCTCTCATCCTATCATAAGCATCCTCATCATGTGTCATGCTCGGAAAAACTAAAATAAAATTAGCTTCTTCTGTTTTCATGAGAGTGGTGGGTAGTCAAACCTCCACTGGTGTGTTGGAAAAAATCTGTAAAACTTAAGGCCGTATCTTGGTGGTTGTATTTGCACATGTACAATCCCCAACTAAGTTACAAATCATGTTTTGTTACCATCGAAATTCACTAGTTAACATTATATTTAATAGAATCACCCAGAACCTAAACTTGTGGGGTTCCTCTTGCACTGCTTTTAAAAACGGGTTGGCAAGAAGATTGGCCTTTTTTAAAATTCTATGAAAAATCATCATTATCACTACCCAGTGACCCTTAACCCGACTGTTTAATGCTATACTGACTCCTCCTTCCATCCACCCATCTCAAACTCGTTCACAGCTGATTCTTTATTCCCTTAAAAAGCATTATTATTCAGTTATTCGCACGCTGTCTCTGCCTTTACTCGGAAGACATTGCATAACATTAAGTAAAGATTAATTTTGATTTGTCAATTCCCTGATCTAAATGGTTTTTGGAATAAATAAATTCATTCATTCATATCTAACATTATCCATGAAACCACAAAAAGTTCATTGTTGGTGATGGTGAGTTTATGTTATTATTTATTAAATTATCGCGGACATTTCACCTGAAGATGGGATAAGATTCCAGATCCTGTAACATCGAGAATTTGTTTTTACTGATCAGTGATGTAAAATGTCAGCAATTATTTACTTAATAATAAGATAAAATCGTGTGGTTAGTAAATGTTCGTTATGTCTGTTTGTTAACTATTTTCTGTGTTCGCCGAATAGTTTCGCTGCATTGGCTAGTGTGGACGAGGCTTATAGCTCATGCAAATAGTTTTTGATACTAAAAAAATATTCTTGTTAATTAATATCTAACTCTTAAAACAAATCCACGAATATAGCGTTGTATTTTAGTTTATAGATTGTTGTTATTATGACTTCACATATTCGTTTTATGGTGAAAACAACAAATTTGTGTTGTTAAATTTTTTAGTCTTTATGTTATAAAGTTATCAAGTAATTATTATTTTACTAGATTTGGTTACTAAATATTTAATGTTACAAACCGGGCCCTATAACGTTTTGCTAAACGATTTCAATTTAGTATAGATGTGAAACAATAACTAAATGAATAAAACTTCAAACACTTGCATAACAAATACTAATATTTGGTAACGACTTTTTTGACCTTTTTTAATTAAATACGGGTTGGTTATTAAAGGGTTTAAGTGATCTTTCAATTGCTAAGCACTTCACTACACAGTAATTGCTACCGTACAAAAATCAGTAATGTAACGCATAGGACGACCAAACATAACAACGGTTTAAAATAGATCATTTGTGTACTTGGACGTTTCCACCTGTTTACAACAGCCCTGAGGTCAGTCGTAGTAGGCACAAATAGCAGTTACACTAGAATCATCTTCCTGCATATCTCCACTAAAACTAACACTAAAATCAATAATTATTACATGTCACTTCATACACTCTACTTGGTTTCCTAAAACGGTAATATTTTGGTAAATGTTTAATGTTAAAGACCTTCATGATCTTGAATTTATGCAATACACATTTTACTCTATAAAATACTCATAAATACATGAAATAAAAAAAATAGCCATGCTCAAAAGAGTTGCAAAATATAAAAGAATGGTAAAGCGAAACAGAGACGTTTTAATTAAACTGTCAAAGAATGCTCTGCTGGACGTCAATCGAAAGATTCCTCTGAGTCAATCAGTGGAAAAATCGCAGCCAGTCTCCGGCTCCTTGATTGGGAAATGTTTTCTCAAAGCGATTTATTTTTAATGAGCCGTTGAGCGTTAAAGACATACATTTTCGGTGCCATGTAGGCCGAAGTATTTCGAAACAATTATTCTATCTAATGGATTTTGAAAATAACTGTAGTTTTAGTATTTGAAACAAACAGTTCTGAACACAAAGGAAATATTGGAATATTAAAATCCAAGTTGGAGAGGCAAAGTGTGATGAAAGGGATTTATATGTGGAGTCTCGACAGTATTTGTGTTAGAAACGTGATGTAAAACCAAGTTTGGTCGGAATCATCGGTAATGGTGGCAGTCATGCAAGTAACAGGTGCGCAACTGCGCAACACTTGTGTTCAGTAGATTCTCTCAAACTGTAGCTCCCCAAGGTAAAGAGTTTTTATAATAATACCAGTAAGCATTTAAAGCACTATATCACTAATGTGTAAAGTATGTAAAACATAATGATTGCTTAAACTTGTTTATTTTAATGAACTCGTATAAAAATAAGTGGTTGGAAACATCCCTGCTTAGTGATAATAATAATAATTAATAATAATATTATTTAAGATGATTGCAAAATTACATTCAAGTAGCCTACATGTAAATTACAACAATGGTTATTTTATTAACCGTCTGTTGTGGTTGGCTCAAAATAGCTTACCAATTTCCCCTCCTAAAATAAAGACAAACAGTCGCTTGGGAAGCTATGTTAAGCCAAGACAGAAGATTATAAATGTGTACAACAAAAAAAATATATATAAGTTAACGTTTCCCCATGTTCACCAACCATTCTGATTGCAGTATTTAAATAAGAATAAAATGAAACGCACAAATGTTTTAACAATTTTTTTCTATTACAATTTAAGAGAAGTAATTTTTATTCAAGCCAAGTTAAATCCTTGTATAAAACCCCACCCATATTCACATGCAATTCTAATATATTTAGATAACAACCGCCAATTCCTTCCATTTAAATAATCAGCATATTCTATTTAACTTTACGAAATTTTTACAAAAAATATATATATTTTTTTAAATGCATAAGTTATAAAGCCGGACATATATAGTGATGAGTTGTTTAGTTTTTATTTAAATTGCACATAGAGCATGTATAGTTTCTATCGATCCAGGGTTTGCAATTTAAGTCGATCGAGTTTTAATGGCAGAAGAGATAACGTTGATATCGTAATCGTGCGGTGGACTCCTGTCAACGAGGTCAAGGTCAAGGGTAATTAACTAAATAATAATTTATGCATTTGTTTGATTAAGCAATCATTAAGCTATACAGTTTCTTAATAAGATTATTATGTAAAAAAATATGACAGTAACATTTACTAGTCTGTTAAATCCATTCTTATTCGATGAAACATGTTAGTTATTTGATATTTAATATAAAATGCTTCGTTAAAATAACATTTTGGTATATGTTTTAATAAAAGTATCCAAAGCAATAAAGAACATCGAAAGTAACTACTGATAAAATATAATTACCTTTTTAAAATTAATGCATTTTTATATTATGAGAGAAAATGGAGGTAAGTATGAGGTTCGTGTAAGTCAGCTTTAATTCAACATGCAAAGCTGAAATACAACGCAAACACAAAGGGTAAGAATAATCCCTCGTGTCATTATACTCGATATATCTCTGAGAATTATGCTGTCATACTCTGCTTTTGAACGAGTTATGTGTGTAATGCATAAATAACTCTTTAACCCCCATTATTTTTGACGATAACCAACAGTTTCTGGTTTATAAAATGTATTATATTTTTGATTTTATGGAGGTAACCGTATAATATATTGTTTAAGAGTATAAATGGCTTTTCATTATAGTTTTTTATTAAATAGTAGCGGCACAAAAAGTATTATTTATTACTAAGAGTTATATCTATTGGTTTTCTCTTGATGATATACTTTAAGTGAGTTAAAGCCCTTTAAACATAATTAAAAAATGAATACATCAATCCATCACATTCAGTCGAACTAAGTATTAGATTAAAAAATCTCGAATTTTATGATTTATTTGATCGCATCCAACAACTTTAAGGTTATGAAATATATAGGATATTCGGAAAATCTCTTCCGAAACTTTGTGTGGTGATTCTTTGGATCAAAACTATACTTTATGGAAATAAAAATAATTAAGGGCAAAAAGCTAAATCGTTTCTGCTGCTTAATGAAGCATTTTAGTACATGTGTTAACATGAAAGCTTTGTTTATATTGATCCAAGAAATCACCACACGGGGTTTCTGAAGAGAGTATCCGAACAAACTGTATACTAAAAAATAACAATATGGTACAGTTTTGTGATGTTAACGTTTAAAAGTGGGGTTTTATCATCAAGATTTTTTATCCGTCATTAATATCGTTTTAGTTCCTAACCAGTTTTAGACCTAAAGAACAGTTAAGTTTTTAAATAATCTTGCTTGATCCTTCAAGTTTTAGATTTTATATTCATATTTTTTCAATTAATATGCATTTAGATGAATATCGTGTATATTGCTTTTAAGATAAGTGAGAATTATTTTTTTCATACTACGAAAGATACATTTTATTTCCTTTTTGGAAATGAATAATTTATTAACCTACCACATGTAGGGCAAACGTTGATATTGGAGGAAGAAACAATTAATTAGTGAATGAATACATTTAGTAAGATTCTATATAATATAAACATATAGAAGAGGTTTAAAAAAATAATTGTTATTCCGTCTTATGAAATTTATTCAATACATACTGCATGTTAAAATTAAATAATACTTCATGTATAAAATACTTAAAATTAACGATAACAAAAATACATTTTATTACTAAAACATTCATGTTATGCGTTGTAAAAAAAAAGTCTGAAGTATGAGTAGCTACCTTAAAAATTTAAATTGAACCCTAATTTAAGTTATTTTTAAAAAATAGAGATTGAATACAGAGCATAATCTGCAAATGACCCAAAGCATCAAAAACTTGCCAGTAGTGACTACATCTTGTTTGAAAATAACATAACCTATAAATTTAAACCATGAGTAAGGGTAATCTGAACGAGTCTATGAGTACCTCGTACTTATCAAAACCCCTTCCTCAAATTCGACCATACTTAAGATTTTTAATCGATAAACTACACCCAACTTTATACTCGAATACAACAACCAAACCTTGGTTTGCTCTCACGTGTTTAGACAAACATTTAAACTGTTGCTTTCACTGCACAGTGGCGGTTTCCAATTCACCCTTTTGAGCCCGCGGATAAGGTGAATAATTTTTGTATCCATCTGCCCTGTCAAAACTATATCTGTACCATAATCAATAGAAAAACCTAAAGTTTTTTTTTATAAAAAGCTTAGCATTGTATTATGATTGTAATATTTCGTAAGTTGTTAACTGTAGTAAAATATCCTTTATAATTTTATCTTATTTTTCATCTACGTTAAATTCTTTATTAGTTAAATTGAGCATTACTTCTAATATAAAAAAATAAACAATTCATTTCCCCTAAATTGAATCCAAATACTAAACAGATGTAGGTTATATAGAAAATAAAGTCAAGGTTTCAGTTTAGATCGCAACGGATGCGATATTTTATATTTTCTTTAAAACTGTTAATCCCGAATAACAAGGGAATATTTCAGTGTATAATCCGGGAAGGTAACATATGCAGGCGTCTGCTGCATTTTAAATAATATACATCATACCTTGACAGTATCAGGGCTCTCGCTGATGCATCGTTGTTTACTCTCCCTACAACATATAAATCATTTACCATAACATATATTAAGAACTGCAACAGGCATCATTTACCACAACAGGCATTAATGCCTGAATTTAAGAAAACATTAAACCTTAAAAAAATACTTAGACTTCATTCACATATTTATTTTTCTGAAAATATAGCCTACTATGAGTATATTATTTTCATCCATAAAACATAATATGTTACACCAATTTCAATTAACATTAAGACGTAAAGTCCATTAAAAAAATGCTTAAATTTATTTATATTCACTAATTGGTTTTTATCCTAGTTTTAAATGTAATTTAAAAGTATATAGGCAATTTTAAGCATTTATAGCTAACGATTTGCAATGTTAAAGGGCATTTCGGAATTTGGAATCAATTCCTTTAGCAAAACATAAAAAGGTTGAGGTACTTCTTGCAGGTTGAATAAAATAAAGTAAATAATGAGTAAACCTTTTATCTACACGAAGTTTTCGTTAAGTAAAAGTTGTATCGACGTTCCGTCACTTTTATGTGTTTTGTTGTCTTCAACACTGCAAAGAACTTTGACGTTTGTAAACATACACTTAATGACAATTTAAACTTGAACTAAAAATTTCACTTAGGTAATACTCTGTTTTAGTTATGATATTATTTTTCTTTTTTAGAGGACGCCATCTCTCAATTTTCTAAGTAACTCAAATTATATTTTATATAGATATATATTTTAACGAATCTATTATTTCCTTTAAAACTATATCTGAAATGTTAATATGTGTTATATTGTGTTGTTAAAAAAAACTTTTGAAAAGAGCTGACAAATGCGTTAATATATAGTCCGCTTTTAAATACGATGTGCACAAAAGACATATGATGAAGTATAATAATAAATTAAATATATATGTGGTTTATGCTCGTGATTATAATTGTTTTTAAACATTATATCAATTAAAGCTTTCAAATATTAAAAGGATGTTAAAAGAAATAAATTCAAAATAATGAAGAAAATTATAACTGTAAGAATAAAACCCCTTGTGATTCAGTTTCAACAAGTAAATGTTTAAAAAAATTACTGGTGTGTAAATATTTTTTATTTAAAATAATTGAGAGGTTAGTGAGTGATTTTAACAAGCTTTGGATTAAAATAATTATTAAGTAACAAAAAAGAACGAGTTCAGGCAGAAGGCAATTGAGCGAAGTGAACGAGCCCTGCGTAGGGAAGGGACGAGGATTCGGAAATAAGAAGTTTTTTTTTCTTATGTATTTCAGTGGATGCGATTGTAACTATGAACAAAAATTTATTAAATGTTTACTGAGCAAATGAATGGCATCTAGTTTTTAACTAACTTAAATACAATTGTAGCTAAATAATTGCACTATTATAAATCCTTAAATTTCCCAAAGACAATCTTATAATGTAAATATGGCTGAAGCTACAAAGGATGAACTACAGACCTAAGACGAAAATTAAAAGTAAACACCAAGTTTGAGCTGTCAGCCCTTGACTGAATAGACGAGATCGAAATGTAAAGTAAACTCCAGGGCTAAGAACAATGCTCTGCTGTCATTATGCACGCCTTTCTTTGACAGTAATTGCTGCGCTGTGTACATCTCCAAGGAGCAGTCTTTGTTGCAGTTACACTCACAGTCGGATGATACAAAGATTATTAATTTTAATACATAGCAATTTTTGTAAAATACGAGTGGATCTTTCATCACACTCTGACGATACACATTGTTTTAATACTACTTCATGGAAATTATCGCATTGCCACACCTGAAAATAACACGCTAAACAGTGCATTTCAGGTTTCAGATTCATTCTTGCTCTAGAGTGGCAATGTTCATTCCCGCACGCTAAATCAAATAACAATTTAAGGTCAGCTGTTGTTAAAAACCATGCCACAGCTGTTGGTAATTTTTGTCGTTTAGTAATTGCTGCTGTTTTAGTTTGAAGTTATGTTTGACAGTTAACAGTGTGTTTCAACCAATAAGGTAAAATTAGATACAGAGTGCTACAAAGATAGGGAAGTTTGTGCTCTGTTGTTTGGTGCCATTTCACCCACGATTCTCGCGGTTTTTTTGGCAACCAGAACTTTGTTTACAATTTCTCATCAGTTGGCCATTTGACCCACACACATCCGACGTGTCTATGGTAACCAATCTCAATAGCCTGTTCACAGGCCATCAAACCAAATTGGTTTTAAAATAATATAAACGGAACAACAAATTATAAGATGTTTTTTAAAGTATTATTTGAGATTTTCGAAGCTTTTTGCGACAAATCACGATGATTTAAACTGGTAACCAAGGAAGCGAGGGCAAATTGTGGCATAGTTAACAAGGAAACAGCGAAAATTGTGGGTAAAATGGTGCAAACCAACAGGGGAAAAATTAACATGTGTTCATCACTCTACAGAGTGTAAAATAAGTCCGTCCCCCCAATTTAATTTTTTTATTTTAAGGTGATAAGTAACTTAACACAAAGTACCTTTTGAAGTTATCAAACATTTTAAGTCATGTTAGGGGGACGGCCCACCAGGAGTCAGAAGAAAATCTTAAATGTAAGCATTGGTTGATATGTACATCAAATTAAAGATCTCGCCTAGCAAAGTACAATGCTGCAAACCAGACTTAAAATAGATGACCCAGACATAAAAGGTAGGCGTTCAAAGTTTCCATTAAAATCATATGGATACAAATTTAAAAAATTCAACAACTTTCTTAATACTCAACCTTTTGACGTCCGGTTTGTGGGTAATTACTCCGAATTTAAAGACTTTTAGAATTATTTATGATGAGACAGAGGCTAAGGAAGTTTCACTTTTAAACATTCTTTATGGGACGTCCCCCAATGAAGTCTTACAGAAATATGCTTTGGCTTTTGTCACATCATACATATTTTTAATCGTCTTTGAATTTGGAGTAATTAGCCACACACCGGACTTCAAAAGGTTGAGTATTCAGAAAGTTATTGCATTTTTTATTTTTACCATATGAATGTAATGGGAACTTTGAACACCTACCATTTCTGTCCGGGTCATCCATTTTAAGTCTAGTTTGCAGCATTGAACTCTGCTTAACTTTAATTTGATGTACATAACTTTTAAGATTTTCTTGTGACTCCTGGTGGGCCGTCTCCCTAAAATGACTAAAAATATTTGGTAAAGTCAAAAGGTACTTTGTGTTAAGTTACTATCACCCCCCCAAACGATATTTTTTTATCTCAACAAATAAAAAAATTAAAGGGGGAAGGATTTGCGGACTTTTTTACACCTTGTACATAGAGTTTAACTTCGTACTTTCCCACAGAAAAAAATCAAACATAACCTAAATGACATTTTTATTTAATAAAACTTTTTATCTGTTGCAGTTATGGTGTTAGGAAAACTATTGTATGTATTTCTAGCACAAATGGTCATTGCCGCTCTTTAAATGTTTGGCCGCATTGCCTAGCGTCTCGGGTGGCAATGACGCACTTTTCGCTCTTAATACACAAATAGCTATTTGAAAAATAGATATGTGATAGAAACTAGTCACTTCCCAAAGGGTTAGATAAACAGTCCGGAAAAAAGTATTTCCGGGACTAGGCCGTAATATACATCACAATCTATGACACCACAGATTTAACACCACAAGCGCGTTTTTCTTTATACAACTTTTACAAAGAGCTCATTGTTTATAGAAAACAAATGAAATAACAACAAACCTTCTATTTGTCGAAGTAAATTTTTCTTAGTTGTAACAGCTGAAAACAGTTATAGTACAAGATAAACGAATAAAAACGTAAGAGGGGGTATATAGGTCGAAATTTCACAAACTGTACATTTACAAAACGTGGTATGATGAAAAGTACTGTAAGCAACTTGTCCGAAAGTGGTATACTGGTGCTTGATCGAATTAGAGTACTCGGCTTCGTCTCGTACTTGAAAGGCGATCTTGAACCGATAACGACACCGGACTAGTGACGATATACTAGCGTAGATATACTAAATTTACATGTGAATTCCAACTAATGATTCACTAGCTCACACACCACTATAGTTGTCTCCAGATTAAAAATAAGTTACTAATTTTCGAAACACACCCGTCTAAATCTATTGAATATTTATCCAGTGCTACTGCTGTAAAATATTAAATCCGTAAATAGTACATAGGCTGTGTGATGAGATTTCATTTTTTCCAATCAAACATGTGTGATAAATATAATGAAATGGCCACTTTGTAATCTATTAAATATTAACTTTTAGAAAGACGCTTTCCCGAATAAAATTACCTAAATAGTCAGAAATGTGTGCACTATTTAAGAAAAAACTATGAAAATAGAAAATTTAGTTTTTGTTTTACATAAATACCTAAAATACCATCCGATAGCTATCCCCTGTATCTAAAATATTGCAAAAACACAGTTAAACTAAAAATGCAAGGACTCTTAGAACATATTGTTTTTAATTCTCAGTTTGTTTTAGAAGACGTTTAAATGCAGAGTTAATTAATTTAGCTTTGGCTGGGTCACACAGGACTACAGGTATGCTTTGTGACTTATTACGTTAATTTGAGTGTGTTCACTACAGCATATTAAAAAAATATATATTGAGTAAAATTTTACACAATTTTTTTCTGCCCCAGGGCTAAAGATTGGGTCCCTGCCAATATATTGATGTCCCAATATTGGTCCTATATTGAGGCCCCTATTCATAATTCATGCAAATGACCTGCCAATCGCCACAATTATGGAAATTGTTTAGTTTGTTGATGAACCTGTTTTGTTATGACAGGGGCCTCCAAATCAAATATTTAATAGAAACATATCTATGCAATTTATTGGTGTTAATGGCTTCATGATTATTAGCGATTCCTTGATTAACAAAAAATTTTATAAAATAATCAAAACTTCATTAATTTCTTTTTTGAAGATATCACATTTAATCTCTTTATGATCAATAGATATTGGAAATAGCTTATTGATAATAAAGAAACTTGAGCATGTTGTTCATAGAAGATCATGCTTAACACTATAACAGTAGAATAAAAAATAAAACGCTTTTAAGTCATCGAGTAAATTAATATGAAACCTTTCCCCAGTATACAGGGTGTCCAGCTTCGATTGTCCGAAACTTTTCCATGCTGTTCAGCAAGCCAAAATTAACAAAAAAGTTGATATAAACATATGTCCTAAAATGCTTCGTTAACCCGCTAGCCGCCATTTAGTTTTTTACACTTAATAATTTTTATTTACATAACGAATAAATGGATTGGGTTCATATTTGGCATGGACCTTTACTACAACAATGGTTATTAAAAGAAAAAAATATTATTTTTTCCGTCTCATATTTTCAAAATGGCGGTCATTTAAAATTTTTAACCTCAAATATCTCAAAAACAGTAAATTTTATCAAAACTCTACAAGACACAAAAAAGCTGCAAAAGTAAATTATCTAACCATTGATACCAAGTTTGTAATGATCTGATTACAATTAATTAAATTATTGAGATTTTTGTGTATAAAATCATTGATTTTGCCATTGTAATGCATGCAAATTTAGGCTAATATAGAAGAAATATCTCAATAACTTAATTAATTGTTGTCAGATCATTACAAACTTGGTATTATTGGTTAGATAATTTAATTTTGCAGCTTTTTTGTATCTTGTAAAATTTTTATAAAATTTGCCGTTTTTGAGATATTTGAGGTTAAAAATTAAAAATGACCGCCATTTTGAAAATACGTGACGGAAAAAATAATATTTTTTCGTTTAATAACCATTGTTGTAGTAAAGGTCCATGCCAAATATGAACCCAATCCATTTATCCGTTATGTAAATAAAAATTATTAAGTGTAAAAAACAAAATGGCGGCTAGCGGGTTAACGAAGCATTTTAGGACATATGTTTATATCAACTTTTTTGTTTATTTTGGCTTGCTGAACAACATGGAAAAGTTTCGGACAGTCGAAGCTGGACACCCTGTATATATTTTTATTTGTTGCCAAAATAATACACTGTACATTTATTTTATTGTCAATGCAACACAAAAAAATATAAAAAAATATTTCAAGTTTCAGTTTTTGTACTGTAATATATGCTTAGTTAAGTAAACCAGCTCAAACCCGGACGTCGATAACCTGGAATTCTGGGTAACTCGGAAAGACTGCTAGAGCAGTAAAGTGCAAGGGGTTTCAATGAGCTAGGAATCGTCCGTAGCAGGATTTGGTACTTTGGTTTCTAATCAAATGAGGTTGAAGTTTTTATTTTTGTATTATTATTATGCAAACTGGTCAAACTTTTTTTTTTATGTTTACTGCTTTCCCGATAACCCAGAATTTCACAAACCCGGTCACCGTTCAGTCCACATGAGTTTGCGAAACTCTACTAAGAACATTTTGACCACCATCCTGTGGTATTTATAAGTTATGCATTCTAACAAGAAAGAAAATAAATATATAAAGAAAATGTGATGAAGCTTTTACTTAAAAAGGCTAATAGCAAACACAATATGCTGCCAATTAAGCTTAATATTAAAAAGATTAATAGTTTTGCTTGTACTGTAATGTTATTTAACTAAAAACAATGTTAAATAACAACGCGAATTTTGAATATTTTCTGAACATATTGCTTTATTTTAATTGGAGTTCCTTACACCAATCAGTGGGTTCTCAAATGCTTTAATTTTAATGCACTCTATATAAATTATCACGTATACTGTATACCACCTAAACGTAATCAAAATGTATCTCAACCAGTTATTATAATATCTAGGGATTATGTCATAATACATATTGAAAGCTGAAGATATAAGATATGCCTACGAACTTTAGTTAACCAAAAAGATTTTTACTTATCATTATGTATTAGGGCTACTTAATTTTTGTATGCAAGTATTGTTATAGTGATGATACTGCTTTGTTGCGAACGGGACCCGATGTTTATCGCCACAAATACAAGTATTGTCATCTTTAAGAGAATTCTAACAAATTATAAACTGTTGAAAAAATAAGTAAAAAAACAAATTATATTTTACTTTGGATTATATTAATGTTGTAACCAAAGTTGATTTGTTAGTTAAACTTTCACAATTAAATGAAGTTCTTATTTTCATTAGATTTGATCACTGAAAAACAAGTTTCCGTCTAAAAAGTAACAATATTTTTCAGAGACGAGGGACACGAAATCTTCAACATAATGAATCCCTTCCGAAGACCTTGCTTCCTAATTGAGTAAGTCTTGTAATTGGTATCATTTCTTTTATTGTTAATCTCCTTGTCATTTCTCTTTAATGTTTCCATCCAGGTCTCTTTTTATTTATTTTTTCATGACCAGGAAGATCAACGAATGACTCAATATTAAAATATAGTAAACAAATCCTCAAAATATCCATTTTTCAGGCGTGAAATAAAGTATTTCCAAAGTAATATCTTAATAAACCGTTAAAAACGTGTCTAAGTTATTTATTTGTTTAGTTTTTCCTGAAAAATGTCTGCAGATAGATCAACATAAAGTACCTTTATCATCATAAAGGTTGAGTCTTGAGATGAACAAACACAAATTCGGGTATTCTGATGGAGTGATGACTATCGCGACTATAAGGTATGAATTCCTTTTACCGTACTTTATATTCTTTTATGTAACAACAGATTTTCAAACTAATAACATAAAAAACGACTTAGCACTTTACTTGTTATTTAACAATTAGAGGATATTCAAAAATTATAACTTAGATTTACCTGAAAATATCAATTAAACTACATTCTTTGATTAAATCAAATAAGTTAACAGTAATATTTTGTAAAAAATTTACTTCATATAATGGAGTTTAATTTAACAACATTTTCCTCCAAAAATGAACACTATAAAAAGGCCAGGAGGACAATTACATTCAAGCAATTTTTTTATTATTCATAATATCTTAACCAGCCGATGAAAAAAGTATAAAAAACAAAACTGAAAGCCTTAACTAAAGCTATGAAGAAAAGTGGTTTTAATCAAAGGTCCCAGATGATTTGACTTTTCCGAAATATCAACCCCAGACGAAGAAAATATACAGGTCTATTGTTGTTGAAACGCCATTGTATTCACTTTGACAGAGAAGGAGGTGTGTGGGGTAGGGGTTGATATTCCCCTTTGCGTTGAAACTTTCCTTTTAAATAATAAACAATAAAAAGATTTTATATTGTTTCAAATTCCACTTGTGCTACTTCATGGTTGAAATAATAAACATTGAAAACAAATAACTTATGTTAAGATAAATTGATAATTCTTTGACATTTTCATGATTAACATGATTGGCCATAAAAGTATGGCCATTTTCAAAATGAATTCTCCTATCTGAATTATCCTGAATTATTATCTCATGACCAAAGTACAAATTTTATGTTTGTTAAAAAAAGACAATTTTTATATCGAGTTTCAGGTTTCCTTTTCATATGATTCACTTCACATAACATGAGATTACGTTATTGAGGAACACCGTCTGGGATTCAGAATAGTTTGTTAGATTTAATAAAATAAAATAATCAATATTAAGATAGTATAAACAATTCTATTTTGATAATCCTCAGATCGGTATCATTGACGCAGACTATGATAATACAAAACAAATTATCAAGAACGATTATTTGGTCACAAAATTCTCCCATTAAGGTTGCTGTCTACAATTTTGCTGGCGGGTTAAAAAGAGATAATTTTGTAAGCTGTGTAGGCTATTTAGTGTTTAAGTGATTGGAAACAATTTTATACAGAAACAATCGCTTTTCAACCCACATGATGCCATACGATGTATTGTTAAGTTGGAATTACGCTGAGCTATTGAATGAATGGTGATGTCAACTACCGTTAGAAAAAAAAAACTGCATATTTTTCCCAGATCGGAGGTCGTGAAGTTTTTAAATGTACATAAAATAACCCAAAACTGTATCTCGTTGTGCAATTTATAGGAAAAATGTGAGTAAGGGTTAGTGACAACAATTGAAAATACTTTGTACAGTATTTAACTTTTAATTTAAGATTTCAATCTGATGACATGGAAATTTATCTGGTTTTATGTTTCAGAAAGGTTTGTGGTTAATATAAATAACTTATAAATTTATGAGTAACAAAAATAAGAACCCTCAGGTAAAATAACTAAAGAAGTTTAATTCCCTTAAAATATAAAATTATCGTATATAAAACATATTCTCTATGCGTGAAGCCTGAGAACAAAAACGTTTTTCTGACAACGTTTATGCAACGTCGTTTAATAGTGATCAAAGGGAGCTTTAAAAAGGCTTGGTAAATCATTCTGAGAAAAGAGCCGCCATGCAAATACTGAGAGAAAGAGTTGTTACAAATGATCCGTTTTACATTCATGTTATATGTAAACTGTTTAACTGGCAAATCTAATAAAAAATAAAGTATTAAAAAAAGAAAAAAATTAATTAGATATAAATTTGACCTGGGTTTGGAGGGATAACTCACAAATGTACGAAAAAGCACTAACATTTTTTATATTTTACTGTATTGTTGTTAGCTAGCGATTATAATTATTTATGCAACAGAGTGCCATTTCGCTGCACTCGAGAGAAATGTTTAGGAATAATGTCTCTCGAGGCAGTGAAGGCACTTTTCGCACGAGTTGCATTTTCAATTTTTCCTACGACTGGCAAATATATATTATCTTCTAACTCTAAAAATGATTTTGAGTATGGTTACTGTAATATAAATTTTATTTATTTTCTTTTTTTATTATCTAGGTACCCTTTTTATTCTTTTAAACATTTTTTATTTGACAACTATTTACGTTCCATTAGGTCATAAGACATGATTATGACCTAATGGAACGAAACTAGGTATAAAATAAAAAATGTTTAAAAACTAAAAAGAGTACTTAGTTAATTTCAAAATGAAAATAAATACAATTTATATTATCTTCTAAATATATAAAAGGGAAAGCCCTGACTCCCTTACAGACTCATTCATCACTAATTCTCCAACTTCCCGTCTAACAAGAGTGGTGCTGAATTTTGTTAATCATATGCTCAATCTTTATAGGCTTTAAATAAAAAGGTTTGACTATTTTCTTATTAATATTCATAAAGGGCTACGCCCTAGACTTCCTCGAAGTTACCATGTTATTCTTATGGAAGCAAAATTTTTGTATTCTAACATATTATTATGGAAAAAGGATTAGGTTTGTTTACTTCTCCCATATGATGATTCATTTAAGCAAAAGCTTATAACCATAGAAGTAACCAGCTTTGAGATATAATGTTAAAATATGTTTGTCTTTGTCAAGATTTATGTTTTGATAGTATGATGTATTGTCCGTTTTTTTAAACATGATATTTCTAGGGAGAGATGGTGGTGGGGGTTTGTTTATGCTTGCTAATATCCCATTGGCTGGAGACCTATGGTTTTTTTTTGTTGTTTTTGTTTTATTTGACTGTTGGATACGAGCTCTTAATTTTACATCACAACATATTGCGTATCCGTTTTACCACATTATTGGTAGCAGTTGATTTTTAATCAGTTTACTTTAGAACTGTTACTTTTTTACAAGGCATGGGTTTGACAAAAATATATAACAGCTGACTAGGAGTTACTGAAAGACAATTATAACTTATTTAAAACAATATTTTAAAAAATCTGATACTCGAAAATGTTTGTGATGAGTTTAAATGTTTGTTTACCATTTAAATCTTTCCCTCACCCAAGTTTTCTCGAGAAGGAACAGGTTTAAAAAAACTACCTATGCAAAGAATTTTAGTGAGGTGTACTTTAGTTGTATTAAGTGCAGTGTACTTGATTTTGTATTTTATTACTATATACTTTTTTACTGCTCATAGGTACTAACAAACAGTTTTGCAAATTTAGTTTTTGAAGCTCTTTATGGCTCCGCCCCACTGCATTTCACAACTACTTTAGGCCCTTCGTTGGGTTGAAATCTTTGACTAGGACTTAATTAATTGACTCTTAGTTAATTTGTGCTCACCAAAGAAACGGTTTTGTAGATATAGTTTTCAAAATTTTTCTCTGCGCCACAGAAACTAAAAAATACTGTATAGCCTCCGTGTTGAAATTGACATGGACAACTCTTAGCTTATAGGTACTTTCTAAGAAACATTTTGCAAATATAGTTCTTGAAGCACTTTAGGGCTCCGCCCCACTGGACTTCCAAATTACTCTATGGACTCCGCGGTGTTGAAATTTGTACTGGACGTTCCTCTTAGCTCATTGTTGTTCACTAAGAAACAATTTTGCAAATTTACTCTAGGGCTCCACCCCATAGAACCTCAAAATTGACATAGATCTTAAGGGATTATAATATAACGTGTATGTTCCGTTTTGCTAAGCAGTGCTCACTAAGAAACGGTCTTGCAAATATAGTTTTCGGAGTTCTTTAGGGCTCCACCCCATAGGAATTCAAAATTAATGCAGGGCCTATGGGGTTGAAAATAGACATGGAAGTTCCTCTTTGATCATAGGTGTTCAATAATAAACGATTTTGCGAATTTCCTTTAGAGCTACTCCCCACAGATCCTCAAAATTACCATAGATCCTATGGGTTTGAAATTTAACGTTTACGTTCCTTTTTGTTAATATGTGTTCTCTAAGGTAAAGTTTTGCATATATATTATTTGATGTTCTATAGGGCTCCGCCCACATCATTTCAAAATCACTGTAGAGCCTATGGGGTTGAAATTTGACTTTCTATTTACTCGTTGGTTCTCACTAAGAAAGTTTTTCAAAATTCCTGCAGATTCTAACTCACACTACTTTATTGTTTCAATGCAATTCTTAGGAAGAAGATTTTGTTGCTCTCTAAAAAGATTTTATTGCCTAAATTTAATCACGGGCGAAGCCGTGATGGGAAACAGCTAGTATTATTATAAATATTCAATATTTATGATAGCCAAATAATGCATTTCCTACAATTAGTTAAAAATTTATTGGATTTTTCAGGGTAATTTAACGATACTGTTTTAGCAGTCTCTGCAAGACCGCCAGGGCGAATAAGTCACTTAAATCACAAAAGTCATTGTTATAGTTGATCATTTTGTGGATTTGCACACAAACAATCTCACCTTAAGACGGTTTGTAAATTATGTTTATGTAGTTCAATCGAAAACGACGGCAAGAACAATAGGTCAGAGGTTTATATCCAGTCATACCAACTTAACTACTGATTAAACAAATTTTCATTGCGGGCTAATGAATACTGTTTTGTGTTCTGATGTTTAAACACTGAAGTTAGCAAAGTAAATCTAACGTGCGCAATGTAAAATTAGCGTGCGCAGTAGGGTGGAGTGAAAAAAATGTATGTCCATTTTTTTTTAACGGGTACCCCTCAATGACTGTGTATGGGTCTTAGTAACAATCATGTAAAATATTTATTTTTTATGTCATTATCTTGAGTCTGCACATTAGGCTTAAAATTTTGAATTATTTTTAAATTTTTGAATTTTTTGAATTTTTAATTTTTTTACCAAAAACAAAAAAAAATCTTTACGGGTGGTAACTACATAGTAGAAAAAGGCCCTAAATATAAGCAGGATTAATTAGAATGATTTTAGTTGTTCGTTTCAGTCTGCACATTTGACCTAAAGTTCACCAAAATGTCTGAAATTTCTGATATTTACAATTATTTACACTATCACTTATATTTTTAAATATAATGTGTGTATCATCAAGTCACGTTTTTAATGATCAGTATATAAACTGATAATTAAATTATTTATAAGACTAGAAAGTGATGTATAGTTCAATGATGTAAGTGACGGGCCGGGCTTGGTGTGACTCATTCTGCAGCGCGCTCATTCGGGAGCGTTGACCTTGGTGAAACAGACAAGTTGTGACTTGAATATCCCCCTCTCCTCTCTGACTGCATTAGTTGTGTTATGACAGTAAGAGGGATAGGTGGTTTATTATATTTACTCCTCGAGTTATATAAATTCGAATGCTCTAGTTCAGTGTTTTACTGAGTGTTTTTGTGCGTTGTGTTTATCACTACGTAATGGCAATCCCTAGAACCCGTGACAAGGATATACCTCATCCTGTCTTAGGCAATGGTGAAGATATGGGTGAGTCTTTGCTTCCTACCCGTAGAGATGTTTTAAAATACTACAACTATGTTTGGAACAATGAACAAATCAAGCAAAACGGCAAAAACCCTAGTTTTTTAGAAGTGTCCAAAATAGTTGTTGACAAGCTAACATTCATATGGGGGAAAGCTTCAATCCCATGCATAACCTCTAAAACGATTTCAGATTTATTAAGAAAAGAAGTTGACTCACTTCAAAAACTCAACAAAACATACAAACGTGACAAAGATAAGGACAGTTTTAAAAAGAAACTAGCAGATTATAATAGTAGAATTGACGCACTTTTCGATATTAGTACATGTAAATGCAAAGACTTTCGACTTTGCAAATGTGATCCTGCTAAGAAGGTTCCAATACTTGAACGGGAATTCTTGAATGATCAGAGAACTGTTCGGAAAATGGCGATCGGACGTGTAGATGTCAAAGTTACATCGGCAAACAAAAAGAAAATAGAAAGGAAAATGATAGAAGAAGAAAGATTGTCTAAGAAACGTCGTGAGGGACAGGACATCAGCTCGCACAGCACAAACGAGGATGCTATGGACTTACATTGCCCTCTACAAGAAACGGATTGTGTTCATGAAGAATTGGAGTGTGTTTTAGAGGAACCAGTTTCCGTCCCTTCATCATCTACCTTCAAAACTACTCAAACTAGGCTCAAAATACCATCGTTTTCCCGAGTATGTGATCGATATGGCGTACCTGATCGCGCAGCAGCAGCTTTAGCCTCTGCTCTTTTACACGATGTGCAGTCCACTCGGTCTTTAGATAATGTTATAAATGATGTTGTGATTGACAGGAGTAAAGTAAGACGCGAGCGAAACAAAGCTCGGCATGAAGTTGTAAACAAGGAAATAAAGGTAGAAATACAGGCTTTATACTTTGACGGCAGAATTGATGACACTCTTCGTATTTTGAAAACAGACGATGGCAAAATGCACAGATCAACTGTGAAAGAAGATCATATATCACTAATTGAGGAGCCCAATTCGAGATTTATAGGTTACACAGTACCATTGTCTGGGAAAGCCACTGACATTGCTAATGCTATCATCCATTACTTTTCCGAGCACAATCTTACAATGTCAGAAATAGTTTGTATTGGTTGTGATGGGTGCCCTACAAACACAGGCAAATATAATGGTGTTATCCGCTCACTAGAAGAGAAACTTGGTAGGCCTCTGCAGTGGGTGATCTGCCAATTGCATACAAATTAACTTCCACTACGGCATTTGGTGGAAAAGTTGGATGGACCTACTAGCGGACCACAAGGATTTGTTGGACCTATCGGTAAAAGTTTGGCAGCTTGTCACACATTGAAAGTAGTTCAGTTTGAGACCATAGAGTTTATATGTGATACAATCAATCGTGGTGAGGAAAAGGGGTTGAGTACTGACCAACAATACCTTTATGATATTTGTAAAGCTGTTTCGAATGGGAAATTATCTCAAGAATTAGAAAACAGAGGTCCAGGAAAGCTGTCCCATGCAAGATGGTTGACTACAGCTAATCGAATTTTAAGATTATACGTGGCTACAGAAACTCCATCGCAAACATTAAAAGAGCTGGCTACCTTCATCATAAGGGTGTATGCACCTAGCTGGTTCA
Organism: Neoaliturus tenellus; assembly: GCA_030545055.2. Classification (NCBI taxonomy): domain Eukaryota; kingdom Metazoa; phylum Arthropoda; class Insecta; order Hemiptera; family Cicadellidae; genus Neoaliturus; species Neoaliturus tenellus. Next base: position 175,334,882 of record CM061534.1, on the reverse strand, counting down.
GAATCAAGTGCAATCGAAAAGTTTGTAGTGGGGCTCAAAACTTGTGGGAAACCATAAAGAGTTGCGGTTATTTGTCTGAAGAAAATCAGAAAATTGTCTACAAATGTATCCAAGACAATGGATACTTTGCTCACCATGAAAACATGCTCATAGCTATGTTAGTTGACAAAAGAGACCATATAAAGAAACTGGCCTTAAGACGTATCATCAAGGCCCGATCTGAAAAACAGGTCAGCAAACCATTACGACGGTTCGAAATCCCGAAAATAAATTTTGGCGCATCAGAATATGTTGATATGATTGCTTGGAATGATGTAGAAGTGACAGAACCACCTCTCACGAGTCATTTGACAAACCAGGATTTGCAAAGGTTACTAGAAACCAAGAATTTAAACATGATATCTGAATGTCCTCTCTTAGAACTCCCGTCACATACTCAAGCGGTAGAAAGAGCCGTCAAAGAAGTCACTGCTTCCTCAAAATTGGTGTGTGAACATGAGAAAAGAGAAAGCTTAATCAAAACCAGAATGCTTGACAGGAATATCCGTCCAATATTTGACACAAAGAAACAATTCAACTGCTAAGGAATTTTCTTAAAGATGTAAAAATACATGCTCTCATGGTTGGGTGGTCGGGAGGGCATGGGTGGGGCTCGAAGTGCAACCACCTCCACGTGGTGAGTCCTGGGTAGTTTTATATAAACTAGCGAAGAGTTGCACGGTGAAAAGGTGACTGACTAAGCTACATAAACAAGTTTTGACATCAAAACAAGAAGATATCAGAAATTATTAAACATAAAAAATGTGATAATTTATGAATATTTGGACAAGATTAATCCTAATTTGCGGAGATAAAAAGTACTATTAGAAAGTTTTTATTAAAATCCTGTCTATATTTAAGGCTTTTTTCAACTATTTAATAACAACCCATTCGGAATGTTTGTTTCAAGTATTAAAAAAAAATTTTAAAAATAAAATATTTTTTGAAAAAATAAAAAAAACTTTCAAACTTTGAGTCAAATGTGCAGACTCAAGATGATGACCTAAAAATTCAATATTTTACATAAATGTTTCTAGGGCTCATACACAGTCACTGAAGGGTACCCGTTCTCCCCAAAAAAATAATGATTTTTTTCACTCCACCCTAGTGCGCAGAATAAAATGAATACGACAATCAACTGTTTTGTGACGCGTATCGAGTGCGTAAACAGAACTGACATCTGCTTTCCCGGACAGACGTAAGAAAATAATATTTGAAAAATCAAGCTACACTATGAGATAACTTCTCGTACTATGTATTATTTGTTAAAATAAAATGAACAACGAATGAGAGAGTAAATTATTTTCGTATCATTTTTTTACAAATTTTCTCCAATGAACAATTTTCATTGTTACCAATAATTCGTTGTCAATATTTTAGCTGATGTTGCTTACATCAACATAAATTAAAACTATCACACGTGTATAATAATATTATAATACATTATTCATATTATTATACGTATATCATAATACCATAAATGTTTAAAATTTACCTTAAACTAAAGGGCCACATCATAATAAACCTTTTCATTCGCTATTTTCAACATTTGTCCATGTAAACTCGTATAACGTCGATTAAAATAACACTTTAAACAAAACATTACACCAAGGTACTGCGTATTAGCTCAAGCACCGAGCACGAAATGCTAAGCAAACACCAGGGACAAGAACAATGCTCTTCTGTCATTACACCATCTCAACATCTTACTGTAAATGATGAGCTGTCGAGTTCTGCTTTGTTCTAAGAAATTAATTCGTAGCATTTTAAACGTACTTTATGCTTTATAATGTACCGCAACAAACAAATACCTCATAAAACACATACATATGTTATGAACATAACATATAACCGTTATTCTCAAAGAAATTATAATTATTTTTCAATAATTCATAATTGATAACATTTCCTATGAGCAAAATTTGCTTAATGCAGTTATTTATTTTATTGATATGACATATTGTAAATATATGTTTTAATAATAACATAACCATGTTAACAATGTAGCAAAATGATTTCATATAAATATTTAACTCAAAATTTAATTTTATAAATAAGTTAGGGAAATAAATAAATCTTCTTAGGTTGATTACTCTTAAATACTTATTTAACATTTAAAATATTTCCTCTCTGTAATTGTGGCGTAATAAAATATAATTTTTGTAAAGCATAAAACAAAAAGTACTTACAAAAAAATACTTTCCTCCTCTTGGCATTCTCTTTAGCTGATTATTACTAACAATGAATATTGATTGCTTAAAAGCTTCGATGTAAAATTTGAAAGATAAATCGTGTTTTGAAAATTTCTTCACTAACTTAATTTCACTTAACAATAAAACGAATAATCTTTTATTTGCCGACTAAACAATCCTATCTCAGTAAAGTCCTCTGATTGATCATTAACATAATTTTGTTTTGGTGAGTATCTATTCTAAAACATTTTCAAACGCACATAAATCCATCTTGTACTCAATCTGAATCGTAATCGAAAACATGCTCCAATCGAGACGTAAAATAAACCAAATGTGGAGGCAAATCAATGAATATTAAAGCAGTATTTAAGACACAATGCTTAACAAGGTCATGTTTAAAGTATACTAATTTCCAATTAAGAAAATCATTATTTTATTACCTGTTACAAAAATGAAGAAGAATGACATGGATCATAACTTGTCAAGAGTTTTTTTTATGCTCATGGGAGAAAGACATAAAATTGTAATACAATAATTATAATATAAGAAAAAATTCCAATAAAATACTAAAAATTTATGCAAAAGTATTTTACTTTTACTTGAGGGATATCAGGTTTAAATTAATAGCTTAAATTTTATTTTAATAGATGTAGTGTAAATTTTCTTATGACCATAAAATTAATTGGTTATACCTGTATCACAACATTTGAAAAACAAGAAATAACGTTTAGAGTGATCCTGAGGAGTCCTTTTATCGCATTCCTTGTAAATAGAATAACAATTTATTTTAAAATCGTATAGATTTTAAAAGTGTTAAAGTAAATGTCCTGTGTAAATAAACAATAAAATACTGAAGTAACGTAATTTAGCTACTATTGAAATATTACGAAATTATCATGTAAGTAATGAAATACTAATTATGTCTTCACTTTTCTTTAAAATCTAAATAATAATCATTAAATTTCATTAAAACAATGTAAGACACATATAATAATTACATAACGTTTTTAATATAACAATTTAAGTAAGGTAATTTCTAAATAAAATGCATCTCCTCATTATTGAATATCAGACGCAGGGTTTGAATACATGGTTCTGTTTTATATTATAACGTATAAAGATGTCACACCATGAGTGTCAATATAAATTTATATAACTCAATTAAAATTCGTTTTTTGCCGAATTCACCATCATTTTTGGAATCATCAAAAATTTTACATAATTAAACGAGTTTGACCTGAACTGTATAAAGGGAAGACTTCCAACAATATTTTTAATAAAGAAATTTTATTAGTTTTAAATAAAATTATAAGTTTTTCAACCTAAACAAGCAGCCTCAGAATGTGTAAAGTAATATTTTAAAATGCTCAAACAAATAAGCATACTTATTATCTATTTGAATGTTGTATATGTTTTCAAATTATTCTTTTATTAATGAAAAGTTCAAAGTTTACTCATAGAATAATTTGTACATTAGAAATAAACTATTTTATAAAATATAATTTCCACAAAATACCGAACAAGGTTAAAGTAGAGTATCTATAAAATTAACTGTTATTACAGCCAGGTGGGTCAAGTAATAACCTGTAATCTGCATCGGCAAAACCAGTAAATGTTTCATGTAGGTTATGGTCGACGAGCATTTACTGCTGTGGCTCAAACATGCAAGAGACCAGTATTAGCATTTATTGACGAGGAATTTTAAGAAAGGCAATCAAACAAACTATTGATGTAAAATGGAAATAATACTTTTTGGCTGATAATAAATTTAATCAATAGACAATTCCAAAGAAACTTTATGATTTGTTGGTTCCTGCAAACAATAAGTAGGGAAGGGTGTTAATAAATATATAACGAGAAATATATGAAGTGGACTATGCAAACAGTTTTTTTGTGAATAATATTGAATAGCTTAAAATATTTCAATTTCTGTTAAATTTCCAAAATGGAAAATGTGTTATTTCCTAGATCAGTTATTTTAGAAAAAAATTCATTTATGAAAATAATTAATACGGTCATAATATGATTAAGAACCTGCATACATGATTAACGTTAGTCCAATGCCCTAGTTTATAAAAACAGCTTTAGTTCCGTGGCATCCCCTACATAACTTTAGTCCCGTGGTATCCACTAAATTAATCGTTGCACTGCAAAATTAATTTTACCAATCACATATAAAAACAAACAACTTGAGTAAATTAATAATACTGAGGCCTACTGACCTTACATCCTACTCTCATTATTAAAACTGTCATTGATTGTTAAGTTAAACTTCTAAAGTTGTACTATAACAATAAATCATGTATTTATTATTGTTGTAGTAATATACTGCTGATATTAACATATAATGATCTTGACACCAGCTGAATGCTTTTTCCGTTTGGAGAAAAAAGAAACTGTTTTCAGCACCGCTAAACATGTATCGAAAGCAGGATTTGTCCCACAACTATGACAATACAGTTACACTAAGGGCCAAAAATGTTTTCCGTCCCGAATCATGCTTTATGACAGATACAAAATCGTGCTCACTAAAATGTTCAGGATTATGATTTATTTCTTATTATTATTATTTTTTTAAGAGGTTGGCGGACCTTTTTTTGCCTTAATTTGTCCCGTCCAAATAGACTATTGGACTGAATCGTATTAGACAAAGTAAGGGTAGTCACTGGCAGAACGCGGATTCGAACTCACGGCATCGCTGCCATGGTCTCGAAGTCAGCGTGCTAACCGCTACGCCACCGACTCACCCCACGGTGAATTAATGAGCTGCCTTTCCAGTCCTAGGGTCAAAAATAAGGTACAAAAACAGCTGAATACGTGTAGTATAGGAACAAATTTAAACAGTATTAAACAACAAAACTTTTTTATAAAACTAGGTGATATTGACATTGACAAAACCAATAAGAAAGTAAGAAGAATAAACTTCCAATTAGCGAAAGAAGTAAGTTGTACTGTTGACATTCAACAGTCGTTCCTTTGTAAACATCGTATCACAAAATTAGTTAGCTATTTTTTATTGCAGAATGGGTAGTTATTTTAGTTTAAATATGGTGTTCTAATCGTTATAACCATATTAATTATATTTATTATAATATTATTATTAATTATTATTTACTCGTTAGTTAGTAGTTGTTATTTGTTGTGTTTCACATTTTATGTTGCTAAGATTTTACGCGTTAATAAGTTATGAGTTGTTGTTCAATGATCTAAAAATATATAAAAATAGATAATAATGGTAAGTTTTCAAATATTGTGTTTATTATTTCATTTATGTATATAAAAACTTTTTATTCCTTAAAATAGATCGAGAATATTAATATAAGTAGCAAAAAGATACAAATTAGTTTATTTTGATAAGATCTCTTAAATTAAAATATTAGTTAGATGTATTTATCTCTGAAATTTTAAGTAATCAAAGTTATGTTTAAAATTCAAAACGGTTTAAAAATAAAAGCCAATGTTTCTTTTTTATCTAATTTTTGCCCCAAGTTTGATAAATACATCATATTTTTTGTTTATCACCTGAGTACTAACAATATAGAAAGATAGACGAGAAACTAAACAACATAAAGTGACTATTGGATGGGAAAGTAACCGAAATAAGTATTAAAACTATAGTCCTAAACACTTTTTATAAAACCCGATTCTCACTGATGTTTGCACACTCACTCATACTAAAAATATTTGTTGGTATTTATTAAGTAGTAAATTTCCGCTAAAAAATCATATTTTATTCAATTTAAACGATAACAGAGGCTGTTTTATTTGAAGAGGCGGAGTGCAAGCAGGCAGAAGAGCAGTCGCAGGACCAATTGAACCCAGTCATACCGTGACAGACACTTCCTTCATCAACTCAGTTGGTGTTCTTGTCCCACTTATATCCGTTCACCCACCTTCTTCAAACAAAAACTGCCTACTAATTTTATTTTTCTATTTGTGGTGTTTATGAAAAAAAAAACAAAAAAAACTACGACATATTTCAGTTTTACAAGTCTTAAGATGTTGAAAAATCTATAATGTTGTTTCATCATAAATATTCTTCATAATATTACTTAATACACTTTCGTAGATAAAAATTATAAATATTGTAGATAAATGAAACATAAATTTAATTATCATTATGTGTCTGTATTAAAATGTTTTTTAATCATAAAGAGTTTTTCTATGAGTCTAAATAAGTAATTTTAATTGCTTGATTTAAGTTCAAGTTGTGCTTGTTAACAATAATGATGGAAAAGAAGATGAATTATCATTAACTCCTTGGAAAAGTCGAATAATGACATTGACAATTCCTAGAAACATTTTTTTAATAACAAAAGCACAAACTCAATAAATTTTTGTATGTGACGCTCTTTCAAGTCTTGATGACTTTGAATCTCTCTCTCTCTCTCTCTCTCTCTCTCTCTCTCTCTCTCTCTCTCTCTCTCTCCCTGAAGAAGTTTTTTTCGTAACAGAAAAATATTTCAAAGAGTTATTTATTATGAGTTTTTGAAAACTACTTCATTGTGTTTGATATTCGTGTTCAACATTGATGTTCTTTACGAAAGAGTAAGTTAGTTGCTGAGAAAAAAGTATTGAGTGATAAAATTATGCTTGACAAAAAAGTTTATCATGTATCATTGCAAGTAGACACATTGTTAAAAAAAAATCGTATTACAGCTTATAATATGTATTATACTATCATAAAACAACTTGCTCTTAATTAAAGGCAAAAGGTCTGAATGTCAAACTTTATTGGATCAACTTTTTAACTGAAAATTATAATTTATGCAAATTAACTTTAGTCTTTGGTCTGTACCGATCGATTAAAACTTTATTTGTTCATATTTTCTTTTGGAGGCTTAGGGAAAATTATATTTTTAATTTAGTTGACTTACACTCCCACACACAGCTTATTCCGATGGTTAAGCTAAAAAACCATGCTGCTATTCTAATTTATAGTTATACTCAGAAACTTTGAAGCTACGAAGTATAAAAAAGTTCTTAGTTGCTTACGTGCTCAGTTCAATGTAAATCTTATACTTTGATACATAGTTTATATGATGTATAGTTAACTAACACAGTTAGATTCTTTTTTTACTATTCGATTTAAAGAAAAAAATATAGCGTGAACTTGATAAAGATTCTAAAAGATAAAGATTAGCGTGACTCTTTAAAGATTGACGTTTTAAGGAAAACATCATAACCAATATATATTTTTTATTATTTATAGGTTTTAAAGGTAGTGTTGAACCTTTTAACAATCATAATGAATTTGCTTTGTCAACCTAAAAATAGAAAAGTTTTTATTTTTAAAATTTTTTTTTTAATAGTTCAAAAATTTATTATAATTGAGTAAATGTGTCGACCTGACGTTAGGAAGGAGCTTATCTTGTATTTCCAGAGTGCTCAAATCTACTATAATTTACGGTAAAACAAAAAATATTCTTGCTGTAACATTTGAATTTTAACGATAATAACCTTCCCACTACTATTCGTCCTGTTTCGATTTTAATTTAAAATGGCTCAACTTAAGATAATCAGAAGGATTTTAGTTGCAATTTCAAAATTAATATAGTTATAGTCTAAATAACCGTTATTGTTATAGTTTCTGTAAGAATACATATACGCACTGCTGACTTCAGTGGGAAAGCATTATGAATATTGAGATAATATGTTACAGCTGACATTTATGTATTTTAATATTACTTTTTAACTTGTGTAAAATATCGCAAATTAAAAATGTTTTCAGACATAAGTAATAAAGGTGTAACCTTATAAATAAAAAAATATGGTTTAACCTCTCAAATACAAAAATGTTATAGGTTCTACTTTGGGAGGAAACACAATTATATTCAGTGTCCTTATAACATATTTTCTACTAAGCCACATTAAAAAAATGAACGAGATTAAAACAAATTTTGAACATGAAATATACTAATTATTTGCGTAACTTATTAGTGTAATAAAGAGTTGTGTTTCACAGAATTATGATAGCAGAGATTTTTTTAGGAATATTAAGTGAAATAATTGGATTAGCCATTGCAAAGTTTGCCTTCAAAGCCCAGGCGACGACGTAACATCTGGTTTAACTTCTAACACTTCATGATTGAATCCAGCCAATTTCGTACCCGAAGAACTCTCTCTTCCACATAATTTCATACGAAACAATTTAAAGTCTTTATAGTTACATTTTTAAACATAAAACTACATTCAATAAAAACCTATTGGTTATATTTTCACATGCAAGATCCAAAACCCTTGATTGCACCTGTTTGATTATGTACAAGATATAATTTGGCCGCATGTGCTACAACAAGTAGGTATAATTTAGACCATCCATTCAGGCTGCGTTAGACAATTTGATTATTCTACATTCAAATCCACCATTTCAGAACTATTGTATTATTTTTTCATCCAATATAACGTTTGTGCAGATAGTTTGTTGGAATTTATAAATAATACTGATGAATTTTACAAATTAAGTTTATGATTTAGTCGTTGTTTTATAATTAGTGTAGAATATAAACAACGATAAAAAATATCTATTCTAAGATTCCCGTATTGTTTATAGTAAAATGTCAAAATAAATTTTACTCAAATTTTTTATACAGGGAGATATATAAATATTTGACAGTTTTCATATCGCTATGGTATTTTAATAGTGGGTTAGGATTAGGAGAAGGGGCTCATACCCAAGTTCTCTCCATACAATTTCGATTGCCATTGGGCAGTGGTCCTGAGAGCATCACGTGTTCATTCTTGAGAAAATTTTGTAATTTTGTCACTGCCATGTAACGTTATTTCCACGTTCACTTTGAGTGCGTCTTGGAGGACTAGTTCATTAGTTTAGTTAATACGTGAAAAAATATATTGTTACACAGAAAAGTGCTTAAAAAGGTTTTATAGTTTCTCCCTTTTTTTAGGGAGAGGCAAGAAAATATGCAATTACGCACACAGGTGGCCAGCCTGTAGTATGGGAATCCTCTAAAAAAATAGTATTACCCACAAAAAACCTCTACTCTTTAGGATTTTAACCTGGAATTGTTTATCACATTACGTCAGGCTAGACCAAAATTAGGCTTACGCCAGTGGTTCTCGCTCCTAATCCAGCCGCCCGGTCAAGGGATCTGGGCCACTTCGTGGTCACGATTGGGTTTAAGGTTCAATATAATGGTTGCATAAACTACTTTATCCAGTTTATTACTCAACCAACTTAAGTTTTTATAGTAGTTGAAAAAATGAAGTAATAAACATGTACAAAATGTATAGGTTATAGACGGTCACCCATAATAACATGGCCACAACACAGATGTCGCTTGACCTTATCTTCGTTCTCACTCACATATGACCAAACTCTTTAAAGATTAGTCTCAAAAATAAACTGAACTAAATTCGTTATTGATCAATCAGCTGATATGCGAATCCCATAAATTCTATAATTAAACTACTCTCTTCAAATGCAATGCTATCATTGATACCTGCATTATAATGTGCCTCCTGTATTCGTTAAGACATTATTAAGCAATGAGTTTTTTTGGTTTCAAAATGTATCTATATACGTTTCCTGTAGAATCATTATCGTGCTAACGGACGTCAATGCAAATTATAAAGGAACAAATGGTAAAACTACAACAATTAATCATATAGAACATAACTGAAAACAAAAAGTAAAAAACAATAATAAATTTGGGCCTATGGATAAATTTTACACTAATAGTTTGTAGGTATTTTGAAAAATGATAAATTAACATCTCAGAGCTAAAAAAAAAAAAAAAACATTCGATAAAATGAGAAAACGGAGAGGAAACCATATTACGCTGAGCTAAAACTTTGGAATTATGTGGACAAATGACAGAGAATGGATAATACAATGAGAAACTACTTCAGAAGCACTCTCACAGAGACAGACATTAACTGAATTCCAACATGAACTAACTTTCGACAGTGGAACTTCGATTCTCCCTTCTTATTTGCAATTAAAAACAAAGAAAACCTGTAATTATAATTGGTAAACGCAATTTAAACCTATGTGGACACCATTGTAATTTTTACTTTTTGACTTATTGACTGCAGTTTCTGAAAATTACTTTTTTAGCTATTAATACAGGTTCAATTATATTTTTAATATCTTTTGTAGCATGTTTTTGGAAATACGTTAAAGATTGTGTTACCCGTATCAAAACTAAAAAATCATAATTAACTATACGATTTTTTGGATAAATGTTAAACTCAATTATAATTTAACCAGTTTTTTCTTCTGTTGACATAAATTATAATACCATACGGAATACATAATAATAATGATAACACTGAATATAGAGTCCTCGCAAACCCCTTAGCAGCTACAATGAGGGGACATGTTTAGAGTTCTCATGAGAGATGTAGAAAGGAAAGTTTTGTTTGACCACGTTATTGCTATCTCCCCTCGAGTATTAAAAACCTGCACAATGTCACCTCTTCATGGCCAAAAACCTCCATGTTTCACTGCAACAACCAAGGCCGGTTTCTTTCATCTGAATATTTACATAAAAATACTTTGACCAAAACGTTGTGATGAAAGTGATATAAAATTGAGAAAGACGTATCTTCATTGTATTGTACCGTTTGAATACTTAGTAAATGTTTGATTTAATTTATTTTACAACCCTTAAATCAATTTTTTTAATGCTGGGTGTTAATAAATAAATATTTTTAAGACATCTACAGCACTACTCGAGGTAAAATCTGGGAAAAAGGTCCTGGATGTCATTTTTTACTCCAGTCAGAATTTTTCCATCTATGTGAATTCCGAATTCCCTCTGCAAAGAAACCTATTTCACGGCTGTGGTGCACATACTTATTCCCCAAGCGACAAAGCTTCAATTTTTTAAGGCCTTAGTTATTTTTGCCTATAAATACTCTCTTAATATTTACGCCGATGTCAGGATAATTATCTTTGTCTGATGGCTACACCTTCCATACATCTACAACTATCCACAAAATAGTTTTTTTTTTTTTTTTTACAAGCTTGAATATTTAAGAAAGATTTAGAATACTCGCTCTGAGGTGCGATCCCTCTGTACAACATAGAATGCTGTGTTTTAGCTGCCTCGGGCACGTTTGTAGGTTGATAAAAATACAATTCTCTTAATTTGTCCCCGAAGTGTATAATGGAACCCTGTCTGAAGAGACGACAAAAACTGCTATGCGACATTAAAAAAAGGTGTCTCAATATGCTGTTAGATCGAATTTTATTTTAATTAAGAGTTTTGTGCTATGCCCTATAATGGGCTTATTGTTTTAGTTTTGATATTTTATTATTTATTACTTCCTTTTGAATATGCCTTTTAAACTGTTGTTGAAGCCGATTGAAAAATACTATGATATTTATTTATGTACTAGTAAAGGGGTTGCTAGAAAGCGAACAATTTAATCTGGTCCATCCCATGTAATTGCTAAAAATGTTACATTTATTTTTAAATCAAGAACATCCCACTATTCCGACATTGTGATTATCAGAACCTCATCACCTCAAAACACACTTATTTATAGCTGTAAATTAACAGATGCTTAAAAAACTAAACCCAACCCCAATGTTATCCTAATAGGAAAATTTCCAATTAGCACCCTTATTTTAATTACGATTCTCATAATGTCTTGGCGGAAAAAAAACTACAGATCAAGTCATATCCAACGACACAAAACCTTGGAAATTCGTCAAAAACTCTTTAAATACCATTTAGGGTATGAAATAAATATAGATAATATATATCACTTAACATATTTATCGACATTTTTATGTATATTCGCATAGTTTTTACTTCACAGCATTATAATTTATAATTTTAACGTCATAATTCACATACAGATGTTTCTTCTTATACTTAAAATTTACAAAGTTATAAATAAAATAAAAAAATTGAGTAGCACGCTTGTGGTGTGGCTACGTGTTAACATTCATTGAAAGTTTCATATAATGCATTTAAAATGTTATGAAAATACATTTTAGTCCTTTACTGATGACAGTGTGAACATAACATTACATAAGAGTCAAGTTGATGTTTTCTGAGCTAGTGTACGGCAGAGCATTGTTTATAAACAGTTATTATTCGATCGCACTTTTATTCAAACAGATGTTCGACTTCTGTTCGAGGTCGCCCGCCCATTTACGCAGAGAATAGTCGTAAATTGTTAATTAGTCAGCTTTCGCTGCAAAACAATCAGTTGGAATTAAACGTTATAAAAATACTTCTCTAATGTTATCGCTTGGTTTTGGATATTTTTCATATTGATTTTTAGAATTTAAATGGAAGCTTTATAAAAATGAAAGTTTTATAAAGTAGTTAGCTTTGGCTGTAAAAAATTAGGAAAACTATAGAAAAAAGTGTTGTATATTTAATACATGTATTATGCACATGTGAAATGTTCCATGTACTATGTGGAATGTAATTAAATGTTAAATTATATAGAAAATGAGTATCATCGCTGAAGCAATGTTAAAAGTAAATTTTAACTTCAATACGTCCCAATTCCTCAATAAACACTAAGACCATTTGTAGGTAAGTTTTAACGTTTTCTTGATTGATAATATTTTTATTTTTTCCCAAGATAACTATCACTTATCAATAAAGAGTTGACATAGCAATCATGATCTGTTTTTTGTTTTTTCGGACACAGATAATGAATGAAACCTTAAACAAGCAGAAGTCTGCCATTTTTTAGAAAGCTAAAAACATTTTTGGAATAATTAAAATTGCATTACCATCAAACCGTATCGCAGAAACCTATGTATTAATGCACAAAAGAAACAGCGTAGTATTATCTGTGTTGTTCGTAAATTGAAAATGTTATGTTCGTTGTGTTGTCCAAAGTGAATTTTTTTTTTTTTTTTTTTTTTTTTTTTTTTTTTTTTTTTTTTTTTTTTTTTTTTTTTTTTGGTAAATTTGTGTACATTATTGAAATTTAAACCATTTAAAATTATTGAGGGATCTTTATTTAAACTCTTGTAGTGATAATATGTCAATAAACGGGCTAAATATTATAAACATTCAGTTCTTATATTCAGAAACATTTTATCAGAGGTTAAAAGTACAAATAAACAATACATATTTATAATGTTCATGTTAATAATGTTTAATTATAGGTTTTTTGTTTTACAAATACTTTTTTATTTTAATTTAGTTAGTAATACCAATGAATTGTTATATTAATATGTACTTTAGCTATTTTTAATAATTATTTATTATAGTTAATCATATAGAAAAAGAGAAACATAAAAAGAGAATGTAAAAAAGAAACATTAAAGTTTAAAATTCAATGTTTGTTTTTTAAACCCATAAACTATAAGCCTTCCACAAATGACTTGTGATTTACCATAAAATTAAATAACTCCTTTAGATTACCTTTAAGAAAGAGAATTAGAAATAAAACAGACAGCTAATTTGGCGATCGATGTGTCTTTATTGGTTGAATTTATATAAATACTTTTTGCCAGTACTGTAGTAAAATTTCAGGGATTCCGAGTCAGAATGTTTTCACCCTAGCATTTTTCGTCGTCTATAGCGTGTGATTTATAACCTTACTTTCCCGGAAATCGTAACGACTGGTTTTTTTACATAGACTCAATTGAAGCCATATGATTTATCTCCTTCCATACATTTGAAATGGACGATTGTGTTTAACTAATATAAAAGTAAAACTAATATAAAGTAGCTTATATATAATAAAAAGTAATTTGAATAACGAAAAAATAACATACAAAACAATAAAATGGCTATTTCATAATATAAATGTGGAATTTGTCACTGTTAAGTAACTAACAATAAATGTTTTTTTTTTTTTTTTTAAGTTGGAATTTCACCGGATGCAGTCATAAATGCTGTTGTAAGTGAAAACCATCATTTACATATCATATACAGACCAGCTTTAATATATATATATATATATATATATATATATAGATTGGTCATTCATTAAGCCAAACCTCCGTTTGACTGGTCAATTATCATTTTATGCCTCCAGAAGGAATTTTTGCCTCCGAAATGAATTTTTGCCTCCGCGGAGGCATCAAATACTAATCACAAAACTCATGAAAAATCTGCAGCCAGTTCTCATCTCAATTTCTCTCTGAATCAGAAGAGCAGCCATATTGGATTCGTTTGTCAACAATAAGCTGAATGTCTTGATAAAGGTTAGTATGTCATATTGTTGTATTACTTACTTTTAGCACAACCATAAATTAATTATAGGTTGACTGTGATTATTGTTGAAATTGAGTTAAATATAATTTATTAATCTTAAATTAGTCTGGTACGTATTTACAAGCCTACAGATTACTGTAAGTAGTGTTGTTAAAATATTACATTTTCAGAAGTCATAACTAAAGATATGGTTTCTGATATTAAATTATTAGATTTTTTTATGGTAATTCATATCAAACCTAACCAAAATATAAATAATTGAATCAATCGATAAAATGAATAAATTACTGTAAATAAGCCTACATTTGTTTGTTCAATTCATTCCACTAATTAACTTAAAATTAATGTGTTTTATATGTTAGCGATCAGTGGTTAATGGCCTAGTTTTAGCTTATATTTTATCATCATCATTGAGAGTATGCATTTGTTGCATGTTGTTAAAAATCAAATAATAGGATAACCTAACCTCACAGAGCCCAACAAAACTATTCTAGTTGTGTTAACTATCCAATAAAAGGCAAATATTTAATAAAAACTAGGCCTACCAAATTTATTTTTGATTGTTTTTAGCCAGGCCTACCAAATGTCAATATGAATATTTTTAGCTAACAATGCAGCATAGCTTTTTATTGGTTGACTTTGTCAACAATGATTTTTCATGCAGGCAAAACTACAATAAAGTTGAATACACAAATGTAGATAAACGATGTTTTCTTTTACCTGCGAGAAAAAGTCATAATTATAAGATTAAAATCAAAGTACAGGAATAACTTCCACTGAGAAAAAGTATGAGTTCTGGGATATGTACCACAAGCTACTAAGTTGGTTCGCTACAGCTAATACAACTTTTATCTGTTGTAAAAATGTATTACTAATATATATTGGATGTTTAAAATTAATATTCTAATATAAATTTATATTCCAATTGACATTTATTAAAACTTGTGCAACTCTATAATAGGCTATTCAAATGATAATACGCTACAAATCTCTTAGTATGACTAGAACAAATAAATGTTAGCACAGCGGCAACGATGAAACTTGTGCCTTATTGTGGCAACATAAGCTGTAGCCTTCTTGTGTAGAACAAGTCAGACTTTCTTCTCAGATGCTTTAATTCTGAGTTTGAACTTAGAATAAAACATTTCACAGGTGAGCTTTACCTTTAGATCAGCATTCAGACTTTAATCTCTTAGGTAAAGATAAATTGTTTTATCAAGTTGTTGGCCCTAATATGTTTTAATATTCTCTCTCCATTTCTCCAGCAGAAGAATTAACTGGTAAATTTGGTTGTTAGTAGTTATAATAGGTTGTAACAATTAGTAGTCTACATTATATTGATTTGTTTATTCAGGGTTTGGCTCAAGCTAGCATCTTGGCCACCTCTTCAGCCGAGCCATGTGAGGAAGTCAATACCAGCATCTTTGTACTTTTTCTACTTTTCATCTTCGTGATTACCTTCTGTGGTCTTCATGGATCATTGCCGTTTCTTTTTTCAGAAGGTATTTATATATTTCATTGTTTGGTAAGGTATTTATTATTTTGTAAAGGTAAATGCCCCAAATAGCGACACTGTATACCAAATACTGGTATTAACACAGTCACATTTAATCATTGATTATGATCTCTTTGTCGTGTGTATTAGCTACTTTAAAAGTCAGATGAGTTTACAATCTCTTTTTCTTTAAGAGAGAAGAAGGCCATTTGTTAGTGCTAGGTAGAGCCGCCGAGAGGGGGGGGGGGGCAGATTGGGCAGATTGCTCCGGGCCTCAATAGATAAAGGGCCTCATCTTCAGGGGGTTTTTCTCCATACTTACGGAAGTAAAATTTTACCTCTGCATAGGCTATGTACCACCATATATTTTTCAAGACCTATCAAAATCTAACAAAGTAGGCCTATAGCCCATGACCCGAGTACTGATCAGCCTGTATGAGTCTCCGAGGTTTGAAGCTCTGTGTCAGTGAACAGACTCCGCAGCGCCAAGCAGCCACATGTGCAATACCATTTGGCAGCTATACCACCTCAACCAAAATATTTTGCAACCGGTCCTTCACGGCCTCAATTTAAAAAATATTGCCATGTCTGTTTGTTGTTCCAAGTATAAAAGATACAAGAGATACAGTATATAAAATAAAAATGTCTTTTGGTATGGTTTATTCCATAATTAGGTATATATTCTTACTTTACATAAAACTTTGCTCAATATGACTCACATGATCGTTAGGCCTTGGTTAGGTTAGGTAAATATAAGTCTTTAGATAGGCCTACCAGTATTGTATACTAAATAAGACTGTAGGCTACATCAATAACAACCACTTTTAACATAGTTGGTTCTTCGAATATGACTTTCAGCATGGTTTGATTTGATTTCTAAATGTTTTTTATCTTTATTTACTACTAAATTGTCTTATTCAAGTAATATGCCATATTCGTATTCTACATGAAATTCCGCGTCATTTGAGTACCGCCATGACATAGTATAAAAATAGTTCATCTCATGGCTTTTCCAAAACTTTTCTTGCAATTTCCGGTTTATTTCAAATTGGATGGAAATAAGTTTCACATATTTGTAATCAGCTTAACATACCGGTTAATTTGAGTACCCTTTTGACGTATTTTTGAATAAAATGGTCACTATCCAGTTTCCAAATTTCCACCGCTTTTCCGGCGATAACTTTGTTATTTATGAACGGATTTTAATAACTCTTGAACATTTGAGTTCAGCTCGGTTTCCCCGTCATTTTGAATACCCACTTAAACCATTTTACTTGAAAAATGTTTTTCCGGTTTTTCAGATTTTCCTGCATTTTCCGACTTATTCCGTGGAAAAACTATCATTTTTAAAATTAGGGCGTAACTTTGGACAGTTTGGAACAAAAAAATTAAATTTTTAAGAGGTGGCACCTAAATGGCATAATTACCAACCCTGTCCTGGGCCAAAAAATTCTCTCGGCGGTCCTGGTGCTAGGAGGTTGAATGTGACGTCATTTCAGTTAACAATCTAATTGGTTTCCACTAGAAACATAGAGATCTTCATTGGGGAATAAGAATTTGAATAATTTGGAAACTAAATACCATACCTAAATAAGGTTTCTAAATAATATAATCATTCAAGGCTATCATTTGACAGTTTTATGCATAATTATAAAATATTGTTAGATGTTACTGGTTGTGTTATAGTATCATAAGTTAACTGATTGCACTCAGTACGAGTATAAATAACTTTTATAATGAAGGAAACTTAAAATACCGTATACAAAAAATGTAAAAAATAGGCCTACTTGGATTTGCATTTTTGCTATATTATGTTTAAATTCATATAATAAAGCAATTTCACTGAAGTAATTACTTCCATTATAAAGAATATTCAAATGCCTAGTTGGATCTTTTAGGTCAAAATAGTTTTAAGCCGGGTTTACCCGCAACGATAAATTGAACGACAAAATGTTGTCGACAAGTCGTTACGTTTTGTCAGATATCGGACGATCGTTTACACGTAACGATTTGTCTGAACGATATGATGGTGCATTCACACGTTTCGTCTTCCCGTACAAGTCAGTCGGTGTTTTCCCCTCATTTGTCATTTTTATTTCTGTTAGAATAATCTTTACTTTTCCTTACTTACCATAAGCTTTTGTACAGTTCTATAAATAATAATAATAATAATGCTTTATTAGCAGGTATCATAACAGATACATAGCAATAATAATTAATTAAACTTAAATATAATTTTCAATTTTACTATGATGTCCAAAAATCTTTAGATAGGCAGTCTTCAACATTGTTTGGTGTTTTTGTTAATAGTTTTTCCATTATACTTCTTTTAAATTCTTTTACTGGCAGTTCCAACCAATTCAAGGGTATCGTATTAAATAATTTTTGTTCCATAAATTGAAGATTTTTTTGAGATTTTGTGTACTTGCATAAAGATATTTTTAATTTATTTCTGTTTCTTGTTTCATATGAATGGTTAAAAGAATTTTGAGGTTGATTGTTAATTTTTTCTCGAACGTTTAAAATAATTTGTAAAATGTACATGGCTGGCAATGTCAGGATATTCAACTGTCAAAAAATGGTTTACAGTCTGCTTTTCTTTTTGTGCCACAAATAATTCTGATTACTTGTTTTTGTTTTTTAAAAACTTTTTTGGCTATTGGAGCATTGCCCCAAGCTGAAATTCCGTACAAGAGATGACAATGAAAGTAGCCATAATAAGCCGTAATTATTATTTCCTTTGTCACATTTCCTTTTCGCCTTCTTATGACATAGATTCCTTTAGAGACTTTAGTTAGAATTTTATAAACATGATCTTTCCAATTAAATTCCGAATTAAACTCTATCAGGAACTCCCGAGAGGCTTGAAGCAGGTCTGACATTTCTGTTCCTTCACTAAAATAAACTTTAAAACACTGGTAAGCAACAAAACTTCAATTCTTAAATAACAAATGGAACGTATTCAGTGATCACTCAAAAATACGAGACGAGATATGAGACGGCGACAAAACTGCGGTTGGTCGAGACAGGGTGTATCTGTTTACACGCTACGTCTTGTCGACGCCAACCCGCGTAGCAACGATTTGTCGTTGCGATCTCAAGAGATTAGTGCAAATTTGCACAAACCTTCCGATCTGGCTCCAACTCCGACAAGTCGTAACGACTTGCGGTTTACACGCTTCGTCTTGCATGCAACGTCTTATCGTTTAGACAAAACGTTACGTTTTATCGTTGCATGTAAACCCGGCTTTAGAGTATATTACAATTTTGCAAAGTTTTTAACGGTTGCAAGCACTAAGTATAAGCTGATTAAAAAGTAAGATTATAACTGATGAGTATAAGATATACTAATACAAACATAAAAGATTACGATGAATTATTTTGAAACTTGTTTTAGTATTGAATTTACTGAATGAACATATAATGAAAATCTTTTAATACAAGCTGGGACGTTTTACTGCCCATAAAAATCATTGTTTTTATTAGATGATGCCTTTTTTGTGGAAGATATTTACTTTGAGTATTATTACACTTTTGCTATATTTTTTTAGAAGTTACTTAAAACATACAACAATATTAAATCGCCTTTTTCATGATTTGGCCATCGCTTATTCTTGTTTGATTAAACAATTAAGATGTGATCCGAATTATTTAAAATTTTGTATGAAATTAATCAGTGAAGTGAGACAGATTGTAATATATTATGTTGTCCGTTCTGAATTAACAGCAAAAATAAACAATCTAACATAGTTTTATCCCTCGCCACAACTGTGAGTCACGGACGGCAGCCCCCATATTATCGTAGGCCAGTGAAATATTCATGCTTCAGCTCGTGGATGACGTGCTCCACCTATTGCTCCTATGTTGATACCAACTGGCTGGTGGCAATAACTCAAAATGACCATTTTTGCAGAAAACCCCTCCGTGAGCTGACAAATAAAATGATTTGTTAAAAAAATTAAGTTGTAAGAGGGGTAGGCCTATGACATTTTGACTGACAGTAAACCTCAATTTTCCTCCTCATTTGTTTTTTGTTTTTTTAAGGAGTATGCTTGCTTCAGTGTTAAATGCAATATAATTTTTATTCCCAGGTAACTCATAAATTTACAATTTATAACAGTTTTGTAGTTTTTGTCAGACTCCATAAAAATTAAAATTTTTACTACACTGTTTACTAACTGACTTGGTAGCTGAGTGGTTATCGAGCCCAACGTTCAATCTGGAGGTTGTTGGTTTGATCCTGAGTGAAGTTACAAGGCTTATAATGTTTAAAACTAGACCCAGCCGACTTTGGTAACTGGGCTGAATCTGCTGCTATTTGTCCGTAACAAAGGTACACCTCATCATGATCTTGCATCCCTTTTTTCCTGTGGCCGGCCTCTAGTGTTCCTAAAGATTGCTAAGGTGAATACGGTGATGGGCATAACGTGTCACTATAGCATTTTTATGTGCCCGCATTTTCTTAGAGGTAATGAATTGTTGCAAGTTATCATTTCTCCTGGTTGTATTAATTCTCATCATAATGATGGTTAACTTATATTGGTGTTGTTTTTTTCAGGATTTGGAAAAGGGGTGACACATGACCTTGCAGACATCTTAGGCCTACTTTTATTTCTACGTTATTTTAATTATCTGCGTTGTTTTATACTTTGATTTTAAAATACATATAATTATAAATTTTCTATATATAAGTATAAAACTTTTAAAATTAATTTAAATAATAACCTGCTTAAAATATTCATGTACATAATAACTTATATCTAACATGTTATTAAGTACGGTATGTTCAATAAATATTTATCGCTACATTATCATGTTTGTTTTTTAATTTAAACCTTTTAACCTGTTTGATAAATAACAGAATCAAATTAAAAATCAGCAGTGGTTATATTATTAATTAAGGTATAGGCCAGACAGTTGAACACAAGGCCTGTAATTTACCTAGGTTAATGCACTTAAAAATTCTGTCAACAAATTCCATCACACTGAAACTCTGAAGATGAATGCGTTTTATGGCTGAAGAATTGAGAAATATTGTTTAGTATTAGTGTCAGGAAGTCCTGTGTAGTGATGTATCATGGTAATAGTCCAATTTTTATTGTGTCAAGTGTAAATTTTACTGGATTATTAACTTAAATAAAATGACTATGCCCACAGTTATTACACTTTTAGATAGGTAGATTTAATTTATTCAAAACTATAAAGGCATACAATTTAAGGAAGTTTACATTAACTTTTATGTAACACCAAATATTTTTACCCATTAATACATTGGAAAAATTGCTAAAATCAGAGCAAAATAAACCTCTAACCCTAATATAAGATTTTAATGTTGAGGTTTTTATGTAAAATAATGAGATAGCAAAATTATGATAGGGGCTATTTTTGTTTTTGTAAGTTATTATGTTTTATACTATTGACTATACAGCATTCTAACAGACTTTTCATTCAATGTATTTTGTTTGATACCAAAATTTTGAAGGTATGCTGTGACAGAGGAGGTGCAACCTATCAATGCTGTAACTATTCAGTTGGATTCAAAGCTATGCATCGTAAACATAAACCAAAATTTTAAAATGTGTCATCCGTGGTTTAAAATAATGTTAGTAACTTACCGATTTACCTATCATATGCCACTTGTACTTCTTGTTTTCTGCGGAAGATCGTGCCACTGAAAATTGATTTCAAACATGCATATGATGTGAGAAGTCAATTTTTTTTAATTTACTGGCATATAGGCCTAGTCAATTTTTATCGGTATTTCTCAGTTTTTTTATTTGGACCATTAAGCTGGAAGTTTTTTTACGTTCTATCTTAGATTTTGTCATAGGTGTGTTTTAGTTAATTTATTTCAAAATTTTTGCTTCTTTACTTTCCATTTAATGAAGTTAACATAAAAAAATGATCAAGGTGTATTATTATTAAAGCGATTTGTGAAGTGTTTTGACATTCCAAAATCAACAAACCGATGTGGTCCCGAGTATATAGATGAAAGACCTTAGGATAGCGCCATAATAGCGTGCCTAAATTGGTCTCCAAGTAAAACTTACCAAAACCATCCTGTAATTATGCCTAAATAAATATTTCGTGGAATAAACCTCACTTCACAGGTATCAGACTCTCTTAAGGGAATATTTTCCCTTATCACAAGTAAAAAAATCTCTTAACCGTTTTGAGTGCTATAGAACAATATATCGTTGATCGTCTTTTTAAGCGGAAATGCTAAGCTACGAACGATAAATCAAGCCTCTCCTTTCATCCAAAAATTCGAAGCAACAATATATTGTCATGCCGTCGATATCAATATGGTGAGCGGGAATATCGGTTGACTCAATTGTTATTTTGAAACACGGATGATTTCATAAGATTCTCCTTGCGATCAAGATACAAAATATCGTTGTATAGCACTTTAGGATAACAAATTTTTTTAATCGAATTTTTATATCATTTTCTGAAGTTATATGAATTATTCCCCAGCACTTCTCAAAAGTTAAGTAATATTTTTCAGCACTTAAAGGATAACGAAAGGAATACTTTCAGATAAATATTATGTTCATTCACAACAGTAATAGCATTGAATAAAGTATTAATAATAAATAAAAATACCAATAAATATGACACCCCTTTGTACTGTAAGTGAACTGTTTTTCTATTAATTTTCTCTTGGCTACTTACGTGTGGAGTTCAATGGAAATTTTGACCCATTGCTTAAGCTTGGAAATAGAAAACCTCAAAAGATTATTTCTATATGAATCATTAGCAAAATTATTCAAATAAGAGAATTTATTTCCTTATATAAAGATTAATAAGCAGTAATAATAACTTTTGTGCTTTAACTTATTAACAATACAGGACAGAAATAACAATAGGCCTACTGCTTTTAAAAAATGCTTTTGTGAAATGTTTTAGAGTGGATTGCCTTTTAGGTACCTATATTTGTTTTTCTGGGCGTCAATGCATAATTTATTGGTAGATTAGTAGTATCATACTTGATAAGGACTAATCTTATTACAATTAACATATACAGAATTACACACCAAGACAGCCTATTTATAACAGATCGGTCAAAGTTATTCTTAGGAGTTGCATACTTGTACTTTTAAACTCATGCTTTGCCCCAACAAATTTGTTGTACAAGGCGTTAAATGAATTATGCCTACCACCAGTATTAATGAAACCTTAAACACCCAAACTATCCTATATAAAAACTTGATTTATAGTAGACCCCTTGGTACCAGACCATAACTTTTTTATATGGAAAGTAACAATAATTATAAAATAAAATAAAATAAAATAATGGGATTAGGAAGTTTTAAAAGAGAAAGACCTATAACATTAGACATCAACATGTATTATTTACAATTAATTTAAGTCTCATCTACACAATATGCAACAACAGTTTAATTCTTTTCTTTCTTCATTGGTGTTTTTATTCATGTGGTTTGTTCTCTGGGTCGCCTCGTTCTCCCTAAAAATGAATATTCATCAATCTTTAGACATTATAAAACTCTTTTCAAAAGACACATTGTGGATGACAAAATCAACACTCCTCCTTTCGGCCACTACTCTCTTAACCCTATCAACAACTTACCAATTCTTCGTCCTTCTGCAGCTTTGACCTAATTTCCTTTTCCTTTCGTAAAAAAATGGGGAACACGGCAAGTCCAACATTAGGATTTTAAACAAATCTAGCAAATCTAGGTTTTTTCCATTCTTAACACTTAAACTCTGCTGATTCACAACAATGCAGTTTATTTATAATGAAGTACAAAAACAAGTGCAAAAACCAAATTAGGTATGGCAAGACAAGTGACTATGTCCTATGGATCTACGAAACGCACTTGCCCAAAGATAGACTTTTCATGTGAACATTTTTAAGATGTGCACTTAATGTAAAATGTATCAAGAGGTCACATTTTTGTGAAATAGGCAGTGTGCGCCACTTAGAAAATGTTAACTAAACCTGGAACAAACTAAAACTTACCAAAAAGATTTAAGAGTAAATTGAAGCAACCATATAGAGATGTACATAGTTGTAAAAAACTTAAGAAGTCACTTGTTAAAACGCAAAATAAAACTTTACCCTAGCCTACCATTGTTTGTTTTCATGGCCTAAAGGCCTACAGTAGTCTCACTCTCAACCAGCCACCTTTTAACCAGGGTCCGCTTTAACTGGCCTTCCCGGGCTCAAAAAACAACATCTTTTTAACTAGCCATTTTTACCTCAACATTGCTTTAACCGGCCATGTTTCGCAAGAAACTTTGTTTTTTAGCTACTGTATCATTCAATTCAACATAATATCATGATATTTTCAAGCCACCTAAAATGTACTGTTCTGGAAGGAAGTGTATTTAATTGTAATGGCATAATTGTATTTAAGCCATATGAAATTGTAGGTTGGCATTTTTAAATGTACATCGGTTTAACCCGCGAAATCATTATTTGCTCGAGGCCTGGTCCCGAGTTGGCCGGTTAAGAGGGAGTCTACTGTACTTGGTACGCACACCTGGTATTTTGCCAGCATACATTTAGTATGTCATAATTGACTCTATGTCACAAAATGCGCCAATGTGATTAAATGTGATGTCAATGACATTCAATAAAGATATATGTATTATGCATTGTAATAGGGCCTAATACTACTTTGGCAGGCTTAATTGGTTTCCAATATTGCCCTGGCATCTGAAAAGCTAAAAATACAGTAAAGAGTCAATTTTCCGAATGTCAGTTACGGTAACCCCAGAATGACATGTACTATTCACTGGTCAGTACTTCAAAATAAAAATTTTGAAAAGACAAACATAGAGCAAGTAGCCTATATTTCCAACAAATAACCAATAATGATATTACAAGTAAAATCATAAAGAATTACCTTACTAAATTAGACACGTTGCTTAATGGGGTCTTCAAGGTACAGGTTTCAAATTAAAATACACGTTCTAGATTAATATAAGCTCAGCATTTAACAAAATTAGTAGGCTAGTGTTTTAATAAAAAATTACAAAATTCGCATATAAGCTAATTGTTTTATTACGATTAAATTGTGGTTGCTTTAAGCATCTAATCTCGAAATAGTGTGATCATATGTGAGTGAGAACGATGATTTGGTCGAGCCACATCCATGTGGCTACGTTTTATTTTGGATGGAAGACCGTCCATAACCTCTAAATTTTTAATATGTTTACTACAGTAATTTTGTCGCAGATAAAGTAGGCAACGATTGTATTTTGCCTTTAAGCCACTCATGAGATATTTAAAACACTCGTGGCTAAAAGGCCCTCATAAAAGAATCGCTGCATAAACTACTATTAATAAATATTTCCGGTATTACTCGGTTTAACCAACCTTTTTAGTTATCCGACCGTAGTCCGGTCCCGTAGAGGTCGGTTAAGAGAGCTTCTACTGTATTCGATGTACAACTTTCCGGTGGTTATAAATCGTAAATGATTTTTGTGTTTAATATTCAAACAATTTGGTTATCTGAACCATCCCTGGTAACAATTGCTTGGATAATTGACACTTTACTGTACTTCGATTTTTGTTAATCAGAACATCCCTTTGCCGCTCCACAGTTGTGATTTATTTGGCGAGTCATTGTATGTGTGATTTCTTTACTATAAATTATCTTTAAAAGTATTCCCTACATATTAAGCAATAAAATGACGAACTTATAACCACCCTAGCGTGAAACTGGCTAAGTACGGTACATAGTATGGCAGGCCTGTGTCGCGACCGAGGGTGGAAATTCATTCTGAATTCCTAACAGACATAAATGTCTATTGGGAATCAGAACTCACAAGATGTTCAACATAGATACTTTTTGCTGTGTTACCGTAATAAAACCCACCAATGGGCGCAACAATATTGAAATGTCATTTCGCACAAGCTAAAGTTGCTTATGCAATAAAAAAATTAAAAAATCATTCTTTTAAAAATTACCATATGTACTTAAAAAATTAAATAGGATTAATTTTTATGCATATAATAAATACAGAATGCTATAGTATTTTATCTAAGTATGCCTAATGTCTTAATAAATATGTAAGGAGGTTCAAAGAATTAGGCGGACGTGAAATAAGAATATATAATAATATGTTAATTAGAAGTTAAATTCATCATAATAATCATAATAAAAGAGTACATTTTGTGTTACCGGTGCTGTATTAATTTGTAACTTGAAACAATATTGTTCACATCAGTCATCTACCTTCATACTATTTTTATTAAGTTTAAATTCACAATGTAAATATGGTATTGCAGTTTTTTTTATTCTTAAATAATGTAAAATCTATAATTATTTAATACTCTAAGGGAATTTTTTTTTGTAATTGGACTACTCCTACAATTCTCGATCAATTTTCAAGTTTTTGGTGTCATTGAGTGAGTAGTGCTTGGTCTGTAGTTGTTTCTGCCAAAAAATAATGAAGATCGGACTTAAAATAAGAGAGCTAGGCTATTCATCATTTAAATTGGAAAATTTCCCACTAAAATAACATTGTGATAGGATTGAGCGTTTTAAGCATCTGTTAATAAAGCTGTAAAAACATGAATTTTTGGGTGATTATTGTTAATCACAATATTGGATTGGTCCGGTGTAATTGATTTAGAACCAAATGTAACATTTTTAGCAATGACAGTTCATAGTTAAATTGAATTGCAACAAGTACATTAAACTTAGTTATTTGAAGTGTAGCATTACACAGTTAAAAGACTGCACTCGAAGTAATGATCTAACATTATACAACTCTATCGTCGCCTTCCAGGCATAAGGTCGTATCTATAAAAAAATGGATTTTTAGGTTACGACAGTTTTTGAATCTCCCAGACAGCCTCTACACATCACACGAATCGTCGTATGTCTATCCCTCCTAGTTTAGAAGATACAGGCTATGG
Organism: Neoaliturus tenellus; assembly: GCA_030545055.2. Taxonomy (NCBI): domain Eukaryota; kingdom Metazoa; phylum Arthropoda; class Insecta; order Hemiptera; family Cicadellidae; genus Neoaliturus; species Neoaliturus tenellus. The sequence continues at coordinate 175,308,101 of CM061534.1, read as the reverse complement.
TTTATGAGTCGTATCTCAAAAAATTGTAAATTTAAATCAGACGAAAGGTCGTATCAATTAATGATACCGACTGTTTGCCTGATACAACCCAGTCAAAAAAGGCGTCGTATCTCAAGATACGACTTTTCGTCTGAACTATAATGTTGACCTTGCCTAGTATAACCTTGCATAATGTATTCAGGCAAACTGTCGTATCTTGTTTATATATTTAATTTTCAAAGTATATATATATATTTCCAAATCTCTTAGCGTGTACTTTAAAGTTTAGGGTGTCATGCATTACGAGCCTAAAAATAAAGTTTCTAAGTTCATTCGTTTAGAATCTCTGAAGCAAAATGTAGGTGTGGTTTTTGTTTTTCTGCTCTCCTGAAAAATCATTGAAAATGAGATACGACCATATGCCTGGAAAGCGACGCTATATTGTATACACCAGGAACGCTCATACAAGACAAAACTCGAACCAAAAACTGCTACCTGTGTTCTAAAGGGCAGACAAAAACGCAAAATGAGCATCTAAAGCTTTTGTGTGCGCGCTTAGGCTACTTACCTACACGCTCCTCTACGGATGCTAAATTTATAAATTTATTAAAACTTATAAAATAGTTTTAAAGCCAAATGCTGGCTGATTATAAGAGCGTAAATATCTTAGCCATTACATTTAATTAGAAAACCCCATGACCAAAAAACATACGTCAATACACAACTAAGACAGGAAAAAGTTATTAAGCGTAAACTTTTTTTATTTGTTGGTTAGGAAAAAACTTGCAAGCTACAAAATTGTAGATAATGAAATGGACTTTAATCTTTAAATTCAACATTTCTTGACAAAGTGAACAGTAAAATGAAGAAAATGTGTAAACTTGTGCGTGGCGGGTCGCTGAGGATTTCAGAGAATTGCGTCTTCATTTTCAATGTCCGGAATGATATATAAGCCTATTTAGAAACCCGTTCATGCAATGTGGAGTGTTTTTACTTATTCTCAGTACAAATTATTTAATTAAGCTATTTATGTTAAATAAACATGTTAGACAAAGATTAACACACCCGCCTAAACAGTTATTTAGCAATGCAGTGGCATAACACGGTGTTGCATAGCCTTTAATGCAGCAGCAAGAGGAAAACAATAATTGACTACTGCTTTGTGCTCAATTATTAGACAAACTAAAAATTATTACGAAAAAAATGTTAAATGTAAACTTTTTAGATCAACTTATAATCTGAAACTTTGCCGCTGGAAATTCGTTCTTAGCCCAAAAATGAAAAAAAAACTTTCTTGTTTATAAACTTTTTCATGTAACGTTTTCAAAAGTATTTGTTTTCTTATTTTTGTAATTTTATAATATTTAATATAACTTAGGACTCGGACTAACAAATATTTTTATACCGTCAGAATCAGCAATTTATGCAAATTAAGAATAAATATACGGTTCAATTTATGTATTGTGTGTGCGAGAAACCAGCATGTAAATGACAGTGTTCGCACTGCCAGTATCAGTAATTTGGTCATTCTTGCCTGTCTTCTTTCATAAGGTGGCGGGGTCTGATAACGGTGTGAGCGTTCTAGATGTACATATAGATTTATATGCTTAATGAAAGGCACTTTAAAGCATAGGTAGAATATCATATTTGGAAATACAAATTTAAATAAGTAGTTATTTTGGTAACAAATAACCTAAAATACATTAAGTAAAACATACCGTTTCATCCCTTCACTGATTTTGGCTTGTATCAGTCGCTAACACTTGCAGGAATAAGAATGATAACTTATCCTTTGTAGTGGATCCAAAGTGTTCTCAAGCATGCGTCTGGAATACAAACATAAAACTCAGTAGACATGTAATATCCAATTTAGGACAAGAATAAAAGTTACAAGATTCGTATTTCAAAAGATGAAATGTAGGTCTAAATCTACATCCCTCATCAGCGCTGTACTAAATTTAGATAAACAATGTGTTTAGTCATTTAATGGATAAGGTATTACTTAACTGTTATGTAGTATTCAGCCTCTTATTTGTGATGTCTTATTTTTACAGTACTTTTTTGTTGGCTCAGCCCACAATAGTATATTTCGTCACTAGTCCGGAAAGTGGTTGTTATCGGTGCAAGATCAAGTTTCAAGTACTAGGCGAAGCCGAGTACTTGAATTCGATTGAGCACCGATATACCACTTTCGGACAAGTTACGAACAGTACTTTTCCTCATACCACCTTTAATAAATTTACAGTTTGGATAAAAAATTAATAAATTTTAACCTAAATGTGAACAAAAATAAAATTCTTAAATTTTAACCATCTTACGTTGTTATTTGTTTATCTTGTATTTGAACTATTTACAGCTGTTATTAAAAATAAATTAAACTTGTTTAGTGTCCTGAAAACCACTGTTTCGCGGTCTAGCCCCGAAAACTTTGTTTACCAACACGTTTATCCAACCACCCACCGGGAATCAACTAGTTTCGATCACAGCTGACCGTTCCAAAAACAACGTTTATAGCAATGGTATGATGAAAAGATATAAAGAATGTCTGAAATAGGCCAGCCAGATTGAGCAAAGTTTCTTAAATAAAATTGGAAGAAACTTATATGTTGGTAGAATTAAAAACTTTCCTATATGAAAAGGGAATAAGGTTAGTACCTACTGTAGTATTATTACTGAATTTGTTATAGGACCACATTAATTATTTTAAGGCTGCACTTGCCAAAACAAAGCATACTTTGACATCACATTTACTTTAAGAATCATTACCTGTTCTTTTTACAAATATAACTTATTTTGCAATAGCCTAAGTAATCTATTGAGCCTAAAAGTGTGTCTAAGCCAGAGGTTGACAACCAAAAGTTATTGACTTTAGCCACATGAATATAACAGTAAAAGTTGATAACTTTTGGCTGTCAACCTCTATTGTAAACACACCTTAATATGTAAAGGTGTGTTTACAATAGAGGTTACCATATCATACAAAAACAATAGAATACTATACCATATCATTAGCAAAAATGTAGGCTAGCCTTTTATAAAAAAAATTTGTAATGGAAAGCCAGTAGTTGAAGTAGGTTATTCGGCTGTTTTCTTCTTGACAGCACTAAGTCTAGATTTAGTTGTTAGTAGTAATAATAGCAGGTAATAAATATCATTTTTTTTATTTTCATTAAAGGAATGTGGCAATAACTTAGTCACATAAAGAATTAAGCCCGGGATGGTGTTACTTTTTTGTTTTGCCATCAATAAATAAAGCAAAAGATGTGTCCGCTAATATTTACCATGCATAAGTTATTTAACATGATAACTTTTTAAAGAAGCCTCCGATGTAGATAAAGTTTGGTAGAAAAGGCATCATCTATTTTAAAAATCAGTTCGCAAACCAATAATTGTATCATGGGAACGTGAATTTTAGGGTTTCAAAAGGTGAAAGGTGTGTTTTAGGGATTTTTATTCTCATTTTTTTAAATTTGACAATCTAAGCTATTTTAATAACTTAACAATTTAATAGCCTATATTTTGAATAATTAACTGAAATTAGTTACCAGTACAAAGAAAATAAAATCAAGTTTTCTGCTGTACCTATATAATTATTAAGGGAAATATAAAGAAACCTTGCCTTATATTGCTTATTCATCAACATACTTTTGATAAGTTTATTTGATTAGTAAGTAACTTAGCTTTATGCATTAAGAATTAACATTATTGCATGCGCCTTCCTTCACTAGGTTGTTGGTAACCCTTATTTTTACTTAAAAACTCCGTGGAAACAATACTACAAACTAAATCCCAAGCTATCTAATGCAAAATTGGTTTATTGTTTAAGAGAGCAAATAGATATATGGTGTTTGTTCTTAATTATCTGCTCAACTGTCTTCCTCATTCCTAAGATTAAAAAATTTATGTTTTGGGATTTGTAAACATAAACAGATCATTTATTTGTAATGGCAGCTTTGGTTGTGCACTTCAAATAGTACAGGTTAACACATTCACTGCAGCATGTGAAATGATTGACCTTCCCCCTATGCTGAAAAATTTTGCATAAAAACATGCCTTGTGGTTGCTGAATACCATCTGTTTGCATGAAAAGCGCTTCCCGATTAATTTTCTTTGCCAGCCACCATTTTTAAAATAGTACTCACTGGTGAGTGCTCAGCACCTGGCGCCCTCTCCCACATTTTCCAGCCATATCAAAGATAACGTTATTTTAATAAAATGTAACTAAATTTTTCACTAATCAGAAAAAAGCACTAAAAGTTTTAAAAATGTATATACGATTATTTTAAAAGAGCTCTGTCATGGCACTCACTGGTGAACGATTAGCACCTCTAGCGTTGTCATTAATTTTGTCGACTGCAATTTAGAAATGTTTGATCATTGTCTATGTCATCTCTGGACCCATTGTTCTTTTATGGGATAAAGCCATAGTTTTATTTAAGATAAAACTATTATTATAATGTAGCCCTAAACACATGTAAAATGAATGCAAAATTTTGTAAAATATAATAGCTAGCAATACGCTTAGAGATGTTCGGAAACGGATTGCACAATTAATTAGACAGCCTGAGTCGTCCATAAAACGTGGGCAAAAGCGGCCCTTACCTCACCAGTGAACTGCCGCACAGCAACTGAATGAAGTAGACGATACAGGAACGCTCACCGGTGAGTGCGCAGCACGCAGAAAATAACAAGACCACTCACTGGTGAATGCCCTGCAGCAAATGTGTTAACAAAATAAGTTAATTCATCATAACATACAGAAACACCATTATACCAATAGTAAAATAATGAACCTTAGGTTTAGGCCTACTTAAAATGAGAGTGGAAATATATGCTTTATTTTATTGTGAGGATTATTTATTAGATTATTAAGAATTTTTTTTGTCTTGGGGTCTAACTGTAACTGGCTGGGTAGCTGAGTGGTTATAGTGCTCGTCTTTGAATCCAAAGGTTGCTGGTTTGATCCTAAGGAAAGTTAGTAGCTTTTTAAAGGATCGATTCCGGACCCAGTTGCCATTTGTCATTGGGCTAATTAATTAATGATGCTTTCTAACAACTGGTCGATGTTAGATAGTAATAAGATTGGGGTTTGGACCGTGCCCCGTAAAAACGTTAAAAAATGCCTCTGGCGTAGATAGACACAAAATACAAAAATACAAAATAACTTAAATAAAATTAACCATTGGAAATCCGGTGAGAAAGCGGATCTGTTACAACGAGTTTTATGATTGACATTGGCGATACAAGTGCTTTGTTATACTTGTATGACTCCATTTATATTATTAACTACCATACCCGGCATCTTTGCAAAGCTAACCAGAGGAAGTTAAAACTTCCTCTGGTTTTGCCCCTTCAGATGAGCTCGTTTGCTACGCTCACTTGCTGTCTCGCGACTCGCTGAAAGTCTATAATTTTCCTCTTGGTTTTATTATTACCGAAATCCGTTCAATACTTTAAGTGAAAACAGCTGTTTAAATAACTAATATTTCTAAATGTAAAAATATGTTCCAATACAAAAATGTTGCTTCCATAAGAATAACATGGTAACTTTGAAAATGTGAGGAACGGAGCCCTGTGGAATTTTCTTAACTTTTTCTTTCTTACCTTTTCCTGTCAATAACAAACACAACAAAAAAAAAATAATTATATCAATCCAGCCGTTCATGTGTGATGCCATTACCAAAGAAATATTGATCCATTTTTATGTGTAGATATCTAGGTAGGCCTATGGTATGTAGGTGAAAGCAACATTGCAATCTTACCATTAAACTTAGGGCCCAACAAGTAATCAATTTTTTTTTAAGAGTTCTCATCATTCATTAGGCTAACTTATTGAACACTGAAAATGCTTCTAGGCTAGAAAATTAATGAACAGAAACAGACAGATAACTAAGTAAGTTTAGGCCTAACACTAATTTTGTGGTTTTTTGCTTCTATAAACATAGGCTACTGTACCATTCCTAAGTTATAAACTTAAACTATCAAATAAAATATCTGAAAGATAGCCAAACATATAAAACTTAGTTTGTTAGAAATTAGACAGCTAGTTGATGCTGTCAAATATGAATCAGAAAGGTATTTTTTGCTTTTGTATTGAGGGAATATGAGTTTTAAATGTTTCCAAACACCATTAATTTTGTTGTTACAAACATCACTGTCAATAAAAGTGACGGTTTACGGTTAGATTGTTAGGTTACATTATGATACATTTTTGTTAATGATTGTATTACGCACATCTTAACTCAAACGATTACAACTATCGAATAATCGAAATATCCAAATTGCAACTTTGATAATAACGGTGGAGTAGGATGACGAAGTTTCGCAAAAATTTGTAGACCCTACTTGTTTTTGTTACTGTATTTTCAGTTACTTGTTTGCAATGTAATTTTTTTATTGTCAAAAGGTTAGGCCTATGTTTAATATCTTAGAACAAAACTAAATTCGGGGATAAAATTGTAATAGTATCGTGGAATTGTATCATCCATAGTGTAGCAATATTAGGCTATCAAAAAATCAAACTTTTTTTTTTTGCCATTGAATATTTATTCATTGGCAATGAATGGCATACACCAGTATACAAAAAAATTACAGTGAAGTGATCAATACAATTAATCAATAACACATTTGAACAATACATTAATACATTTCAGCATTCAAGATGACATATTAGAAGAAAATTTACTTTCAAAGAAATTATTTAGCATTTTAACATTGATATAACGGTGGAGTAGGATAACAAAGTTTCGCTTGATATTTTTAGTCAATGCCAGGCTAGCAAGGTAACCCAATAAAAAAGGATAACCTAAGGTCACTTGTTTAAAGGTAACTTAACCAAAAATCAAATAGCAAGACTTCACTAATCACTATTTTGAGACTAAATAATACTCTACATAATAACATTAGCTCCCAAGATATAAAAAAGAACTAGAGACTATTTTATAATATTCTTTCAATAATATGACATATGGATCTGAAGGCATTTTACCAGTTTTAATCCACTAAGTTAGACAATGACAATCTTTATTGCCGTTTTCACATTGTTACATGTATGGCATTGTCACAATTTATAAACATGACTTAAAACAATAAAGTTCTATACAAAACTAGTTAATAGATTTCAGTTTGTTTATAAATTCATCTATGTCATAAACACTTAAATTGAACAATAAAGCTTTCAAGGTTGATTTGAACTTATTATGGTCTCATGGTCTTTTATGGTCTGATATTAGGTAGAGGAACAAAATATGAGATTGATATGTAACTAACTATGTAAATATGTAACTCAAACTCTATTTTTAGCTAACCTTATCAGAGTAAAAAAACAATTAATTTTCCAAATAAAATGAAAATTTTAACAAAAGACTTGAGGTGTTTTTCAGCTCAAAATAATTGCAGGTTTAGTATAATAGAAAGTGATAACAGCTCCACTTACCTTGATTACAAAATTGATGTGATTTTCTTCCACCAGTCGAACTTAAAATACTCTCAGGTAAAAATAATCGGAATTTTCTGATTATGTTCTTTATCCTTTTCTCCTAGATGTATAAAATAAGTGAGGTTATGTTGATTAGAGCTAGCTTCAGACGACGGACCGCTTCATTTTTTTTCTGCGGCTGTATGGGCGGAGGTAACAGCTGACAATTGGCTTCTTCAAACAACTGGTCAATTGTAACCAACTGCCTCCGGAGGCCAAAAATCAAGATAGACATATATCAATTGTTAATTTTTGCCTCCGGAGGCATTTTTTAATGAATTTCATAGTAATAAAATGAGGAATATATCAAAATTTTATGGAATATAAAGGTTATTTATGTAATTAGAATTATATATTCAAATGTAACCATACTCTTAAAGTTGAGTTTACTACCTGAAAATATGTGCTAAAGTTGGAGGCAAAAATTCAGGAATATAGCATTGGAGGCATGTACTCATAAATGATATATATATATATATATATATATATATATATATATATATATATATATATATATATATACACATTCTAAGTTAAAAATTCAAAACTCCAATATATTTTTTATTTTTATTCTTGGACTAGGCCTTTTTATGGCAAATCGGTCATACTAAAGCCACTTAAAAAGAAACCTTTTAATTTTCTTTCTGATTAGTTTATTTGTGACCGACCTGACGTTAGCAATTTCTCTGTATGTAGGCCTAGTCCAAATATAAAAATAAAATTATTTTGGTGTTTTATATTTTATGTTTCTAAGATTGAAATATCGTTTAAAAGATATAGTGCACAAAATTTTATAGATAAAAAAGAGTATTTAAAAAAAAAAAAATAAATAAATATTTTTCATCACTCTTTATTGAAAGTAGAAATTTTTTATTGCAGCTGATATAAAAAAATTACCAGAAATGTTAGAAGTTAGTTTCCAAGCTCCAATGTACAGCAAGAGAAAAACAATCAACTGATTTTCCCTCTCTCTAAATTTACTTTCTCTTGCTCACAATCCCACTATGGGCACTAGTGTTTCTTTACCTTTTACCTGTATAATTTAAACCAGCATTTTATTGTTTAACAAACTAAATGTGAGTAGAAATTTAACTACGGTTTACGCTAGTTTTTCATCGTAATAGAAAGTATCTTCATAACTTGTACCGAAAATGCTTTTGCTCCACTTGCTCTATTCCCGTACTCTCAGCTTCGCCTCACACATGAAACTTGAGCGCGTATCGAAAAAAAATGCCACTTTCGGTACTTGTAATGAAGTATACTACTTCGAGATCACTAAAACTATAATTATTATCTATTTATCTTTGTTGTTGCTAACCACAAGTCTTGAATTTTACCTACACCAGTGACTTTCGTATGGTTATTTTTATTCATACCATTGTTTATTTGTTTATTATGTGCATTAAATTTTATGCATTATATTCTGCAAATCTTAAAACCATTATTATTTTGAAGGGGGTGAGGTAATCTTATGTATCTATTTGTTCAGTCCTAGTCTTACTGGCTGTCTTGAGTTTTTATTTTTTATTTTGACAAATTAATGTTTCTTGTTTATATTGTCCCTTTTCATCGCAAAACCTGTTATTAAATGATCTCTCTCAAGTCTGAATTATTTTTATAGCATAAAGTGATTTGGTTTATTAATGAATGAAGGTTTAAAAGGTATTTTGTTTAGTTCTTGTTCTTTGGCCCTTCGAGCAAAATTAAAATATGTATTTTTTTTATTTCAAACTATTTACAACCCCCTAATATCCAACCAAATCACTGAACGTTCGAACAATCGTTTGGACTTGAAAGAAATAATTTAATTACAGAAAAACATTGAATAACTCTTCAAACAGTTTACTATGTACAAAAAACTAAAGTATACCTAAGTACATGTTATGCCATGTGTGAAATGATAGTTGAATAGGGAATAGTTACAATAAAAAATTACTCTCAGTTCTTACTTAAAGATTTTTTATGCGATGGGAGTGCACCCTTTATTTTAGATACAGTAAAAAGCAGCATAACTAAAACATATAATACTTTTTTACTTTTAACACTTGATGTGTCATAGGAAAGACTGTTGTATTTTTTTTAAGCAATACTATGTTTTTGTTACACAGTTGTGTACATAATCATGGAATAAAAAGTCATACCTATAATAAGTATATAAGAAATGGAGCACTAAATAAACACTTATATCATAATGAAGTATACAGCAAACGTTTTGCAAGTAGTAACTGATACAAAATATAAACGAATTATTTATATTTAACTAAATGTTAACATTGAATAATCAGTTTCAATAATAGACATGCATATTTGTCACTAACCAATTTCAACTTTTTATCTAGTTGTTTATTAGTAAGTCCATGCATATAACGCATTGAACTTACTATTTAATATTTAAGCCACGTAGGTAGTAAATCGCAATTTTATAAACTTTAATAATATTAAAATGAAATTCCTAAGCACGTTCAAGACTACATATTTACGTGCCACTTTGGAACAAGCAGCCCTAATTTCGATTCACAAGGCCTCTCTTCATTACAAACCCGAGCCCGATCCAATTATACAAACCCATGTTTTCTCCAACATTTTTATTTTTTTATTTCATTTTTTACACACATAAGTTAACTGTCTTAAATTATATAAACTTTATAAATTAAAGTATTTTTTCTGAAATCGACAACAGACAAGTAATTCAAAGGTTGTTGATTGCTCTTTCTTTCATATTTACTATAAGTAAAAATTTATTATTAACAAACTTATTTATAACATATATAAATTAACCTACAATATAGGTATTGAATTGTTTTTTTTTTTTCTTACTGTGGCATGACCTTTGTAAGACCAATAATTAATCAAGACTTTGAGAAAATTGCAGTTGATTTTTAGTTACTTTGAAACAAAATATTTCACCTATTCAATGTCAATTCTTAAACGATAATTTATTTATACAACTGACAGCGTAACACATGTTTGGCTTACAATGGAGACGCGGCTTCATGTTGTTTGTTTCTAATTTAAAAGACAAAATTCTCTTTCATATCTCATAGCTTTCCATTCCCAAAAAGAACTTCTAAAGTACTAAAATTATATAACTTTATAATATCTACATCATTATCTAACAAATATAACTGTATAACAATACGTAAAACTGTAGTTTTTGTACAATTGATACCGTAAGGCATATTTATTAGACTGAATGGAAGTTTTATTGCTAATAACTTGGTTTAATTTCATACATTGAAACTGCTAAACCTTAAAAGAGCCAACGCTAGTACAGCTTTTAGGTATGGATTTATAATCCACAAGCAGTTTTAAAACATCCCAACTAATCCATTTTTATAACGATAAAAATATTAATTTAATATACTGTTAATTATTGGAATACTGTAAATGATAAATCATACGACTTTTTCACTCGTTTTGTTTAAATGAACAAGTAAAAGTTATTTTAGTTAATTTCCTTTCAAACAAATTTATTGGCTAGTTATTATAATATCTGTTTTTAAATAATGTTTTTGTCACACTTATAAGCTAACCAACTACATTTTATAACGCTATTTCAATTTGTTAGAATGTAGAGTAAGTAATAACAATGAATTAAATGGTCAAGAAACTGCCTTTAAACGATAACACGTTATGGCGGAACAATATGTAAGTTTAAACAAAATCTGAAATCCATTCACAATAAAGTTTCGTTCAAACATAGCCGGCATATCTCCTGCAACTATTTCACTTTTGTATAGTACCACAAGTTGTTGTCCACAAAATGTTTATCAGGGGTTATACACTTTTATAATCTATAACACTCCTAATATGATATGCCCTAGTTTGAGAGTAAACCAAATCTTTTTAGCAAGTTGATTTTAACCAAATTTCCTTAACAATAACACATCTATATTATTTTTTAGTTCAGATTTCTCAAGATCTTGGATTACTTTACCCAACATACATGATACATATCTTCGCGTGGGATTATTTTGTAAAATAATGAAATACTAGCACTAGCACAGTTTTCGGTTGGAGGGTACTTACAGAAGTACTATTGGAATAGCAAACCTATAACATGCTTTTTAAGCGACAGCGAGTAACCCTGTAAAAAAGTAATAATCATACATAAAAAAATACCCCTGTCGCAGCATACCTGCGTACTCAGCGAATTTCCAATGGAATTTCAGATTATTTACTTTCCCCATAAAAAACACCATAGGATCGAGTACGTAGGTTTTCTGCCATTGGGTGTTGTTAGAAAATCTAAGTTAATCAATAATTGGTGAATGTAAACACAACATTGTATCAGACTCTAGGAATTTTTTATTCTCCCCATAAACCCCATGGGGGTGAGTATGTAGGTTTGCCGCCATATGGGTTTTGTAAGCAAGTATAAGTTAAACCTTATATAGATAATGTTCATACCAAATTTGATTAAGTTATGTCAATAAATAAGCAAGATATAGGGTTTTCTTGATTTCCCATAAGAATAACATGGAAAACACATTTTTGGATTTGCCCCGTAACCAGTTATGCTATGATAAAAATTCAAAATACCAAATTGTTTGTTTTTTTAAGCTCTTTTAAATGGTTTCAGTTAAAATTGATGAATTTTAAAAATTAAGGTCCAAAAATGCCAAAAACCCATTTTTGACCCCTTTGAAACCCCATAAAACCCCGTTCCCATAACCTGACAATGCTGGTTCGCGAACTCATGAAAATAGACCTTGTCTTACACCTCCATACCAAATTTCGTCAAAATCGGAGGTCCCCTTCAAAAGTTATCAGTACCACGGACACATAGATAGATAGATAGATAGATAGATAGATAGATATATATATATATATATATATATATATATATATATATATATATATATATATATATATATACATATATATGAAAATGAACGAATGGTGTTTTTGGCTTCTGGGGACCTCAAAATGAAAAAGTAAAGTGGTCCCGGGCTTAGGTCTTACCATGGCTACTACCGTAATAGCGTATTCCCTATAGGGAAATTCGCTAAAACAATATCCCCATCAACCGTTTTTATAGTTATAAAATAAATGTTTCCCAATTTTTGCGATTTTTTTCATTTAATGGTAATGATTATAAGTATTGCCTATAACATTTCTCACCACGTAAAACTTTCAGGTAGGATTTTTTTAAATATACCTATTTTTTTTTTAAGGTTACATTCAAGAAATCAAATAAGGTATACTTATAACCTTATTTGACCTTATTAACCTTATTAACCTTATAATGGTAATGATTATAAGTATTGCCTATAACATTTCTCACCACGTAAAACTTTCAGGTAGGATTTTTTTAAATATAACTATTTCTTTTTTTTAAGGTTACATTCAAAAAATCAAATAAGGTATACTTATAACTTATAATACTTATACTTATAACTACTGTACATTTTATTGTTAATTACGGCAGTAAAAGTAATAGATATGTAAAAATGTTTAACTTTATAAATTGATAACAGTTCCAAATTGGAAACATTAAAAAATTACGCTTTAGTGAGGAACTGGAAAGTAGACCTCCTCGTACCCGGAACACATCGTTGAAGTAACGATATAGATCAGATAGTTAGTTTCCAAGGAACGTGAACAAACCACTGTGACACCCATGCGGTTCATTTGAGGTCTGTTGGCTAGGGGGTTAAGATTAGACGTGGTAAAGTGGTTTTGTTAACATCACTGCTGTTTTAGGCATCAATATAATTTGCGTGTTCCAATATGACATCAATGTATGCAATAAAGTGCGCCTGTATTTTTTTTTTTTTTTTTGCCTATTTTCATTGTTTTGTCTTTTTCGTCTTGTTATTTTTTTCTCATTGAATATTAAAATGCAAATAAAAGGATAAAAATTAAGTTAAATGGTTGTCTTACTGATATTATTCAAGATTGTAGATTTATAGATAACATTTTAACACAGATATTTAGCTTTTAGGAAATTAAGAAATTCTAATTTCAATGAAAAAGTTGTTTACTATTAGTTCATGTAGCCATTTAAAACAAATTATTTAATGGACTGAAAAGGTGGTAACAATATAAGATGCAGGTTTAAAGAATAAACTAAATCCCTAACAAAGAACAACATCTTACTTCTAAGCTGTGACTTCTGACGTAAGATCTTAAGTCAGTCGATCCGATTGTTCAGTGGTTGAAATATTCAGTAACCTCGGATACGCTTAAATCTTGTAAAACTCAAAATTAACTCTAAAAATACTAATATTAAATTTACTTAATAGTTGGTTATACAGATGGATAAATACTGATCCTAGTACAATGTACTCAATTCGATAAAATCAAGAAATGCTAAGTTTCAATTTTAAAAAAATTGAAAATTCTTAATTTATTGGTTGAATTTTAATTTTGCTTTTATCATAAACAATTAACACTATAAATTATTGTTTAAAAAAGGATCATATATATATATATATATATATATATATATATATATATATATAATATATATATATATATATATATATATATATATATATATATAATGTATACATCTGGAAATATAATGTTTCCAAAAATTATATTGGCCTGCATAGATGGACAATTGAACATAATAGATAATATGTATATAGGTATTATTTTATTATTTATTATTTGTTATATATTTTTTTCTATTTTATTTTTTACGTATGTGAATGTGATTAAACTAAATATTTATAGATTTGTTTGATTGTTGCAACAATATTTCTTTAGCATCAAACGTGTTTTAGAAAACATTTTGGCCTGCCTAGTATGAAAAAAATAACAGACCATTCAATCAAATACTGTATATAATTAGATTAACATAGTTTGTATTCTAATATAAATAGATTTGTAACATTCCCTGGAGATTTAGTAGATAATTGTTATAATAGTAATATATTACTAAATCTACTATCCAATTCAACGACATATATCGTATATTGTGTTAAAATATCGTATACGCATTAAGTGAGGTAGTGCTGTTAAACTAAAGTAAGTGAAAAATTTAAGGAAACCTTTTTTTATCGAATTGAAACCAAGCAAGAAAGAGTTACTGCACATGGTCATAGATTTTTGGCAATTTTCGTTGCTAGCGACAGTGACTACGGTGCGACAACAGACTGAATATCCAACCCATACTCAGAGGAGTGGTGTGACCTAATAGATTCAGTTGAACGCTTTTCTCTCTTGGTACTCATACTATTACTAAACAGCAAGTGTAAGGATTTATTGTTTTCGAAAATTCTGAATAGGAACATTTTGGTTTCGGTTACAACCAAGATAACACCTTAAAGTTATTTTAAGACAATTAGGAACAAACTGTGTGCTCATAGCACCTTGTGCTATTTTTTCTGCATTGT
>CM061534.1:175257069-175293199 GCA_030545055.2 Neoaliturus tenellus | reverse complement strand
CATCAATTTCTAGAAGTATGTATGCTTCTCCTTTATCCTTCTTCCTTTTTACTACATAAACTTTTAATTTTGATAAGTTAACTTGGGTTTTTAGCTCTATTAAGATGTTTTAATGACATTAGGTGATGACCTAACCATGTTGCTGTCAGCCATCTTTCCATTGTTTTCAAGATACAACGTTGTCGACTCGTGCCTGGGCTGCCCGTCGTGATAGCTGATGTGGGTAACGCGTAGGCACCTTGGCCAGGTGTCCACGCAAGCACGGGTTCGATTCCCGCTCACGACCAAACCTGACCTGGTGGTGCAACTCTTAAAAGGGTTAGCCGATCTGTGGTAACGATGGTGGGAGGGCCCACCATGTATTAATTTAAAACTAATATAATTTACCAATATTGAAGCTCTTCATGAAAAATAAATAATAGTTATGCCTTGCAAAACAATACTATAAGACCATAAATAAACAGATAATCTTTGCAATATAATCTTAGGCCTAGTAATTGGTAGGTAAAAGGTTTAGTTTTGAAACAAAAAAAAGCTCGATCAGTGAATATGCCTACTTGATTATAAATAAGTTAAAGTAACATAATGTTAAAATTATTAGCAATACATCTGGATTATAATGTGGTATGATCATAGCCTAGGAAGTTACAACGTTGTTAACACGCGCAACCCCACTTGGTGGAATTAATGCGCATAAACATCAATTTCTAAAAGTATGTATGCTTCTCCTTTATCCCTCTTCCTTTTTACTACATAAACTTTTATTTGCCGCTAGGAGCGCGCACTGTTCAAAACCCTAATCCTCGTGCCTGGGCTGCCGGTCGTGATAGCTGATGTGGCTAACGAGTAGGCACCTTGGCCAGGTGTCCACGCAAGCGCGGGTTCGATACCCGCTCACGACCAAACCTGACCTGGTGGTGCAACTTTTAAAAGGGTTAGCCGATCTGTGGTAACGATGGTGGGAGGGCCCACGTTAAATAAACGGTGAAGTTGACGGGATCGGTTAATTCTTTGAGAGTTGCACCTCGGTCAACAATGATTTTGCTATTTTTTACTAGTGTTTACTGTGTGTGTGCCACTACGGCTTTGAAATATGCAAAATGACCATATTTGTACACTAAAATGCCAATAGAACTTTGGATTATCATGCCAAAACTGGTTTAAAATATTGCGCAATATTTGTGTTGCCAAATGGTAACGCTAGGTCATAATGGGTTAAAGTAACATAATGTTAAAATTACTAGCAATACATCTGGATTATAATGTGGTATGATCATAGCCTAGGAAGTTACAACGTTCTTAACACGCGCAATCCCACTTGGTGAAATTAATGCGCATAAACATCAATTTCTAGAAGTATGTATGCTTTTCCTTTATCCCTCTTCCTTTTTACTACATAAACTTTTAGTTTTGATAAGTTAACTTGGGTTTTTAGTTCTATTAAGATGTTTTAATGACATTAGGTAATGACCTAACCATGTTGCTGTCAGCCATCTTTCCATTGTTTTCAAGATACAACGTTGTCGACCGGAGCGTCGTCAAAAAATCAGTAGAATGACCAA
Organism: Neoaliturus tenellus; assembly: GCA_030545055.2. Taxonomy (NCBI): domain Eukaryota; kingdom Metazoa; phylum Arthropoda; class Insecta; order Hemiptera; family Cicadellidae; genus Neoaliturus; species Neoaliturus tenellus. The sequence continues at coordinate 175,291,637 of CM061534.1, read as the reverse complement.
CTTTCAACAGCTAAAATTCCCTACTAAATATTCGTTTTGGAGGTCTTTTTCCTATCAGAAACCTGTATCAAGACATTTACAACGTTGTTTCACCTATAACTCAATTTCGCCAAAAATGGAAGTTACAACGTTGTTATGGCCACCTCTGATTCAATTTTTAATTTTAATTGAAAAATTTAACTAAGAGTATAAGTTCCCAAGTATAGTTTTATTACGACTTAAACTTTTCATTTGTCATTAGCTCACATGCAACATAACGCCTTTTGCTCTTATATTCCATTTTTTATCATTTACTTAATGTCAAGAACAATTTTATGCACGAAAAGTGTTATTAATTAACGAATGATATTATTCAAATAATGCCAGAAAACCATTAATTGGTATCAATAGTTATCCTCTATGTCTAATTATGAAAGCTCACTTTTTCCATCTATGAAACTAGGGGGGAAAGTTTTATTAACAAAGTCACACGAGTTATATGTTTCATACACGTGTCAAACTTTAAGTCTTGTCCATTTGTAAGTTTTTTTGTAAGAATTTTTAAATATTATTCCAAAATTTAATTCTTTTAATATTTTATACATAGAGATTTTAAATTAGAAATACGTTTCCGAAAGTAACGAAAGTAAGGTTTTACGACGGGCAAAGTTTTGTAATCCTCTAGTTATTATTTATAACGTCCAATCTTAATACCTAATAAAGAGGCAATATCGTAATATCTGTTTAGAGTAGAATTGTTTCATGAGGGCCTTTAAGCTACGAATGAACTCCCTCTTGTTTTAAACATCTCATAAGTGGCTTAAGAGCAGAATAAACTCGTTTAATAAATACACTACGTTATCTACTACCATATTAAACTAAGAAAGCACTTTAAAAATAAAGTAATACGCATATTATAAACCTTGAATATGTAAGGTGGTAACAACTCGAAAACGTAGCTACAACCTATGCAACTCGATCTTATCGTAGCTCTCAAGCAATTAGACCTCTATCTTTAGAGATTACCTGTTACCTGTTACCTGTTACCTCCTATGTCTGTCCCGTAGACCACGAAGGCATGGGACCCGTCCTTAATTTCCATGTAGTACCGTAGGCTAAAACTTGGCCGTCAACTCCGGACGCTGTCCAATCAGGTTATGGTAAGGTTGGGGAGTGGGTATAGTAGTAATGTCCGGGAGAAAAATCAGGATTATTGAAAAGGTGGTAGATCATAGTAGCACTTATCGATGAGGTACTGCCTGAGTTTCTTCTTAAAACTGTTCAAATTTTCAATACTCTTGATTGTTGACGGTAATTGAGAAAAATATTTAACACCAAGATAACTGGGTTTTGTTTCAAAAAGTTTTAAATTATGCTGAACAGATGGATTGACATTACGGTTTCTAGTGAAGTAAGAGTGACTATGAGCCTCTATCAAATTATTTTCTTTTACATAATTGATAACTTCAAAAAGGTAAAGTGAAGGGAGTGTCATGATCTGGAGCTCTTTAAATTTCTCTTTGCAAGAGTCCATAGGCCGTAGCCTACAGATAGCTCTGATCGCTTTCTTTTATATGACAAATATCCTGTTCAAATTGATTTTACTCGAAGAACCCCAAAGCACCACCGAATATCGCAAGTAGCTTTCTATGAGACTAAAATAAATTAACTTGCAAAGGGAGATATTATTGAAAACTGCCAGACTCCTAATGACAAAAACATTTGAAGTCAAAGTTGAAGCTAATTTGTCGATGTGATCCGACCACCGGAGACTATCGTCCAATCTCACTCCCAGGTAATCCACAAAAGGAGAACTTTCAAGTATTTCATCTTCAAGCATAACTAGTGGTGGATGCAAGCCAGCCCTTTCGAGTCTTCTTTTCTTCTGGCAAGTAGAAACAAACATGAAATTGGTTTTCTTTGGGTTGATGTTTAAGTTTATCCTTGAAAAATACTGAGAGAGAGCTCCAAGCCGACCAAACGTTTCTATTTCTAATTGTGAGACATTGCTGTTTTTAGTGAAAAGCGAAGTGTCGTCTGCAAAAATAGTTAAAGATTCTTGAGGGAAAAAGTTAGAAATGTCGTTAATGTAAATAATGAAAAGCACAGGGCCTAAAATTGAACCTTGCGGAACTCCAAAAGTATTATTTGCAATATGAGAGAAAAACTGTTTTTTTAAGTCCAGAATTGAAAGTAAAGTTTACTGTAGTTTGCTGTCGCCTGTCATTTAAATAGGACGTCAGCCAACCAAGGGCTCTCTCCTTTATTCCAAGTAATTTGAGTTTCTTTAAGAGAATTTCATGATCAACGCAGTCGAATGCCCTAGAGAGGTCGATAAAGCAGCCGACTGCAGTATCGCCCCTCTCCAAGGCATCGACGCACTTACTCACGAAATCAATAAGGGCTAGCTTGGTGGATCTCCTTTTTCTATACCCAAATTGCTTAGAGAAGAGAAGATTATGTTCATTTAAATATTGCATTAATCTGTTGCAAACTGCTTTTTCTAAAATCTTACTCACTGTTGGTAGGAGTGAGATAGGACGATAGTTCCGGGGCAGAAGTTTACTGTCTTTTTTGTGCAATGGTTTGACAATGGCCAGCTTCCCACTGTCCGGAAAAATCCCCTGCTCCAGGGAAGTATTGACCAGATGCAACAGCGGACCTTCAATTTCTTGAGAACAAGCTTGGATTATTTTGCTGGAGATACCATCATGTCCTGAGGAATTTTTATTTTTCATAGAAGTGATAATTTGCTTAAGTTCATTCAAAGTTACAGGTTCAAAAATATTTAGTTCAACTTCAGAAGAAGAAGGATCGAGATCCATTTCAAAAACACGATCAGCACCATTGCTACTATTACAGTTCAGAAAAAAATCATTAAAAATATTACAGACTTCAATTGGATCATGCTTCAAAGTGCCATCTATTTCTAGACAAATATTTGATTCAGTAACAGAGTTTTTTGTTGTTCTATGACTATTTATTATTTTCCAAGAAGTTTTACAGGGATTGTCCGACTCTTTTATTTCTCTTAAAATATGTGCTGACTTAGCCTCAAGGATTTTACTCCTATATTCTTTTTTAATTTGTTATAGGCTGACTTACGCTCATTACACCTGGTCAAAGTCCACTCCAAATAAGAATTATGAACTCTATCCTTCATTTGTTTGATTTCATTTGTTACCCAATTCAGCTTCTTGTAATTCTTTTTTCTTACTTTCTTGATTGGGCAGGAGATCTCCAGACAGTGAGAAACCGTACCAACAAAATTGTTGTACATCTGATGGACTGACGTTGCAGAAAAAAACATCAGACCAGTTTTCCCATTTCAATCTAGTTTTTAATTCTAAAATATTCTGTGATGAAAAATCTCTAAATTCAAAAATTTGATCATGAACAGGAGTTATATTATTTACTGGCATCTCAAGTACTATTGAACAGTGATCAGAGATAAAAGGTTCGAGAGTATAACAGTTTACTGAGTGAATATTGGTCAAAAAATTATCAATGCAACTATCTGAGTTGTTGAGATACGGGTGGGAGCATTTATCTCAAACTTAAGGCCATAGCAAGTCAAAAGATCTTCAAAAGTATTGAATTCTAAAGGGTGTTTAACTTTGTCAATATTGAAATCGCCTGTGATAATGATCGATCTTTGTCCGTTAACAGAGGCATATAAATAGCTTTCAAAAAGGTCAAAAAATGCACTTATATTGTCCATATCAGGAGGTCGATAAACAACAGAGCAAATGGTGACGGAATTATTTAATCTAAGTTTTAGCTCTACTATCTCTAGAATGGACTCCTGAGAGAAAATATCTAAGGGTTGTGTTTCTAATAGTTCAAGAGCAGCATCTTTTCTTAAAAAGATGGCAGCGCCACCCCAAAGTGATTTTTTCCTACAGAAAAAAGAATGTAACGAGTAATTTTCAAGGTGAAAATTGGTAAAAGCTTCTAGAGTTAGGCCATGTTCTGTAACACAAAAGATGACGGGTTGTGATTCATCTAAAAACACCTCAATGAGATTTTTCTTACTACCCAACCCTCTCTCCACATTCAGATGTATTATTTTGAAAAGACCTTCGTTAGAGTTACTTAAAGAATAAGTGACTTCATTATTGCTCAAATCATCTTGAGATGCCATCGCAACAATACCTTCATGCAAAAGATTCAGTTGTTTGTCACCCCCCTCCCTAACCTTAACTGAACTTACACTAAAAAATGAGAATTTTCCAACATGTCATTAATCAAGCAACAGACAACTTTCTTGCCTCTCTTGTTGAGGTGGAGACCTCTCATAGTATAGTGTGAACGACAGAGGGCAAAGTTAACAGGCAAAAATCGCCAACCATGCTTAACACTAATTTCCTTAAGTTTATCGTTCTGCATGATGATTTTAGAGTTTAAATGAGGACTGTCAAACCTAAGTGGCGATTCAACTAAAACAAGATTCTTAAATTTACTGGCATTGTTTTTAAGTAGTTCAATACACTTATTGATACCTTCATCGCTAAGGTCATTTACACCACCCATAACGATGTTGACATTGTCACTGCTTGTGCTACTAGGCGAGTTAACAAAATTGTTAACATAGTAGTGCATTGGGGCCGACGGATAGAAATCAACTGCAACATTTGCTCTACACTTTGCTTGCAGGAACTTTTGAAGGTCCCTGCCATGGCTGTCTGCAATCAATTTAACTTTATTGCAGTTTCCCTGAAGGGGCTTAGGCCTAGGTGTACTTTGAGTGGATGCTAAAGGTTCATTTAACGTTGATGATAGAGGCTCATTTACATTAATGAGAGATTCATTCTGTTGAGGATTAGCACAAGAAAGTGAAACATCTGGATTAGCAGAAACACTAACATTACAATTACTTTGACTTGCAAGACTAGTCCTAGGCCTAACTTGAGAAACATTTAGCTTACTTTTTTTATTTCTAGAAGTTCTTTTGAGTTCACCAATCACTTTTCTGAGATCATGTACTTTAGCAGACAAAGATTTATTTTCTTCTAACATGAGTTGATTTAAATTTCTAACGTTATTCAGTTCTGTTTCTAAAGCCACTAAACCTAGTTCAAGACTAGGCCTGTTTGAATTTTGAGCCCTACATGATTTGCCAAAATCAATTAGGCACACTAACAAACAAAGGCATGAATTATAATGTAAAAATCATACTATATACATATCGTATGGCTCATTTAGCCAGCCACCGAGTTTTAAAAAAAGAAAATAAATTCTGCGGCGCAGAGCACCTGAGTCAGTACATGTAAAAGACTGAACACAAAATAAAAATTAGATCTCTCTTTATAGAGCTATATCCAGAGCGCTAAGCCATTGCAGCCCAGCTACACTTGAGCTATGCAGACCGGTCAATCCTACGAGGAAAGCACTCAGTGGGCATTTTGCGACATGGGCTCCATAGTTCACACCATACTACATCATACTACACATTGCACAGTTGATGTGAAAATTGATTAATTTCTACAATATAATTACTTTTATTAAAAGCTGACCTCTCATTGGTTTAGAACTTGTATGTGATACATGTTCATAACATGACCTCATTATGAAACGGGTTACTATGTGGTTTAATTACGTAAACCTTTATGATGTAGCTTGTAATATCATTATTGGTGTTTATTGCGTAAAATAATTTATTTTGCAATAGTATTTATAGTTTTTTTGGTCATAGAGAAATAAAAAAAAAAATGCATAAACGTTTCGTTTAGTTATATATAAAATTAATAAACAATTTAGCTTTTAACAGAAAATACAGGTACCAGTATTTAAATTAGGGTATTGGCAGTTAAAGTTGGAGTAAACGTTACACTGGCACAAAGGCGATGTTAGGGCCACCAATTATCGGGGATTGCAGCCTATAGTGGTCTCCGGTCGGCGATTTAAACCCTCTTTGAGATCATCCACTCTTCAAATCCATCTGCAAAGTCATGAACCGAAAAGTCACTTGCAATGTAAAAGAGATAGGAGTAATTTTGAATTATATGTGACTTTCTCGCTTAACTTGAAATGTATTCGTAAAAATTATCAAAATAATCTAAAATGATAAAAATTAGGATCGAAATATAAACCGAACTAACGGCAAACAGAATACCCAAATTGGATAAGTGTTTGAGAGGGTGAAAAAATGATATATGTCAACCTGTCTAAGGTAACGACTAACCGGTGTAGCTTTAATCGGACATGCATTCGTGTTCTCTAATGGAAGTTGTCACGAAAGTGAGGAAGGCACTGTCGGCTAACGTATCGAAAAACGTTAAAGATATTCTATTGAACTTTAAATGTCATATATTTTCTACATATATCAACAAACTTTTCTATAAATACGTTGTAATACTAAAGTGAAATGTAATATTATTGTATATTTTATGTTTAAGAAGGAATAGTCAAATTTTGATCTTGGTAATCAATAATGCAACTAAATGTTGGTGTCCCGTACTTTTAACTGGAGTATAAATGTTTAAGTATCATATGTTATTTTTGGTATATTTAAAATGTTTATTTATAAATATTGTTTTGGTTTACGGTACGGCTGATGATAATAGCTTTTCTATCAAAAGGCCTTCCGTAAAAATAAAAAAATAAAAAGTATATTGGTGTTCAATAATTTTAAATTTAGTACCGTCCTTTGTTATTTAATGTAATTAATTTGACAACACATATTACTGATTAGACATATTACTATCCATTATTACTTATCTTATGTAGGCTAGCGTTATTTTTTTATCAGAACAAACTCAATTCATTATTATTATTTGCCTTACATGTAACGTAAGTGTTCAGTAAAAAACCGTAGTTGTTTTCCATATTTTTTAATTATTTATTTTTTTTTTTTTTTTTGTAAACAACCATTATTCATTAACGACTTAATAAAGAAAACTCATTTTATTTTATTCATTTAATGAAAAGGCAACATATAAATGTGTTAGTGGATAAAATTAATCCATTTCAACTATTGTATGTATATTGGGAAATTATTTAAAGTTTTGGGGTTTCAAGGGATCTTCTAAAACTGACAATATCAATAAAAAAATCTGTTCAAATAATTGAAAGTATAGTTTTTCCTCAGTGCCAATTATGGGATGAATAATTATATTCTAGTTGATGATAATAGTTTCAAACTAGTTTTGGTTTGGAAATGTCATTGGACGGTTGAAACTTCGCTGACCAACTTGAAATGTTAATTCACACCATCTGCTGGGTGTTAATAGAATTATATCAGTTTACCAACATAAAAAATTTATCAAGTACTTGGTTTCCTATTATTATTATTATTAATAATAATTAAATACTATTTAAAACACTTAAATACTTCTCTGACCATGAAACACAAAAATACATTTTCCAGGAAAAGAGAGCTTTTCTTAAAACAATTTGTTTTATGTACCTCCTTTGATAATGGACTGCATATGTATTCTCGGGGTAATGAGTCTATATATTAAAAACCCCAGTGGTTGCCATCATCTATAACACTACACTATCTCTAATTTAGATACCATGTATAACTAATAGAATGGAAGGGGTCGTGCTTGTTTTTTGCTAGTGCTACTTAAATTATTGATATTTATCGATTCATTGATTTTACTGCTCGGATGTTGGTTAAACAACTGACCCCTGGATGTTTATAATGGGGCGCCGTCTGTTGCTATTGTGCATGAAGTTTGTTGACTGCAATTTGCTAGTTCTATCAGCATGTAAGTTTTTTGTGCTATGTTTTTGATATTTTAATATATTTTTATTTTCTCTCTGCCTAGTTATGGTCTTGATTTATTTTGATATCAGTCGTCATACTGGGCGATACAGATACTTTCCTAGGCTCTTACAATAGCTCTGGACAAGCAATTTTTTGAGAGTACTAGGTAGTAGTAGCTATTTTTATTGAATGTTCGTAAGGATGTGGAGAAAGTGCGTCCGATTTCTGTGTGAATCATTTCACAATCTTAATTGCATGTTTCAACTCTAATCTTTCTTGGTACTCGTCTTGCAGCGTATATTTATACGTTTTAGAAAAAAAGATAACACTAGGTAATTCCAACCATTGTATCCTGTGCTCTGTATAAAGACTTAATAATCATAACAAATAAAACCAATACAAAAATAGGCAAATAAAAATTGTGTTTGTTATTTGAAGAACACTCTTAGAGTAAACAAGAAAATGGCAAATGAGTTTAACATTCAGTTTCATTGCAACTCGTAAGTGAAGGAGCGTGAATGAAGGAGTGAGTGAAGTTTAAACTAATTCTATTCTATTTAAACTAATTTTTTATTGAACGACGCTACATTTTGTTGTATTATTAATAATGAATATAAGATGGTTCAATAGATCTTCTGAATTTGATTTTTTTATGGTGCTGGTTATGATGAATAAATCAATTGTTGTATACTAGAAAATATTCAGTAAAACTACGCTCAGTAGTGGGAAATGTAATGATAAGACTATTAGGGAATGGTTTAAATAATTCTGACGCCATTCAGTTTAACGTAAGGTTCAATTTATATTCTTAATATTTATCAATATAAAGAAAAAATTATTTACAGTTGGAGTTCTTTAAACAACTCATATACAGCCCATTAGCTCTGAAATAAGTGAAGTGTGATTTTATCATGTTTTTGTAATTCACATCGTTCATTTAGCTATTCATTTTTCTCTGCCTGAGTTCCTTCATTCACAAAAACAGGCATTGAATAGATGTAATTAAACTTCACATCCCTTGCAGATTAACTCTGGTTTGAAATGAATATTTAACTTTTTCTAGATTAACCGTACAACATATTTGAAAAATGAGACGTTACTAACACAAAACGCCTACATTTAACATAAGTACCTAGATAAACTGTCGTTGTGTGTTTTATTTTTATATGGCTGACTAAAACATATTCTATGTATTTTTTTTTTTTTTTTAAATTTTATTAAACTTCGCGAATAACTTAGTTTGACAGTAATAAAATTTATGTAAGTCTCTATGCTATAATAATTTTATTTTCTTATAATTTTTAATTGAAACCCTAAAAATATTTACATTGGTGTTATGGAGTTCAAAAGCAAAAGAAAGAAGTTGATGGAAACAGCTGACGCAAATGTCAATATTGCCTGTTTTGTGAAAGCGATGAGTGGTCGTCTCGAATATAAACTGGCCTTTTTTTTGCTTTCCATTCAAACGCACGGTCTGTGACTGATAGAGATTTTTACACAAACGGCGAATGAAGACGGTAAACTCTAAACTTTATTTAATTCCCTGTGGATTTGCCTATTTTTATTGCGAAGCTTAAAAAAACTAGCTAAAAAATACACAATAGGAAATGCCATACATTTTAAATACAGTTCAATCATCCAAGACAAAGTAATTCCATAAATTTACCAAAATAAAAATAATGTTTACAGAAGTTCAACCGTGCGTTGAAAAATTCTATCTTACTCGTATTACTGAGAATAATGGTTTAAGTTTGAAAAGAAAATGCTGGTCCACAGATACTGATAAATATTGACGAAAAATTCAATCAGTGCAACATTTCGGGTTTTGATCCCACTAAGGAGCAGGAATGGCCGCATCAGGTATCGGAAACCATAAATCTCCTGGAAGTAATCATTTACGGGCGATATTGCTCATTTGCATCCAGCCGCTTACACTTTACCGCTAAACAGTTCATTAGCACTTTATCGCGGATATATACGATTGTTTAAATTTAAATATCCAGTTCCACTCTATGTGATACACTATTTTTTTTTTTTTTTTTTTTTTTTTTACAATTGAGTGAAAAATAGTGAAAATGATTTTTTTTTCTTTCTACCGTTTGACAACGTGTTGAAATATTCACTGCGAACTACAAATCGTTAATGAAAACAATTATAAATAGTTTTATCAAATCAACAAGTTTATAGAGGTTGGCATGTTTGTACTTTGACTTCAAAACACAAATTACCACGTTTACAGGCAGTTTGGGTTTACTAGGACTGACACGCTATCTACACCTGGCCTGAAGCCTGTTATTAGCAGTAGTAAAGTTGTCGGTTCTCACAACCTTTAACCTAGCAGCAGAAGTTCGCTATAGATGTGTAACCAAGCTAATGACTGCTGAAGGAAAAATAACAAGGTTAAATAAAGTTTTGTCACTGACTGTTCTGTTAGTTTCATAATGTAGTTTCTATTTTTAATTGATATTAACAATAAAACATTATTGCCCTTTAGAAAGGTAATCAATAGTAATAAGAGTAATTCATACCGACAATAATCTGCAAGTGTGTAAGTTGAATAATTCAATATTAGTAAAAGCCAAAAGACATTACAAACTATAAATAATACATTATTAACGTATTAGTAATACAACAGTTATTTTTGTTATTATGTAAGCCTGTAAATATATATATATATATATAGTATATATATACTATATATATATATATATATATATATAAAATTTATATTTCTTATTTAAATAAACATTAAGTCATTTATCTAAGAATTTCTTGATGCAAATGAGAAAAGGAACAAAAACAAACTACTGTTAAAAGTTAGAATGAACATGTTAACATTTGTTAAAAAATATTTGTTAACCAAGTTAACAAACATATTAAGATATTAACAAACATTTGTTAGCCAAGTTAACATTATTTGTTAACTTGGTACCAGGAGGACCCAAATTTTACTCAGTAAAATTAATTATAAAACGTCATTTTCGTTTTTAGAAGAAAGATCGATTAGTCCGCTTACTCTCCAGGCCAGAGGGGGCTGCACTTTGATATTAGTTGTTGAAACACAGGTTCAAGTAGTACATTTCGTTGCAAGGGCCAAAAATGCTGTGTTGCCGGCCCCGATATCATTTTTATGTTCAATATGAAGTAGAGAACTTTAAACGATCGAGAGTAGGCGAAATATATTTGGACAGAGTTACGAACGATTTTTTTTATCACACTACACTATTCAATAAATTTTAAACGAATGAAATAAATATGTGTATTCGCCAACATCAAATAAAACATAACCTTAACCAACCTTGCGGGATACCACTGCTTGTGATTCCGATTGCGGGGCAACCACTTCACATCTACTACTGGTTTACATTTAACTCCAGTCAAGAAATCTGGATGAGAAGGAGATAACAAAACATCAACAAAAACAATAACAAAATAATGACGTCAAAGGAGCAGCACTTCAAATATTCAAAGCGAATCACTTGTGTGTCAATATAAACAACATGACGTCAAAAGTACAGGACCGCTTCAGTCAGCTGTAGGTGACTCTTCCTTGGTTTGTTCTAGATACATTTAATTCCAGTGGAAGTTATAGAGCCAAAAATATTCGGCCCTAGACCTCAAAATCATGATTTTCGTTCTTACAAATTAGGCTACGGCCATACATGGCGACTTAGTCGCCGCGCACAAACGCCGCGACAAAGAAAAAACGTTTGATACATTGAATGTCGCGGGTCGCCTTGTGTGGCCACCTTCAATTGATTCAATGTATCACACTTTTTTTCTTTGTTGCGGCGTTTGTGTCGCGGCGACTAAGTCGCCTTGTGTGGCCTTAGCCTAAAGGTCAAAAACATATTATATTGATGTAGTGTACTAAAAATGTAATTCACTTGTTTATATCTACAGTAATCAGCTGATTTTAGTTAAATTTTAGTAAAAAAATAATGATCTCAATAATATGAGCACTTTGAAGGTCTGCAGGGCAGAAATCGGATTTTTGCCAGAAGTGAGAAAAGTTAATTAAAAAAGTTATTGATCCTATTGATTGCTAATGGCCAAAATAACATTATATAACAACAAAAACAAAATAATAAAGTCATGGAAATGTTAAATATTTTTACTTATGCAAACGGTACTTGTTTTAAAGCAAATGATGAGATGCACAGAACAGCCGTTTTGTAGCTGTAAAACAGATCAAGAAGCAAATATCCGTGAATTTCAGTAAATATCTGTTTCAAATATAAAGTTTATTGGTGCTAATTTGAGCTAAGCTAAGTTCCCAAACTCCGTAAGAAAAGAGTTAACCAAAACATTTTCCGCAACGATCAATCATAAATTATTTGAAGTTAAGCGACAAGTCTTCTCCACTTCTTTTTCACAAAGAAAGTTATTTTAAAAGAAGTCCTTAGTCACTTTTACTTCAACTTTACAAACAAATTTTCATTACTTAATTGGATATTAAAATTTTACTCTGAGATACCAGACATTTTAAAATATTTTAGAAAGTTAATATAACTACCTGAAGTGGTTTGCTGTACAACCCCAATATGATTCAGTAAATACTGTATATTTATTTTTAATATATGGCTATGGGTATGTCACTTTATTAAATTCAACTATAGTGTTGAACTATATATATATATTCAACTATAGATTTAATTATTAATTATATATAGCTTTCTTTCAATAAAACTAAGCAGTTTTTAAATAAGGAAAATACATAAAAATAATATGGAAAATCTAAAATATGAAAATGAATCGTCTAAATAACAATAATTTATCGTTGCATATTAATAATGTGTTCAAAAAACGTAAAAATACACAGGTTTCCATTCCTATGATAGGAAGTAACATGGGTTTACATTGTAAGAGAAGGATGTAGTCTCACGACCTGTGCGGAGGACTTGTAGCAAATGATTGACGAGGCTTCGCTGATATGTTTCGAGGTGAGAGGTCTTGGTTATACATTATGCCTAACTTCATACTGCTAATATACTTTATAAAAATTCATGTCTGTTTAGTGTTCATTATCTAGGTCTACCACAACATTAATCAGACTTTAGTGAAATATTAAATCTATTTGAGTGTTTCCTTAATATATTTAGAGATACAGTATTATGATCTTAAGGACCAGTTTCTTGGATTGATTATTTTATATTTAGCCATTTTTATGTAAAACTAGCTGTTACCAGTCACGGCTTCGCCCGTTATTGTGATTAAAGCACTTAATAGCAAAGAGGAACGTCTATGACGAATTTCAACCATGAATGCCCTATTTCTAAGTTCTTCGTCAATATTATCAAGTTCTGTGGCCGGAGACCTTAATTAATGTTGTAAAACCTTGTGAGCATATATGAGCAAACAGGAATTTTCATGCCAAATTTCAACATCGCAGGTCATATAGTATTTTTTCTTCAGATTTTGTGTTTAATAAATTTGTATAAAACATTGACCATGATGAAAATATTAGATGGAAATTTTGAAGTCCTGTGTGACGTAGCTCTGATGAAATTTTGATAAACCGTTTCTTAGTAAGCATCTATGAGTAAAGAGAAACGCCCATGCCAAGTTTTAATCGTGATAAGTTTTTATCACTTTTTTCAGATTCGTTGTTTCTTGATTTGTATTTAAAATTGGCCATAAGAATAACATTGGGTGGAAATTTAAAGTCGTGTGGGGTGGAGACCGTTTCTTAGAAGGCATTTTGGAACAAAGAGAATACATGCCAAATCTCAAACATGTCCCTATAGTTATGGAGATTCTCTGATACGTGAGTGAGTGGTTTTGGACAAATGCCACTTTATTGTTCTAAAATATCTAGGTAATTTTAATTAATTTATATAAAAGGCAAATAAATATATATAAGTTTTAATGACTTATTTTTTGTCTCTGGCGCCTAAAAACGAAAAAAAGGAACATGGTACCGGACTTAGGTCTTACCATGAGGCCTACGGTAATAGCTTATTCCCTATGGGAAATTCGCAAAAAATAGGAAAATCAATGATTTATTCTATACGATTATAAATAATTCATTTTTGAGATGGAAAATGACATACATGGTCGTAAACATTTTATGGGGCTATAACGCTAACAGCAGTGTACAGCTATGGAATCGCTCAGTTTATGTTATGTGAACGTTTAAATGAATGTTGACTAGCAGTTCGATTAGTGACTAAACGACTCTTTAATCTTTTTTATGTTTTACTAAAACAACAACAATAATAAATGCAATTAACGTAAAAGTTGGCTTAAATATAATACATTTTCATGAAAATTTCTTTAAGAATTGAATGCAAATAACATTTGAAAAGAAATTAGTAATTTTTGCTAGCAGGACAAAATTTTACACATGCAAATAAAGTTAAGTTGAAAAATGCATAAAACTTGTTAGTTCCGTGATGTTCAATATTTGATTTACACCAAATATAACAATGAGAATAAAATTTTTATTCGCACTCTCATGGTTTTAATTTTACTACGGATCGCCTGCTGGTCGAGATTCCACCAAAAATTAAATTTACTTGAAGAGCCAATTTGTTTTAAAATCTTTTTTTAAGTAAACATCTGTTCTAATTGATTTGCTAGCATTTATTTGTTATAACAACAGCTGTTTAGTGATCAATCAATTATCATACTCCCATAAGATTAACATTGGAACTTTGAAAGCCTGTGGGGCGTAGCCCTGAAGTCCGATGTGAATTAGAATGAGATTCTGCTCATCTACAGGACACAGCCTTTTTATCGGTGTGCTCGGATTTCTCCTACGATGCACACGAGCTGAGAAAAAAGGAGGAAACGAAACTTGCTTGCCTATTAATATATAGATTTATCGTACTTTTCCCTTGCTTATTTCATAACCTTTTAAATTGGAACTTAGTACAGATTTGTATTAAATCCCTTAAAATGTCATGTAGATTGAAATTTCATATATATTTTTTTAAAGAGTGAAAGAACAATAATTTTACCATACTTCTTTTCAATTAACAGTAATAAAAGCAAGTTACATTGTACACCCTTCTTGAGTGTGTTCTTTTTTTGGAATAATTTAGATTTATGACATTTACGTAATTAATTTAAAGCAATCTTGTTTAAATTAGCCATAAATTATATCACCCAACCAGAGTTCGTTTAAATGCTTCGAAGTTATTCAAACAAGTAAATTGTAAAATGTAGTAAAAAGATACGAGTACACGTAGTACTCGTAGTACTCGTTGGTAATAGGCGCCACACATCATTATTTTGATGTTATACGGCGAAGAAAAATTATACATGAAGACATTATCATAAAACACAGATTTTAGTTAAAACTTTGGCAAAATTTTTATGTTTTCATAGATTTATTTAGTTTATTCAACAGAGTCCCAAAATGCGGTAATGTCGGCCAAAAAATCGATCGCAAGTGTAGTTTATTTACGTTAGGTCCGAATAGTATTTAAAATTGGGCCCGTTACTTCGCTTATTCATGTTAAAAGTAAATAAACATCACCATATACTCTAAGGAGCAGACTTCTTTAATTTAATCATGCGTAACCTTTGGATGTGTAACCATACGGATTGTTGTAAAACAAGCGACAACAAAGATGTGGAACATTGATTCACATAACCTAACCTAACTTATTTCAAACAAGTGGTGCGTGAAACCGAAAATGTCCAAAGAGTATAAAAATTACTATGAATTAGCATGCTGATAAGTCAATATTCAAAATAATTTGGAAGGCCAAAAATTTTGGAAGTACAGGTTGGTTGAAAAGTAACTTGCACCCCCCCCCCCCCAATCCTTAACTTTTTAACTTGTGAAGAAGGTTTTTAATTTGTGAAGAATCCAAGAAGGTTGCCGCAAACAGATTTCAAATATCTTAAATAGTTAAAAAGTTAAGGATGTGGGGTGCAAGTTACTTTTCAACCACCCTGAATGAATATAATATAATATTTAAAAGTATATATTAAAAATTCTTCACCTTTAAAATTTTTTTAGTTTTTTTTTTATTACAACTGAACAAATAATTCATTTGATTGACTAAATTTAAATTAACAGAAAATAATGATAAATTATTTTAACAAATTGTCAAACAATATTAAGTAGTAGTTTCACCTGGTTGAATCCCTCTAAAGCAACAACCAGAACTTGACAAGAAACCTCCCGAGCAACTAACGGAAACTTTGGTTTCTGCCTTAAGCTCTTTACTTGAAACAAGTAAACAAAGGGTTATTTAACACACTGAGCAGAGGAGTGAATAATACTTATCGAACTAAAATGTTGTTCAATAGCGAAATAATATTTATAAAATGTCTGAGCTATCATACTGCGTTTTATTGTTGAAATTGTCTTTGTGTTGCTGAATAGAGGGGAAAAGCTGAAATGACCTTCTTATTGCAAAACTTTCTTTTTTTAGATTAAAACATAAATAAAAAAATATGTTAAGTTTAAAGAGCTTGTCATTGCTTTTACTAAACACAAAATTTGTAAAATTTGTTACAAAAATTTTAAACACATTTTTTACTAAACACAAAATAAAAAAATAGCCATTATTTAGTCCTGGATTCAGTGATAAATTTAACGGTGATATCATAACACAGATTTGTCTTCTTTTCCAAACTTTGTCTTTCTTCAGATAACCTATTTGTTGACTGAAGATCCTATTTTATTAGTACACCTAAGGAATCCTAAATTTCTTCCATGTAACTCTCCTGTATGCCAAAAAATATATATTATGTTTTATGACTAACTCACCCAAAATCCTTCAAATAAATCAGCAAAAAAAAAAAAAAAAAAAAAAAAAATTATGAACTTATCTTAATAAAAGAGTGCATTTAAGGGTCTAGAGAGAGAACTACTGAACGGATGGAGGCCGTTTTGGTGTCAATGGATTTCTTATGACGCCTAGATGATAGGAAAAATATGGTATCCCTCGGAAAATGCCTTATAAAGCCGAAAAATGAAAATTAGACCTTATTACCAATCTAAGACGTGATTTTGTCGATTTGTTTACTGCTCCAGGTGATCCATACCTTGAAATTAGACACCACTGCTGCTTTACAAAGTGTTTTTGTAAACAAAACACACAACTTTTCAATTCTATTATAATTGACAGATACAAATAAAAACAAGGGCAAGTAATGTTGCAGTGGTTTTTAAAGCAGTAAAATAAATATTTAACAGCTGATGCTTAATAAAATTTGGGTTGCTATACTATAAAAAGAGTTTAATTAACATAGATGATTTAATTTTTGTATTTTAACTTACGAGTTAATTATTAATATTTGATTACACATATGTTTTATATACTATCAATGAATGAGCTTTATGTTTTGAAATATACAAACATAATCTTTAGATCGTAAAATTCCTCCCACCATATTAAAAATCCATTGATTTTTATTATAACTAAGTCATATAACATTCTCATATTCTTATTTTTTATCCTTTATAGGTCGTTTAGGCTTTTGATTCTACATGTTTAACAGTTGGTTTATTGTTCGCACTGATATAATGGAGTACTAAAATGTAAAAATCTGGAACTATGAACTGGAAGAAATAAGTCTTGAAATGTACAAGAAGAAAAATACCAAGAATAAGAAAAGGAGATGGAAATATAGTGGAAAAAAAAGATAAACAAGGATAAACATTTTGATTAGTGTTTTAGTGAAGATAAAAAACCTACTACACGATTGTCTTAAAGGACAATGCAGTAACACTTAGTACACACAGGAATGTACTTCTATAACGTTGCGTGAAAAATTCAAGTCAGAACTTGAAAGCAAGGTTCAATTAGATGCATAAACACTGTGGAAGGGCCCACAGAATGGTGATCAGTGATGGTGGTGATACCAAAACCTAATTGGGATGTTAGACTCTGCGTGGATCTAACAAAATTAAACAAGAACGTAAGGAGGTAAAAATGCCAGAGGTTGAAGACACACTTATTTAGATTGGTAACAGTATTTCCATTTATTCCATTAGAGTTGTTTTGCCAATTAAATTATGGGTATAATTTCGTTCATTCAGAGTCCATTTAATTTGCCAGAATCTGGAATTTGTTTCCGATTTGTGAAAACCTTTAATAATTTTTTTAGTCTCATAGGCCTACTATATTGTAAAACCAATGATAGTAAGTATTATAAACTATTTAAACTTATAAACTATTAATGATATACTAGAGATCAAAATCCTCCTCATCAAAATTAGACGAACATTTTAGTTGATCTGGACCCAAGAAGTTAAAAAAAAGTTATAACTAAAACATATTCTGTTCTTCATGTTTTAGCAGTTGTTTTTACAGCAGCTAACGATTCAATCAATTTTTCTTAATCCAAAAGATTAACATTGCAACTTTTAAAGCTTGTGGGGCGTAGCCCTAGAGTCCAACGTAAATTAGAATAGGATTCTGCTCATCTACTTCATACCTTTCTAACGGTAGGCTATGATCGGATTTCTCCTACAATGCACATGAGCTGAGAAAAAAGGAGGAAAAGAAACATGCTTACCTATTATAGAGGACTACAACATCGCCCACTGGTCGAAATTCGACAAAATATTTATTTCTTGAGGTAATTAGTTTTAGAAAAAAATATAGATAGAACAAATTGTTTTTCTTGATTTGCTATAATTTGTTATTACGTACAACCGCTGTTTCATGATCATTCAATAACCCTCCTACCATAAGATTAACATTGAAACTTTTAAAGCCTGTAGGGCGTAGCCTCGGGGGCCGATGTGATCTAAAATACCATTCTGCTCATGCTACCTTTCAAATCGTATGCGCGGTTTTCTTTTACGTTGCTCACAAGCTGAGAATAAAGGAGAAAAAGAAACACGTTTGCCTATTAATATATAGATAACTGTTCACATTGCTAAATAAATTAAAACATTTTAGTTTTAATACTATGTTGTCTGTGTATTAATAAATTCTGTGACCATTTTAAGACGTAAACATCAAATTCATAAATAATCATTATGAAAATTACCCGTCATTTTTGACGGGCTATTTGCTAGTAATTCATAAATTCCTACTGAACACAGGTTTATTTGCTAGCAAAGGTTTCACTTTGAGGTAATATTGAGCTTTCTTGTAATAGTCCAATTAATTAATTGCCATGTTTAAAAACGCATTTTTTAGAAATAGTCGTTTTAAAAGCATAATTAGAAAATTAAAAGTGGCACTACAAACTCTATGAATTTGGACAACTAATCGTTGAAACAGCTGATGTTCATAATCGTAACAGCAATAAAAAAGGAACGATTAAAAGTTTTTTTTTTTACAAGGTTGTGCTTTTCCCAGTCGGTTGACAAACACTGAACCACTTACCAGTTGGTTATCGCCAAGTAAGACTAGTTCGTTCGTTTATATTCCTGGTCGAATGGTTCAAGTCTCAGCTTATAGAGTATGTTCCGAAAGAGAGTTTTTATTTGGAAAGTGTCCTGTTTACCAAGACCTTTGGGTATATAAGTTTCACATATTACATGGTCTGGCTGGTAAATTGGTCAGTCTGGGATTTTAGTACTGGTTGTAGTTTTGGTCGCTCAGGTGCGACAGGACAACCGTAAGTTGCGCGGTTACCGTCACCTTTGTTGGACCTATCACTACAAGATTTTCTTGTCGAGGTCAAAGACCTGTACTGTTCTGTACTGTAAGAATGTTTTCTGTACTCATAATCCTTTGAAGCTTTCAAAACATAAGACAGAGTATACCAGAAGCAGTGAATTCCATGTCTGAAAAAAAGTGATAGAGTAAGGATGGTTTTGAGTATTACAGATGGATTTTGGCAACGTAACGAACGACGCTTACATCAAGTACTTGCGGTGCACACTATGTTATGTAACTTATCAAAACTCTCTACTACAACAAATGGTTTACTTCAATATTTATGATTAAAGTAGTCTCATTCTACAAACAAATCTACCTTGTTTTTGTCCCTTTTCATTAATAACCATGTATTAATCTAAATTAAGATGTTATGGTATAAATTATGAATGTGACTTATGGATTTTGCTGTACTCCACATACAAAATAATATCTTTATTAGTTCATAACTTCCTTATTAATTTAACAATCCCATAGTAAGAATATATTTTAAAATTTTATTATTTCATTGGAAATGTATATTTTATTTCAAATTCACCTCGTATTATAATATTTCATATGCACTTTACTAACATTATCCTGTCTAATAGAAGTCTAATGTACAATAATTTCCACAAAGTCGATTCAATAACTTATTTTTTTAATACTTTACGGTAGAAAATTAGAGTCATTTGTATGAGGAGCACGATAAGTGTTAGTAATCGAGCGACCATCAAACGAAAATTGGCCTAATGAACACGTTTAAAGAATCGATAATAAGCTGTTAACACAAAATGGAGTAAATGGGAAAATATTTCACTACACCTCATAAAAAATTTGATAAAAATATAACTTAAGTTTTAACCTGTTTTTATTATGTTTTAGCTAAGTTTAGGTTAAAACCATTGTTGCAAAACCTCAATTAATCACGAATATTTTTTATATATAGACCATTACAGTCCACTTATTTGAACATTGAGGTAGGGTGCGAATTCACTCAGGTTTATTTTCTTTTATTCATTCAAACGGCAAAAAGTCACTTTTATACAATAATACATGCATTTTAAGGTAAAATACAATATGATATCGAAAATTAATTTTAAAAATAAAAGAGCATAAGAGATGACACATGAAATTTTATCAAAATTAATTGATAACTGACAAGTGAAAAAAATTTTAATTGATAATTTAAGAATATGAAAAATAGCTATATAGCGAAGTAGTTTCCTTTAGTAGCAATGTGATTAAAACATATAACACATTCTTGTTCGTTCCTACTCTTGTGCATAAGAATAAATAATATATGGCATAGCCAACAACCTACACAGATTTTAGAGCTAATAAAATTAATTAATATAATCCAATAGAGCTTGAACCTTTAATATAACGTGCTATTTATGGGTTTCTCCTGATCAATGTAAAATTATTCTTACAACCATATCTCATAAAACACTACGTGTAAATAAAAATTTCTTAGGTAATAAATTAGATTAATGACGAAAAATAATGCTGTAATGTAGATAGAAATTACAACTCCAAAAATAAAATTGTTGATAATATATTTCACTGGTTTATAACATATTTTAACCCTTCGCAAAGAGAGGCGAGGCTTAAAAATATATATTTCCAATATGAATCCAACGTTAATAAATTGATTGTATTCAAACTCAAAGTGATAAGGTTACGTGGGAGCTAGCCGTTTGGATACCAAAAATCTTATTTGAATAAAATTGCGCATCAAGTCAGTCTCTTGCCAAATATGGCATAAATAAGAGTGTCTAAAATTAATGGTGCAGTTTTATTTTCTTTAATGAAAACCTCGTATAACCTGTCGTGAGTTGCGTAATTTCTTGTTTGGCGATTAATATTATTAATTTAATACTATTATGATACTATTTATATTAGAAAACAAACTATGTTAATCTAATTATATACAGTATTTGATTGAATGGTCTGTTATTTTTTTCATACTAGGCAGGCCAAAATGTTTTCTAAAACACGTTTGATGCTAAAGAAATATTGTTGCAACAATCAAACAAATCTATAAATATTTAGTTTAATCACATTCACATGCGTAAAAAATAAAATAGAATAAAATATATAACAAATAATAAATAATAAAATAATACCTATATACATATTATCTATTATGTTCAATTGTCCATTTATGCAGGCCAATATAATTTTTGGAAACATTATATTTCCAGATGTATACATTATATATATATATTGTGTATAATTATATATATATATATATAAATTATTGTTTAAAAAAGGATCGTATATACATATATATATAATTATATATATATACATATATGATCCTTTTTTAAACAAAAATTTATAGTGTTAATTGTTTATGATAAAAGCAAAATTAAAATTCAACCAATAAATTAAGAATTTTCAATTTTTTTAAAATTGAAACTTAGCATTTCTTGATTTTATTGAATTGAGTACATTGTAATAGGATCAGTATTTATCCATCTGTATAACTAACTATTAAGTAAATTTAATATTAGTATTTTTAGAGTTAATTTTGAGTTTTACAAGATTTAAGCGTATCCGAGGTTACTGAATATTTCAACCACTGAACAATCGGATCGACTGACTTAAGATCTTACGTCAGAAGTCACAGCTTAGAAGTAAGATGTTGTTCTTTGTTAGGGATTTAGTTTATTCTTTAAACCTGCATCTTATATTGTTACCACCTTTTCAGTCCATTAAATAATTTGTTTTAAATGGCTACATGAACTAATAGTAAACAACTTTTTCATTGAAATTAGTTATTAAAATTATGGACTGATTAGAATTTCTTAATTTCCTAAAAGCTAAATATCTGTGTTAAAATGTTATCTATAAATCTATAATCTTGAATAATATCAGTAAGACAACCATTTAACTTAATTTTTATCCTTTTATTTGCATTTTAATATTCAATGAGAAAAAATAACAAGACGAAAAAGACAAAACAATGAAAATAGGCAAAAAAAAAAAAATACAGGCGCACTTTATTGCATACATTAATGTCATATTGGAACACGCAAATTATATTGATGCATAAAACAGCAGTGATGTTAACAAAACCACTTTACCACGTCTAATCTTAACCCCCTAGCCAACAGACCACAAATTAACCGCATGGGTGTCACAGTGGTTTGTTCACGTTCCTTGGAAACTAACTATCTGATCTATATCGTTACTTCAACGATGTGTTCCGGGTACGAGGAGGTCTAATTTCCAGTTTCTCACTAAAGCGTAATTTTTTAATGTTTCCAATTTGGAACTGTTATCAATTTATAAAGTTAAACATTTTTACATATCTATTACTTTTACTGCCGTAATTAACAATAAAATGTACAGTTATACCTTATTTGATTTCTTGAATCTATACATCGCAATTTCAATTTCCGGACAATGTAGTTTTAAAAAATCCTACCTGAAAGTTTTACGTGGTGAGAAATGTTATAGGCAATACTTATAATCATTACCATTAAAATGAAAAAAATCGCAAAAATTGGGAAACATTTATTTTATAACTATAAAAACTGTTGATGGGAATATTGTTTTTTTTTTATTTTTATGTATGATTATTACTATTTTACAGGGTTACTCGCTGTCGCTTAAAAAGCATGTTATAGGTTTGCTATTCCAATAGTACTTCTGTAAGTACCCTCCAACCGAAAACTGTGCTAGTGCTGGTATTTCATTATTTTACAAAATAATCCCACACGAAGATATGTATTAAGTATGTTGGGTAAAATAATGCAAGATCTTGAGAAATCTGAACTAAAAAATAATATAGATGTGTTATTGTTAAAGAAATTTGGTTAAAATCAACTTGCTAAAAAGATTTGGTTAACTCTTAAACTAGGGCATATCATATTAGGAGTGTTATAGATTATAAAAGTGTATAAGCCCTGATAAACATTTTGTGGACAACAACTTGTGGTACTATACAAAAGTGAAATAGTTGCAGGAGATATGCCGGCTATGTTTGAACGAAACTTTATTGTGAATGGATTTCAGATTTTGTTTAAACTTACATATTGTTCCGCCATAACGTGTTATCGTTTAAAGGCAGTTTCTTGACCATTTAATTCATTGTTATTACTTACTCTACATTCTAACAAATTGAAATAGCGTTATAAAATGTAGTTGGTTAGCTTATAAGTGTGACAAAAACATTATTTAAAAACAGATATTATAATAACTAGCCAATAAATTTGTTTGAAAGGAAATTAACTAAAATAACTTTTACTTGTTCATTTAAACAAAACGAGTGAAAAAGTCGTATGATTTAGCATTTATTCTAATAATTAACAATTAATTAAATTAATATTTTTATCGTTATAAAAATGGATTAGTTGGGATGTTTTAAAACTGCTTGTGGATTATAAATTTATACCTAAAAGCTATACTAGCGATGGCTCTTTTAAGGTTTAGCAGTTTCAATGTATGAAATTAAACCAAGTTATTAGCAATAAAACTTCCATTCAGTTTAATAAATATGCCTTACGGTATCAATTGTACAAAAACTACAGTTTTACGTATTGTTATACAGTTATATTTGTTAGATAATGATGTAGATATTATAAAATATATATAATTTTAGTACTTTAGAAGTTCTTTTTGGGAATGGAAAGTTATGAGATATGAAAGAGAATTTTGTCTTTTAAATTAGAAACAAACAACATGAAGCCGCGTCTGCATTGTAAGCCAAACATGTGTTACGCTGTCAGTTGTATAAATAAATTATCGTTTAAGAATTGGCATTGAATAGGTGAAATATTTTGTTTCAAACCCCAGTAACTAAAAATCAACTGCAATTTTCTCAAAGTCTTGATTATTGGTCTTACAGGTCATGCCACAGTAAGAAAAAACCAATTCAATACCTATATTGTAGGTTAATTTATATATGTTATAAATACGTTTGTTAATAATGAATTTTTACTTATAGTAAATATGATAGAAAGATCAATCAACAACCTTTGAATTACTTGTCTGTTGTCGATTTCAGAAAAAATACTTTCATTTATAAAGTTTATATAATTTAAGACAGTTAACTTATGTGTGTAAAAAATGAAATAAAAAAATAAAAAACTACTGTTGGAGAAAACATGGGTTTGTATAATTGGATCGGGCTCGGGTTTGTAATGAAGAGAGGCCTTGTGAATCGAAATTAGGGCTGCTTGTTCCAAAGTGGCACGTAAATATGTAGGTTTGAACGTGCTTACTTTAGGAATTTCATTTTAATATTATTAAAGTTTATAAAATTGCGATTTACTACCTACGTGGCTTAAATATTAAATAGTAAGTTCAATGCGTTATATGCATGGACTTACTAATAAACAACTATATGAAAAGTTTAAATTGGTGAATGACAAATATGCATATCTATTGTTGAAACTGAGTATTCAATGTTAACATTTAGTTAAAGTACCAGGGCGACCGAGCTTAAGCTCGGTAAAATTATTACTTTCGTTTCTCACACAAAGCTCGTTCGCTCCGCTCACTCGCCAGGCGGAAGGTTTGCTGCACATTGGTATGATTTTCCTAAAACCACAGGTTAAAGATGTAACACATTGGTTTATTTTATCTACAGTTATCAGCTGATTTTTGTTCAGTTAAAAAATTTCCATAAGGATAACATGGGATCTTTGAAGGGCTCTAGCGCAAAAACCGGATTTTTCCCAGCTATGGGACCAGCTCCAATCGATTTCTGGTGGCCAAAACCCCCATATTCCAAAATTTGAAGGAAATCGTCGGAGCCGTTTTTGAGATAATTGTGCAAGCAAACAAGCAAACAAGCAAACATTGCTCGTATAAGAGTATAGGAGTACCAGGGGGACCGAGCTTAAGCTCGGTAAAATTATTACTTTCGTTTCTCACACAAAGCTCGTTCGCTCCGCTCACTCGCCAGGCGGAAGGTTTGCTGCACATTGGTATGATTTTCCTAAAACCACAGGTTAAAGATGTAACACATTGGTTTATTTTATCTACAGTTATCAGCTGATTTTTGTTCAGTTAAAAAATTTCCATAAGGATAACATGGGATCTTTGAAGGGCTCTAGCGCGAAAACCGGATTTTTCCCAGCTATGGGACCAGCTCCAATCGATTTCTGGTGGCCAAAACCCCCATATTCCAAAATTTGAAGGAAATCGTCGGAGCCGTTTTTGAGATAATTGTGCAAGCAAGCAAACAAGCAAACAAGCAAACATTGCTCGTATAAGAGTATAGGATATAAACAATTCGTTTGTATTTTGTATCAGTTACTTGCAAAACGTTTGCTGTGTACTACATTATGATATAAGTGTTTATTTAGTGCTCCATTTATTATATACTTATTATAGGTATGACTTTTTATTCCATGATTATGTACACAACTGTGTTACATATTGTATTGCTTAAAAAAAATACAACAGTCTTTCCTATGACACATCAAGTGTTAATATAAAAAAGTATTATATGTTTTAGTTATGCTGCTTTTTACTGTATCTAAAATAAACTCAAAGGGTGCACTCCCATGGCATAAAAAATCTTTAAGTAAGAACTGAGAGTAATTTTTTATTGTAACTATTCCCTATTCAACTATCATTTCACACATGGCATAACATGTACTTAGGTATACTTTAGTTTTTTGTACATAGTAAACTGTTTGAAGAGTTATTTAATGTTTTTCTGTAATTAAATTATTTATTTCAAGTCCAAACGATTGTTCGAACGTTCAGTGATTTGGTTGGATGTTAGGGGGTTGTAAATAGTTTGAAATAAAAAAAAATACATATTTGAATTTTGCTCGAAGGGCCAAAGAATAAGAACTAAACAAAATACCTTTTAAACCTTCATTCATTAATAAACCAAATCACTTTATGCTATAAAAATAATTCAGACTTGAGAGAGATCATTTAATAACAGGTTTTGATATGAAAAGGGACAATATAAACAAGAAACATTAATTTGTCAAAATGAAAAATAAAACTCAAGACAGCCAGTAAGACTAGGACTGAACAAATAGATACATAAGATTACCTCACCCCATTCAAAATAATAATGGTTTTAAGATTTGCAGAATATAATGCATCAATTTAATGCACATTATAAACAAATAAACAATGGTATGAATAAAAATAACCATACGAAAGTCACTGGTGTAGGTAAAATTCAAGACTTGTGGTTAGCAACAACAAAGATAAATAGATAATAATTATAGTTTTAGTGATCTCGAAGTAGTATACTTCATTACAAGTACCGAAAGCGGCAATTTTTTCGATACGCGCTCAAGTTTCATGTGTGAGGCGAAGCTGAGAGTACGGGAATAAATAGAGCAAGTGGAGCAAAAGCATTTTCGGTACAAGTTATGAAGATACTTTCTATTACGATGAAAAACTAGCGTAAACCGTAGTTAAATTTCTACTCACATTTAGTTTGTTAAACAATAAAATGCTGGTTTAAATTATACAGGTAAAAGGTAAAGAAACACCAGTGCCCATAGTGGGATTGTGAGCAAGAGAAAGTAAATTTAGAGAGAGGGAAAATCAGTTGATTGTTTTTCTCTTGCTGTACATTGGAGCTTGGGAACTAACTTCTAACATTTCTGGTAATTTTTTTATATCAGATGCAATAAAAAATTGCTACTTTCAATAAAGAGTGATGAAAAATATTTATTTTTTTTAAATACTCTTTTTTTATCTATAAAATTTTGTACACTATATCTTTTAAACGATATATCAATCTTAGAAACATAAAATATAAGACACCAAAATAACTTTATTTTTATATTTGGACTAGGCCTACCTACAGAGAAATTGCTATCGTCGGTCTGTCACAAATAAACTAATCAGAAAGAAAATTAAAAGGTTTCTTTTTAAGTGGCTTTAGTATGACCGATTTGCCATAAAAAAGGCCTAGTCCAAGAATAAAAATTAAAAATATATTGGAGTTTTGAATTTTTAACTTAGAATATGTATATATATAAAATATTAAAGCTGGTCTGTATATGATATGTAAATGATGGTTTTCACTTACAACAGCATTTATGACTGCATCCAGTGAAATTCCAACCTGAAAAAAAACATTTATTGTTAGTTACTTAACAGTGACAAATTCCACATTTATATTATGAAATAGCCATTTTATTGTTTTGTATGTTATTTTTTCGTTATTCAAATTACTTTTTATTTTATATAAGCTACTTTATATTAGTTTTACTTTTATATTAGTTAAACACAATCGTCCATTTCAAATGTATGGAAGGAGATAAATCATATGGCTTCAATTGAGTCTATGTAAAAAAACCAGTCGTTACGATTTCCGGGAAAGTACGGTTATAAATCACACGCTATAGACGACGAAAAATGCTAGGGTGAAAACATTCTGACTCGGAATCCCTGAAATTTTACTACAGTACTGGCAAAAAGTATTTATATAAATTCAACCAACAAAGAAGACACATCGATCGCCAAATTAGTTGTCTGTTTTATTTCTAATTCTTTTTTTAAAGGTAATCTAAAGGAGTTATTTAATTTTATGGTAAATCACAAGTCATTTGTGGAAGGCTTATAGTTTATGGGTTTTAAACACAAACATTGAATTTTAAACTTTAATGTTTCTTTTTTATATTGTCTTTTTATGTTTCTCTTTTTCTATATGATTAACTATAATAAATAATTATTAAAAAAT
This sequence comes from Neoaliturus tenellus, assembly GCA_030545055.2. Classification (NCBI taxonomy): domain Eukaryota; kingdom Metazoa; phylum Arthropoda; class Insecta; order Hemiptera; family Cicadellidae; genus Neoaliturus; species Neoaliturus tenellus. Next base: position 175,263,706 of record CM061534.1, on the reverse strand, counting down.
AGCTAAAGTACATATTAATATAACAGTTCATTGGTATTACTAACTAAATTAAAATAAAAAAGTATTTGTAAAACAAAAAACCTATAGTTAAACATTATTAACATGAACATTATAAATATGTATTGTTTATTTGTACTTTTAACCTCTGATAAAATTTTTCTGAATATAAGAGCTGAATGTTTATAATATTTAGCCCGTTTATTGACATAGTATCACTACAATAGTTTAAATAAAGATCCCTCAATAATTTTAAATGGTTTAAATTTCAATAATGTAAACAAATTTACAAAAAAAAAAAAAAAAAAAAAAATTCACTTTGGACAATACAACGAACATAACATTTTCAATTTACGTACAACACAGATAATACTGCAGTTTCTTTTGTGCATTAATACATAGGTTTCTGCGATACGGTTTGAAGGTAATGCAATTTTAATTATTCCAAAAATGTTTTTAGCTTTCTAAAAATGGCAGACTTCTGCTTGTTTAAGATTTCATTCATTATCTGTGTCCGAAAAAAAACAAATCATGATTGCTATGTCAACTCTTTATTGATAATTGATAGTTATCTTGGGGAAAAAAATAAAAATATTATCAATCAAGAAAACGTTAAAACTTACCTACAAAAGGTCTTGGTGTTTATTGAGGAATTGGGACGTATTGACGTTAAAATTTACTTTTGACATTGGTTCAGCGATGATACTCATTTTCTATATAATTTAACATTGAATTACATTCCACATAGTACATGGAACATTTCACATGTGCATAATACATGGATGAAGTATACAACACTTTTTTCTATAGTTTTCCTAATTTTTTACAGCCAAAGCTAACTACTTTATAAAACTTTCATTTTTATAAAGCTTTCATTTAAATTCTAAAAATCAATATGAAAAATATCCAAAACCAAGTGATAACATTAGAGAAGTATTTTTATGACGTTTAATTCCAACTTATTGTTTTGCAGCTAAAGCTAACTAATTAACAATTTACGACTATTCTCTGCGTAAATGGGCGGGCGACCTCGAACAGGAGTCGAACATCTGTTTGAATAAAAGTGCGATCGAATAATAACTGTTTGTAAACAATGCTCTGCCGTACACTAGCTCAGAAAACATCAACTTGACTCTTATGTAATGTTATGTTCACACTGTCATCAGTAAAGGACTAAAATGTATTTTCATAACATTTTAATGCATTATATGAAACTTTCAATGAATGTTAACACGTAGCCACACCACAAGCGTGCTACTCAATTTTTTTATTTTATTTATAACTTTGTAAATTTTAAGTATAAGAAGAAACATCTGTATGTGAATTATGACGTTAAAATTATAAATTATAATGCTGTGAAGTAAAAACTATGCGAATATACATAAAAATGTCGATAAATATGTTAAGTGATATATATTATCTATATTTATTTCATACCCTAAGTGGTATTTAAAGAGTTTTTGACGAATTTCCAAGGTTTTGTGTCGTTGGATATGACTTGATCTGTAGTTTTTTTTCCGCCAAGACATTATGAGAATCGTAATTAAAATAAGGGTGCTAATTGGAAATTTTCCTATTAGGATAACATTGGGGTTGGGTTTAGTTTTTTAAGCATCTGTTAATTTACAGCTATAAATAAGTGTGTTTTGAGGTGATGAGGTTCTGATAATCACAACGTCGGAATAGTGGGATGTTCTTGATTTAAAAATAAATGTAACATTTTTAGCAATTACATGGGATGGACCAGATTAAATTGTTCGCTTTCTAGCAACCCCTTTACTAGTACATAAATAAATATCATAGTATTTTTCAATCGGCTTCAACAACAGTTTAAAAGGCATATTCAAAAGGAAGTAATAAATAATAAAATATCAAAACTAAAACAATAAGCCCATTATAGGGCATAGCACAAAACTCTTAATTAAAATAAAATTCGATCTAACAGCATATTGAGACACCTTTTTTTAATGTCGCATAGCAGTTTTTGTCGTCTCTTCAGACAGGGTTCCATTATACACTTCGGGGACAAATTAAGAGAATTGTATTTTTATCAACCTACAAACGTGCCCGAGGCAGCTAAAACACAGCATTCTATGTTGTACAGAGGGATCGCACCTCAGAGCGAGTATTCTAAATCTTTCTTAAATATTCAAGCTTGTAAAAAAAAAAAAAAAACTATTTTGTGGATAGTTGTAGATGTATGGAAGGTGTAGCCATCAGACAAAGATAATTATCCTGACATCGGCGTAAATATTAAGAGAGTATTTATAGGCAAAAATCACTAAGGCCTTAAAAAATTGAAGCTTTGTCGCTTGGGGAATAAGTATGTGCACCACAGCCGTGAAATAGGTTTCTTTGCAGAGGGAATTCGGAATTCACATAGATGGAAAAATTCTGACTGGAGTAAAAAATGACACCCAGGACCTTTTTCCCAGATTTTACCTCGAGTAGTGCTGTAGATGTCTTAAAAATATTTATTTATTAACACCCAGCATTAAAAAAATTGATTTAAGGGTTGTAAAATAAATTAAATCAAACATTTACTAAGTATTCAAACGGTACAATACAATGAAGATACGTCTTTCTCAATTTTATATCACTTTCATCACAACGTTTTGGTCAAAGTATTTTTATGTAAATATTCAGATGAAAGAAACCGGCCTTGGTTGTTGCAGTGAAACATGGAGGTTTTTGGTCATGAAGAGGTGACATTGTGCAGGTTTTTAATACTCGAGGGGAGATAGCAATAACGTGGTCAAACAAAACTTTCCTTTCTACATCTCTCATGAGAACTCTAAACATGTCCCCTCATTGTAGCTGCTAAGGGGTTTGCGAGGACTCTATATTCAGTGTTATCATTATTATTATGTATTCCGTATGGTATGATAATTTATGTCAACAGAAGAAAATACAGATTAAATTATAATTGAGTTTAACATTTATACTAAAAATTGTATAATTAATTATGATTTTTTTAGTTTTGATACGGGTAACACAATCTTTAACGTATTTCCAAAAACATGTTACAAAAGATATTAAAAATATAATTGAACCTGTTTTAATAGCTAAAAAAGTAATGTTCAGAAACTGCAGTCAATAAGTCAAAAAAGTAAAAATTACAATGGTGTCCACATAGGTTTAAATTGCGTTTACTAATTATAATTACAAGTTTTCTTTGTTTTAATGGCAAATAAGAAGGGAGAATTGAAGTTCCACTGTCGAAAGTTAGTTCATGTTGGAATTCAGTTAATGTCTGTCTCTGTGAGAGTGCTTCTGAAGTAGTTTCTCATTGTATTATCTATTCTCTGTCATTTGTCCACATAATTCCAAAGTTTTAGCTCAGTGTAATATGGTTTCCTCTCCGTTTTCTCATTTTATCGGATGTTTTTTTTAGCTCTGAGATATTAATTTATTATTTTTCAAAATACCTACTAACTATTAGTGTAAAATTTATCCATAGGCCCAAATATATTATTGTTTTTTACTTTTTGTTTTCAGTTATGTTCTATATGATTAATTTTTTATGTTTTACCATATGTTTCCTTTATAATTTTAATTGACGTCCGTTAGCACGATAATGATACTACAGAAAACATAAATATATACATTTTTAAACCAAAGAAAATCGTTGCATAATAATGTGTTAACAAATACAGGAGGCACATTATCATGCAGGTATCAATGATAGCATTGCATTTGAAAAGAGTTGTTTAATTATAGAAACTATGCAATTCGCATATCAGCAGTTTGATCAACTACGAATTTAGTACAGTTTATTTTATTTATGGAAATAAACTTGAAATAGTGTGATCATACGTGAGTAAGAACGAAGATAAGGTCAAGCGACATCGGTTGTGGCCATGTTATTATGTATGACCGTCTATAACCTATACATTTCGTACATGTTTATAACTTCATTTTTTCAACTACTATAAAAACTTAAGTTGGTTGAGTAATAAACTGGATAAAGTAGTTTATGCAACCATTATATTGAACCCTTAACCCAATCGTGACCACGAAGTGGCCCAGATCCCTTGACCGGGCGGCTGGATTAGGAGCGAGAACCACTGGCGTAAGCCTAATTTTGGTCTAGCCTGACGTAATGTGATAAACAATTCCAGGTTAAAATCCTAAAGAGTAGAGGTTTTTTTTGTGGGTAATACTGTTTTTTTAGAGGAGTCCCATACTACAGGCTGGCCACCTGTGTGCGTAATTGCATATTTTCCTGCCTCTCCCTAAAAAAAGGGAGAAACATTATAAACCTTTTTAAAGCACTTTTCTGTGTAACAATATATTTTTTCATGTATTAATTAAACTAAATGAACTAGTCCTCCAAGATGCACTCAAAGTGCATGAGGAAATAACGTCACATGACAGTGACCCATTTCTCAAGAATGAACACGTGATGCTTACAGGACCACTGCCCATTGGCAATCGAAATTGTATCGAGTGAACTTGGGAATGTGCCCCTTCCCCTAACCGTAACCCACGATTTAAATACATCAGCATATGAAAACCATCACATGTTTATGCCTCTAATAGTATAAAAATATTAATAAAATTTAGTTTAACATTATACTATAAACAATACGGGAATCTTAGACTAGATATTTTATTATCGTTGTTTATATTCTACACTAATTATAAACCAATGACTAAATCATAAACTTAATTTGTAAAGTTCATGAGTATTATTCATAAATTCCAACAAACGTACAACTAAATCATTCCTTATCTGCACCAACGTTATATTGGATGAAAAAATAATACAATAGTTCTGAAATGGTGGATTTGAATTTAGAATAATCAAATTGTCTAACGCAGCCTGAATAGATGGTCTAAATTATACCTACTTGTTGTAGCACATGCGGCCAAATTATATCTTGTACATAATCACACAGGTGCAACCAAGGGTATTGGATCTTGCATGTGAAAATATAACCAATAGGTTTTTTATTGAATATAGTTTTATGTTTAAAAATGTAACTATAAATTAAGACTTTACACTGAAAAAACGAGAAGTTAACCGAGTCCGGGTTAAGCTATTGCAGGGTTGAATTGACTAATTTCGGGTTTATATAATCAATTCTACCTAGTAATTAGTGACCATGCCAAAGAGGTTGATATATAGGTGGTTATTTTAACTAGGAAGGTTGGCAGTAATTACTAAGTCAAGGCTTTAAATTTTAAAGTTTGTTATTTTAACCTGTTAAAATAATTTAAAACAACCAATAAAGCATCTAGGTTAATCCAATCTTAACGATTGTTTATTATAACCGAAATATTGATTGAATCAAACAACTAAACCTGATTAAATTTACCAATGCATATTTGTTAAAACGACCAAATTTCAAAAGTGGGTCAATTTTACCAACCTCGCCAGGTTGGTAACAACAACCTTCTTCTATTTCCAGTTCTCCACGAGCACCAGTGCAAGAAGGAGCCAATATTGTGTGTGGGTTGTAAATTTATTGTGATTGTTACATTAGCAGTTTGTTAACTGATTGGGGTCCTTCCTCTTACATTTCTGTGTTTGAAGGTATGTATGATTTAAGGTCAACACTAGCTAAGCAAATTAGGTAAATTCCTATAAAAACCGCTTAAAATACATAGTTTGAATCTCAAGAGTACATTGTAAAAGTTTAAGTATTTTTAAGTTGGCCAGAATGAGGGTAGAGGTTTTCAAAGAGGTAATACAAATTAAAGACCATTTAAATTAAATGAGTTGTAGTCTACTATTTCCGACGTGGTTGTAGATTTCATTTTGTGTTTAAGAAATTCATACTATTTGATGATCAAATGCCGTACAACCAATAAAGTTCAGCTTTATTTATTATGCAACATATTTGTTGATTTTATTTAATGGTAAGCATTTATCACCGTCTACCGACAAGTTATATGAGGTCTAAAACATTGGTTTAAAAGCGCGGGGGGATTCCATTAGAGTATATATTTGAATTAAAGATTATCAATGCTTACAATTGCAATATCTGATAAGTAAAAGATAGATCCTTGCCATTTCAGGGTTCAAAACTTATCAATCAGTGAAATACAGGTCTACATTACCTATTCTTGTTATTATTTTCAGCCAAGTGAAAACCTAACCTTTTAGGTGAGTTGCGTTGGTTCGTCAAAATAACTCAAGAGGTAAATTAAAACAACCCAGAGGTTGATTAAAGCAAGTTTGGAGGTTAGTTGAAATAACCCAGGAGGTCAGTTCAAATAACCCAGAACCTGGTTGGTTAAAATAACACTTAAGGTTGGTTAAAACAACCCAGAAGATTGGTTAAAGTAACCTTGCCGATTGGTTCAAACAACCGATGAGGTTGGTTAAAATAACCCGGAATCTAGGTTAAACTGATTAATTGGAAAGTTGGTAGTTTTAACCTAGAATAAAAGGGTTACTTTACTAACTAACTAAGTTAGTTAAACTAACCAATTTATTTTACTACTTTCAGTTGATAACCAATAACCAATTAGGTTAGTAAGTGCTATATTAACTGGTTTACTTGGTTAAATAAACCGTTTTTTTAGTTAATTTTACTGTTCCGTTTTTTCCGTGTAAATTGTTTCTTATGAAATTATGTGGAAGAGAGAGTTCTTCGGGTACGAAATTGGCTGGATTCAATCATGAAGTGTT
>CM061534.1:175181867-175256969 GCA_030545055.2 Neoaliturus tenellus | reverse complement strand
AGTAAGTAGTGTCAAATTGTTGGTGCTGGCCCAGTTCAAGGTCACCTGAGGGATGACGTCATCGAGGTCAATGACCTCACCGATGACGTCATCGATGACGTCATCGATTGCGTCATCGATGACGTCATCACTAATGACGTCATTTCTATGACGTCACACCCATGACGTCACAGAAATGACGCGCTGATGACGTCATCACCCCTTACGTCATCAAAATGACGTCACCGACGTCACTGAGGTCAAGGTCACGCCGAAACTTAAAATTTTTTGGCACTTTTGCCGTTTCTCGCACTACGCTCCGAGTTTTAGTCAGAGTCCCCGTGACCTTGACCACTTGGAGCGAATTTTCGACGAGAAACGGCAAAAGTGCCAAGTTAAACTCGAGTTTCTGACATGACCCTGCCTAAATGGGCAATCGGTTATCCCTCAGGTGACCTTGAACCAGCACAACACCAACAATTTGATATTACTGTGACCTTGAAAAACCTAACAACGGAGCGCCGACACCGATGCGCACCCCACGACAGCCACCGAGTGACTGACTGTCAGGCTCTGTGTATGCTAGGTATATCGGCTTGAGAGACTAAGACTCTAAACTGTCAGGAATGGGAGTAACTAACTGAATTTTGCAAGGAAAAGTCATTTCATCCAATATTTTAAACAAATCCTCATCAGTAAAACTGACATTAGTCTGTTTTGTATAAAACTTAGGGTGTCCGCGCAACAGTTTGCGCCACTTAGCTAAAGTTGAAACTCTCTTAACTCTGGGTGGTGGACAGTGAGCAACTAATAAAGTCTTAACACGGCTAAGTTTCTTACCTAAAGTGTCCTGCGACATGGCTTCACCTCACAAAAGTCCGCACAATACTGAGAGACTGCTTGTAGCGCATGAGTAAAGGGAAAAGAGGTGGGGGAAACAGCAGGAGTGGGGGAAGGTCACAGTGGCGGGGGAAGGTGAGGTGGTACGCCGGAGTATCGCATCACTTCACCATGAGCTGTCCTACAGTCAACACACTGTTCTCTTGGCCCGAGTTGGCACTAGAAGAAACATTCCTGTACAGCTTAGGCTGTGAGAGCCGAGGAAGCAAAGTCAAAGTGGAAATTGTGTTAAACTCCAAGATGAAGAGTCTCCTAAATAAACTAATTGTATCCTTGCAATCTCCTATAACTCTAGAGAAATACCACTTTATTAAGCGACACCTTATACTTTGGCAAAACGAAACGGAAATGGAAAAGATTACAGTAAAATTAACTTAACTAAAAACTTGGACTGGACACTCATGGCGATACCACGTGGCGTGAAAACGCCACCCTAAACATTACAAGTTAGGTTATTGAGCACCTCTGGTACGATAACCGATGTGCTAGAGTTAAAGTGTGATGACCTTGAGTCAAAACACTGAAATACTAGAAGTCGATATCGTCCCAGAGTTAAAGTGTAGTGACCTATATTCAGAACTTGTAAAATTACTTACACTAGAAATCGCCTCCTGATCGAAATTCGATCAAAATTTTAGTTGATCTGGACCCAAGAAGCTTAAAAACATTTTAGAATTAAAACATCTGTTCTTCCTGTTTTTCTAGCAGTTGTTTTTACAACAGCTGTCTAATGGTTCATTCAATTCTCCTTCCTCCATAAGATTAACATTGGAACTTAGAAAACCTGTGGGGCGTAGCCCTGGAGTCCGATGTGAATTAGAATGTGATTCTGCTCATCTACAGAACTATACCTTTCTAACGGTATGCGCGGATTTCTCCTGCGTTGCGCACGAGCTGAGAAAAAAGGAGGAAACGAAACATGCTTGCGTATTAATATATAGATATAGAGAGCTAGAGAACAGCGAGACGCACCGCATGGAAGCCGGAGACATACTGGCGAAGCGGTGTTGTGTAGCCTAGGGACCCAGTTGTGGTGGGGGTATAGCCAACACTTAGAGTACAAGTGTTGTGGGTGACCTTGACCCACATAACTTACCTGACCCCCCCCCCCCCCCCCCCCCCCCCCCCCCCCCGGACAAAAAGTGCCCCCCCCCCCCCCCCCCCCCCCCCCGGACAAAAAGTGCCCCCCCCCCCCCCCCCCCCCCCCGGACAAAAAGTGCCCCCCCCCCCCCCCCCCCCCCGGACAAAAAGTGCCCCCCCCCCCCCCCCCCCCCCCGACAAAAAGTGCCCCCCCCCCCCCCCCCCCCCCCCCCCGACAAAAAGTGCCCCCCCCCCCCCCCCCCCCCCCACCCCCACCCCCACCCCCACCCCCACCCCCACCCCCACCCCCACCCCCACCCCCACCCCCACCCCCACCCCTGATATCCTGGGCGTGGCAGCCCCGGTGGGGATATAAGGGGGCTCAGCCAGAGCCGGCTCGCAGTCCGCTCCCGCGCGTTGAACGTGAACGATCGGGACGGACCGCCATAGGCATCACTAAACATTGAATGGCGCCTTCAGTGTTTAGCGAAGTCTACTCTAACTTTAAGACTTGTATTAGTTGTAAGATATTGCGCTTGCGTTTGGGTATTGCGAATTGTTTTATATGAGAGTGTTTTACTTGTACCTTATGTCTCCTGTGTGTCTTGTTTGTTATATGTGTTTAACATGTATGTGCTTGTTCCAGCATTGACTACGTTGAGCTCAATTGTGTGTTGTAAGTGTGTTATATTTTTCTAAAGTGTATACGCTTGTTTTAGCAATCCCCCCTTGAGCTTTTGCAATGCTCAAAGTAAATCGTAAAGACAGGGAACGGGAGTAGGCCCCCGTGTAAAGTTACTTTTGTATAATTGTTAGGCTCCTCTCATGCATGCTTTAATGCGGCTGAGAAATAGGAGCGTCCGTTTGTACGCCTATATGGGGGTAATAAGCCGATGGCCTCTGCACTCGGACCGAGGACGTAAGCCACTAGGGTGTCCTCAGTTAGTTTCCCTTCTGGAAACTCAAAATTATGTAAATGAAACTTTGTTAGCTATTTGTGTTTTTTTGTCCCCAAGGCCCCCGAACATTCGTGGTTCGCCATGGATGTACGGGGGCCGAAATTTTTTAATGTCCGTGTGGCCTTGACCCACATAGGACTTGTAAAAACTTACTGCATTGCTAAATTAAAAATATTAAAGATAGGGTTACGGGAGTAGGCCCCCGTGTAAAGCCACTTGTTTTATAATTGTTAGGCTCCTCTCATGCATGCTTAAATGCGGCTGAGAAATAGGAGGTGGTCCGTTTGTACGCTTATACGGGGGTAATGAGCCGATGGCCTCTGCACTCGGACCGAGGACGTAAGCCACTAGGGCGTCCTCAGTTTTTTTCAAAATATGTAAATGACATTTCGTTAGCTATTGGAAAAGTTATTAGTTGGAAATGCAGTAAATGTTTACAAGTCTCGCGTGGCGAAGGGTACACGACATTGGATGTTGCCTTGTTGTCATAGTTGGGTCTCTTCGGAGGCTACAGCGATGACAACCCAAGTGCCCCACACCCCCATAGGGGGGTGTGGGGCTTAATTTTTTAAAGTTTTTTCGTGACCTTGACCTAAATATAAAAGTTTTCAAAATCTTTAACAGTCAGGTCTTATTAACACAGTTTATATATATATAGAGGTCTTTTAAAAGTTAACAGTTTAGTAACACACAAGTTTGGATTGTTTATAGTTGGGTCTCTTGGGAGGCTTCAGCGATGGCAACATAAATGCCTCAAGTGGGGCTTCTTTTTGAAAAAGTGTGTAACCCCCCCCCCCCCCCCCCCCCCCCCCCCCCCCCCGACAAAAAGTGCGAACCCCCCCCCCCCCCCCCCCCCCCCCCCCGACAAATAGTGCGAACACCCCCACCCCCACCCCCACCCCCACCCCCACCCCCACCCCCACCCCCACCCCCACCCCCACCCCCACCCCCACCCCCACCCCCACCCCCACCCCCACCCCCACCCCCACCCCCACCCCCACCCCCACCCCCACCCCCACCCCCTCCCCCACCCCTGATATCCTGGGCGTGGCAGCCCCGGTGGGGATATAAGGCGGCCCGGCTGCATGCACTTCTCATTCCCGTCCAAGCTCCCGTACGGACAGGTTCTCTCTTGTTCTTGAGATCATTTATAATAACTTCACTTTTCTTATTCCCATCTATTCTTTTCATTAAGTCCATTTATTACAATGGGTAAAATGGGCCTTAAACTCAAAAACTACCCGCCAGCTTCAACCTCAACCGACAAGACTCAACCTCCATCATCCTCCACCTCGATCCTGGAATATCTGATGACTGCAAACATCTTGAGCTGCCTGACGATGCCACCACCGCCGCCGCCGCCACCACAGCCCGCCTCCATGCCCAGCCTGTCGCCACTGCCGCCGACAGTGGAAGAGGCCGGTGCACCTCCACCATCGTCAGGAAAACTCAGCGGTCGAGTCCCGGTAGCCTCTCCAGCACTCTCGCTGCTATCGGACTCAGGATCGGAGTCTGCAGTCTTCGAAGAGACGTCCAGGTCGAGGATAACCCCCTACAGCAGAACCCGAAAAATCCTATCCTATACCAAATCACAATGTCCCTCACCCATATCCCCCATGCCATCCACACCAACCAAAGCACCCCGTAAATCCATCTTTTCCCCTGAACTTCCCTCCATAGACTTAACACGCTCTCCTACCCCACCCAAAATTGCTTGCTCCATTCCTTTTGACCAATCTTTGCCTCTTCCACCCCCTTCCACCCCTATTTCTTCTAGCCAGCTTAATTCGGAGAAGCTCCAAAACACTAAGAGTCCAACACAAAAGAAACGTAATCGTGTTAAATGCCCTGCTGGCAAGCGTGACAAATGCGATTACGTTTGGTTTAGCAGAGAGGCTGTGGTTCTTTGTTGTCCGAGTTTTGCTCTTCCAGAAAAAGATCGTTGCCAACGACACTTGACTAAGAAAATCAAAATTCCGACACCAAAGCCCTATAGCCTTAATATTATGCCTGAAAAGTCCAAGTTCAAACACCCCAACAGTCCGCAGAAGCTGAAAATTAATAGGCTCAAGAGGGACAAAAAATATTATTTTATTGTTCAAGCTTATGGAGCATTTAACATAAATGTGCAAATCATTCTAAAAGGTGATGGCCGCCTTCATAGAATGAAAGTACCACCTGCGATGGTACAAAGAGAATTTTTTGTCCCCGGTGCTTATTTAATTCGAAGAAAAGGATGCCGATCTGTTTGGGAAATGGATTAGGACATGGGCTCACTAAAAAGAAAAAGTCAAAATTGTTAGGTTGTGTTGGACAATATTTAAAAGTCTTTTTCCAAATTATTTTTCCAAATTTAGTCTTAACCCTCTTAAAGTAAGGGAGAGGGGTATTATACAAGTCAACTAATAAAAAAAAAAAAATACTTGACTTGTATAATACTTTAACCTGGCGGTGATGTAAAGTCACTGGGACAATCTCAAACCGTGTCCTTGAGGGTGAAGACTAAGTTACAAATAAATCATTAACAAATAAAAACTTACCTCCAAACACTTGTAGCTTGCTACAAGTGTTTGGAGGTAAAAATTTTTCAAAGTTTGAATGACCTTGACCCATATAAATTACTGTTTAAAGTAAAGTGCTAACCTTACAACTAATGTTGTGTATCACGTGATACCCCCACTCTAACGCTCTTACTAAGCTTGTATGAGCCGTTCATTTGCTTCAGTCTGTTTCTGTGCTCCATGGTAAACATGTCATGGTACAATTACAAAGGTGGTGACTTCTTGATAGATCAACACAATGCTTGGGAAGTGCTAAACCAGCATAGAATGGAAGTTGAGTATTGTATAAGACAAGACGGGTCTACATTTTATCTATGTATTATAAACAACCAAACTCATAAGTATGAACACTGGACAAAAATTAATTATAACAACATAGATGAGCTGTTTGCTTGGGTGTTTGAGGTGTGTAAAGTTATTGAAGAAACCAAAATAATGGGTGTGCTAAAGGTATGTAAAACTGATGACCGGGAAGACTAAGCAAAATTTTGATTAACCCCCCCCCCCCCCCCCCCCCCCCCCCCGTGTTATCCCCACCATTAAAAATGGGTATATATAGGAGTGGTGATCAACCGTCCTCTCATTCTGCTTTACACCGTTAAGCTGAACACCACCATGTCTGCTATGAACGCCCCAGCCTCTACCTCTGGCCCGGTCGCCTCCAACTCCAGCCCGAGCATTGGACCAATCCGATCGGGGCCTTCGTCAAGAAGTCGTGTCCGATTCTCCGGCTTTGGTCCTGTGAGGAAGGAGTTGCGGAGCAGCGGAGCGTCTCAACCAACCACGACGGATGCATCAACCCAGACTCCACCAAACATCATTGAGTGGTACGACGAAGTGATAGAGCAAAGGGACAGAATGCTAGAGAATACTCGCAGGGAGCTACTTGATGTCAGGAGTAAATGGGAAAAACTGATTAAGAAGTGTGAAAGCCTGTTGGACAGTGATGATAGTGAGGATGAGAGTGGATAGGTGTGTGGGTAAAGACTTGGACTGGGACTTGTGTGTATGTATGAATGTGTGCGTGAATGTGAAATACAGAGCGGGGGATAGATCACTCTGTGGCAATGGACTAACATGCCACTTAGTGATCTATCCCCCGTTCTGGTAATGTTTTTGGATGGCCTTGACCCACTTTACCAAGGCTAGCTAGTACCCCCACCACTGATAAGTGTATATATACGGGTATTGATGTGCAGTTTGGTTATTCTGCTTTCTGTCGCTTAGCTGAATACCTCACTTCAACATGGCTTCCAACTGCAAAACTTCTCAGGCTTCCTCTTCTTCTTCAAGAAGGCGTGCTGCCAACGTCCTGCCTGCTACTCGTGGACCTGCTCGACCATTCCACAGCATAACTGTTGCTCGGGCAAACGCCTGCAAAGCTCCAATGCTACGGACCTTGCTGGAGGTAAGCCAAGACGGACAAGGCTTGCTCAGTCCTGGTCAACGGCAGGAGCAAGAAAGGCGTATGGCGTACTTCAGGCTGCAGGGTGTAGTTCCCAGCTTGAAGTTAGGCGATCCGAGAGTAGCAAGCATCAACGAGGCAGCGGACTACATATCACACCTTCACAGTGTTTTAGAAGTAAAGGACCAACAAATTGAAAACTTAAAAGAACAATTGAAACAATTTAACTTTAATCCTGTGGAGTTTGTGGAAGCAGTGATGAGTGATAGTGATGATGAAGGAACTGAATATATATTGGGTATGTAATGAAAGACTTGGACAGGGACATGTGTGTGTGTGTGTGTGTGTGTGTGTGTAGAATACAGAGCGGGGGATAGACTACTTTGCGGCAATGGACTAGCATGCTGCTTAGTGGTCTATCCCCCGCTCAAAGGGTACTTTTGAATGACCTTGACCCACTTTAAACGAAGGATAACCGGTTAACTGGTATAAAAGAGGGGGGTCTGTACATTCCGACTTCATTCTGCTTTGAACCTTCCAGTGGAACGCTAGAAAAATGAGTGGATCACTGATCATTGGTAAGGAGTGGGAGTATGTAACCATAAACTATTTAAACTGTAGAGGGATGTTGAAGAAGGTGTATGATAATGTTAAAAGAATGGTTGTTGAAGAAGGTAGGGTAGTGATTGTAGCGTGGAAAAAGAAGCAGTATACGGGACAACAAGTGAGATCAAGTGACTTTGGGGGGAATAGTGTGTTTCAAATTGCACGAGCGAACTTGGTTAATTTGGACATTGTGTTTTGGGACTTGGAAAGGTTCATTGAAAATAGTGGCAAACATGGGGAACTCTTAATTGGCAGGGAGGACAGAGTATATGAGTAAGTGTAAAAAGACTGGGGGCTTATGTGTGTGTGTGTAAAGACTAGGACTTGTGTGGAATACAGAGCGGGGGATAGATCACTTTGCGGCAATGGACTAGCATGCTGCTTAGTGGTCTATCCCCCGCTCAAAGGGTATTATTGGATGGCCTTGACCTATATAAAGGTAGAGGGGGAATGGGTAATAGGAGGGGGAAATTCGTATATATGTAGGACTGATGAATAAAGCATTTAGTCAAGCATTTGTCTAGACACTATCAACAACAACAATGGAGAGCTTCAGTGTTGAGTTCATCCTCTTGGAAGAAGACATCAACGAAGTGGTGGAACTTATAGAGGATAAAACCAGCCAGGGCACATTGGAACTTGTGAATTGCGAACCGTTGGACAATGCCGCAATCGATAAGATTGCATATTTCATGATGCATTTGTATAACGAACAAACAACCAATATGGAGTTTGTGCAGTACCTTTATCAAAACCAAGTAAATGTGCGAGTGACAATTACTTGGTGGCAGTAATAATAAAGTGTAACATATGGATGTGGACTTGGATGTGGACTTGGACTTGAGTGTGGTCTGCGGAATAGAGCGGGGGATAGATCACTTTGCGGCAATGGACTAGCATGCTGCTTAGTGGTCTATCCCCCGCTCAAAGGGTATCTTTACGTGACCTTGACCCACATAAAATGTATAGTTGGTGGGGGTATAAAAAGGGCAAACCAATTGGATAGATACACCACTTTCATACCATGGCTCCACTTGACAACACCGTGTTCCATCGCAACAGAATTGTCTCTATTCTGGAGGTTATACCTCTAGAAATTATAGAAGTAGAGGACCAACTACCTGCGGTTGATCAAGAAGAGGAGGAGGAAGAGATAATGGATATTGAAACGGACTCTGACGAAGCTGGTTCAACGGACAATGAGGTGGACTTGCATGCCTACGAAACATTAGAGTCGTCATCTGAGTCGGAAATGGAATTCCAATTGGAAATCGAAGAAGAAGAAGAACAAGAACAAGACACTCCCCATCGTCCAATGGATAGGATGTTAGTTGCCAGAAGAATTATGTATTGTCATCGCTACCTATTCCGTGATGAGGATGATTCCGACTCTGATGGTGATGTTTCACCCTTGTAAAAAGTTTAAACAAAAAGTTAAAAAAGAATGTGAGCGGGGGATAGAGCACTTTGTAGTAAATAATGCTGCTTAGTGCTCTATCCCCCGCTCAAAATAATAATTCCAAATGACCTTGACCTACATAAACTTGCTCAAACAGACATCTTTGAAAAAACTTGTACAAATTATTGAATCTAGACCAAATATCATCAATCTATCAAGCCTACTGATAAATGTATTACAAACGGTTGTGTAAAGGCTAAATTTAGCACATAAGTGATAACCTGTTTCCATATGACGTCACTTTCCCCACCTATCTGCCTCGGATATAAAGGGTCCCGGTGGAGTGCGCTGCTCATTATTGCGTGGACATTCACAGAGTGTGCATTCAAAGCCAAACTGTTTGAAATGGCTCTTTGCGACATTTGTGGGGAAATCTTTCAAGACGAAGATCTTTTCATCATACACAGAGAATTACATGAAGACGAAGATAGAAAAGAAGATATTACCATGGATGAAATAGACTTAGACTCAATTGACCGGTTTTTGGGAGAGCATCAGAAGCAGATGGACTACTACGACAGCTATCTACAGCAAATGCAAAGAAGAAGACCTAGTGTGATCCAATTTGCTGGTGCTGGACCATCTACTGCTACAAGACCTACTGAAGAAGAGGACACCGAAGAAGAGGACACCGAAGAAGAGGATATGGAAGAAGAAGAACTGGAAGATGTAAGACAACTGCGCACCACAGCCTTGCCAGGACGAGTTGTAACACATTTCAAAATTAATAACGTTCAATTGGAATTGGAAACATTCATAACCCAGGCTAAGGAACTTGTTGGTCAAACGTTGAGGGAAGAATTACAAAGGCTAAATTTTATTAAATTTGGAATGGTGTTAGAGGCTATGTTTAACAATACTGATGGTGAAACAGCATTGAGAGCATTCATTACCAAAAACCGAACCCTTACCTTCACCTCCGACATTGATGATATTATTGAAGAATGCTTGGAGGAACTTATAACCAAACTCCAAGAACATGAAGGAAGAGGATCTGGATGGACTTTGTCATCAATCGAAGGTATGGATGTTAGGGTTCATAAACATGGATATGGTTTAAGAGGTAGTAGTTTTATCCCTCTACCAAAGAAAATCCAAAACACTAACTCGTGTAGAAATGTTCAAAATGAGGGTAATGAATGTTTCAAGTATGCAATGTTAACCAAGTATGTTAAAGATCATCCTGAAAGAGTTGGTAGAGAATATTACGAAAATGAACACCGCTACAACTTTCAAGGTCTTACTTACCCAGTTACTTTAAAAGATATTGACAAATTTGAAAAGAAAAATCCTGGCGTTTCAGTCAATGTTTTTGGTCTGGATGATTCAAACAACGTTTATCCTTTGCGGGTAGTAAAGGTTGAGCAAAGAAACCACACGGACTTGCTATTGATAACTAAGGGTGAAATTTCCCATTATGTATGGATAAAGGACTTTGAAGCCTTAGTTGTAAAACAATTGACCAAAAGAGTAAATAGGATTACAGTTTGCAAGAGATGTTTCTGCTTTTCTTGGAAAGATTCAAGACGTGGAGGATTGGACTGGTTATTGGAACATAAAAGACTTTGCAACGAGAACTATGAAGTGAAGATTAGTCTGCCACCACCATCTCGAGCGTGTATCCAATTTAACAAGACAGTTCACCAATACCGAATTCCAATAGTGGTCTATGCAGATTTTGAATCAACGTTAGTACCACAGGAACTGCCGGACGGCGAAGTGACTAGAAGAACAAAATATCAGTTGCATCAGCCCAACAGTTTTTGTTTACTAGTTAAATCAACCTTGTCTAAAAACCAATTGCAAGACTATGGTTTAACATCCACTCCAATACTCTACCGTGGTGAAGAAGCCGCTAAGTATTTTGTAGACCAACTGTACGATATTGCTGGAAAGGTTCAACGCTTGTTCGGTAATATTGTACCTATGGAACCTTTAAACCAAAATCAACAAGAAGAATACAACTTAGCGACAAGATGCTATTTATGCAAGAAGATGTTCAGTGAAGAAAATCCAAAAGTAAGAGATCACGATCACCTGACAGGGTTATACAGAGGAGCTGCTTGTAATTCATGCAATATAAATTACAAACTGCCAAACTTTATTCCTGTCGTTTTACACAATCTTAGCGGCTACGACTCCCACTTTATTATCCCGGAGTTAGGAAGAGATGACGGTAAAATTGATGTTCTTGCTACAACATTGGAAAAGTACATCAGCTTTTCAAAAACAGTAGGTAAAATTAAACTTCGCTTCGTAGACTCTTACAGATTTATGGCATCTAGTTTAGCCAAATTGTCAGAGAACCTAAGAAGAGAAGACCTAAAAGAAACCAGAAAAATTGTACCTGAAGATAAATTAGACCTAGTATTACGGAAAGGAGTGTTCCCCTACGATTACATAACTTCTACAGAAAAATTTGAAGAAACCAGTCTACCGCCGATTGAAGCCTTCAACAGCAAATTAAACGAAAGTGAAATCTCCGTTGAAGACTACAATCATGCATGTAATGTTTGGAACCAACTAAACATTCAAACCTTAGGGGAATATTCTGACTTTTATATAAAATTGGACGTAACTCTGCTGTGCGATGTGATGGAAGAATTCAGAAACACCTGCTTCTCCGCCTATGGACTGGACCCTCTACACTCGTACACATCTCCAGGATTAGCATGGCAAGCTATGCTAAAGTCAACCAACTGTCGACTGGAACTTCTAACGGATATTGATATGGTGCTCATGATGGAATCTGGTGTACGGGGCGGTTTGACACAAGCTGTAACACGTCATGTCAAAGCCAACAACAAGTACATCCCCGGCTTCGACGAGCAACAACCATCGGTCTACCTTGGCTATTTTGATGCAAACAACCTTTATGGTTGGGCAATGTCAAATCCGCTTCCCTACGCTGACTTCAAGTGGATCGACCCGGCCACCATCGGAGACATCTCACAGATTCCAAAGGATGGTCCAAAAGGCTATATTTTGGACTGTGATTTTGAATACCCGGAGCACCTTCATGACCATCACTACGACTTGCCTCTCCTAGCCAAGACTGAAGTTTCACCGACAGGAAGATGGCCAAAATTGATGATGACCTTGGAGAATAAGGATCGCTATGTGGCTCACTACTGGGTAGTTCAACAGGCTCTTGAATTGGGTCTACGTATAGTGAGAATTCATAGAGCAATTGAATTCACCCAGTCTTGTTGGTTGAAACCATATATTGATTCCAACACTGCAAGAAGAGCTGCAGCGACAACAGCATTTGAAAAGGACTTCTATAAATTAATGAACAATGCCATCTTTGGGAAGACCTTGGAGAACAAAAGAAAACACAAAAATGTAAAATTAGTGAGTGATCCTAGGAAATTGGAAAAATTAGTGCAAAAACCAAATTTCGGAACATCCATGATTATAAACGAAAATCTAGTCGCTGTCAGTATGAAGAAAACAACAATAGTCATGGACCGTCCGTTATACATAGGTATGTCGATTTTGGATATAAGTAAAACCCTGATGTATGATTTCCATTATAACAAAATGGTTAAACATTACGGAAGGGAAAACATTGGAGTCGCATACATGGATACGGACGCGTTTATCTACTGGATAAAGACTTTGGACATGTATGAAGACCTAAGGACTTTTCCATACAAAGAAGATTTCGATTTTTCTGACTATCCGAAAAACCATCCAAATTTTAATAAAAAATATAAAAAAGTAATTGGAAAATTCAAAGATGAAGCAAATGGAATGCTTTTAGAAGAAATAGTGGCGCTGATGGCGAAATTGTATTCATTTAAGATGTACCACGAGAACAACACACCGACAGTGAAGAAAGCAAAAGGGGTGAAGACATCTTATTTGAAAAAACACGTGACATTTGACCACTACAAGACTTGTTTGTTTGAAGATACTACGATATCAGCAACATTCAACAATATCCGAAGCTTTAAGCATCAAGTCTACAGTGTCACCGAAATTAAAAAAGCGTTGTCAGCTCGGGATGATAAAAGATACATTATGCCCGACAAAATCCACACTCTTCCTTTTGGCCACTACTCTCTAAACCCTATCAACTAGTAACCTATTCTTCGTCCTTCTACAACTACGACCTTATTCCTTTCTCCTTCCGTAAAAAAAAAATGGGGAACACGGCAAGTCCAACGCCGTGTTCCCCATTTTTTTACACAAGTTTGGATGACCTTGACCCATATAAATGATGTGAATATTTAAAACAACATTCATTGTGATTATACATGTGATACAACAAACATTGAAACCTGCAATATGAAGGACTTGAAGCAACAAATTGTCAACGAACTTCATAAACCTGCAAGAAGAAAGTTTCCACGAAGAAATACGGTGATAAAAGGAATTAATGATTTATATCAAGCGGATTTAATCGAAATGATTCCTTATAGCAAACAAAATAAAGGATATAAATACATATTGACTGTTATTAACTGTTTTTCAAAAATGGCAGATGCTTTACCACTAAAAGATAAAAGTGGCAAAAGTGTTACAAAAGCAATGGAAACAGCTATACAAAGAGACAAACATACTATTAAACATTTACAAACAGATGATGGAAAAGAATATTTTAATAAGGAATTTGCAAATTTAATGAAAAAACACAATATAAACCATTATTCAACCAATTCAGAAGTAAAAGCCTCAATAATCGAAAGATTCAACAGAACTTTAAAAAGTGCAATGTATAAAATGTTTTCCAACAGAGGATCGCACATATGGATTGATATGTTACCAAAACTTATAAACGATTACAATAACAAATTTCATAGGACTATCGGGATGAAACCAAACCAAGTAACTAGTAAAAATGAAAACCTTGTATTAAAACGTATAAAAACGAATACTAAACCAAAAGTTGAAAAACTAAAGCCTAAAAAATTTAATGTGGGTGATAAAGTGCGAATAAGTAAATATAAAGGTGTATTCAGTAAAAGATACCTGCCAAATTGGACCAATGAGGTTTTTACTGTATTCAAAGTACAACCTACAGTACCTGAGACATATATTTTAAAAGATAATAAAGGACAATTGCTTGAAGGAGGGTTTTATGGACATGAAATGTTAAAATCAACAGTAGGCGATGTATATTTAGTTGAAAAGGTGTTGCAACGGAAAAAAGATAAGGTCAAAGTACGATGGTTAGGATTTAATAAGACGGAAGATTCTTGGATACCTAAAAAGGATTTGATATAACGATAGAGAATCATTTTAGGTTGAACCATTACAAAGGATGGAGATAGTACCACAAAAAGAGAGTTTTACTATTAATAATATAGATGAACTCACAGTGGATAATTCAGAATTCAATAGTGGGAAGCATGGCAATTTGTTACCAAACACCGTTCGTTGTCTGGTTACCGGACCTTCCAACTGTGGAAAAACTAATGTAGTATTCAATTTGATTACAAACCCTAAAGGATTACGATTTAACAATCTATATGTATTTTCAAAATCACTACAACAACCAAAGTATCAATTATTGGAAAAAATACTGACTAATGTGCCTGAAGTTAAATATTTAAAGTTTAATGCAAGCGAGAGTGTCATGCAGCCACAAGAAGCTAAACCATTCTCCGTGTTTATATTCGACGATGTATCTTGTGAAAACCAAAACACAATAAGGAATTACTTCGCTATGGGTCGACATAACAACATAGATAGCATTTATATTGGCCAAACTTACAGCAAAATACCTAAACAACTCATTAGAGACAATGCAAACATGTTAATTGTATTTAAACAGGACGAAACCAACCTAAAACATATATATTTTGATCATGTAAATGCGGATATGACATTTGAACGATTTAAAGAGTTGTGTGGAAAGGCTTGGGCTGAAAAGTATGGGTTCCTAACAATTATGAAGGAACAACCGCTAAACAATGGTCGATACAGGATAGGATTTGATAAATTTATATTAATACATTAAACGTGGTATAACACATTCATTGTTGTACAACACGTCTTGCTACAAACATGGTTAACCAAGAAAAATTAGTAAAAGAAATAAAATCACTTAGTGATTCTATTCGGGCTAAAAACAGAGCATTGAAACTAGGTATTAGCGAGAGGGAGAAATTCCTTGAATCTACTTTTAAACCTATTACTGAACCCTTGAAACAATTAAACAAAAAATTTGCTAAACCTGTATTGGAAGGAGATGCGATTGCACCTATTACAAAGTTTGAAAGAGAAAATGTAAAATCAGAAGATTTTAGCGATGAAGACCCGGAATCCTCTACATATAGTGGTTTTACCGGTGGAGAACCCGAAAGAGAGCTAGAATCACCAGACTATAGTGGAATAAGAGAATTATATGAAGTAAAAGCCAAAAGAGGACATGAAGTTGTATCAACTGCTAGTGAAGAGGAAAAAGAAGAAGCAAGGGAAGGTCCGTCAAACATAAGCTTGTTGGGTGAAAACATTCATAACAAAGGACCTTTAGGAAGGAAATACATGATAAAAATGTTAGCTGGAACAAACCCTAATAAAAACTACCATAGTTATGGAGTAAGATTAACAGAAGAGGGTTTAATGGTTGGTAATAGCCCGGTAAACATTGATGAACATGATAATATTATTGTTGGTGATCAAAGATATAAGGGCACAAGAGGATTATTTGAATTATTATTTGAAAATAAGCCTTTAGAATTGTTAGTTAAAGAAAAAGACATGGAAGCATATAAAAAGATTTTGGAACAAACTAATGCATACAGGAGGAAGTATTCAGCTGACCAACCTGTTTTTAGATCAAAGTCTTTAAAATATAGAGAATTTGTATCCAAGTTAATACCAACAACGAGAAGACAACCAATGCCAATAATACCAAGAAAACCTGTAAAACGAAGGTTTGTGTCATCCACTTTGGATATAAGTGCTACAGAACCAAGAAAAAGAAACAAGTCTGTTACAGGTACAGGTTTAATGAAGAAACTGTATAACACAAATGTGATTTATTACAATAATATCAATAAATTGGTTGATAGAATGAAACTAATACATGAAGCTAAAGAAGCGGGTCATACTGGATTGGAAAACGAATGGGTGGCTTTAGTGGATGAACTCCGAAACCGTGGGGTAATCTCATAAAAATGCGTTACTCCCTAGAATACTATTCAGTTGCACTATGAGTGTCGACAAGTTCGGACGTTACTCCTCGGATGGGTTATATTATGCCAATAGTTTAAAAAGAAGTGCTGGTTTACCACAAACACCTGATGGAGATTATGATATGAGTAATAAAAGGTTAAAAAACATAAAAGATCCTACGGATGAAAACGATGCAATAAATCTAAAAATATTAAAGGAAAAGATATCGCCAACATTAAAACTACAAAATAACACATATGACGCAGAAGATCATAGAATTATCAACGTTGGTAAACCAAATCAAAACGGTGATGCGATAAACAAAGGTTATTTGTCATCTGAATTAAAAAATACGTTAAAATTCAATGGGAAAACGTATAGTGCCAACAATAAACGTATATCCAACGTAGATGACCCTAAAGATGCAAAAGACAGCGTAAATAGACGCTATTTACATTCTTTGATACCTGAAAAGACAAAAGATGGATTTTCTTTTTATAAATTCGTTATTAACGATATAGGTTATCCAAAAAATGAAAATGATGCTGTAAATCTCAAATATATAAAAGATCATTGTGTCATACGTGATGTGGGAGTTATCGATTGTCTTGGCAATTGTTTGGCGAATGTAAAAGATGGTTCAGCACCATCTGATGGTGCAACAGTGGGTCAAATGAAAGAGACTTTAAAACAAGAAACAACTGGATTTGCAAAACGAGATGAAGTATTATTAAAGCAAGGGGATGACTTTATTCAAGGTAATGAAAAATTTCGTTTATTGACATACAAAAACGCTTATTGGGATTGCAGGCATGGAAGGTTATCAAATGTGTCATGGGGTCATGCTGATAGAGACGCGGCTGCCTTAGGACAAACAGTACATCTAGATCCAAATAATTACTATGCGTTTTTTATATGTAGTAATAAAAAATTAAAAAACATGGCGCAAGGAAGAGAAGCAAATGATGCTGCAACTGTAGGACAGACTATCACATTATCACAAATGGATAGCAAAGTGTATACTTGTAATAATAAACGTATAACAGACCTTAAAGACCCTGAACATGTGGATAATGCTGTCACTGTTAATTTTCTTGTAAAAGTTTTAGGAAATGCATTATTTGATGTATACAATCATATTGGTATTGGTTCAGGTCGTACTCCTTTGTTGGAATCTGAGAGAGGTACTTGGATTAAACGGGAAATTGTTCAAAACTATTTTATCAACCCTCGTACAAAAAAGTTTAGATCATCGGATTGGGGTGATTTTGATATTTAATAAAAGAACACAATAAACGACTTCATTTATGTCCAACTTGTCATAGAGGTAACACATAAGTTGTACATTGCGATTATAAAAGGACAATAATGACGTTCCAGTACATCAGTCCATATAGAGACACTGTAAGGAGAGGAGGTGGGATCACGTCCACAGCGGTTTCTCTGTTAAGTAAAGCTTTAAAACGAATTCCAGTAGGATCCATAGTAAATAGAGCAATAGACGCATTACCATACGAATTTCATATACCGGGAGGTTATCAGTATTGCGGACCAGGAACTAAATTGAAAAAACGACTGGAAAGAGGCGATCCTGGCATAAACAAGTTAGATCAGGCTTGTAAAGAACACGATATCGCATATTCCACGTTTGCCGATTCAAAAAATAGATCAATAGCTGACAAAAAGCTTGCGGACATAGCTTGGCAACGAGTAAAATCAAGTGACGCTAGCATAGCAGAAAAAGCAGCAGCTTTAGCAGTAACAGCAGGTATGAAGGCTAAAACAGCAGTAGGAGGTGGAAGAAGGAGGAGAAGGAGAGTAAAAAGGAGGTCAACCACAAGAAAACATGGAGGAAATATAAAAAGAAGACGACGATCTACAAGAAAAGGCAGGAAGAAGCCCACCGTGTGGTCAATGGTAAAAAACGGGGCAGGTCTTTACCTAAGACCTTATCGTGCATATTAAATGAAAAAAATCAATTGGTCATACCACATAAAGCATTAACCAATATTGAATTATTTAAATATATTTCCTGTTTAAAAATACCATTTTTCCGCGGTGTGTTTATGAAAGACAGTTTACCAAAGAAAATGTGGCAAAATGAGACTGGAATTGTAAATTTGGATAATACTGAAGGGCCTGGCACCCATTGGGTTTGTTATAAGAAACTAAATAACAATGTATATTATTTTGATAGTTTCGGTAATTTGCCACCACCAAAAGAACTTCAAAATTACTTTAAATCTGCTAAAAACATATATTATAACTATAAAAGAGAACAACCTGATAATACTTCAATATGCGGCCATTTATGTTTGGAATTTCTAGCTAAAAGTATCAGTCACTATTGAGATGTCTTCCTATACGGTATCATTAACAGGAAAATCGTCCACTTTACGAAGTATCCTTTTTCCAGCGTTACGCTTGCAAAAAGGAAGGTTTTGGGAGGCGGCACTATTGGATTTTACAACTTACAACTCTATCCCCAATGTTACGGAAGGTAAAAATAACGTATTGCATTATTATAAGGGAAAGGATGCCAGTGGAAAATTTACAGACTTACAAGAGTGCAGGTTACCCACAGGTTCTTATGAAATTGATCATATAAATGAATTTTTGCAAACTAAAATGGGAAAAGACAATATAACATTAAAAGGTAATAACAATACGATGAAAGCTGAAATTACTTCCAAATATTATATAGATTTCACTCAACCAAACTCAATTGGTGATTTATTAGGATTTTCCAACGATGAGCCTGTTTTAGAACCAGATGTAACACATTCCGGTAAGAAAACAGTAACAATATTAAAAGTCAATAGTATAGACATAACTTGTAACATTATACAAGGTGCTTACAGGGATGGGGCTAACACCCACATCATACATACTTTTTACCCAAGTGTACCACCTGGATTTAAAATTGTTGAAAAGCCACAAAACCTGGTATATCTACCGTTGAACACCACTTTCATTTCAGACATCGTGTTGAGCGTATTGGATCAAGACGGTAACTTGGTAGACTTCAGAGAAGAGCCTATTACGATTAGATTACATTTAAAATCGACACTTTAATACAAAACCATGGGTTTAACATTTAAAAGCGAACAACCTACGGGAAACCGCATTAGTAGCTCTTCAGCTGTGGAGGAGTTAACACGCGAGAACATTCGTTTCTTAGAGAGAATTGGATTAAAATTAACCGAGTATGGATATACTGGATATAGCGCAGGGTCCAACATTCGACGAAACCCTATGGGAAAAAGAATATCACACCCACAACCCTTACACTTCATCGAAATTAAACAATAACGATGAAATTCGTATTCCCATACAAAATCAAGACATTTACACACTACCATGTGAAAGTTACTTATATATTGAAGGACAAGTTACTAAAAAGGACGGTACTACTGTTGGTACAACAGTTCCATTTATAAATAATCCTATGGCTTTCCTATTTGATGAAATTAGATATGAAATATCAGGTGTAACAGTTGATTCCACTAAAAAAGTAGGTATTACGACAACTTTAAAAGGATTAACATCTATAACACCCAATGAAACCAATTTACTTAAACCTGCCGGATGGGTATTACCTACAATTGACACGATCACTCCAAATCCAAATGGATATTTTGATTTTCATATTCCATTACGTTTGCTGCTTGGTTTTGCTGAAGATTATAGGAAAATAATATTAAACGTTAAACAAGAATTAGTTTTGTTGAGATCTTCTAACGATAAAGACATTATTAAAGCTGCAGATGCTACTACAGATGCGACTTTAGAATGGAAATTAAAATTAGACAAAATTGTATGGAGAGTTCCACATGTTAAATTGGCTGACGAGCATAGAATGCTACTTTTAAGAAAATTAAAAGCCGATCGTGATATTGTTATTCCATTTAGAAGTTGGGAATTTCATGAGCATCCCAGTTTACCTACTACGGATCGACACACTTGGACTGTTAAAACATCGAATTATGTAGAACGAGCCAGGTATATTATATTTGGTTTACAAACAGGTAGAAGAGACGACATTACTAAACATGCAGGACAATTTGATCATTGTGACTTGAAAAATATTAAAGTTTATTTAAATTCACAATTCTTTCCATACGACAATTTAAATGTGTCATTCACTAAGAAGAAATACAGTATATTGTACGATATGTACGCGAGATTCCAAAGTTCATATTACGGTAAAACAAATACACCTTTATTACCACCTGACAAATATTTCGATGCCTACCCAATAGTTGTAATCGATTGTTCTAAACAAAATGAATCAGTAAAGTCTTCAAGTGTGGATATAAAAATAGAAATGGAATTCAACGATGCTATACCGGCTAATACAACTGCATACTGTTTAATTCTACATGATAAAATCGTAACATACACACCTTTAACTGGAATTGTTAAAAATGTATTGTAAGAACCGGTTTTGTTTCATTCCGCGAGTATAAAAGCAGAGCGTACAGACCGCTCCTCATCAGTTTGTTGCCTACTGTTGTATGGGTAGCATCGTATTCAATATGGCTTCTCCTAGTGGTACACCTGAAAATGTGGTAGATATTGAGAAGGAGATATCTGAGTTTTTAGATCCTCAAGGTCACCAGGAAGGAGGTGAACAAGACGTTTGCGGACAACTTCACGCCAGTAATAATGTTGAAGAAAAAGGTAAAAGAAGAAAGACTATACAAAAGAGAAAAAGGGATATTGAAGATAATATTTCTCCAAACATATTGAGTGAGGTATTTTTGCGAATATTTTACCCAATCTCTTCCAGTTTGGATAAAAGTGTTTTAATCGGTGTTATGAAATCTACAGATTATTCCCCTACTGTAATTTTAACTCATGGACCCAAAATGATTTTGTTTACGGACAGTGCTTGGGAATCGTTTATGAAACATTTGCATCTACTAGAATGCTATTTAAGTAGTAACATGTTTGGAAGAAAGACAAGAGTAGGACTTTTGGATTCAAATGTGGAAATTGATATCATTAAACAACGTGGTGATCATCAGCTACGGTTTAGAGACACAACAAGACATGATAACAAAATTCAACTTAATCGAGAGGAGTTTTTCATTTTAACTTGTGCTACTGAACCTATAACAAGATACTTGAGACAACTGGTGTTTTCAAGTTCGATTATTAAAGATTATCTGGAAGACACATTGGACAAACAACCGGACGCACCTATATTATACGGACCTGTGGATACTTCTATATTTAATAGAGTTCCTCATGAAGTACAAATGTGGAGACAATTGGAAAAGTACGCTCAACTACATAAGAAATCAGTAAAACAGGAAGAAGAGGAAGATGGAGGAGAAGAATCAAGTGTTAGTGATGAAAATGAAAATAAGGAAAATATAAAGATGGAAACTTAAATGACAATGGTTAGTTTTTAAAACAATAACCAACATTTTGTGGGGTTAGGCCTATTGGGGACGGTGCCCACGTTAAATATACACCAACGCGCCAACAACTGTACGGCCTGGTATAAAAGTAGTACCTACCGTGGTGTGGAAATCAGTTGACCTCCTGACTTCGTAATGAGCAGACGTGTGACCTTCAAAATGGACAAGGGAGAAGAACAACAAGTAAAGTCCAAGCCTGGTATTATTGAGTTTCAAGCGTTTCGTGGTAATGATGATAGATTCATTATAAAAGAACTTGTGTTTTTGGACATGAATACAAGTGTTCCTTATTCGTTTTTATTTAAACCACCATGTTCTTATTCGTCTTTAACTAGTAAAGCCGCTACTACCAACAGATGGATTTCAAAACACTTCCATCATATCGATTGGTATGATGGTTTTACAAGTTACACGGACTTGTATCACATTATGCATCACTTTTCAGACAAGTTTACCAATATTTACACAAAGGGGCTGGAAAAGAAAAGATGGATCGAAGGATTTACTCATGTTCCGGTTAATGATGTGGAATTGGATAAGAATTATCAATACATGCTGGAAACCATATGTATTTGTACAAAAAGCCCAGAACATGATAAAGATAGACATTGCGCTTTAAAAAATGCCTATAAACTCGCCTCTTACCTTCAAAGTGGGGAATTGGGGAGTGGTGGGGGTAACGGAGAGTATATAAGTGGGGAGCAGACAGGGACCTGGCATGAGTATTACTCGAGATTCCGAGACGACAACATCTCCGAGCAAGAAGACGATCTGTAACCTGACCATGGCATCTCACCAGTTCCTTCAGACTTTGGTCGAGCAGTTCAATGCTCACTCCAAGTCAACAATATTACCTGTAAAGAAGTGCTCGGAACTAAAAGACGAGAAGCACTACATAATCCATGCTATGAAGAAGATGGAGACTACAGTTGGGGAGGCCATCTGCTGCAGTCTCAGCGAGGCACCGTTTACTCCGGGGGATGAACCAAAGTTCCAGGTGTACCTGCCCAAGAGATTCGTCCATCTTCTACAAAACGAGGATCTTCGCTCTATTCAACCCGGGTGTCTATACCTGGTGTCCCACGGCTGCACGGGTAGCAATTCTACAGAGTTGACCATCCACATCGCTGACAAGCAGCAGTGTTAGATTTAAGTTTTAATGTTGTACATATGTTGTTGTTGTAATGTTTTATAAATAAACGAATCATAAAAGACAAAAAAAAAAATAAAAAAAAACAAAAAATGCAACATATCAATATGTGACAGACTTCACGTATTGATATGTTGCATTTTTTTTAAACTTCGCGGGTGACCTTGACCTTTGACCTTTGCATTTCACAACTACCCCCACTACCGTAATTACCCCCACTACCGCACTAGGATTCAAACCTGCTTGGATGCAAAGAACGGTCAGTCTGTTGCCAACTAGCAAACGATGAGCACCTTGTACGAGCTTTGCTTACAACGAGTTATAACTGACGCATCTTTATTCCAGACGGCTTTACGAGATAATATCCCTATAACAGTAAAGCAGGATATCGAGGAGTACAAGAAAGATAATAGAGGGTATTCGGGATACTCCTGGTATAGGTTCCAAGACGGGGAAAAGTTTTGTAGGCCTTGTGGCAATGCTGCCGTCAGAGACCTTCGACGGTTCGTACAGGAAGGTGGTAGAAAACAGTTTGGATTTCTAGCACCAATGTTTAGATTTGAAAACTACAAGGACACCTGTGCTATTTGTTCCATCCCTTTGTATCAATGGAAAAAGTTTAGAAGTGTTTAATTGCATCTTCCATACCCCCACCACCATCACCCCCACCACTTTTCCATGTACCTCCAAACGCTGTGCCTCGGCTTCATTTCTACTCCAGCAGCCAACCTAGCAACATCAGGATGTCCCTCAACGTTAGTTGCGCAAGTTACGAGGAGGTGAGCATCAAGACTCAGCAGGAGCTAAACGACTTATACAAGGAGTTGCAGCTGATGGTGGCACGAGGCTACCGTATAAATGTGCAAGTTTACGCTTGCAATATACGGAACACCCGGCAGTCAAAGGAAGAGCCTGGACACTCCTCGACGGCTTCCTCACCAGCGTCCATGAAGACCGAGCCAGACAACTTGGACTACTTCAGCTGACTAGCAGTTGTATTTCTTGTCCTAACCATTGTAGAATATGTATATTTTTTCATTATATTAAAGAAGTAAAAGAGCAGAAACACCTATCTTGTTACTGACATATAAGCTCAGTAACAAGATAGGTTTTTTTAAAACACAATTTGGATGACCTTGAAACTTCCCCCTCCACTGCTTTGTTACCCCCACCACTTGACTATTGGTGTACATGGCACATCGCGATTGGAAACCTCATTCCATCTTCAACAGCCACACCGACAACATCAACAATGGCAAACCTACCAACAGATGAAAGGTGTCCTCACGCATGTTGTGACTTCGTCCACGAGTTGGAGAAGAGGATGCAGGAGAGGGCGATAAGAAGAAAACAGATCCACTCAGAAAATATCATGATAGTCAACGGCTATCTTTTATTGTTCGGCCTTATTATGGTTGTACTTTTCATACTGTACGGCATAGTCACATGTGTCGGCAAGGTTGCAGAAGAAAACGCTCGCCACCATCAATTAGAAAGTTTCAATGTTACTTTGTAAGTTTTCCTTTTTTTTAAAACTCCGTTTGGATGACCTTGAAAATTCCCCCACTACTCCACCACACCCCCCACCACTTCACCATGTTCCTGCATGAGCATCACATCAACCGTCATTCCTTGTCCGACAAGCAACCATGGCAGACAACAACACCATCAGCCAAGCTGACTCCACTACTGATGTCGGTACAAGTACGGGTTGGACACTGTCGGTCGATAGTGTACACTATTTGGAGTCAATTTGCGAACGTATGAAGGAAATACTGCGGGACAACCCTGGGATCATAATACAAATGAATTTAAATTATGATTGGTCCCAAGTTAGAATGCAAGGGGACGACAACAACGGTCAACAATCTCCACAATATTCGCCCATGTCCCCGATCTATCCTTACGGCGAGTCTGACGTCGATGAAGATGAGGCTGATGAAGATGCAGGGGACAACGAGGCTGAAGAGGAGTAAGCTTCATTCCTTTTTTTTTAAAACCTAAATTGGATGACCTTGAGAATTCCCCCTCCACTATTTCCTTTTTTTAAAACCCAAATTAAATGACCTTGAAAATACCCCCTCCACGTACTTTTGGTTTACCCCCTCTACTTTTCAATACTGTCACCACAGTCTGTAGCTCACATCATTCCTTGCTTAGCTATCATGGCGGACAGCACTCTTTCTCGAGTTGACTCCACTACGGATGAAGAATGGCCATTTTCCTGGAATGTTCATCTGCAAGACTCGGCAGAAGTGGATATGTTGCATGAGAAATTGGTGTATGTATTAAACGAAAACCCCAACATTGAATGTAGAATGACTATGGATTTCGATGCGACAGGGGTCCACACTCAACCTTCCACTTCCAGCCAGCCTGAACCTCAGCTACAGCCAAAGAACTTTACACATCTTTACACTCCAATACGGCCGGAGGATGTGGTTATCAGCGAGGCAGACTCTACTACAAGTTATATTGAACCAACGAATTGGAAGCTTGTTGTTGACACCTTACACAAGGTCGACTTAGTATGTGACAAATTAAAGGAATTGATGATGCAAGATCCTGGTCTTCGTTTTAAAATTGATTTGTTTTTCATCTGGGGAGCACCTGCACGGGGCTCTTCGTCTGACAGCTCCCTAAGTACAACGGATGAGGAGGAGGAGGAGGACGACTAGTTATCTTTTTTAAAACTCCGTTTGGATGGCCTTGACCTTTCCCCCTCCACTGAGTTTATTTAACGTGCACTCTCAACGACTGCAACATCATTTCATCGCGCACCTTCACCACAGCAACATGGAGAGTCAACTCAACTACTGTTGCGAACGGAAATGTTTTTCATGGCCGAATGACATTGATGTTGCGGATGGCCTGGCGTGTAGAAAATGTGAAGCTTTTGGTCAATGCATGTGTAAGTGCAAGTCTTGGAAGAAGCCGAAACCGGAGTTGAAGACATTCCATGTGTACCAGATGAGAGGGCATAAGTACACTTGTTGCCCTGAACGTTGCATTGAATTCACATTAAAACAGCTAACTGGCTGCAAATTGTGCAACAATCATTTTGCAGGTTTTTGCAAACATTATTTAGGAGCCTGTCAGTACAGATCAACTTGGCATACAGAAGCACTCACTATCAATGAAATCGCTATAAATACACAAGAGTAGTCTTTCTACTCTTTTCTTTTTTTAAAACTCCATTTGGATGACCTTGACCTTTCCCCCTCCACTCACCTTAGTTTATATAAGCTCCATTCCTGCTGGCCACGGCATCACTTCATCTTGCTCCCTCGCCAAAGCAACATCAAGTATGGAAACTAAGCGTGTCTCATGTTGCGAGCATAAGTGTTTAGAGATACAAGGCGTCGTCCATTGTGCAAAGAAGCTTTGGGAGGAAGAGACAGGGACAACCTATTGCTGCGAGGGCAAGTGTTTCCTACTACCAAGATGGCAAGTGGACGGGCTGGCCTGCCGGCAATGTGAATGCTTCGGATGTTGCAGGTGTAGATGCAAGAACCAACAGCTGCCACCACCGGTACTACAAACTTTCAAAATCTACAAATCCAACTACTTTTACACTTGTTGTCCGCAGCGGTGTATTAAATTTCATTTCTCCAATCTTACCAATTGTCGGAAGTGCTACGGACAACCTGATGGGTGGTGCACCTGTTTTCTGGACTCCTGCCGCTACAGATCGGATTGGTTTACAGATCCGTTGGAAATTGATGAGGTCGCCCAGGAAGCACAAGAGTAGTCTTTCTACTCTTCAACTTTTTTAAAACTCCATTTGGATGACCTTGAGATTTCCCCCTCCACTTCCCCATATACCTAGAGTACACAGAGCCTGACAGTCAGTCACTCGGTGGCTGTCGTGGGGTGCGCATCGGTGTCGGCGCTCCGTTGTTAGGTTTTCAAGGTCACAGTAATATCAAATTGTTGGTGTTGTTCTGGTTCAAGGTCACCTGAGGGATAACCGATTGCCCATTTAGGCAGAGTCATGTCAGAAACTCGAGTTTAACTTGGCACTTTTGCCGTTTCTCGTCGAAAATTCGCTCCAAGTGGTCAAGGTCACGGGGACTCTGACTGAAACTCGGAGCGTAGTGCGAGAAACGGCAAAAGTGCCAAAAAATTTTAAGTTTCGGCGTGACCTTGACCTCAGTGGCGTCGGTGACGTCATTTTAATGACGTAAGGGGTGATGACGTCATCAGCACGTCATTTCTGTGACGTCATGAGTGTGACGTCATAGAAATGACGTCATTAGTGATGACGTAATCGATGACGCAATCGATGACGTCATCGATGACGTCATCGGTGGGGTCATTGACCTCGATGACGTCATCCCTCAGGTGACCTTGAACTGGGCCAGCACCAACAATTTGACACTACTGTCTAAGTTTTAAACAATAAAGTCTTTAAAGAAACCTCTAAAGAAACACACCTCTAAAAGAAACCAGAGCATTGCACTAACATAGTGTTTTAATATAAGTTACGCAATTCTCACATTATCTGATTGGTTCACAACGATTCACGTTTTGGCTGCTTTATGAGTCTAAAGGTGGGTTTTCCTAGGCGCGGAAGCGGAGAGCGGAACTGATGCTCAGTTGTATACTCACAGTCGTATAGTGAAGTCAACATGGACGCTAAAACCAGGCCTGCTGTGTTATTACAGTTGGAAGAGGATGAGGAGGAAGAAATGGAGGAGGAGGAATCTTTGTTACTGCATCTCATCACTCCATATGACTTCTTTCTTGGCAACATTCGTATAGTTTTTCTCTGTTAAATTCCAAATCATTGGGTGGCCGTGAACCAACTCAATAAGTAGTTCATCATCGGAGGCAGTAAACTTACCAACACTCATGTTGCTTGGAAAGATACGAACGCAAAATCCACCAAAACCAAAATAAACCACTACAACAAGCACGTGCACCCACCTATTCCGCCAGCGGAGAGCGGACTACTCTGCTCTTGGAGCAGAGGAGGGCGGACGAGCGAGTTCCGCCCGGCCGACTCCGCTTATAGGAAAACAGAACCATTATTGTACGTATGAACAGAGGAGAGCCGACTCCGCTCTCCGCGTTCCGCCCTC
This sequence comes from Neoaliturus tenellus, assembly GCA_030545055.2. Taxonomy (NCBI): domain Eukaryota; kingdom Metazoa; phylum Arthropoda; class Insecta; order Hemiptera; family Cicadellidae; genus Neoaliturus; species Neoaliturus tenellus. The sequence goes on along the minus strand of CM061534.1, from coordinate 175,229,229 downwards.
CGCTTCCGCGCCTAGGAAAACCCACCTTAACCTAAAAAGAGTGTGATCATATGTGTGTGAGTGAAGACGATAATTTGGTCAAGTTAATTCTGTGTGGCTATTTTTTGGGTGGGTGGCTGTGCATAACCTTTAAATATGTTATATGAGAAGGTAACTCGTGAGATATTTGTAAATTTTGCGAACATCTCACTAGTGGCATAAAAGCCTTCATAAGACAATCGTTGCATGAACTAATATTATTTTATAATGTGATCAATAAGAGCGGCGGACGCTGCTCAGAGAATCTTGCGTAATTAGTGATCTGTATTCAGGAGTCGTATGCAAATTAACTTGATGCAAATCACTATTTTCCTAAAAACATCTCTCGCACAGTCGAAGGACATTTTAGTTTTTCCGATTTGTGTGCAACATCAGTCTTTTAAGTCTTTTCATCGACCAGAGATGTACAATATGTGTACCTGTGGAGGGTTAAGTTTATGATTACGTAGGATTATTTACATGTGTTTCGTTAAAATCCACCATTTTAAACCTAAACGTAAGCAAGTACAAAGGTCGTCTCAATTCGGGTGTTAAAACGAAGTGGTTTCCAAGTTTTAGTTATAACTTAAATACTTTAAATTTACTTGAGATCAACGAGAGGTTTTATTTACACACGTAGAACGAATTTTAACTGTAAAAGAAGACATGTTGCATTACAATATGTAATAGATTTTATTTTTGACTGCACTGGTAATATTAATCAAATAGTTGCAGTACTCTAGATATGCTTCATATTACTATCAAATTTTATTTGTTAATGTTGCGTTTAAGATGTGAAATTTTCGAAATTATGTTGACATGTTCATATAATTATTATTGATTCCTTTATAATTAAACTGTTGGCTAACAAACATTCGCAGTGAGGTCGATGTATATATAGTCATAATAGACGGAAATATCTCCAAGCAATTATGTTTGGCACCGGACGTTATTTGTTGCCCGATATATCCCCCAGATGTGGGCTTCCTACCCTGACGCGATCAATTGGCACACTAACTATTTTCCGGATGGCTCCCTTGATTTAGCAATCTGATTTTTAAAACTCATTCAAAACATCTCCTAATATTCTACTAAATTACTGTTAAAGAACAAAACTAATGGAAATTAATTTAATATGGAAAATGGAACCGCTGGTTTATTTAAAATTCCACTATGTTTAATCATGTACATTTTATTTTTTTATTTCAACTAATATATTAGTCTTTAATTATAACAAGCAGTTTTCTATATTATTTTGTATGTAATTTTATTAAATGATTAGTTATCATTACTTTATAATGACATTGTTAGTTTGGATCAATTTGCCAACATAATTGAAAAATAAAACTAATATTATTTGTTGGTAATGATAAATACAGTAGCTGTATATTTGAATGAAGAGTGGTTAAGTTTTTTTCGATTTTTCCATTGTATACAATCTTTAAAATTTGTCTAAATACATAAAAAATCTTTTTTTATTCATATACAAGATATGCACGAATCTTTAGTTGAAATAAGAATAAGAATAATAATTTTATCTTATCGTTTACATATAATCAGATCAGACAATCATCAGTTAAAATAAAAAATAATGTTGTTATAACCTCTTCTATAACAATAATGGTACGGTTTATTTCCAAAAAACTTATTAATTTATTTAAAATTTTTAAGATATATTATAACAGCAAAAAATCCTTAAGTTATAATTTTCATTGACAAAAAAAAAAAAAAAAAAAAAAAAATTATAGCACAAATTTTTGAAACAACCTATCAAACTATTGGTAATATGTCACACAAGTTGTAATTAATGTATGAGTATCATTTACTAAGTTCAAATTATTGGTTAAAAAATAACTGTACTGCTCGATTTCAAGACAAAATTGGAAATCATTCAAAAGAAAATTGAAATAATGTAACTGAAGATTTGTTAATGCATTTATTCATTTCAATACACATAATAATTTATTGAAAAGAATAGAACAACCTAGCTATGAATTATAACCTGCAGAATAACAAGCACATATCACCAAAACAACAAAAAATATTATAATCCCTATGTATGAAAATAATTCTGATGCATAACGATATTTATCTAATTTAATTTGTAATATTTTTAATAGTTTCACAAATGTATCAGATTTAATTATCACATCATTGATACAAAATATTATATGGGCCTAATATAGAGTTTTGGCTTCATAAAGTTAGTTTAGTAGAAGATTGTATTTAGAGAGTAACTGCAGATACGCTGTTCTAATACAAGCTTTAATCTACAGAATAAACAAAACAGAATGTGTTTGGATGAGCGAACGCATTCAAATGATAACAAACGCTTCCACACTCTCTCTTTGTCGGTTAGGCACTTTCGCCTATAGACCACAATTTGCAGTAATTTTTGTCATGAATTTACGATTCTCTAAATTATTCAAGTATAATTCCTGTTTCTTGTTTTTTGACATGCAAAATAACTTTCCTGTCAGTATTTAATGTTATTCTTTACAATTTTTATTGACTGCATGCATTTAGATATCTTCTGCTGCATTTGTCAGATACAATTTTTAAAAGGCGATAAATGTGTTAATGTTAAAGAATTAACTTGGTTTGCGAAACAGCCTGATGATGAAGCGTACCTCACACATATTTTTGGAAAAAATATTTAATTAGGGACACAAAAGGATGAAAAAATAATCAAAATCCAAATAAATAAGTATATTTGATCGACCTCAAATTTCGCGGTTTTTTTCTATTTACTCTTTTATTTATTTATTTTTGTTTAACTTATTGCTAACAAAACTCACTAAAACCAATCAAATTTTACATAACTCGAAGACTAATCTAATTTTACATACCTTTTAAGTATAATCAATCAGTATGTGAGTTAAGTCTAATTTACTCTTAGTTTTGTATCAATTTATGATAATGTTGAAATAAAATTACAGACAAATACAATAACCAGATAAAATTTCAATGTTCATTTAATAATTTTATCATCTATTTTAAAATATATTTTAAAAGAATGAATGTTTAAAATATACAGGGTGTCCTGGAAATCTCTATAACCCTTTTGCATATTTGTTTCTTGCATCGAGACAAGAAAAAACATTGTAAAAGTAGGGGTCTAAAATGCTTCATTAAGCAGATAGCCGCCATTTCGTTTATTACACACATAGTTTTTATTCACAAATAGCTGTATTCAGTCCATTTTTTAATGAATCTTTATTATACAAATTTACATTTTTCAGAAAAAAAAAATTAAAATTTTCACTATATATATTTAAAAAAAATGGCGTTCGTTTTAAAATTTCAAACTAAAATATCTCAAAATTGGTAAATTTTATAAAATTTTTACATAACTCTAAAAAGTTGCCAAATAAAATTATCTAGCCAATGGTGTAAATTTTGTAAGGATCTGACTACAAATAACGGATTTATTGCAATCATTCTGCTGAAATGGCTTTAATTTATATTAATCCTAATGCAAAATCAGAGGTTTCACGCCATACTCTCTCTTTGTTGAATAGACGCTTTCGCCTAAAGACCACTTTTTGTAGTAAGTTGTATCATAAATTTATGATTCACCATATTATTTATGTGAGTCTTTTTTTAAATACAACATAATATCTTATCCTGTCAGTATTTAATGTTATTCCCTATATTTTTATTGACTGGATGTTTTAGGTATCTTCTGCTAGATTTGTCGGATACAATTTTTAAAAGGCAATAAATGTGTTAAAGAATTAACTTGGTTTGCTTAACATTGTAGTGATAAAACCAGCGTAGCGTACCTCAAACGCATTTGGACGAAAACTTATTTATTTAGGGCCATCAAAGGATGAAAATATTATCAAAATCCAAATACATAAATAGTTGATAGACTCCAAATATCGCATTATTTTCTATTAACTTTTATTTATTTATTTTTGTTTAGCTTATTGCTAACAAAACTCAGTAAAATACTACTGAAAACTGATCTAATTTTACATACCTTTTAAGTATAATTATGCAGGATGTAAGTTGAGCCTGATTTAGTTTTGTATACACTAATGATACAGTTGATATACAATTACAGACAATATAAAATTTCTATGTACATATAATATTTATATCATCCATTTATATTGTTATTATATTTATTATTGTAAAGACTATTTATCTGAAACAAGAACAAACTCTGAAATGTTTTAGTATATATATTGTATGTTTTTTATAAATGAAAATAATAGTAATTAATATAATCATAAATGAAAATAACTCCTTTTTGTTTTATTTAACTGTAGCGACTTCCATTTTTAGTGTACACAACAAAACGTTCTCGTGTAACCTGTACACGAATCAAAGTTATTACATTTCTGCATCAAATTGACGGAACTGATGAACTTTAAACCTTTTATTATCGTCAATAAAAACACTTCTAAGATGATAATCCCTTGAAAGCTATTTAAATTACGATTAGGTTCTTATATTTTATATGGATTTTTATTTTGGTCTATTATAAAACAACAATCTACATATATATACGTAATTCTGTGAACGAAATTGTTAGCGTTTTAAAAACCCCAGGAAGAGAAAAGGGGGCTCAAATTAAATGCCTCGGTCCCGTGCACGAGAGAAAAATGTCGGCGTGTCCATAAAGCTAAAAGTAAGGAGAAATATGTAAATCGTATTCCATGAGAGTGGATTCCATAGCATGAGGATTCACAAAACGCGTGCTTTGTGTAAATCAGAACATGAGATTAGGTTTAATTTTAAAACGATACCCAAATAGAGGACAATGAGTGAAGAAGACAATTTAGAGGACATTTGGAGGACTATACTAATCTCCTAAAGTGGACACTATTGTATTTTTTCTTTAAATTACTACAAATTTTACTAGGAGAGTTACTAACCTTTACCTTACGAAGGAGAGTTTCTAACCTTCCAAATTATAAGAAAATCGACAGTTTGAATTTTACATCATCATCATTTTAATAAAAGAAAACTTAAAATCAATTGTGCAAGCAAACAAAAAAATTAACACATTTTGGTTAATGGACGGGTAAATGAGCGATGCGTTGTGGTTCAAGAAAAGCTTTCTTTGTTTACATTAAAGCATGGGTTTTGGTTTGATTTTAAAACGAGAACCAAGTAATCGCATTGAATGAAAATGGCATATCAATTCAAACTTATAGAGTGGCAGTGAAATTATTCCAGATAATTGTTGTTCGTTGCGCATATTGTAGAATGATGAAATTGAGAGGGGTTAAATTAAAGATGTTCGTCCAAAGACTAAAGAAAACAGCAGCATGCCCAAAGCCTTGCAAATAAATTAGAAAGAACGGGGAATATTGTCGATAAAATGAATGGGGATTAAAAAAAAGTATACTTTTTAATATGAAAACAAGTGCTATGATTAGGAGAGTAAAAAATTGACAGAGAATATAGACGGTCTGCTTTGAGGTGGTGTGTTAAAATTTTGTAATGCAAATAACAGTAAATATGACAGGAGTGAAAACATTAATTAAAATTATGGACGATCAAAATAATCAAAATAGTTGAATAAATGATGGTGTATGATGAACACTATTTAACGTGTATTAATCCTGAAATGGGAGCTGAGCATCCTTCACGTTTTTTTATTATTGGCACTTTTTTACATCGTGTTAATTTTTCATCATAATTCAAGGACTATGGTATTAAAAAAATTGATAAATTAAAGATGGAAAACATGAAGCATTCATTACACGTGTGTCGCAATCCTGTTAAGAGTCCATTGTAAGTGGACGGTCTATGCAAGCGACATTGAAAAAATACTGTCGATACAAATTTAATCTTCAGGAAACTTTCTTAATTAATAAAATGCTTAGGTCTTTAATATATTCATTATATGAATAGGAGCTTTTGCCCATATAAGCCACTTGTAAGATTGAAAACCAAGAATTAAATCTAATTTACTGAAAGAAAACAACACAATATTACAGAGTAGAAACTATGTAACACACCGTATAGACAACAGGAATGTTTTATTCAAACGGCATTTGTAAGGGACGATCTGTTTGTATCATTTATCGTTCTAAAGTCAATATCACTTGATCTTTGTATCAGAGGCAATTCATGTCAAGGATGGTATTCTTTCAAAAGACTTTTATTTGGTTTATCACAGATGACGCATTTGATTATTTACGGTTTGATTTTTAGTAAATAACATTTTTCATTTACTCTACATGTTTTTTTTTCTTTTTTCAACAATTGCCAAAGATTGCAAATGCTATTTTAAATACATATTCTTTTGATCCTGTTTTTTGACGTTCACAATATTGGTTGTTTATGTAAATGTATATATTTTAGTCATCTATAACTTTAAATAGATTTGACTTGCCTTGAATACAAATTATAAAAAAAATTGTTAAATGATGTATATATATTTGTATTTATATATTTATATTTATGTATTGTATTTCTTTTCCTAAGCTCAAAGTTATTGGCTGTGTACATTACGTTTAGTGTTGCAATGTATAATTATTTATCAAGTGAAAAAATGTGTCTTCGACCAATTTTCACATTTAATTTTGTTTTACTCGACATTGCAATTTATTTATAAAGTTGTATTTTTAATTGGGCATATTTGCAACACTTTAATTTGGATAAAAGTTAAATTGTGTTAGGAAATATTTTAACTAAAGAAACATTATTAGTGGCTCTATTGTTATCTAAAGGAAGAACTTAAGCTATTTATGTGTATTTAAATTATTGATTATTTTTTATAATCTGTATTAAAATCTCAACTTTGTATAAAGTGTTGTCTTGATGTCGCTTTCTTTTCATTTTATAAGCTAGGTGAAATAATGTAATACCGATCACTTGCTTAGTCATCTAAAACTTTACTTAAGTTTACCTTACCATGAAACAAAAATAATAAAAACCTGAAAATTATGTTAACTAGTCAAGTATTATTTTCATGTTACAATATCGTTAAACTCTTGATTTCTATAAACCTGATTTGTTTTGTATTTTATCAAATCAAATCAAAATCAAGTGAGCTGACGTGATATAAATCAACAAACGACCTATTTCAAAGATCAAATAATTCAACGTTTTACATAGCATAGTTTTAAATTATATCTCACAATAATGTAGAAATGCAAAGCCTACAATTTCTGAACATTCATTAAACATGTTATTGAACATCTACTCAAAGCCTTCTCATCGAACGTATGTCAGTCAGCCTTAGGGATCATATGGGTATTTTAATTTTTGCTGTTGAGACATTTTCCATTGTCGTATGTCGTATAGATCTGGTTCTTATTATGAAATAAATCGTTTGTAAATTTATAGGTAACTAGGGGTACCTGTTCAGCGCAATGCGCTGCATTTACTCGATTACCTGGTAATAATAAAACCTTGCCCCTTTGCACAAAAAATCCAAAGTTCTATTTAGCTTTTAACATGTGTTTGTCTGTTTTACTATCAACAGGTGTTTTATTTTGCAATGCATTACAAATCATTCCCCATGTTAATCTTATGGACAAAAAATTACTTTAACTACTTTCAATGCCCTTCAGAGTACAAATATAAAAAATCTAAAACCTTATTTCAAAAATACGAACAGAGACAAATCTTATGACATCTCAACTATTGAATTTCGTCCATAAAGAAGGGAGGAAGAGTGTTTACAAAAAACTGCTTCACGTGTTATATATACAGATACTATTGGCTTGTATGGGGCATAACAGCCTCTAAACAAATCCAAAAGTTAATGTTACCAGCAAATCTAAGTTTCAAATAATTTTCTCCTTGCAAACATATCAAGTGTTAATCCATATAGTGAATTTGATCGTTTTAGTTTTCTTAAACATTTTAAAAAACTTAAAAAAATTGTGATTAGAACAAAAAATTTCAGGATATGTTCAGATGAAATTTTTTTTTTTGCTTGCTGAATAACTTCGTAAAATTTATAAAGTTTGATGCTGGACACCCTATATAAGAAAAATAATTTCATCCTTTGTAAATTTTGTAATGTTGTATATTTTATTATTTTAACTATTTTGTATTAATTAATTATAAATCAATAATTTCTTTATTGTTTTTATCCAATATTTATTTTCCAAAATATTTAATAGTTATACATTATTTTTGAAATATGGGAAGTTTTTGAACGGTATTTAAGTAAAAAAATTATTATGATTTTGTTATCCTGTTATAATAAATTAAAAGAATTGTAACCAACCCTTCTAGTATATACAAAAAATTTCCTTTTATAAACCAAATTACACTTTTGTTTAAAACGTCTTTGTTTATAACCCATAATTCATACTTAACTTTATTATTTATGATTAGATGGTTCCAAACTAAAACATTATTGAATATGTGCTTTTAAACAACTTTTATTTTATTTTTATTATTCTGCACGAAATCAGCCTGATATTTGTTCTCTCAATAGTGCCAAACCCATTTTTTTCTGTCCTAGGACTGAAAAATCTGCTGGAATATTTTTTAGGTCACAGGACTGAAAAGTCCTGATAAGCTGATTGCTGACTGATATTATCATCATACCAAAAAACACCAGGTGTTGAGGGGTTGCAAAGTTCAAAAAATGTATGGTATCAAAATTTGTTCCAAGTCAATGACATTGGTTTTAGAATAGCTTTTCGACAAATTGATTCGATCTTTTAATCATTGATAAACATTATGTAAAACATTATTATTATATTTCGAGACCGTACATAGCCAGCAGATGTACTTTTTTATTAAACTGAAGGTAAATTCAACATATTCCCATTCATCGTAATATTTCCCCATTCGTAAAAGTTCTAGCTTTTTCAATTCATCTGCCAAGTACGGTCTCGAAATAAAATAATAATGTTTTATAGAATTTTTACCAAGCATTAAAAGATCGAATCAATTTGTCAAAAAGCTATTCTAAAACCAATGTCATTGACTTGGAAGAAATCTTGATATTATAAATTTTTAGGACTTGGCAACCCCTCAACACCTAGTGTTTCGGCAATGATGTCATTATAACCATGAAAATACAACTTTATAGTTAATATTTTTAATGATCTGAAGTTTAAATCCACATTATGGTAAAAAAAATCGTTGTTCATCACTGAGTAAAAGTGTCTTTTTGATGCTTAATAGTTTTTAAAAAAACATCATTGCGCAAAAAAAACTTTTGCTCCTACTGATGAAAACTACTATTTTACACTGCTATACAAAAACTAAAGAGCAAGTATTTCTGGCACCGTCTTTCGTTTACTTCATTTTAAGACCATTTTTTCTTAAAAGATTGCTAAATATTTTAATATAATGTAAAATATAATCTTGTAAACAAAATAAATAATATTTTAACTTCTTTTGAGTATTATAAGTTAAAAAAACTGATTGCTTTAGGACACATCAAACTGTTTATTTTGTGATATATCCAAAACTCACCTTCGTGAACGACTAGTTATATAATATAATTTTGATCTGGGAGTCTCGACTCAATCTGAATTAGTATAGAAACATACCCGAAGGATTTAACCTAATTTTATATTTGTTCAAAGCTCACAAAAATTTAATAATAATTTCCGCTATTATAATAGTTATAGAAATATTTTGCATTACTACAATAGCACCTTTCATTAAGTTACTTTTAATCAAAAAGTTCTTCAAATAATTGCATTGAATATGTAGGACAAAAGGGGTTTTCATCATGGTTTATACTGCTAGTCGTTAAAATGTGAAGGATGATAAATGGATACTTAGCACCGAGCCTTAAAATTCCTCTCGTGTACTTCGTTTGCACTTTATTGGCTCATGCTCAAACAAAACCCTTTAATTGAAAACAATTCCCTTTTCTAAATAAAATAATCTTATCAATAATTTATGAAACAGCCTGATACATACTTCAAATAAAAGAAAAACTTAATTTTATACTGCCGGTTGCCCCTGGAGCTTTTGGCTAAAGCTGGATCGCGTCAAGGGGGCCGGTATGTCCAGGACCCTTGCTTGAACTGTATAATTCGTACTACAGCTGATCAGTCAATTTTTAATACCGTAATAATTAAAAACATAAAAACGAATAATTTAATTTGGTTTCTCCTCCATATTTTTGGTCCGATATCGAGCCGGATATCAGATCTACATTTGAAATTGAAGCAAGTCCCACTTTTATAATCCATAGGTGTTTAACTAAAGTATTATACCATCTTTCGACTTTCTGTTTTACATTGTCCTCGACTATTCAAGGAAAAAAAATAATGAATTTAATTTAAACTGAAATGAATTTAAACTACATCCTGAGAGTTCTTGACTATCATGCTAATCAGTTATTCTAAATTAAATAATTTTATATTATTACGTATAACTCTTCATCATTGTTTTTACCTTCTACAATATGGCTCCTCATTGTTCGTCAGATGAATGTTATGAAAGGCTTATTAGAATAAAAAGAGACGTTTTAATAAGCTGAAAACAACTGTAGATTAATTGAGTCTTTCACTCTCTTCCTCAGTTCAAGCCAAATAATGGCTTAAAACATATAGGCTACTTAGCTGAAATTGAACGGAAAAAGGCAGACTACAACTCAAAAGTTCAGGAAGTTGAAGTAATCTAGTGCAGTTGATCTAAAGCAGACTTTTTCTCAGATGAGATCACTAAAAATTTAGATGAAATAAATGCGGACTACTTGTTGTAACTTAATTGTTATATCAATGATTGATTTCAGCTGTCATAGAACCTAATACTTGGTCCACCCCTAACTCTGAATCTGCTCTGAAGTGATTAATCCGGCTCGAAGGACCAATAATGCTAACTAAAGAAAACTTTGGTTGCCTACTCATTTTTATTCATTTTGTTAACTTCTAGTGATTTCACTCTTAATTTTGGTTTTGAGTTTTTTTTAAATAAAATTTGTTGTGAATCCACCACGGTATTTCTTTAGTTAACATAAACCATATAGTAAAACTAAAACAGTTAATCTGTATTAAATTTTGTTGTAAGAGGAGATGAAAACACTGATCTCATAACATCACTTATTGCTTCGCATGCTCCCATTTAGTTCCTTTATTTAAAGTCCGATAAGAGTGAGAGAGGTTTTAAAGAAAACATAAAGACGTTTGCTATTCAATTAACTTTTTGATTTGTTATGTTTTGAATCCATATTACGCTACAATGATTCAAAGTTTAGCATTTTTAACATTATAGCTTAATATGGATACAAAATATTAAAAATTATAAAGCAAAAACTACCCCAAGTCTTTTGTCTTTGATTAAAAACCATTCTCACTTTTATCTGACTTTCAATAAAGCACGATGATTTTTTGACCCACGAACCCCTGTTACTGTTACCATTTAGCGACAGCAGTTGAAACTGCTAGGCACTTAGGCTATGTACGAATAAACAACATCTATTAATTCAAAGGGATACATTTCGTTGCAAAATCTCCTTTCTCGCCATCATCTACCAGAGTCTATGGTCTCACACGTGTTGAAGTGCAGCAGTGTATTATCTTTAGCCTAGGTGTTTTGCACCGAATACTGGATATTGTTTCCCACCTTCAGTGTAGCTGTGTAATAATGAGAAACGCATTCACGAAGTTCCTTTAACGGCCACTTGGCAGCGCAGGAAAAATAATCACTCTAAGCCCCTCTTAAAATAAAAAATCTTTATAATTGAATTTTACAAATATACATTTTGTTTTAATAATTTTATGAAATATAATAGTATATATTAAAAACTGTAAATGAAATCAACAAGACCCAGACCAAAGAATATACCAAAAAATATTTCACTACTATGATTGTTTCTTTAATTAATTTTAAGCTCAACCAAATTTTGTATCATGTAGAAATAGTAAAAATTGAATAATAACAATTTAATCGTAAAAAATCCAAAATAATTTGATAATGATGCTTTGATAAGAGAAATGTGATAGTATAAAATAATTGATCTAGCATTCTAATTATTCTAACTGCTACAGCCGTTTTTATACAAATTTTAATCAATAATAGACATTATAAAGTTTTTTTGAAGCAAATATTTATTAATAGTCTCTACTCCCATTAATTCTTAAACACTTTTTCCACTCATCACTGGCAAGTTAATGTAAAATAAGAGCTGAGTGATATTAATTATGGAAGGTGGCAGAGGAATGATTTATGATGCACCTTTGTTGTTTTTGGTCCAGCCGCCATATTGCTTAGGCAAAAACTCAGTTCGCATTAAGATCTTTATTTAAATTTACATGTTATATAACTTTGATTACACATTTTGACAAATCCTTCAACAAATGCCTATGAAATGTACTCTTGTTCATGATTCATTACCAATAATGTATAAAGATACTTCTCTAAAATACATGTTATTGGGAGAGATTTTAATTTTACAATTTTTCTTCTTCCAATTTATAAAATAGCCTATATTGTCAACAATTCATCACATGATATATTTATTTTTAATTACCTTACATAATGAAAATAAAAATACAAACAATGAGAAGAAAGTTTTAATAGTAAACTAAATTGTAGGCCTCATATAAACAATATCATCTTTGATCGTTTGTTAAAACCAAATATTCGGATATAGGGTCAACACATGCATAACGTAAAATCTATAATTAAAAGTTATACGTGAACAACATCTTTTTGGGAGTAAATTTCTGGATTATAGCACACCATTTCGAGTTTTTGGTAAAAAAATTATCTTAGACGAAAAACACTTTTGAAAATTTAATCAGATAGGCTATGTTGAATTTCTGACAAATCCTCTGCATATAGTCACACAAGCGAACAATCAAAAGGCCAGTTATTAGTATCCTGAAAAAGCTCACAGTTTCGAAATAGTTATTTATGCAACAAGTGCGGAAAGTGCCGATTTGCTGCACTCGAGAGAAATGTTTATGCACGAGCCGCAGGCGAGTGCGGAATAATTTCTCTCGAGTGCAGTGAAGGCACTTTTCGCACGAGTTGCATATTAAATTTTTCCTACGACTGCCAAATATTTCTTAAATAAGTATAAAAGTTTAATATTCATGTTAAAATACCTACTATGTGAGGTCAGTATCTGAAGATAGTGATATATATTTATGATAGCCTGTCTTATGCACTTCCTACATTTAGTTAAAAATTCATTGGATTTTTCATGCAAAAGATTTAACGCTACTGTTTTAGCAGTCTTAGCAAGATCGTCAGGGAATAAGTCACTTAAATCACTAAGGTCACTGTCATAGTTGATCATTGCGCACCTAACTTACGTACCGGTAGCTCACCTGTAGCTGGTTTGTAGGTTATGTTTATGTTGATTCAATATAAAACGACCACATGGACAACAATAGATCAGATGTTTATATCCAGTGTTGCCAACTTAATTCTTGACTAATCAACGTTTCCTTGCTGGCTAATGCAAATTGTTTTGTGTTCTGATGTTTAAACACTGGAGTGCGCAAAGTAAATCTAGCGTGCGCAAAGTAAATCTAGCGTGCGCAAAGTAAAATGAATACGGCAATCACCTGTTTTGCGACGAGTATTGAGTGCGTAAACAACTGTTTTCACGGACAGTCGTAGGAAAAAGTGTATTACTTAAAACTATTGAACATAACGACACACATCAAAAAAGCATCATTTTATTAAATTTTAGTATGGTAGTTTTTCATTATATAGGTTTCTTTTATTTTAATTAAAAAAAAACTGCAATTTTCATGGGAAACTCTTTTTTTTTTCAATCATTTCAGTTTGTTAAAATTAGGTTAAAAAATTTGCTCTAAATGATACGCGGACACTGACAGAGTGATATAGTGATCAGGAACTGGATAAGGGGTTATGGGAATTAGGGGTTAGGTTAGGTTAGATTAGTTTAGGTGCTTGGTTTTATATTATATGAGTCTATTTCGCTCTTTTCGAAGAGAACGTCTGATGGCAAAGCGTTACTATATTATTATAGATAAAAAAAATTATTAAGCATATTATCTTTTACAAATTTTCCTATCATCAGTTTACTTGTTGTTTATACCGGGGGAGTTTCTTGAAGTGATCTAGTAAATAACTTTTTTATCCTATATTTGACAGCATTCTTCTTATGGGGGATCCTCTTTACTTTTTTATGTTTCTTTCACTCGGGTACCTTCATTGCACAGAGTGGTCAAGTTTTTAACGAGGATCATTTTTATGGGCCCCACTAGGGTCGAGCACTACTGCGGCGCACCCTCCGCGGTGCGCCGGTTCCGCTCGCTCCGAAACCAAAGCACATTTCGATGAAGAATATTAAATTAAGTGGATATATAAATCCCTGTGAACACACAATATTGTCTGTCCTTTTAATATAATTGTATTAGTGTTTTAAGATAAATTATTTCACTCTTCGTGAGAACGTTTGTCTGGATTATTTTTCTAGACATTGGGCTGCAAAACCCAATAAACGAAATATCCCTTTTAATAAATTTAGTGTCACACTCAAAGTTCCGTGTAAAATAAAGCGTACGATAGCGTTACATTTTAATGGCTTTAAAACGCTTCTTCTTCCCACTCCACACCAAAATGGTAAACATAAGCATACTTATACTATACACTACAAAATCAAAATATGCTTACTTTTATATTTTTAACCCATTTTGAAAAATAGTTTTAAAAGCCTCAAAGATTCCTCACAGGCCTTTTATAATACGTATACATTTCTAACCATGAAACATTTAACACGTTGACTCCTAGAAAGCAAAATAATGCTACGAACAAAAAATGCCGTTTTTGAAAAAATTTAAATAGAGCTAAAGGAAGGAAAAATTATCAGCATGAATTTCATGCAAAGGCTTTTTTCACTTGAAGAAATAAAGTTCTTGTAATTGCTGTTGAATGCTGTATGTTTGTAATTTTTGTAAATATAGATTAAACTGTTATTATATGCTATGCCGTGTAATTTGTTAAAATAACATTCATATAGTAATAAGAATGTGTTAACAGTCTGTATAAAATTTACCCCACGTAATTCTTAAGGAACTAAAAATGAATTTCAATTGCCTCTAGCTCCCTGACCGTCAGGTGTAGAGAAAATAAGAAAGAATAAAAAAGTCTTACAATTACATGGACATTAAAAAAATACCATAAAATGTAGGGTGTTCCGTTATAAATTTTTAAGTTGGCTGCCATATTACAAAAATGGCGGGAAATTTTTAAAAGTGAAATAGATAACTGAAAGCAACATAAAAAAGTAAAGGGATCTTCCATAAGAAGTATGCTGTCAGATATATAATAAAAAAGGTTTGCTATTGGATCACTTTAAGAAACTCATCCTGTATGCTTGTCTTTTAAGTTCAGGAAAAATACAGTGTGTTAAACATTAGACTACACGACAGAACGAAGATTTGATAATGGGACCTTGATTCCGAAACTAGTCATAAAAACCGAGTCGTAATGACGAAAGTCAATTGTAGTCAAAAGGTATTGTTAGTTTTAAGAATATTAAAAATATTAACTATTTTTGTAATTGTTTAAATATTGTATATTTGCTTTTGAAGCTATGAAGCTTTTTACTGAAACATAAATGTCTAGATTTGCATTTGATGGAATAAAAAGATTCATAAACCAAGCGTTAACAATAGATTTTTATTAATCAATTTTTACATTAAAATGGCTTAAGGTTTATTACATTATATAAATACACAGACTTTTATATAGGCTACATCACATTATATACAAAAATATTAGTTTTACAAATGAAAATTAAACCATATTTTTCAATCAATATTTAGCATTGACATTTCACATTCCATTTCGTGTTATTACAACTATTTACTCATATTTCGTATGGACAAAACTAAAAAAATATATCCAAAGAAGATCTATCTCCATTTAGAAGGAAACCCGAAATGAAAAGAAAAAACATTGGATAATATGATAACAAATTAATAAACTTGTTTTAGGAATATTATATTTTATGTTTCAATATTTTTTTAACTTAATACTTCAAATTGGTCTCCAAGATCATGAAATGGGTTGTTGTAGGTACACAACAATTTTAAAATATTATTTATAAACAGGTGACGACTCAGTAAGATTCAGAAGAAAGTCTTATAGTTAAAAAGATACAATGATATTTAAATATAAATATGGCCTTTTTGAGCAGAAAACAAATTTGAAAATTAAACCTCAAATAGTGAAGTTATTTAAAGTGGAAAGTTGATTAAACTGTATAATGGGTAAACAAACACTGAAATCTTATTTTTATGAAAGTTTTGCATCTCGCTAGCCTGACGATTAGCGTATTGGACTTCAAGTTCAATGGGACTTCGGTTCAAGATGTCACGGGTTCAATTCCGGGATGTCTACCACACTTCGATGGGTTTGGAACGATTTCCCTTAAAAGCGTTTCTGGTACTCTGTACATCTCTTCAAGTAAAATGCCTTATGTGTAAACACAAACAAGCAAGCAAAGACAACAAAAAAATTATATTGTATGGTTTTTGGTTTGAGGCAAATTCTCATATAGAAAAAAAATGATCAAACTACTGCACGATCAATATCTGAATGATTTAATAAAAATTTGCTTTTATTAATTATAACTATTAATAATTTACTTTTAGCCCATAATTTTTTAATAGAATTAATTTTGTGAAAACTAAATCAAAATTGAAAAGTTCTAGTAGTTTATGTGAAATGCTGATAATGCAAGGTGAAGAAGATAAGAACATTTTCACATCTTACCCACTTATACGTTTTGTAAAGCTAAATTCATCTAACAAATACAAACTTAAACATATCTATGGAAATTAAAAACAATAACAATAAAAATATTACACAATCAGTAATGCTTAATCACAAAAAGTAATCATTTTACCGACTTATAATGACACCCTCATAGTTTTTATTTAAGATGTAGGTCGTTGTTTTGTATAGTTACCTTTGAACTTTTTACTCGTTTTATCTAACCATTAAGTTTTTTATAACTATTTTGAAACAAGATGTTCACTGTAAAAAGAGATTTCGTCCCAAGTTTAGTTAAAAAAGGACCTAATCAGTTAAAAATATTATAATGCAGGGTGGTTATAGATGATTGGATACATCAGGTAGGAACGGGTTAGTTTACTGCTTAAAAGAATTATTTAACAGTACATTTTATTGTATTGTGATAAAAACTGTTTTAAATATGCAATTAAATAATATAAATTTCCATGTTTGTAAGTTGCTTGGTTACTTATTTATTCGGTATAAAAATTTGTCTTGTAGTTTATTACCACCCTGTATAATGTTGCAAGTATTTTAACTCAGTGAAAAATGTATAAAAATCGTAATAGAAAACATAAACAGCGATAAGCTTTATTAGTTATTCATCTTATGATTTTTGTATTAGTATTAAAGCAGAATATGATAAGGTTCTTGTTTGTAAAATAAACAAACTGTTTTAAACTTATTGCTTTCAACTTGATTTTAACTTATAATTAATATATCAGAGTATTATTTTCAACTATAAAACATTATTTAAAATAGCACAAACTGTTTTTTTTTACATAATAAAATTTAACTTTTGAATTTAGATCAAAGAAATATTTTGTTCATATTTTGTATTTTCGTTTGTGATTGGATACCTGCCAGCTATATGAAAGTTCTCTGACTAAAAAAGTCTAAAGTTTAATAGTCATTTTGAAAATTGTTAAAACATAAGCGAAGTCTATACCCTGTTCTAAACTTGTATTATTCCTTTATTACGTTCTTGAAGTAACTGACGAAATAGTTAACCAAGATCATAGTCAACATTGCTTTCGTTAGGAATAACGGGAGCAATCCTAAATAATACAAATCTTACGGTGACTAGGTTAGACACTATTGATCTAAAATTACAACAGTAAAATCTAAAACACATTTTTCTTATTGCTTATCGTCTATATTATAAATCACAGTTAAGAATTTAATAATATTGAACATATTAGTAAAAGATTAAAAACCTTGTTTATTTTTGTTATTTCTCTTATTAAAGTAGATTCGCATCAAACCGTATGCTAATCGTCACAATAAAACTTATCGGTTATATAATAAACAATTTAAATTTGAGTTTTTTTCATAAGTAAAAATCTCTAAAAACGAAAAACACATTTCTTCACAGCTCTATCATTAAAATATCAATGGAAGTAACAAATTAAAAATTAATATTCAAGTTTACCACAACACGTGTGAAACCACATTCATAATAGTTACAACTGATTAAAACATCGATGGTCAAACGCGTTTCCGTGAAAGGTTCATAGGCCGTAAGTAATTACAACACGATTCGAAATTTACAATTACTATTATTTATACACTTTCGACACATTACACTCTGTACAGATTTACACGGCGGCCGTCTCAATGTCTGACAGAGAGTCCGATTGTCTCGGGTGCCGCGGATCATAGGAACGACTCCGAGCCTCGGGCGGCGCCCGCGTCGTCCGTGACGTCATCGGTCACGTGATGCTCGGTGGGGCGGTCCGGACTGCCGCCCACCACGCAGTACTGGTGCTGGGGCTCCGGGTCGCCATACTGCGAGTGGTAGAACTCCTCACGCATCATGTGGTTCAGCGAGCCGCACCGGAAGTACAGGATTTGCTGGAACGGCCGCCGGAAGTCCCTGTTGAGAGTGGCGTAGATGACCGGGTTAAGGAGGGAGTTGGCGTAGCCCAGCCAGAGGAAGAGGCTGGAGAGGGAGGAGGGAATGGCGTCCGGGTCGGAAAGGAAGGGCCGAACCAGCGCCAACACGAAGAACGGAAGCCAGCAGATGGTGAAGGCGCTCATGATGATCCCGAGGGTGGTGGAAGCTTTGCGCTCCTTGGCTAGTTGGAACCTCAGCTTCTTGGTATGGGCGACAGCGCCGCCGTTGCTGGTGGGGTCGCCGACTTCACCGCCGCCGCCGCGTCGACCCCGCCGAGCTGCTCCCTGCACCACACGAGAAAGACTGGTGTAAGTTAAGACATGCATTTTTCATTACTATTTGTTTAAAATACAATCAATGGACGTTTAAACTCGGCAACAGTATACCCGGGATTAAATAATGAGGCCACACTTATAATCCTTCGCCGCGTAATCGGGGTTGAAATATCCTTGTGGTGAGTCACCTAAAGTCTGTCTGTATTTTATGGCGCACTGTTTAGCACAGATATAATCTCTCTTTTTCAAATTTTAAATAAATTTGTCTAGTGCAATTAGCTCTTGTTATAACATATCACTCGTAGATTTAGGGCCTTCTTTGTATAACCATTGCATATTATATTTATACTTATAAGGTGAAATAAATTGTCATTAAATTACGAAGACAAGATAGCAAAATTATTGATAACAAGTAAGTTTTTGGCTGAATATTGATACCTGATATAAATGTTAGCTAGTTTTAGTTATTGATTAGTTGAATTAACTTCAGTGATTGTGATATTTTATTGTCATAAAATAAAAATTAATTCACTATTTTTTTACAGTAAATTATAATCTACATGTAGGTGAACTTAATTTTTTATTACTACACATGAATAATCGATTGTTACACTAACTATCAATTGGTCCAATTATGTACAATTAGCAAACGATTGACGGTAATTACCCTGAGCTTGTTGCGGACGGTCTTGGAAGCGCTCTGCAGCATAGGACACTGGGACTCGTTGCTCCTGCGGGGACCGAAACACCGCGAGTTGCTCGGCGTCACAGGCACCATGCCTGTGTTGTTCTGCCCTCCGCTACACTGCAACATAGACAATGCATGGGACACTGGGACTCGTTGCTCCTGCGGGGACCGAAACACCGCGAGTTGCTCGGCGTCACAGGCACCACGCCTGTGTTGTTCTGCCCTCCGCTACACTGCAACATAGACAAGGCATGGGACACTGGGACTCGTTGCTCCTGCGGGGACCGAAGCACCGCGAGTTGCTCGGCGTCACAGGCACCACGCCTGTGTTATTCTGCCCTCCGCTACACTGCAACATAGACAAGTCATGGGACACTGGGACTCATTTCTCCTGTGGGGACCAAATTACCACGAGTTACTTGGCTTCACGAGCACCTCGCCTGCGTTGTTCTGCCCTCTGCTACACTGCAAATAGTCACGGCATCGGACACTGGGAAACCTTGCACCTGCGGGGACCAAACCACCGTGAGTTACACGGCGTCGTGGATACCACGTCTGCGTTGTCTTGCCATATATTTTCTTGTCACACAGTCAAACAGATCGTTACAAATGCATGTGGTTTCACTCAATGTTTGTTGTTTTTACCTTTGGGTAAAACAAAAAAGCTATATTATCTTAATAAAAACTAATTTTCCTCGACTTTATTAGCGAGTGTTGTTACAAAGTAATTGGAAAGTAATTGGAAAGTAATTGGAAAGTAACTGGAAAGTAATTGTATTGAAAATAACAATTACTTTAAATAAATTGATTAAAATGTATAAGTTTACAATAAATTGGCAAACGGTATTAATCAATGTTAATCTGTGTTACGTAGTACTATTTATCGTCAAGCTTTCTAAATACATTTTTAGAGCTCAAAAGAAGCTTAGTAAACCTAAATCATCTTGGTCTAAAATAAAAATATCTAACAAAATTTGTTTGACTTAAACAGTACAGTGACCTTTGAGTTTTAATTTAATTTTGTAACTTCATGTTTTACGATTCAGAAAAAAATCCCTAACAACAGGATAGAGTTATGTACAACTATTCTCAATTAACACTAATATAAGTAAAACATAAGGTACATGAGGCACACTAACATTTAAATTTACCGTGGTGTTAGTGCTGGTCGTGCTGGTGCGATGGTGTTTTCCGGAAGTGGCCGGGGTTGATACGGCGGGAGAACTTCCGGTGGAGACATTAGCCGCCAGCTTAGCTTCCGGTGGACCCCCGCCGTTCTTGACGCTGCAAAGGGCTTTATGATTAACTTGAATTGAAATAGCATTATTGCGAATTTAATAATATCCACTGTTAATCGATTTAATGGCATCATTTTTAATAACCAAAATTAAATTTTAAAATATAATATGGATTAAGTAAAATATATGAAAATAACATAATGTTAATAAATTTAGAACAATTTTTCAAAAAAAATATTAATGTTGCTATTTAACTCGACTTTGATGTATTTTCATATAACTACCAAAAAGGTCTATCTTGTTGGGCTGCAACTTAACTATACAGGGTGTCCCTGAACTCTCTACCAACTTTTTCAGGTATTATTCCTGGGCCATAGACAATTCAAAATATCATATTCAAAATTTCGAAAACTCAAAAGTTACTCGTACAGCCGCCATTTTGTTTTTTACACAAAATAATTTTTATTTCCGTAATGGATCATTGTATTAAGTTAATATTTGGCATGCACCTTCATCATAGCAATACCCATTTTTAAGAAAAAAGTTATTTTTTTCCAATGTGTATTTTCAAAATGGCGGCCATTTTAAAATTTTAAACTAAAATATCTCAAAACCGGTAAATTTTATAAAAATTTTACTAGACACAAAAAAGTTGACACATTTAATCATCTAACTAATGGTACCAAGTTTGTAAGGATCTGACAACAAATAACGGAGTTATTGAGATTTTTCTTCATAAAAACATTGATTTTGCATTGTAATTAATGCAAATTAAAGCAATTTTAATTGAAAAATCTCAATAACTCCGTTATTTGTTGTCAGATCCTTACAAACTTGGTACCATTGGTTAGATTATTAAATTCGTCAACTTTTTTGTGTCGTAAAATTTTTATAAAGTTTACGGGTTTTGAGATATTTAAGTTTAAAATTTTAAAATGGCCGCCATTTTGAAAATACACATTGGAAAAAAATAAATTTTTTCTTGAAAATGGGTATTGCTATGATGAAGGTGCATGCCAAATATTAACTTAATACAATGATCCATTACGGAAATAAAAATTATTTTGTGTAAAAAACAAAATGGCGGCTGTACGAGTAACTTTTGAGTTTTCGAAATTTTGAATATGATATTTTGACTTGTCTATGGCCCAGGAATAATACCTGAAAAAGTTGGTAGAGAGTTTAGGGACACCCTGTATATAGCCTAGTAATCAAATGTATCTTTTTTATAGGGCTTATAATGTTCAAATGTTTTGTTGTTTGCATTTTATGCATCACAGAATCCAAAATTGGTGTCTACATTTTTTAAGTTGTTTTGTGTGTCCATAATGGTAATGAGCCCTAATTAGTCATATTTTCACATTATAATGGCTTTAGTGGATTTTATATAAATTTTTTCTGTTAAAAGAAAGTCGCAATGTTAATCTTATGGGAATATTTTAATCTATCTTTCAAAACGTGCTTTTTAATAAGCGGTATTATACACTTTGTCAACCATCGATTACTTGAACATGGAAGAAGCATGGAACCTGGTGCATGGTACTTAACAAGGTGCATAGAAGCACTTAAATTCTTGAATAGGGATTATTGAGCATTCATTTGTTACCCTCCTATTTTTCGGTATGCAAAAGATGTAATAAGATGGACTGGTTTCTCTATAAATATCACTCTTATTGATGCTTATTATTACAGAACGCTTATGTCCCTCAGCTCTTCCATTATTCCTGAACTATGTTTTAGTATTTACAGGTTGTGGTAAAAAGTAGTGCCGTGTTTTATGAAACAAATTAGTTTAAAACTCTGAATATTTCCTGATATATTCTGGGCAATATTCAATGAATCATGCCGATAGTGGATAATATTTTCAATTACATAAAATACTGATTTTAATGTAGAGGAATGGTTGTTTGGGAAAATAGTTTTCCAAATACATATATACAGAGTACAAATAAAAACAATAAAAATAAATTTGGTTTTACTTCAAATTTGTTGCGAGCACGTTATATTAAAATAGTGTGACCTAAACTGTTACAAAGTTTAAACGTCGTATAAAAATAGTGGAATGTGTGTAGTGTTTGTTAGTAATTGATACTCGACAACACAAGAAACGAACATCGACGTTCGATTTACGAGTTTTCGATTTTGTTTCATGTAATTAGAGAAACAACAATCATGGTTGTGGACGATGTGGTTTCCCCATTGACTATACAGTATAGTTTAATTGTACCCGGTATATTCTCTACTAACATAACTTTTTTTTTTTTTTTTTGAGGGAGAGGCGGAAAAATGCATTACGCACACAGGTGGCCAGCCTGTAGTGTGGGGCTCCCCTAAAAACGGGTTTACCCACTAAAAAACCTCCTCTACTCTTTAGGAATCTAACCTGGAATTGTTTGTCACATTACGTCAGGCTAGGCCTAAATTTGGCTTACGCCCGTGGGGCTCGCTCCTTATCCAGCCGCTCGATCAAGGGATCTGGGCCACTTCGCGGTCCAGATCGGTTTTCTTTTCCAGGAGGATGCCCCGGACGAACTGTGACAAACAATCCCAGTTGCCCTCATCCTCCAAAATCTTTTGGCAGACCGAGTCCACCGAAAATACACCAAAGATTTGTGTGGCCTCCATAACTTTAATATATTTCTTAATATATTTTTCTCCAATTTTAATGAAATTTGGTACAGGGGTGTAAGCCACCATCTACCTTATTTGAATGACTTTGCAAACCAGAGGGATCGGACAATGGGAACGGGGTTTTATGGGGTTTCAAAAGGGTAAAAACGGATTTATGGCTTGTTTCACCTCAATTTATCAAAGACAACAATTTTAACTTCAAAAGAGCTTAAAAAAACAAACCATTTAGTATCTTGAATTTTTTACTTAGCTTAAGTGGCTATGGAGAAAATTCCAAAACTATGATTTCCACGTCATTCTTATGGGAATAAACAAAACCATATATATTGCTTATTTATTAACATATCTTGCAAAATTTTGGTATGTACTTTCATTAGGAAGGGTTTAACTTATATTTGATCACAAAACCCATATGGCGGCCAAGTTATGTACTCACCTCTTTCTAATTTAAGGGGAAAATAAAAAGAACACATTTATTTGATAAAATTTGGTATGTACATTCACTATGTAGGATTTAACTTATACCGATCAAAACCCATAGGGCGGCAAACGTACATACTCTCACCCCCATTGTTTTTATGAGGAAATAGAAAATATAGCAAAATTTCATTGGAAATTCGCTGATTATGCAGGTTTGCTGCCGGGGGGCTATTTATTTTTTTTTTGTGTAATCATTATTGTTACAATAGTAGAATTACCTTATTTCTAAGTAACAGTGCGACGTTTCTAGGTGGCTCTGGGCGCGCCTCTCCTCCAGTACGATTTTCCTCGCCGCACGGAATATCTTGTAGTAGACGAAGATCATCACTGCCAGAGGGATGTAGAATGAGAGGAGAGTAGCGTATATTTGGTACCCGAAGTCTTGGCACACCAGGCAATGCTCTCCTCCTTCGTATCTTTGAGGATGAAAAAATATATTAATAGGCTATTTTAATTAGTTTAGTTGTAAGTTTGTATACACTGGATCCTTCATTAACTTTTACAATCATAACGCTGATCATTATTGCTTTTTTGGGGTGTACCAGTGGAATTTTTAATGTCTTGATGGGTAATCCTGGTCTCGTTACTGTTCAACGTAAGGCTATTGATAGTCTGCATCATTATTTAATAGCCTAATGACAAATGATAACTGAATCCATATTTGAACCCGGTCAGGTATCTAAATGGCATACTCAAGATTGTCCTACCCACAATATTTTTAATTTGTTTCTGTATGGTATGAATACAAACTTTCAAATTATGTAGTATTCAAAGGCTTATCTCCTTAACATATTTTTTATTTCTTTTATTTGATTCTATCTAATGTTAGTCTAAGCTATTAATGTCTAATAAATCCCACTTTTAAGGTTAAAAACTATGATCTACCACCAATTGAAATATTGGGTATTCAAAAAGGACTTAACACTTTGAAAACTAATAAAATTCGTTGAAATAGCTGTGGTGATTGTAGTTTAGTATTGCAGAAGAAACTCCAAGTTTAGACCACATAATTTGCTAGTTCTGATACAGGCATTAGTCGCAATTACGTTTAAAAACGGTTTCCGCTGACTATAATGTGTTCTTTAGAATTTGGTTCAAAGACTGAAATTTTTGTAAAATTTTTTTGACCATCACAAAATGTTAGGGGGAATTTTTAATGGAATGACGATGAACTATTTAATAAACCGAATTTGATTGGACCGTTGTTGTTGTTGGTGGTGGATGATAAAGGAGACTCCGTTTTTTATGGTTCCAACCTGGACCCATCCACCCTTAGCCATTGGGTTTTAACAAATGGCCCTGACAAATGAATCAACTGATATTTTTCAGTAGCAAAGCTACACCTAACCTGGGATCCATCACACTCACCCTTGCTTCATATTCACTTTAATACGCTCCAAAGAGCGAGTCAGTTTTTTTTCAAGAAATGTATCAAATATAAACAAGTGTATTAGTGTGACAAAACTTGAAATATTTCCCTACACATTGACACTACATTCATACTGTAGTCCTTTCAATGAATTTACTTGAATTATCAATGTTGTGACGTATTTTTTCATACACCTGACTCATACTTAAACCTTCACTACCTGCGGCAGCGGTACCTGTTGCCGAGGATGAGCAGCGGCGGCAGACTGATGCAGGCGGCTGCGAGCCACACCAGGGTCACGCAGGCGATCATGCGCCTGGGCGTGCGCTTGACGCCGTACTCGAGCGGCTTGGTGATGGCGTAGTAGCGGTCCACACTGATCATGCACAGGTTGAGGATGGACGCAGTGCAGGACAACACGTCGAAGGAGACCCACACGTCGCAGATGATGGGACCGAAGCTCCAGCGCCCGAGGATCTCGTACAGGAGGGCCATAGGCATGACCAGGATGGCCACGCAGAGGTCAGACACGGCCAGGGAGACCAGCAGGTAGTTGCAGGGGCGGCGTAACTTCCGGACCAGACAGACGGCCACGCAGACGAGGATGTTCCCTATGATGGTGACGATGATGACGCAGCTGAGCACGATGCCGATGATCAGAGCCTTGAGGGGAGTGTAGGGAGACGCCGGTCCAGGGAACCAACTGACGAGAGAAGAAGGCGTTGTGGTGACAGTGTCAGAGAGATTTGTTTGAAAACCAGTAGAATTTGCGAACTCAGTATAAGAATCCATACGATGGAGCAACACGGTCGGTTTGGGGGCTTAACGATGAGCAGAACATGTGGGGTCCATATTGAAGAAGTTTAGTCGGTCAAAATTGGTTTTACTATTTACGATTATTGCTCTACAGGATTTTTTAGACTAATTCAATATATCATTGATTAGGCGTTTGTTCAATGCACGGTTGTGCTGATCCATGCATTCAGGGTCGATTTGCCTCTGAGTGAAAATGATGCCATCTCGGGTGGTGACAGAAATTTGAAAATTGAAAAATCAATAAATTCATGTTGAAAGCCGTGAACCATCAATGTCAGTAGTTCCCCACAAGCAAGGTTTAACCTGCAACAAAAAAATTATATTTGGAGACACTATTGTAAAATCTCTTAAAATATTTAAGATTATAATTATTTTCAACTTTATAATAATAAAATAAAATATTACTAATTATTATATGATAAAATCAAGACTCTTTATGAGAAACTGACAAACAAGTATACATATGTGGAATTTTTTGAACTTTAAATTATTATATAAACGATCAAATATTGGAAGTTAGTGAATTAATATTTCAATTACTTGTATATTTTTATATATCACAATTTTTTTATGTCGTGGGCTCCAACGAGGAAATAGAAACATGAGAGCAAAATAGTTATCTTCCGAATTTATTAAATTCATTGTTCAATGAATTAAAAAAAATTAAAAAAAGTTCGTTGTTAAAAAAATTTCAAAAAACTTTTCTAAATTCCAGCAGAAGTATGTTTTTTTTTATGACTGTATGGTATAGCCAAAACAATATTAAGTAACATATATTTTAAACTGAGCCTTTGTAAAATATTTTAAGGAACGTATTTTTAAGTTAACTTCAATGATGAAGTCCAAACCAAAATTAATTAAAAATTAACTGTAAAAGATTAGCGATGTCCATAAAAAGGCAAACTTTTTAAAATGTTTTATTGTTTTTTTATGTTTTGCTTAACGACGGCACATACCAGGTTTGCTCACAACCGATAACATTAATTATGTAATTAAAATATTGTAACATCATAAATATCGGGTGTCCATAAAGTCTTGCCCTGATTCATACATTTTCTATAGAAACCATTAGAGCCACATGCGTTTTTAAATTTTTAAGAAGACTTATCTATATTCTTATTTCTATAAGAGTTTCGTCTGTTACGTCCCTTTATCTCTCGACCTACTGAACCGATTTTTAAGATTGAGGTGTTATTTCAAAGCTTAAAATATAGCGCAGTGACGAATCGTAATTAAAAAGGTCATATCGTTTCGGGCTTTGCCCCCCTCGCCTTTGATTTATTTCTAGAGGGCGCTTTAAAAGGTTGACCAACTTTTATTCCAAGTTCTTTAATGTGAATTGTAATTTAACAGCTGATAACCTTCAGATGGATTTTAAAAGCCAGATAGTAAACAAAAATATATCTCTGTCACTTCATAATCAACATTCACGTACTGAAGGTGAGTTTCACTCATACAGAATCATAAAATGCGCAATTTGCGCACGGGCCACCTCGTTCTATTTTCTTTTTATTAACACCCAAAAATCTTAGGCGATTGAAAACAATGTAGTTTACTTACATTGAAGTACAAAAATTAATCATGAATGGGAAATGAGCAAGAGAAATGATAATAGGTCCTATGGATCAACGAAACTCACTCCCCTATTAATGTCCAAAGATTTTTCATTTGAAATTTTTGAAGATGTGCCTAATATAAAAAGTATCAAGAGTTCAGATACTTTCTAAAACGTAAAATAAAACGTTATCCTAACATAATTTGTTTTAATACTATTCGGCTAATTTATCAGAGCAAGACTTTGTGGACACCCGGTAATTTGTAAACAAATAATAATGATTGAATTGATTGATTGAATTGATTTTTAAGCCTTTTATGTGTGCACAGTTCTCTACCTTTATACAGGGTGTCCAAAAAAAACGTTTACAGACTTTGGGATGTGATTCCTGATACAAAAGTAAAGAAAAAAGTTCCTATGAAGGTATGTCCGAAAATGCATATTTACCCAGATATCCGCCATTTTGTTTTTTCCACTTAATAATTTTTATTTCGGTGACGGATTGATCTAGGAACTTCATATTTGGCATGGATCTTTATAATACTAATGTCCATTTCCATAATAAAAATTATTTTTTTCCGATGCATATTTTCAAAATGGCGGCCATTTTAAATTTTTAAACTCAAATATCTCAAAAACGGTAAATTTTATAAAAATATTGCAAGAGACAAAAAAGTTGACAAATTAAATTATCTAAACAACAAAACCAAGTTTGTAAAGATCTGCCAACAAATAACGGAGTTGTTGAGATTTTTCTCTTAAAATAACCTAAATTGGCATTAATCATAGTGCAAAATCAGTGTTTTTCTGCATAAAAACCACAGTAACTCCGTTATTTGTTTTCGGTTCCTTACAAACTTGGTATTACTGTTTAGATAATTTAATTTGTCAACTTTTTTGTGTCTTGTAACATTTTTATAAATTTTACCGTTTTTGAGATATTTGAGTTTAAAAATTTAAAATGGCCGCCATTTTGAAAATATGCATCGGAAAAAAATAATTTTTATTGTGGAAATGGACATTAGTATTATAAAGATCCATGCTAAATATGAAGTTCCTAGATCAATCCGTCACCGAAATAAAAAATATTAAGTGGAAAAAACAAAATGGCGGATATCTGGGTAAATATGCATTTTCGGACATACCTTCATAGGAACTTTTTTCTTTACTTTTGTATCAGGAATCACATCCCAAAGTCCGTAAACGTTTTTTTTGGACACCCTGTATAAGGCTCATTGATCACACAATGTGTAAAGTTTGAATAAGTTTTTTATTCACATAATTTAACATTTGTGTGTGCATTTGTTTAGACGTATAGTTTATCATATATTTTTATAATACAAATGATTAAGTTAGTCGTTGTTTGGAATTAACCACATATAATCACTCATTGAGATAAATAAAGGAAAACTTGTAGCACTAAATCACTATTTTGAGACAGGGACCTTACATAGTGGGTACTTTAACCTGAATATGAATGAAAGATGTGTGTAGGATGATTGTGGCGCGATCTTGTAGTCTTGTTACTAAGGCCGACAGTCTCTTTAGACAGGACCACAGAGTAAGGAACCTTTACAGAGTGCTCGCTGCGCTGCGTTTTCGCGTCAGTCATGACGCGCCTCGTAGTGGCGCTACTGACGCGGTGACGCAAAATGGCGCTGACGCGGAGTTGCCAATTCGGACACCGCACCGCACCGCACAGCACCGTGCCTCGCGTCACCGCGCCGCCGCAACACGAGCACCGCACCGGGCCGTCCGACCACCTTTACTTTACTCCCAATTCCCGAGCGCGATTATTTGGCCAAATTGCAATGGTGGTCATTTGTACAATGTTAGATATTTGACATTAACTAGCAGACTAAAACTGAAATGCCAGCTGCCGCACTTTAATTAATATTTTGAGTTACTTGCAATAGTTGAATGTAATCATATAACGAAAGCTTCATTTAAAATTTACATATCAACGTAATGGACAGAAATATTTCAGTTTAGGCTTGAGAATATTGCAAAATTTTTAAAATCTTTTATTTTATAATCACAATACGCACCTTCAGTATTGAGAATTCCTTCATATTTATTTGAAAATAAGCTCATATTAACTATAACGAAATTTGTGCACTAACAATAAAAATCAGCTATCATTTTAACAATATGTTTAATCAGTACCGACTTAAAGTACACAAGTAAATACAAATTATGTTATATACAATTATACATGGTGTTTCAGAACTCCCTGACAATATTTTAGGGCATTGTTCCTGGGTTAGAAACATATCTAAATATCATATTTAAATTGTCCAGAAGTCTTTAGTTACTCACACAGCAGCCATTTTTTTCACTAAATAATTTTTATTTCCGTACCAAAAATTAACAGAATATTACCATCCGTTACAAAAATAAAAATTACGAGGTGGCCCGTGCGCAAATTGTGCATTTTATGATTCGGTATGAGTGAAATTAACCTACAGTACATGAATTTTGATTATTAGGTGACATTTTTGTTGGATTTTAAAATTCATCTGTGGGTAATCAACTGTTAATTTACAATTCGCAATGAAGAACTTGCAATAAAAGTTGTTCAACATTTTAAAACACCCTCTAGAAATAAATCAAAGGTGAGGGGGGCGAAGCCCGAAACAATATGACCTTTTTAATTACGATTCGTCACTGCGGTATATCCTAAGCTTTAAAGTGACACCTCAATCTTAAAAAAATGGTTCAGTAGGTCGAGAGAAAAAGGGACGTGACAGAAGAAACCCTTTTAGAAATAAGAAGATGGATTATTTGACTAAAATGGCGGCTGTGTGAGTAAATTAAGACTTCCGGACGATTTGAATATGATATTTAGATATGTTTCTAATATAGGAACAATGCCCTAAACTATTGTCAGGGAGTTCTGAAACACCCTGTATACAAGATTTCTATCACATATGATTATAATACACAATAAGTATAGGTCTACTAAAAAGCGCTACACAATATACGCAATATCTATAATTGGCATCCAGCTTAGTGGGCTACCATTGTTACAATTTACTACAGTACAACAATGGTGGCAGTCCGTTCTTTGTGTCATCGGATAGGGAATTAAACTGTCTAAATTGTTTATAAATTGAAAAATTTTGTTTTTATTTCAAGTTTTTTTCCGAAATTGAAGTTTAAAAATTTTAAACGGCCGCCATTTTTAAATTTAAAATCGTATCACGTTGATATTGTTTTTAATTGAATCTTTACTATTTTAAGTTACTTGCCAAGTTTCAAAGCGATTGGTTCAAAACGTCTGAGATATAATGTTTTGTAAAAAATACAAAATGGTGGATATCTAGGTAACTTTGCATTTTAGGATATATCTTCATATGAACCTTTTAGCGAATTTCCCTATAGGGAAAACGCTATTACGGTAGTAGCCATGGTAAGACCTAAGACCGGGACCACTTTACGTTTTCATTTTGAGGTCCCCATAAGCCAAAAACACCATTTGTTATTTTTCATCTGTAAATGTATACAGGATGTCGTAAAAAAGTGTCATTGGCTATACAGGACCTGATTCTACATGCAAAAATAAGTCAAAAATGAAAAATAACATTTTTTTAATTTCGGCTAAGTTTAGCCGTAATCCGCCATTTTGTTTTTTAGACATAATAATTTTTATCTCCGTGACTGTTCGTTGTATTAAGTTCATATTTGGCATAAACCTTTATGACAGCAATGTCCATTTTCAGTAAAAAAATATTTTTGTCCAATGTGTATTTTTAAAATGGCGGCCATTTTAAATTTTTAAACTCAAATATCTCAAAACCGGTTATATTTTATCAAAATTTTACCAGAGACAAAAAAGTTGACAAATAAATTACCTAATAAACGACAAACAAATAGTTAGCAACATTAGGAAACTACCAAATGATTATTAAAATTTAAGCACACTATATGTATTGTATCTTTTTTTTTGTGAGTCGTCTGATAATGTTATAGAGGTGATGTCTTTGCTAGTGAAGGGCCTGACGAACTAAATTAAAAAATATTGGTACCTATATGTGTATTAATTTTAAATTTTTATACCCATCTATTGTGGACTATACAAGCGGAATAAATGGAATATCGAATTTTGCGTTGTTTATATCTTGGTTTAAATATCACAATTAAATTGGTTTATTTCATTAAATTAATTTGTTTATAGTTTTCTCGTCGTATTATCAAATACCCCCGTCGCCGCAAACCTGCGTACATAGCGAATTTCCAAAGGAATTTGAGATTTTGTATTTTCCCCATAAACACCATAGAAATGCGTATGTAGGTTTGTTGCCATGGGATGTTGTTATCAAATGTTGTTAGTTGTTGAGAAGTATAATGGTTAGTTAAGGTAAATATCTAATTGTATCAATATTCGACACTTTTAATTTATGTATTGTTAAAATGTGTTATTGATGAATTGTATTGTATCATTTTACTGTAATGTTTTTGTATACTGGCGTATGCCGTTCATTGCCAATAAATAAATAAATAATTATTCCCATAAACCCCATGGGGGTGATATGTAGGTTTGCCGAAATATGAGTTTGTTAGCAAATATCAGTTAAACCCTACCTAGTGAATGTACATAACAAATTCTATCAATTTATGCCAATAATTAAGCGAGATAC
Source organism: Neoaliturus tenellus (assembly GCA_030545055.2). NCBI lineage: Eukaryota > Metazoa > Arthropoda > Insecta > Hemiptera > Cicadellidae > Neoaliturus > Neoaliturus tenellus. The sequence goes on along the minus strand of CM061534.1, from coordinate 175,196,951 downwards.
AGGGTTTAGTTGATTTCCCATAAGATTAACATGAGAAACCAATTTTTGGCTTTTCTTCGTAACCCGTTCAAGACAAGTTAAAATTTCAAAATACTAAATTGTTTGTTTTTTTAAGCTCTTTCAAATGGTTTCAGTTAAAATTGTTGAATTTTGAAAATGGAGGTCCGAAAATGCAAAAAAAAACACCATTTTTACCCCTTTGAAAGCCGTGAATATTTCACACTTTAAGGCACCGTATCAGCATTATTATTTTTTTAACAAAGAATACTATATATATATATATATATATATATATATAATTGATGCACAATTTTAAGGGCTACAATTCTTGTAAGGACTAAAAATTTCATAACTGTGATATTAACGCCGTAAATTAAAAAAAAATAATAATAATAACTTCCCAAACTTTTGACGAAATATTAAATTTTAGTGCGCATATTGAACCTTTAACATTATTTATACCAATAAATATGGTATTTCCTTGGATAAAATTTAATTGTGAACAATATAAACGATTTTGGGTGAATCTAAGTGGTGTGTGGGCTTTATCAAAACCCCATTTTAGTAAACACTTACTCTGTTATCAACTTTTTCCGCCTTTTTCCAAAATGGTGGATGTTCCTGTTGGGGAAAAAGTTGGGAATTTTTACCAAATGATCAGGGACACATACCAAACTCATTCCACTAGGTCTCGTTACCCGGCCAATTTTGTCTAAGTCAAGGCCATATTTTGGCTAAATGGCGCGGACAATCAAAGTATATCATGGTACGGGAATGTCTATATTTTATTCGATGTAAAAAAAAAACAACAAAAAAACACACACAACTAAAAGCCTGTAAAGGATTGAGGGAAGATTGGTACTAATATAAAACGTAAGCATATAGAACCTGACGGCGAGTGAGGGTAGTAAACGAGATCATCTGAAGGGCAAGTGGTATTTATAAAAAATAACATATATCATTATTATGTAATAGGAATTGTTCAAATAACAGAACGCGTACATAAAATACCAGTTGTTAAATACTAGCAATTTTGTACGTGGGGGTACTTGGGGGTGGGGGTTCCGGGAGTAGAATTCCGGCGGAAGTATTCCGGGGTTAGAAGTCCGGCTGTGGTTTGGTTTGCCATAATGTTAATTTAGAGCAATGAAATTAAATAATAATGTATTTATAAAACTGGGAATACTCTTCCGGCAGCGAGCAAAACTCCATGCCACTTTAAGCTTTACCCTTCGTTTTGACGTCAAAATGACGTAGCGTTTTTTCATCGGCGTACTTTTCCTGGGGTAGAATTCCGCTACCCCCATTTTGCATTATGATTAATGCAAATTTAGGCAAATATAATAGGAAAATTGCGATAACTCCGTTATTTGTAGTAAAATCTTTACAATCTTGATATCATTGTTTAGATAACTTAATTTGTTAACTTTTTTGTCTCCTATAAAATTTAGATAAAAATGTGTCGTTATTGTGAAATTTGAGTTTAACATTTTAAAATGGTTGCCATTTTAAAAATACACATGGGAAAATAATAATTTTTTTCTGCTAAGCTAACATTTTTGTGGTAAAGGTCCATGGCAAGTCTGAAATAAATCCATCAATCCGTTACGGAAATCCTATACTATAATACGAGCAATGTCTGAAGGGATGTGTGTTCCACGATCTCGAAAATCTTGCGGTTAGATTTTGCTTAAACTTTGCATTTAAGAGTGTTTTGGCCCAAAAATAAGTTTAGAAACAGCCTCAATCCCAGAAAAAATCGAATTTGGTCTAATTTTAAGTTTAAAAATCGTAATTTTCAACATTGGTCTTATGGGTTGCTATTTTGGGTTGGCATTTTTGGACCCCAATTTTCAAAAGTCATCAATTTTAACTGAAAACATTTAAAAGAGCTTAAAAAACAAACATTTTGGTGTTTTGAATTTTTATCTTAGCGCAACTGGTTACTGGAAAAATCCAAAAATGTGTTTTCCATGTTATTCTTATCAAGAAAACCCCATATCTTGCTTATTTATTGACATAACTTAATCAAATTTGTTATGTACATTATCTAGATAGGGTTTAACTTATACTTGCTTGCAAAATCCATATGGCAGCAAACCTACATACTCGCCCCCATGGGTTTTATGGGGAAAATAAAAAATTGCCAGAGCTTGGTACAATTTTGTGTTTACATTACCATTTATTGATTAAATTAGGTTTTCTAACAACACCCCTTGGCAGCAAACCTACATACTCGATCCTATGGTGTTTTTATGGGGAAAGTCAATAATCTGAAATTGGTTCCATTGGAAATTCGCTGAGTACGCAGGTGTGCTGCGACGGGGGTGTTTATTTTTAACAGCTGTTATCTGTGAAGAGTCTCTGGTGTAGATTAATTAGCTTGATTATATAACAAAAGTGAATTAAAATCAACGAGCAAGGCTCCGTTAAACCTGGTACTAAAAATTATTACGCGTAAAAAACAAAATGGTGGCTAGCCGCTAAACGAAGGGTTTTTGGATATATGTTTACATGACCTTTTTTTGTTTATTTTCATGTGTAGAATCACCTCCCAAAATTTCTGCTCTTCGTCGTGAATCGCCCTGTATGTATGTATATTTTCTTTTTCAGCACAAACTGTAGAATACAATGATGTAAAAACATTGTTTTTTACCAAAGCTTTTACCAAAGCTTTTTACCATGGATTGGATATAGTAGCAAAAAGTTTGTTAATCTTCAATTTAGGCAAATGAAAATTTTTGAAAGCAAGCCACAATAAAGCTAAAAAAATCCTAAAAATTTTATTTAAATGTGAAAATGGAGACAATTTATTTCCCTACATGGAAATGTCAACCCATTTGAATTACTTTAAAAAAAATGTAAAAGTTAGCCGTTTTTTCCTAAAACCTTAAACTTTCCCTGAAAAATGCAGTTTTTTTACTCGACATATCAAAAAATATAAACATGTCCCAGATTAAACAATCATAATACTTTTGAAACGTAAATTACATTTTATTTCATAAAATATATATGTTTTATAGTTTTCTTCTAAATTCACTGAGCTATCAACTTAAAGGTTTGCTAATGAGAACATAATCTTTTGACCATTTTAAAAAATGCATGAAATTTGTATTAGGTATCCTAAAAAAATTCCAAGATATACAAATTGTTGGAATTTTATTGTAGTTTTCAAAAATATAACTATAGCAGAAAATATACACCAAAAAATTTTACAAGCGAATATTTGATAAAGCGTACTGATTTCACGGACCCCACGACAAGGGCATCATAGGCCTAGACATTTTTTCACAATAAAATGTTTACTATTTTGGTGTCTTTTACCAATACAGTACGTAAATAGTATCAGTATTTATAACAGAAACCCCCAAACACTTGCTTTACAATAAAATAAAACGTTCAAAATAACTTAAATTGTAACTCACAACAGTAACAAAGTGAAAAGGCCGATGGGATGGGCTTTAATTTTCCAGATAGAGAGTTAAAAAGGTTTGTATAAAGTCTATTTATTTTATTAAATTGTTGCAAAATATTTAATTTTATGTTTATTTTATATTTTGAGATAGAATGTTTTAAGAAGTACAAAAACATTAATGTTTTTATTGATTACAGCTGTAATACTGTGCACTAAATAAGAAAATTTAAAGATTCAAAGAATTTGGAAGAATTAATGCACGAGAACCAGTGCAACCGTTTCAACGGTCATACTACGACGGCGCAGCGGAGCCAGCGAGCTGACATGATGTGGCCCGTGCGCGTGCGTGGCGGGCGATGCAGAGTGGCAACACTGGATCGTGGCGGGGACGGGAAATGCCGAATCCAGCCCGCTCGAGACCGCCGCGCCAGCTAGCGGCATTATCGTGGAACTAAGGGCGAGCACTCTGTGAAGCTTCTTTCCTCTGTGGACAGGACTCTTAATTAATAGCCCAACAGCCAATGGTGTCTATTAACCTGCTTAACGTGGGGCACGAACCACAATTTCGATCTCATATACACGAATTGGTCTATATGGATGAATTAGTATTCACCAGTGCTAATGTAAATCCCAACCAGGAATATCGCATCCACAAGATATCGTTTATAATTATCCACAATTCGTAACCTCCAAGTAGCTGGATTACAGGACGTTGCCACCATCCAGTCTGAGAGCAATAAGTGAATAATTATATGGAATTTTATTTCAAAAATTGCTTAAGGGATTAACTCATTTTCTCGCTGAAATTCGGTCTTTGTCTTCGTCCTAACATCTACTTAATGTTCTCATTTACTTTGCCCTCTCGCCCTTTCATAACAGTAATATTAATTCGTCATATGGATGGACACGAATATTCGGTCTTCCCATCTCTAAACTGGAGTGGTATTGTAGTGGTATACGGGGAAATTGTAAAATTCGTGATAGGTGAGTCAGAGAGGCAGAGGCCTTTTCATTTTTTATGTATACAAATGTTCACGGTTGGATCCCAGATTAAAGAGAGAACGTCCATTTACTCCTTCCTTTCATCGACTACAAACTTTGAACTGACACTAAGTAAGAAGTTGGCAGTGAAAGTTTCTTATGAAGCAAGACTACCTACAGTTTTATAATCATTTTATTAGGAGTTTTATTTGTTTACAATATCTAAATATAGCAAAAATATGAATTTTCAATAACCAAAATAACCAATAAACGTTATTCAACTTCTATGATTAGTTTTCATCATTGTTTTGTTGTTGTTGTTGTTTTTTAAATGTTTTGTTTGTCTTAATAATGTTTTATTTCTAATTGACACATTTTTTTTTTTAATAATTGTTTATATCATGTCATTTAAAACTGTAACAGGCAATACTATTTTATGTTTTGCTTCTTGATAAAGAAATTAAAAGTTTACTAGTTCAACTTCAAACCTTAACATTTGACAACAATAATTAAAGGCTACTATTAACTTAAAAAATATTAATAAACAAGTAATAAATAAATAAATAAAAATGTTAATTTACATTATTGTAAATCTATTTAAATTGTGTTTTATTATTCTTCGTGATTTTTAATTTATCTCATAATGGAAACAACGGAAAGGATTTTTACAATGATGTTGTTTTAATTCATCTTTTAAGATTTAAATTTTTGTTCCTATGTTTCAAAAAGTTTTATAATAATACGATTTAATTTTAAAATTAATTTTTAATTTACTTCCTAAATAACGTCTACTGAGGATGATCACATTAAACTCATAACACATGACATACTGGACAGTGCAACTATATCGTACATGCTGCATTATTATCAATGATTGACAAACATGTATTGTTGACATTCATTGTGTACACCAGATAACGATTTAGATGCACAAATATGAGATGTAATTACAATGTGGATGTGACAATGTAGTAGAACTCGCCTTCGGATCGATGGGGGCGCCACCCCCATGCCCCCAAGCCGGTTCTACCAAAATCGTTAAAAATATTTAGGATTAAAAATGTAAATGATGTTTGATACTTTAAATAAAGTGTAGAGGATGTGCATGTGTAGCTTCTAGGTACTATATGAGAGTATTTGTATGTTTATAACTTCTATATGCAACTGTACAGTAGCAAACAATCACAATCAATAATAGCAACAATAGTAGTAATCATCGGGAAATTAAAAACATCTTCTGCCTCAAACCAACTAGTACAAAGAATTATGAAATAAATCATAACTCATATTTTTATATGACTAACCATTTGGCAGCCAGGGCTTGAAAATTTAAAATATTTTAATAATATACTGTATAGTTAAAATACTGATAAAAATTATGAAAACAATCGCAATAATAAGCGAAAACAAAAATAATATTATTAAAATTAAATAATAGGAACGGAATAGAACTCACCATAGACCCCCATGATTCACAAAAAAGTTCTAGAATAATTTGGGGAGACTCGCCAAAAACACGTTAACTAGCACTAACAGCCCCTACAGTAAAATACACACGGTAAGTAGCCAATACAACATACTCCCAATCATTAAAAAACAAAAAGTATTAAAATCTGTTATTAGTGCTAATGCAAAGAGATACGGCAAGATGTTTTGAACAAAATTTTGGCCATTAGTAAGACTTTCCGGTCATGTTCAGTACCATATTTTGATAGGACCAACCATTTCATTACTAGAGATGGCAACTGAAAACGCGATTTCACAAAACATTGTCAAGAGGTTTAACGGGGGGAGGTACGAGAAAAGTCACAGTGCAAAACTGTAGTTCATCCAATTCCCTATCTAGTATTTGTCATATATTTTGATTAGACTAATCGTTTGGCCAATAGAGCAGAAAAACTAAAATCACGATTCCTCTATAAGACCAGAAGCAACAAAATGCTACTACTTTGTTATCACTAATTGCTACTACTACTAATGATACTACTAACCGTTTAGTGGTATCGGTATCTCTATTAGTAGTATTGCTAGTACTAATTCACGAGATTCGTAAAAAGTGAAAAAAGGATTTTGAGAGAAAACGGAAAGTGATACCGCGTAATATGTAAGAAAGAAAATTTTAGATATTTCTAAGATGTACCAATAATGTTGTTTGTAATTTTTTGCAGGACAACCCGTTTAGTCACTAGAGCAAAAAATCTAAAACCGGATTTCACAAAAAAACCTATCTGGAGGGTTAACGGTGAAATATACGAAATGTCTGAAGACCAACATTTTTATTCATCCAATCGTAGTATTTAGATCAGATTTTTAATAGAACCTACCGTTTGGCCGGTAGAGCTGAGAAACTAAAATTATTCCAAAAATCCACCAGTTTGATATTTTTGGAAGGGTGAAAATTTGAAATACTCTAATTCAGCAATTTCCTTTCATATAGACTCTATAACCTGTGTGTCAAATTTCACATTCATGGCCCAAACAGTTGCTTCATAATTGTGTACCTAATTGAGTGAGTGAGTTGCACTGCGGCTGTATATTTTAGATCTACAAAGTTGTCACCTAATTTTTTTATTACAGGTGTTATTTTATATTTATTATTAATTTGGATATTTTTTGATTTTTCCACATATTTCTATTAATGTATGTCTTATTATATTATAGTTTTAATTAGAGAAGAATGCCACCAAGTGGCGGAAAGCACGTCTGCAATAAGGTCGGCGGCGCTGGCGCCAGGTGGTCCGCTGTTTATAGCGTATGACCTAAAAACACGAGCTTTTGTGACGAGAATTTCGAAAGAGGTAGTTTATTTAAACACCCATTGTAACTGTTTAATGCATATTGTGATACTTTAACTATACGATTTCTCATATGTAGCAGTTGAATGTTGTTATATTTAATCACTAATATCAATGTAGTCACTGAATCTTTCATTGAAATATATAATCATTATAATTGTTATAGTTATTAAATCAAGTTATTCGATTAACTAAACTCGACTTATTAAATTATTAATAAAAAAGTCCGTCATTCTAATATTTTTGCAAGGGTAAAAATTTGAAATATTCTAATTTAACACGTTTTCCTTCATTTGGACTCTATAAAATAGTTGTCGGCCAAAATTTCCGATTCCTTGCCCAAACGGTTTCTTCATAATTTTTTGTACCTAAGTGAATCAGTCAGTGAGTGAGTGAGCGAGTTAAAACTGTGGCTGTATATATTTTAGATCTACAAAGTTGTCACCTAATAAAATAATAAAAAAATCGAGTATCAAAAATTTTCCATGAAAAATAATATATGGTCTTTAAGTAATAAATTCTAAATTATAAAAATTATTTTATCTCTAAGAGTATTTTGCAATCTGGATATAAGGGTTAGGCTAAAGTTAATGTCTCAAAGAGAAGTTAGCATTCCTTAAAACTCACGTTTGTGGATGTAATTTAGTTCTGCGAAATCGAATCCGAAACTATATCATTACAATTAAAATATATGAAATGATCATTATAGCCTATATCATGATACAACCAATATCATTACAACCTATAAAGTGATGTAGTTCAAGCATTCATAAATACAACTTAAACATCTTTATAAGCAACATAGACATGTATAATGAAGTCATGATTAGGAGGGTTCAAGTCTTGAAATGACTCATGCCTTTAGCCTTTAAGTGTCATGATAAGTGTAAGAGGATCTTTCAACTGTTTATTTTATATAATTACAGTTTATTAAATTCTTTAATAATATTTATTTTATGATTTTGATTTACAGGGTAATTTAAAAAGATATCTTGTGAAAAATCTTTGAAAAAGATTCTTAATAATACCTTTGTGTAATTTATACAATGTTTTCCGAGACATTAAAAAAATATCAACAAATCTTAGACAGCTTAGAAAAATACATAATGGGGGGATAAATTTACAAGACATAAAAAGCTTGGTTTTATATACTTTTTTTCATTTTTAATGTTTAAACTTCTCCAAAATATGAAAATAACCTATATCTTGGTGTAGTTTATCAGCAGTGTTGCCATATGTTGAACATGTTGCCATGTGTTGCCGGTCCATATTATTGCACCGGCGTACTAATATTACAATAGTATTAGGTAAAATTGTTTTACTTGGTAATATTTTGTACTGAATGGAGTAAAATTCTCACTAAACATTGAAGTTTAAGGAATATTTATTCCTTAAATTTCAATGTTAAGAAGTAAATTACCACTGAATTTGCCAAATTTTAGAACAAAGTTAAGAACAAAAGTCAAATGATACATAATATAAAACCATCTTGTCATTGAGAATCAGTGTTGCCAAAACCAGAAATTACAAATTATTAACGATTAAATGATTGTATTATTTTATTACACCTCCTAAAATTGGTTCTTGATAGGAAAAAGTGCAAATACTTTTTGAGGATTGATATATTATACAATTGTATATTATGATAGGCAAACTAAATTGGAGTGATTATACAGGGTGTCCCTGAACTCTCTACCAACTTTTTCAGGTATTATTCCTGGGCCACAGACAAGTCAAAATATCATATTCAAAATTTCGAAAACTCAAAAGTTACTCGTATAGCCGCCATTTTGTTTTTTACACAAAATAATTTTTATTTCCGTAATGGATCATTGTATTAAGTTAATATTTGGCATGCCCCTTCATCACAGCAATACCCATTTTCAAGAAAAAAGTTATTTTTTTCAATGTGTATTTTCAAAATGGCGGCCATTTTAAAATTTTAAACTAAAATATCTCAAAACCGGTAAGTTTTATAAAAATTTTACTAGACACAAAAAAGTTGACAAATTTAATCATCTAACCAATGGTGCCAAGTTTGTAAGGATCTGACAACAAATAACAGAGTTATTGAGATTTTTCTTCATAAAAACATTGATTTTGCATTGTAATTAATGCAAATTAAAGTAATTTTAATTGAAAAATCTCAATTACTATGTTATTTGTTGTCAGATCCTTACAAACTTGGCATCATTAATAGATGATTAAATTTTTCAACTTTTTTGTGTCTAGTAAAATTTTTATAAAATTTACCGGTTTTGAGATATTTTAGTTTAAAATTTTAAAATGGCCGCCATTTTGAAAATACACATTGGAAAAAAAATAACTTTTTTCTTGAAAATGGGTGTTGCTATGATGAAGGTGCATGCCAAATATTAACTTAATACAGTGATCCATTACGGAAATAAAAATTATTTTGTGTAAAAAACAAAATGGCAGCTATACGAGTAACTTTTGAGTTTTCGAAATTTTGAATATGATATTTTGACTTGTCTATGGCCCAGGAATAATACCTGAAAAAGTTGGTAGAGAGTTCAGGGACACCCTGTATAGTCTTTTTTTAACTTTACCTTTTTTTATCTAAAGCTGTTAGCTTCGAATTATCACGCTTTTACTTACGATGATACAACGATATTAGATATCATGCCGGAAGGTGAACAGTAGTGGGGAATGGGGGCTTTTGGGCCAGTTCAAGGTCACCCGAGCGATGACGTCATCGATGACGTCATCGAGGTCAATGACCTCATTGATGACGTCATCGATTGCATCATCGATGACGTCATCACCAATGACGTCACATCCATGACGTCACACCCATGACGTCACAGAAATGACGTGCTAATGACGTCATCACCCCTTACGTCACCAAGATGACGTCATCGATGTCACAAAAGGTCAAGGTCACGCTGAAACCTAAAATTTTTCGGCACTTTTGCTGTTTCTCGCACTACGCTCCGAGTTTCAGTCACAGGTACCATGACCTTGACGACTTGGAGCGAATTTTCGATGAGAAACAGCAAAAGTGCCGAGGAAATTTGAAGTTTGCAACGTTACTCTGCCTAAACCGTCATGTGACACCGCTCGGGTGACCTCGAACTGGCCCAGAAGCCCCCATTCGACCATTACTGCAACCGCGATGCGCACCCTACGACAGACACCGAGCGACTGACTGTCCGGCCCCGCGCACTCTAGGTATATGGGAAGTGGTGGGGGAAATTGTGATGACCTTGGGAAACTTGAAAATGTCAAGCCGGGTAGCACCGTTTCGGTGCTACCTTAAAGTTACATGCTAAAGTGTGATGACCTTGAGTTAAAACATAGAAATACTACAAGTTGATACCGTCCCAGAGTTAAAGTGTGATGACCTTGAGTCAAAACACAGAAATAATACAAGTTGATGCAGTCTCAGAGTTAAAGTGTGGTGACCTTGAGCTAAAATACTGAAGTACTACAAGTCGATATTGCCCCAGAGTTAAAGTGTGATGACCTTGAGTCAAAACATAGAAATACTACAAGTTGATACCATCCCAGAGTTTAAGTGAGATGACCTTGAGTCAAAACACAGAAATAATACAAGTTGATGCAGTCCCAGAGTTAAAGTGTGATGACCTTGAAGTTGTAGAAGTGTGGTGACTTTGAACTACCCCAAATTGTCAGGAATTGGAGTAGCAACCGCGATGTGCACCCTACGACGGACACCGAGCGACTGACTGTCCAGCCCTGCGCACTCTAGGTATATGGGAAGTGGTGGGGGAAATCTCAAGGTCATCCAAATTGGGTTTTAAAAAAATAAGAAACTCTAAACCTCATGCTCCTCTTCTTCCCTTTCCACCTCATTTGTAGTATATATGGTTGACGATGGTAAATTTGACAAATACTCCAGTGATTGTTGATCGTCTTGCTGCAGTATAACTTCAGACCAATCATAATCTAAAGTGACCTTGAGCTTTATTCCCGGGTTGTCGAGGAGAATAGACTTCATCCAATCGCAGATGGTTTCTAAATAATGCACGTTGTCGATTGTCAATTTCCAATTCGTATTGGGTACATCTTCGGTGGAAGACATGGCATTGCAAGCAGGAGTGTCCGCCATGGTTGTTGGAGGAGGAATGATGCTTGGTGCAGCGAGCAATGCTGGTATTACAGAGTAGTGGGGGAAATTTCAAGGTCATCCAAATGGAGTTTTTTAAAAAAAGGAAACTTTTTCTATTTACTTATAACATAACCACTTAAAACTAAAAGGATTGGGATCAACAGTACGTTTAATCATCATATTCGTTATATTCTTCCTGTTTCTCAGTTTTCACCTCCGCCCGGATAGTACCTCCACTCTTCAGCTCCTTTTCGGCTTCTTCTAGTTGCTGGGTAATCGCCATCTGACATTGAAGTTCAAAATCATCACGCGGCACAGATCCGCAAATATCCATCTGAGCCAACCAGAGCTGCCTGAGGTTCTTTTCCTTTTCCTCGACAGCTTCGACGGCTGCATGTAATTCCTTTTCTGTAATAGAGGAGTCCCACAATTGTTGATCATCGGTTTTGTTGACAACCTCCTTTTCAGACTCCTTGTACAAATTGTTCAGCTCCTGCTGAGTCTTAATGGTTACCTCCTCGTAACTAGCACAACTTACATTGAGAGACATCTTGATGTTGTACGGTTGACCGTTGGAGTTGAAATGAGGCTGAGGCACAGCGCTTGGGGGTACTATGAAAAAGTGGTGGGGGAAGTTTCAAGGTCATCCAAATTGTGTTTTAAAAAATCCTATCTTGTTACTAAGCACATATGTCAGTAACAAGATAGGTGTTTTTTTTTTCTCTTTTACATCTTTAATATAACAAATAAATAAACATATTCTACAATGGTAAGAAGAAGGAAGACAACTGCTAGTCAGCTGAAATAATCCAAAGTCTGGCTCGCTTCAGTCTTCATGGACGCCGGTGATGAAGTCGCTGGAGAAGAGTAATGTTCAGACTCTTCTTTTGGGTGTCGGAGATTGCGTATATTGCAAGCGTAGACTTGCACATTTATACGGTAGCCTCGCGCCACCATCAGCTGCAACTCCTTGTACAAGTCGTTCAGCTCCTGCTGAGTCTTAATGGTTACCTCCTCGTAACTAGCACAACTTACATTGAGAGACATCTTGATGTTGTACGGTTGACCGTCGGAGTTGAAATGAAGCTGAGGCACAGCGCTTGGGGGTACTATAAAAAGTGGTGGGGGTGTTTGCATCGAAGCAGGTTTAACCTTTAGCTTGGTGGGGGTAACTGTGAAATGCAAAGGTCAAAGGTCAAGGTCACCCGCGAAGTTTAAAAAAAAATGCAACATATCAATATGTGACAAACTTCACATATTGATATGTTGCATTTTTTGTCTTTTATGGTTTATTTATTTATAAAACATTACAATAACATATGTACAACAGTAAAATTAAAATCTAACACTGCTGCTTGTCGGCGATGTGGATGGTCAACTCGGTGGAATTGCTACCCGTGCAACCGTGGGAAACCAGGTAGAGACAGCCGGGTTGGATGGAGCGCAGATCCTCGTTCTGGAGGAGATGGACGAACCGTTTCGGCAGGTAGACTTGGAACTTGGGCTCATCCCCCGGAGTGAACGGTGCCTCGCTAAGACTGCAGCAAATGGTCTCTCCAACTGAAGTCTCCATCTTCTTCATGGCGTGGATAATGTAGTGCTTCTCGTCTTTAAGTTCGGAACACTTCTTGACGGGTAGTATGGTAGATTTGGAGTGAGCATTGAACTGCTCAACCAAAGTTTGCAGGAACTGGTGAGATGCCATGGTTGAGTTAAAGATTGTCTTCTTCTTCGTCTTCTTGCTGGGAGATGTTGTCGTCTCGGAATCTCGAGTAATACTCATGCCAGGTCCCGGTCTGCTCCTCACTTATATAACCCCCGTCACCCCCACCACTCCCCACTTCCCCACTTTGAAGGTAAGATGCGAGTTTATAGGCGTTTTTTAAAGCGCAATGTCTATCTTTTTCATGTTCTGGACTTTTAGTACAAATACAAACATTTTCCATCGTATACTTGTAGTTTTTATCCAAGTCCACATCATTAACCGGAACATGAGTAAATTCTTCGATCCATCTCTTCTTTTCTAGTCCTTTTGTATAAATATTGGTAAACCTGTTTGAAAACTGATGCATGATGTTATATAAGTCCGTGTAACTTGCAAAACCATCATACCAATCGATATGATGGAAATATTTTGAAATCCACCTGTTGGTAGTAGCGGCTTTGCTAGTTAATGATGAATAAGAACATGGTGGTTTGAACAAAAATGTATATGGAACACTTGTATTGATATCGAAAAACACAAGTTCTTTTATGATAAATCTATCATCATTACCCCGAAACGCTTGGAACTCAATTATACCAGGTTTGGACTTTACTTGTTCTTCTTCCTTGTCCATTGCGAAGATCACTCGTCTGCTCATGACGAAGTCCAAAGGTCAACTGATTTCCACACCACGGTAGGTACGACTTTTATACCTGGCCGTACAGTTGTTGGCGCGTTGGTGTATATTTAACGTGGGCACCGTCCCCGGTAGGCCTAACCCCACAAAGTGTTTGATATTGTTTTAAAAACCAACCATTGTCATCTAAGTTTCCATCTTTACATTCTCCTTGTTTTCATTTTCATCACTAACACTTGATTCTTCTCCTCCTTCTTCCTCTTCTTCCTGTTTTACTGATTTCTTATGTAGTTGAGCGTATTTTTCCAACTGTCTCCACATTTGTACTTCATGAGGAACCCTATTAAATATAGAAGTATCCACAGGTCCGTACAATATAGGTGCGTCCGGTTGTTTGTCCAAAGTGTCTTCCAAATAATCTTTAATAATAGAACTTGAAAACACTAGTTGTCTCAAGTATCTTGTTATTGGTTCAGTTGCACAGGTTAGAATAAAAAACTCTTCTCGATTAAGTTGAATCTTGTTATCATGTCTTGTTGTGTCTCTAAACCGCAATTGATGGTCACCACGATTCTTTATAATATCAATTTCCACATTTGAATCCAAAAGTCCTACTCTTGTCTTTCTTCCATACATGTTACTAGTTAAATAGCATTCTAGCAGATGCAAGTGCTTCATAAAAGATTCCCAAGCACTATCGGTGAACAAAATCATTTTGGGTCCATGAGTCAAAATTACAGTAGGTGAATAATCCGTCGATTTCATAACACCGATTAAAACACTTTTGTCCAAACTGGATGAGATTGGATAAAATATTCGCAAGAATACCTCACTCAATATGTTAGGAGAAATATTATCTTCAGTATCCCTTTTCTTCTTCTGTGCATTCTTTCTTCTTTTACCTTTTTCCTCAACATTATTACTGCCGTGGAGTTGTCCGCAAGCGTTGTGTTCATCTCCCTCCGGTTGACCTTGAAGATCTAAAAAGTCGGATATCTCCTTCTCAATATCTACTACATTTTCTTGTGTACCACTAGGAGAAGCCATATTGAATAAGATGCTACCCATACAAGAACAGGCAACAAACTGATGAGGAGCGACCTGAACACTCTGCTTTTATACTCGCGGAATGCATTGGAATGTAACAAAACCGGTTTTTTACAATACATTTTTAACAATTCCAGTTAAAGGTGTGTATGTTACGATTTTATCATGTAGAATTAAACAGTATGCAGTTGTATTAGCCGATATAGGCGCGTTGAATTCCATTTCTATTTTTATATCTACACTTGATGATTTTACCGATTCATTTTGTTTAGAACAATCGATTACAACTATAGGGTAACCATCTAAGTATTTTTCCGGTGATAGTAAAGGTGCATTCGTTTTACCATAATATGAACTTTGGAATCTTGCATACATATCGTACAATATGCTGTACTTTTTATTAGCGAATGA
>CM061534.1:174871283-175181767 GCA_030545055.2 Neoaliturus tenellus | reverse complement strand
TGCAAACAGGTTTTCCACAAAGAAATATTATTATTTTTAAATTATTTTGCTCCACCATCATTAATTTAACTGCATCATAAATGAAACGAATACACATATATTGTTTTAGTAGAGTAAATATCAGTCCGCGAGCAAAGCAATTCACTGCCCAGTTATCTCTTAGGCAACCTTTTGACGACTGTTCTTGTTTGAAACAAAGTTAAAAATTGTTAAATATTGATTTTAACGTCTGTTTAGTTTTTTATTTGTTTCTCTCTTACGTGAATTTTATATTTATAAAAGTTAAAAATGATCAATATTTGTTCTAACATATTTGCCAGATAAAATAGTTTTTAAGGTTTATTCAAATATTATTTTGGTTTGTATAAAAGTTCATGTACTGTAAATTCAATACCCATTAAAAATTATAGTTCCTTGTTTGGTTTTCTTAGATGTCAACTGGGTTGAAACGTTGAACCTAGGATCTACTGTAAATATCTATTTAAGTATTTTTAATTAATACAGTTATTTTTGTTGCCACCAATAACCTAAACAATTTAGCATTTAGACCTCATTTAGCCTATTTATTTCTTATTATATTTCTAAACAAACTAACAACGTTCAATTTCAGCCAGAATAATTTAAGAATTATTAAGAAAAAATCTAATCTTCTAAAATACTTTGAATTTTTTTAACTAGATTTTTAAAAATTCACTTTTTTTTTAAATTCATAAATGTTTACGAATTACTTTAGTTATAGAACAAAACATATACTGTGGTACTATTATTATGACATTGCTTACCTCTAGAGATATACATCTTATACTTTTTTTCTTAAATTACAAAACGTATTTCCAATCTTTAAAAACACCATTTATTTTTTAATTTCACAGTGCTACAAGTGTCTTTTGTTTAGTACTTTACCACTGCACAAGATGACTATAAATAAAAAAACCCACAGTTATTATTCTAACAATTTTTACCTGATTATCATTTGACATTTATAATATTATAATAAAATTAATGAAAACTCATTACTACGCATATCTATTACCTCACTTTTAAGTACTAACTATTTCACGAGTATTATGCCGAGTAGGAGCTCTTTGAAAGGTAAAATAAGATGTTAGGGTTCAAATCACATTGTCCACTAAAGTGGATGGCAGTCAGCCTAATAGAGTTATAAACCACTTTCTGTCGCCCCGGCTTGACTTCATGCTGTGTTACTGACCGCCAGCCTTATCCACGTTACACGTTATAACCATGTAGTTACAAGGAACATTTGGACAAACTAATTTGCTCTTTAAAAACAAATAAAATGAACAAACTTATTATTAGCCTACACTCTAAATCAAGCTCTATTTGTATGGGATTTTTCAATCCTATGGTTTTTTGGAGGTGGGTGTCAGCCACGAAGAATCGATTAGAGCTGGTCACATAACTGGGAAAATTTATACGTCTGCCATATTCTCTACAGCCCTCCATGTTATCCTTATGGACCTTTTTTGTGACTAAGGAATGGAACAGAGATCAGTTAATCAAGCTGGCAAATGAGTAGATATAAACGAACGTGTTACATTTTCATTTTGTGATTCTATGAATTTGAACCAGAGAGCAGCACAAGAGCGAGTGAGCGAAACGACAAGTTCGTCATGTAGCTAGTGAAGTGAGCGAACGAGCTTTTGAGGGGCTTTTGAAATGAGTGAACGAGCTCGTCGTTGGGGTGAGTGTGGTGAGCGAACGAGTTTGTCGTGGAGCGAGTGAGGTGAGCAAACGAGCTCATCGTGGAACGAGTGAGGTGAGCAAACGAGCTCATCATGGAACGAGTGAGGTGAGCAAACGAGCTCATCGTGGAACGAGTGAGGTGAGCGAACAAGCTCGTCGTGGAACGAATGAGGTGAGCAAACGAGCTCATCGTGGAACGAGTGAGGTGAGCGAACAAGCTCGTCGTGGAACGAATGAGGTGAGCAAACGAGCTCGTCGTGGAACGAATGAGGTGAGCAAACGAGCTCATCGTGGAACGAATGAGGTGAGCAAACGAGCTCATCGTGGAACGAGTGAGGTGAGCAAACGAGCTCATCGTGGAACGAATGAGGTGAGCAAACGAGCTCATCGTGGAACGAATGAAGTGAGCAAACGAGCTCATCGTGGAACGAGTGAGGTGAGCAAACGAGCTCATCGTGAAACGAGTGAGGTGAGCAAACGAGCTCATCGTGGAACGAGTGAGGTGAGCGAACAAGCTCGTAGTGGAACGAATGAGGTGAGCAAACGAGCTCATCGTGGAACGAGTGAGGTGAGCGAACAAGCTCGTCGTGGAACGAATGAGGTGAGCAAACGAGCTCGTCGTGGAACGAATGAGGTGAGCAAACGAGCTCATCGTGGAACGAGTGAGGTGAGCAAACGAGCTCATCGTGGAACGAATGAGGTGAGCAAACGAGCTCATCATGGAACGAATGAAGTGAGCAAACGAGCTCATCGTTGAACGAGTGAGGTGAGCAAACGAGCTCATCGTGGAACGAGTGAGGTGAGCAACGAGCTCATCGTGGAACGAGTGAGGTGAGCGAACAAGCTCGTCGTGGAACGAATGAGGTGAGCAAACGAGCTCATCGTGGAACGAGTGAGGTGAGCAAACGAGCTCATCGTGGAACGAGTGAGGTGAGCAAACAAGCTCATCGTGGAACGAGGGAGGTGAGCGAACGAGCTCATCGTGGAGCGATTGAGCGAACGAGCTAGTCTAACAATATTACAAGTTCATCGGGCAATTCCTTTTAACTGGGTACTAATTATAAAATTATTGCAGTGTTAACAAATGCTTCTAGATCATATTCTTCACTTATACAATTTCTTTTATAATTATTATTATTCCTGTTCATTAATCTATATAGAATTTTAAAAAATGCTATGAGTTAGATAGGAAATATAATTTCAGCATGTAATATGTTTTGAGTTTACGTGTGGAGAAAACGATCTTACCCTCACTTTAATATTAATGTTTTTTATTTATCTTACCTCATACATGCAATTGGCGTAAATCTGGTAAAATATATAAACTCTAGTTATCGGGGAATTGCTGTACTGGGGAGTCTGGGCAATAAACCATAACGCTTTTATGTCCCACTCTTCAATTGAACAATAATAAACATTTTAAACGATAATTCAAATAAAAAACTATAAAATAGGTTTTTATTCGTTTTATTTTATTTTTATGCATATAGGACTAGTGTATGTTAATTCTATATGATTGATACGTAATTTTTCAAATATGTTCCAGAGCAGATTTCATATTTTAATGAACGACAAACTTTACTTATATCATAAAAAATATAGATAAATGAAGGAAGTTTTAAAGTTAATTTTCCTGAAGTTTGATAGTCAAATGGAAAATAGCTGGTACACTGATAGCTTTTTGATCCATCGAAAGACACATAAATGTCGCTGGGTCAGTTTTTTATTTTTTTTACAAATATTTTTATTATTTATTGGAAAGTTAATTTTAAATCAATGTGAATGTTCCAAAGCAATAAATCATACACATTTAGTCGCAATATATTTTTTCAAGGTTGAATGGAACATACTGTAAAAGAATACATACTGGACATACATACTGGAACATACTGTTTGAATTTGTCTATACCTTTATTATGACAATATCTGCAAATAAACTGATATGTAATCAATCCAAAACGCAAAAAATTTAACTCTCGCTTACCTAAAGACATTTAGATCAATCAGTCAAGCTTCAGCATATTCACTTTGACGGTCAATTAAACTGGAAATCCCATGTTGATTCTCTGAGTAAGAAACTTTCTAGAATTACCTTTCTCTTCTGGAAACTGAGACCTTTAGTAAATGAAGACTATCTAAAACTTGCATATTTCGGGTGGTTCCAGTCTCACTTAAAATATGGATTTGTAACATGGGGTCATTATTTGTGGAACATTGCAAACCTATTTTTGTTAGGTTAAATATATGGCACCATCATTAATCTGTACATTTATATTTTAATATACACCAAAACTAATTTGAAGCAGTTTCTCACTAGGTAACATTTCCATACAAACAATACCAGAAGATAAGGACAACTGGACATGCCGCAAAACAAGTTGGCACATTCAGGTAATTCTTTTAAACTAAATTGTGGGAAATCCATACAAACAATACCAGAAGATAAGGACAACTGGACATGCCGCAAAACAAGTTGGCACTTTCAGGTAATTCTTTTAAACTAAATTGTAGGAAATTTTACAATAAGCTGCCTGAATATCTCCATGAAGTTGCGTTAACAACATTCAAAACTAGAGTTCATAATCGGCTGGTTAAAAATCATTTTTACAATACAAAAGAGTTTATTGACTAAAATGTAACTAAATAACTTTTTTGTTTAGGTTTAGTTATAAGTCTTTCACACATTTGTAATTGTGACAATGCCTAGTCAAAGATTGTACACCGGTCAATGGCAATAAACTATTATGATTCTGATCGATTGTAATTTCTGGCTATTACATTAACTTTGATTACTTATCAAACATGATAACCAGCATTGCTATTTCCTATTTAAAGAATTAAATTCAACCATCAGATAATGGGTCTTACATAATAATTGTTTTATAATATGTATTAAAAGTTGAAATATAAAGGAAGATCCAATATAGTATATGTAAGTGAAAATTTAATTACTTTAAATGGTTTGTATATGTAAGCATTATTGCAGCTGAACAAAACCAGACCCATACCACATCAATCACTCTTCCGTCACTAGCCATAACAAGCGTTTCCTTTTACTAGACAATGACATAGTTGATTGAGTATTAAAATATAATATAATAAGAATATAATAAAAATCTAAATGTGTTTCAACATATTATAATAAAACATTAATTTTTAAGTGCACATGACAATATTTAAAAAAAAGTCCAGCTCGGACATTACACATCCATCCAAGGTTCCTGAGAACATCTTCAAGACGTGTATTAACGGCAGCCGAGTTGTCCTCGGCTGGATGGAACGTGTGACCCTTCATCTTTGCTCAAAAACGCTCACTAAGAAACGATTTTGCAAAATTCCGTCAGGGCTCTGCCCCATGCGACTTCAAAATTTCGTTACAATGTTATTCTTATGGGGGATTTTTAATATAAATCAAGGCAACAACGAATCTCCAAAACTATAGAGCATGCAGGATTGAAATTTGGTATAGACGTTCCTTTTTACCCATTAGTGCTCACTAAGAAACGGTTTTACGAAATTCCTTCAGAGCTCCGCCCCACACGACTTCAAAATTACGTTACAATGCTATTCTTATGGAGCACTTAAAATACGAACCTAGGAAACAACGAATCTCCAAAACTATAACACCCCCAGGGTTGAAATTTGGGATGGAAGTTCCTCTTTGCCTATAGATGCTCACTAAGAAACGGTTTTGCAAAATTCCTTCAGAGCTTCTCCCCACACGACTTCAAATATTTGATGTAATTACTGTTGAAGATGCAAAGCTATCAGCTGTTAGTAAAATATTAAATTAAATTAAGAGAATACATAGCCATGTGACATTTTTATCTCTTTGTAAACAATTTAGCTGGTGTAAAAAGTTAGTGCAATAAGAGGTGATGACGAACCTTGAACTGTTAGAAATTTAGAGTACTTTCGTCCCTCATAGAGTTCAAACTATTCCTGTATTTTCTGCATTATATCCTTTGCTATGAAAGGGTCTATCGCAGATTGCCACAATATACAGGGTGTCACAAAAAAGTGTCCCTGGCTATACAGGACCTGATTCTACATGCAAAAATAAGTCAAAAATAAAGAATAACAATTTTTGGATTTCTGCTTAGTTTAGCCATAATCCGCCATTTTGTTTTTTATACATAATAATTTTTATTTCCGTGACTGTTTGTTGTATTAAATTCATATTTGGCATAAACCTTTGTGACAGCAATGTCCATTTTCAGGGAAAAAAATATTATTGTCCGATGTGTATTTGCAAAATGGCGGCCATTTTAAATTTTTAAACTCAAATATCTCAAAACCGGTAAATTTTATCAAAATTTTACAAGAGACAAAACAGTTGACAAATAAAATTACCTAACTAATGATACCAAATTTGTAAGGGTTTGAAGACAAATTATGGAGTTATTGAGATTTTTCTTCTAAAATAACCTAAATTTGCATGCATTTTAATGGAAAATCTATGATTTTATACATACAAATGGCAATCACTCCGTTATTTGTTGTTCGATCCTTACAATCTTGGTACCATTGTCTGCCTTATAAAAACAGGTGTGAATGGGGTGAATCTATGATGTCGAGCTCTTATAAAATTACATCCGAAGTTACAATGAAAAATTCGAAGTGTTTATTAATAAAAGATAAAAAAATCTGTTAACTGGCAATGGCAATACATAGGACAAGCAGTGAATATAAAAAGATTCAAATATATAGGTGAAATAACCCAGGGTCAACAAAGAAATTGAAAAACCAGATTACCTAAAGTATTGATAGTCGGCATGGAAGATCCACTTTTCCCATAGTCGCTCACTACGAGATGCTTATGGAAAGCTACTTAGGGCTCTATCCCACAGAACTTCAAATATACTTTCGGGTCTATGGCGTTAAAAATTTGGCATGGATGGTCTTCTTTGTTCATAGGTGCTCACTAAGAAACACTTTTGCAACATTCCTTCAGGGCTCCGCCCCACATGCTTTTGAAAATGCAATGTATCCTTATAACCAATTTAAAGACAAATTTAAGAGACGCATCTCCTAAACTATAGAGAATGCTGGGTTTAAATTTGGAGTGATCTATTGGTCCAAGGTGCTCAATAAAAACTGTTTGCACAAATCTTCCAGGGCCCCTCCCCACACAGAACCTCAAATTACTTTAGAGCTTAACGGGTTGAAATTTGCCAAGGGTATTCCTCTTTGTTAATAGCTTTTTACTAAGAAAGGGTTTTCAAATAATTTTTTAAGCTTTAGTGGTCCTCCCCACTGGAGTAAAAAATTACTCTATGGCCTGCTGGATTAAAACTTCACACGGTCATTCCTCTTTGCTCATCATAGGTACGTACTAAGAAATGGTTTTGCAAATATAGTTTTTGAAGTCCTTTAGGGCTCCACCCCACAGGACTTAAAAATTACTATAATGATTCATCTTTGTGACCAATTTTAGATGCGAATCAAGGAAACAACGGATCTCAGAGACTATATGACTATAGACTTTGTAGTCGGCGTGCCCTTATCTCATTGGTGCTCACTGTGGAACAGTTTTGCAAACGTCCATTAGATTTTCGCCCCATTAGGATTGTCCATTAGGGTTCCGGCCCACAGAATATCAAATTACCAAAAATCCTACGGGATTGAAATTAATCGTTAATTTTCCTCTTGGCTAACAGGTACTCCCTAATAAAAGGCTTTGTAAATATCGTTTTGAAGTTCTTAAGGCTAAGCCGGACTGGACTTAAAAAAATACTCTAGAGCTTATACCGGGGTTGAAATTTGACACGGACTTTTTTCTTTACTAATAGAGTCTCATTAAGATAAGGTTTTGTGTAATTCCTTCAGGGCTCCGCCCACACTACATCAATGTTCCAATTGAATTAGAAAAAGATTGAGTTGCTCTTTAAAGAGATTTTATTACCTACAAAATATACTCGATCACGGGCGAAGCCGTGAGGGGCAAACAGCTAGTTAATTCATAATTAAAACTATATTTTATGTCCACAGATTTTACAAATGGAATATACGTTGATTAACCCTTTAAATGCTCTATGAACGAGTTTACCGTTCTCTTTTATATAAATGTTTACTAAAAAATGACTGGAGGTAATTTCTTGATAAAATATGATAAACAATTAGCCTAATCCCCTTTATCACTCTTTAATTGGAAAGTAACGAGTTTTAATCTTCTGGAGAGCTTTCAGTTAAAGTTAAAGTGGCTGCAAACCTAAGCCAACAAATTAATTCCTTAGACCTTTATTTACAGTAAAAATAAATAGTATAATGTTTGTATGTTTAAGTTTTTACTTAATTTTCTGATTTAAATAATACATATATATTAAATGTAAAATAACAATGGTATTTAAACGAGATAAAGATTATTCTACATCAATAACCAAAGCAAATAAAAGTTTAAAGAAAATTAGATATATGAATAATAAACATAAATAAATGTATGTGATTATACCGATAAGCTATTGATTAAAATATATAACTGGTTTCTCAAGGTAAAATATTTTCCAAAACCCACTTTTTTGGAAAATGTTTAATGGTTTAATGGTGTTAATCATTAGATGGCATAATTTAAAATGGTAAAATATAAATTTTTAAACATGGATTAAGATGTTTGAGTCTAACGTTTGGCTCTCTTTCCTAAGCCTATTTAGGACTGTTATTTTGAGATTTTAATGCATAACACACTGACAATTCATGGCTGTTGGATGAATTAAGGCATCGACGAATAGTGATGTGACCGCAGATGAGTTTCTGTAATCATGTCATGAAACGGTCACCGATATGACATATCACTGTTTCATGTCCTTGTTGTAACCGGTGATCAATTTGATCTGCCGTAATCCGTTTTACATACCGATTAGATTTTACATTTATTCGTTCAACTTTGGTACATGAGTTTATCATCACCACAGATTGAGTGAAGTATTTTTTTTTCATTTATATTGATTATTACTTTATTAGTGTTATGTTGATACAATGTATCTTATAAATTAATGTTAATTGTTAAACATATTGCTATCTAAAGTCTGGGTAATTGGTATGGTAATTTATCAACTATTTAAATTTGTTCTTGTAGTCATTATTATATTTGCATGTATATAGCATTACTCATGTGAAAACAAATCATTCCCTTCGATGATAAAGATATTTCAATGAGCATAATCAATGAATGTGTATTTTAGTTTAAATTAATGATTCTGTAAAATAGTAATTACCGGTACCGCAATTTCATCGAAGTTCCTAACATTTCGAAGTCAATATGTGTAGAGGACGCAAGTAAAGGGGCCCAAATATAGATCTCACTTCGAAAATGAATGCACGAGCTACCAGTTCATGGACAGCTATAGAATACTATAGGCAATTTTTCTTGAAAATTGTCGTATAAAAGATAAACAAAGAAAAAATATTATCTTCTGCTGATTTTTTATAAATCTTTAATTACTTGCCAACTTAATGTGATTTTTAAGTGAATATTAATGATGTTGACAAACAAATAATAACAAGGCAACAACTCCATTGCACTCTTCCCTCAGTCATATTCATATGCAGTAAATAAGCACCATAAAGTGCTTGGTTTTTAATAGTTAATTGTCATGAAATGCTTTTACAAAAGAAATATTAGTTGCAGTTAAAGCTGCACGTTATGTCTTATAACTAAAATCGTAATGAACCAATTATTTTTAAGTATAATACATGCAGATAAATTGACATATTTAATGCGTTTTAATTTTAATTTTCATTTATATTTGTGAAAAATGAGGAGTTTCGATCGTTTTCTGCTGTGAAAGAGGTTTACGTGATATTTAGAAGGAGGCAATACACGTCAAACGCGTCACTGTAGAAAAGCTTTTATCAGAATGTTCATCATGTGTCAGATATAAGTTCAGTGTATGGAAGAACATAATACTTTCTCTTAATAAATATCTATAAATTGATTACCATATTAAAACTTCCAGAGAAAAACCGTGTTTAATAAATAATAAGTATACAACTGACAATCTGAGTTAGTATAAAGTAATTGGGGTACTTTTTACATATAGGTTTTTCCGTTGTTTAAAATTATTGAATAGTGTAGTGTAATGAAAATATCGTTAAAAACAATTTGCCTACTCTCGATCGTTTCAAGTTCTCAAACATTTTCTGCCAGTGTAACAAAATATTCAAACGTCATAGTTACCATAAACTTTTCGGTAAATTTTTGTACATTCCTCAGTGAAAAGAATATATGTGCTGGATTTCATGTTTTAACATATGTTAATAATAATTAATATTGTTTTGACAAATGTTAAAACAACTTTGTACCAGTACTAGAACATTATTTTAACTTATTAACGTGGATGTTTTAAAAATATACGATAGCCATTTGACACTTTGTTAGCAACTCTTGATACATAGTATTCATTCAGTAATACTGCTTTACGTTATACAAGTAAATAATTGTATATACCATTTAAGATTATATCTATTACTAAGATGAACGTAGCTATTTTCAGATTCCTAGTCACCAAACAAACATGCATTGCCGTCAGACCCTCTCCCCCAACCCTTCACAACGCCATGAAGGGCGTATGTAATGACATTCCACTGCCAAGAGCAACATTTCGTTCGATATTTCAGTTCAAGATGAAATATTTGTACAGTCGAATGTGTCTTTTCACTGTTATGTGCATAGGTACTTCGACTAAACATCTTTCACTCGAGCTTCATTATGCTATGAAAATTAAGTGAACATATCATATTGTGGATCATGTTACATATAGTGGAAACAGGAAACTTACCGTACTCCAGTTGTTTTATGGCTAACGGCAGAGAATTTCTTCAGATGATATTTATTGTTTTTATCTTTGGCATGCAAATGTAATTTTAATTTTGGGGTAGCAGTTAGTTCTCAGTTTTAATTGCAATTTGAAGCAATTCTTGTAGCAATTCAAATAAAACGACAAATTTAATTGATTCCTTTATAGTTTTGTAAATATAAGTTCAGCAATCAAGTTTTTTTTCAAGAAAATTCAGAAATGGGGAAGAATATTACACAAACATGAAATTTTATGAAATAAATTATTAACTACCAACATTGCTGATGCGAAAACAATTTTATACACCTAATTAGTCTCAATCAAGTTGAAGAAATTGTCTCATAATTTATAAAAATGTTCAAATAGCATAAAAGGAATTTTGTTAATAATTCTATTTTGTTAGTCAAAATACCCAAACCAATCAAATAATACAGCATGACTGTTAAAAATATATTATAAATATGAATAATGATATATTTTCGTGGATGATTTTTACGCTTTCACGCAAAAACTACTCGACGAATCATGATGGGAGGTATCAGAAGTAACATAGAATCCTTTTTATTTTAAAAAGAATTTTTTTACTATAGATAAAAATATATAATATCTAAAAATGCATTATATATTTTTTTATTGGTTTGCTAAGAAACAAAGTCAATGAAAATTTTTAATTTTAGGTATTCAAGCGATTTTTTATACATAGGGTGAGCGTGACGGCAAGTGAGCGTAGCAAACGAGATAAACCTGACGGTGAGTAGCGCGAGCGAAGCAGCGGGAAAAGGCTAGTAAAAAGATAAGTATCAAGATACTTAGTTTTATTACAATATACCTTATATAACTTTGTCTCTCGTGGTCTCTGATTAACAATTATAACCAACAAATTTTAGAACTAGTATCTAAGGATTCGTGCTAATAATTTAAAAATAAAAAAAACCGCTTTACGAAATTGACATAAATACTTGTTAATACTATGTGGCTGAGTTTTAGGAAGGGATAAGATGGAACAATATCCAATAAAGGTAAGTGCAACTTAACCACGTTAGTTTACAGACTGTCCACTTCGATGCTTTGGTCCGTACCCTCTATAATTGTTTTGCGAGCACTTCTGCTGTGTGGTCCCTTCTCCATCGTATGAGACAACTTGATATTATAATTGGAAAGACAGGAAACATAAACGCAAACATACATGATTTCTTGAGGGATTCCAGAATTCACATAAAAATAAGCTTTGTTATGGGTTTCAACAATCTGTATAGAATATAGTTAACCAATGTTTATATTATTAACATGATAAGATGAACATTTTACTTATCACACTAAAGAAAGATCTCAAAACAAGATACTGTATATTATTAATCAGAACAATAATTAAAGTTAAGTTTGGCATTTTTTAAACCGAAGTAACATAAGTTTTTATCGTGAATAATTTAACAGATTTATTCTAGAACTTCCAAAACAAACCACTTAAGAATTCACACAAGAGATTGCTCTGTCCATATTCTACAAAAATATCTGTTGATCAGGACATATAAATATCTTATAACTGAAACATCTATTGTTCCTGATTTGCTATTATTTGTTATTGCAACAGCGGACATAGAATGGTTACGTCAATTACCTTTCTTCCTTAAGATTTAACATGGAAACTTCAAGGGTGTAGCCCTGGGTGCCGGTGTGAATTATAATAGGATTCTGCTCATCTGGTCAACAGTATGAGCGGAATTCTTCTACGATACACACAAGATGAGAAAAAAGAAGGAATCGAAACATGCTAGCCTATTAATACACCCACTTAGAAAATATGTAACTCAACTGAAAATAAGTAACAACAAATAAGTAATACTGTATTTATATTCAAACACATAATGTAACATAGCGGAACAATATTAAAGTAATGTCAGTTGTTCTGTAACATTAATACATATAGTTCCTTTTCCAGTTTCATCATAGTAACACACTATCAGTGATTCAAATTATTACTAGAAAAAACCTTTTAAGCTAAATGGTGGTTATATTTTTATATTAGCTCCTATTACAGTGTTACATTTTTCCTTTTTTTCAAAGACCAAATAAAGGCCTAAGACTGCTTTTGAAGACAAATATTGCAATGACTCATTTTCAAGTTTGGAAGTAAGATTTTTGTAATCCTTAAATTGTTCATAAATGGTTCTTATGAAATTATTTCCTCGAAAAAAACCCAATAAGACAAAGAACACATTAAATGACATGAAAGCTTTTACTACTTCAACATTTTCACGAGTCCAAAATAGGTTTATAGAAGGTGAAAGACTCATCTCTGCACCATTTAAGGGTTTCTTCCGGTAATACTTACAAAATCTAATGTGTACATCATTTGAATCGGTGTATACAAAAAGGTTCTAAGTCAAACATTTCGCGATTTTCAGTTTAAGATTGAATCTTGTTATTTGAAGGTAGATACACAAGTTTATGCAAAAACATTCTATGTCAGACCTCTCCAATGCATTGTTAGTGGTATCCATGGAAGATGAATGCAAACTAAAAGATTCTAAGTCAACGACTTAGAACATTTATGTTTACATTGTTGGCTGTCCTGCTCTTTTTTCTGTCAGCTGTTTGTTGGGATGTTGGTGTTATGATTGTCAGTTTCAGTTGTTTTTATTTGTTTCATGTTTCTTGGTTGGTGTGAAGTGAGGTTTAAGTTAATTTTGCTAGTTTACCTGAAGGGCCATTTGCACCGTTTTAGTTTAAACCTGATTTTCAGTTAAAACCTAAATTTAACCTAAAATTCAGTTGCACGTGCATAGTTTAAACTTACACCTTCAGCTGTTTTGAACTGTTTTAAAGTAGATTAAATTTAATCTGGTTTACAATTTATTTGTGCAAATGGGTCTAAGTTGCTGAGGTTGATACTGCTGAAATTAAAGATTTTCAAAATTGGTGGCCGAAGCTTTACAAAAAAAGTTGTGTTTCGGAGGAAACAAAAGGGAGAGCCATTCAAGCAAAGGATAAAATAAATTTTGGAATAAGCTCCATCATGCATATTACCTATGGAAATGCTTAAGGCATTGTTGTGGCCAGTCATGTAATTGATAATCGCATTGTACATTGCTATAAACTGTCCCACAATACGGATCAAGATATCCAGTTTCCTGAAAATGACTGTTATGAACTTAGAAATATTCCTATAAAAAAGAAAAAAAACTCGAGGACAGCAGGAAGCTTTAACAATACATTCCTTTGGAATACCAGGAGTTTTTTAATGAAATTTAGGACTGGCCTATAGGTTACGTTCTAAGTGGCGAAATTTGAACACGAAATTGATTAGAATTTTAGACTATGTTTGGTTTTAAAATGTTAAAACTATATATAACTCATGCAATATTGTTCAGTATTAAGTTATTCATTAAATTTCTTGTATAAAAACAGAAAAAATTTGGTTTTTTTAAGAAACCAGATTTTTACACCCGATTTATAGACAAAAACGTTCTAAGTCTGCTATATATAATCATATATAATTTGTATATACAGCAAGTTTTTACAATATTAACTATGGGATATAATTCATATAATATAAAATTGCAATAAAACTTTTTGGTGAATTTTTATATTTATTTTTTGTGTACTTATGCAGTTTTTTTTAATTTCCCGAAAGTTGTATACTTTTGACTTAGAACCTTTTTGTATACACCGATTCATAATAAGATGACTTACTAAAGAATATTTTAAATATTTTTTATGTTTTATGTGTTTTCTCTTCTCATTTCCACAGAAAAAGAAAACAGGATGATTTTGTAAGCACGGTATTGAGTTTCTTAACGTTTTTATCGGACTATTAATGGCATAGATTTTAAAATGCAAAACACGAAGTTAAAGGAGAATGAGCAGGCCGCCTTTAAGCGCAGCTCAAAACTGCAGAGGTCCCCGACCTCGAAGACTGGGATGCTGACAGGGGGAATTAAAACCTCCCCTCCGCCGATCCCGTTCAAGGCTACTTGTGTCGCCGGGTCATCGGCCGTAACCGGAAAGGAGAAAGATGAGGTCGAGCTGGGTATGGGGAAGACTGAGCCGGTAACACCTCTAGCCGGAATGCAAGGAATTCCTCCCAGGAAGAGTCCTCTTCGTCCGGCATTCGAGATGCAAATGCTTCGGCAGCAGCAGGACGATGCCAACGAGGAGGAAGACTCATGTCTGAAGAAAATTAACGATCTTTTGAAGGAGATGGCCAAGGCTCTCCTTATTCAGAAGAACGTCAACAAGGCGATTAAGGACGGAATTCCAAAACTCGAGGATTTCCTTGGCGAAATCGAGGAATGCCGGAAGATCAGGCTGAAGGCAGTGAAGCAGGAGCGCGACGTTATGAACCGAGTTATGTCTGCTTCGCCTCAAGCTCATCTGGCTGAGTCCCAGACTCAAGCCAGAAAGCGAAAGAAGAGGCAGAGCGGTTCTTCGCCGGGAAGCCCTGAGCTTGTTGAGGTGGACTCAGTGCCGAGACCGGTTTTTGTCACTGCGGCATCGCAGACATCTCCTGTCCAGGCTACTCAATCCACCCCGGGCGCTGTCGTGATTCTAGCGGCTACTCCTGCAGAGGTTCCTGCTCCGGCGGCTAATCCTGCCTTGGCAGCAAACTCTGCCTCAACACCTTTGGGGGGCTGGAAGACGCGCCTGTCTAAGAAAGAAAGGAGGAGGCAGAAGCAAGCGGAGGCAGCTTCGAAAAGTGCGTCGAGGGTGGAGCGGACGCAAGTCTCAAACCCGGTTGGGAAGGCCTCTGGCAAGACTGCCAGAAAGCCTAAACAACCCAGGCCTAAGAAGCCCAGGACGGAGGCAATCTTGATCAAGCCCTTAGGGGGGCGATCTTTTGCCGATGTTCTGGGTCAGATTAGATCGCAGGCCAAACCGGAAGAGACCGACACCGTTATCAAGTCTATTCGGCGAACCCAGAACGGGGATGTCCTCCTCGAACTGGGGAAGTCGAGTGACAAGATCGGTTTTGCCGCTTCCCTCAAGACTACACTTGGGGACAAAGGCTCCATCAAGGCCCTAGAACCGAAGTGTTCGGTCGAGATTCGGGACCTTGATGCCCTCTCCACCGAAGATGAGGTGACCCGTGCGATCCAGGTGGCACTCCCGGAGATACCGGCTGATGGAGTGAGGGTATGGCTGACAAAGCCTAACCGAAGTCAACTCCGGATGGCTGTTGCTGAGATGGGCGAAAAGCACGCCAATAAGCTGCTTAGCCTTCAGCACCTCAGAGTTGGTTGGGTCAGTTGCAGGCTCAAACGGAGGGTGGTAGTTTCGAGATGCTTCCGCTGTCTCGGTTTCGGCCACTCCTCCCGAAACTGTAAAGGGCCCGACAGGAGTGCCAACTGCTTCCAGTGTGGAGGCCAGGGCCACAAACGCAAGGAATGTTCCTCCAGCCCATCCTGCTTCCTCTGCAAGGATTCAGGCTCCAGTGCCCTCGGTCACTTATCCGGGTCTGGTCAGTGCGGTGCCTTCAGAGCCGCACTTGAACAGGCAAAAGGCAACGACCGGTAATTCGCATCCTCCAGGCCAATCTTCATAGATCCTGGGGAGCTGATAACCTCCTAGATCAGCTCGCCCGAGAACTTGGTGCTGACGCGCTCCTTATCAGCGAACAGTATCGGGACAGAGACCCAAACATTTGGATCTCCGACAGCCTCGGTACTGCTGCATTTTGGGCGCGTAATACACAGGATGTCTTGGTGCGGAGTCACGGGCGCGGCCGAGGATTCGTCTGGGTTCGGTGTAGGGATGTGACTATCTTCAGTTGCTACCTCACACCCAACGAGGCCGTCCAGGACTTTCGCGACAAGATAGATAGCCTAGAGGAGTGCGTTCTCGGCACCACCGGGCATGTCGTCGTTGGTGGCGATTTCAACGCCAGGGCCGTCGAGTGGGGAATGCCCTCTACCAGCTCCCGGGGGAAATACATCCTGGATTTCATCGCCAGGGCCGGTCTTGTCGTCCTCAACCAGGGCGACACACCTACTTTTCGGCGCCCCGGGCAGAGAGGCACGATCCCCGACGTCACCTTTGCGTCCAAGTCGCTCCTTCCGAGGATCTCTGGCTGGAGGGTTGTGGAGGACTACACGGGTAGCGACCACCAATACATCGTGTTTGACTTGCATGATCAGGCAAATCGTCGAGTTTCCGCATCTCGGGAAGGGCCACGCCGGTGGAACACCAACAAACTGGACGTGGTCAAGTTCACCGAAGTCATCTCTTGGGGAGCGCAGGGGAATCCTGGTGAGGCTGGGGCCGAGGCACAAGTAACATCCACGATGGAACTGATCGTCTCGGCCTGCGACCAGTCTATGCCGCGAAGGAAACCCCGAAGCGACAAACAACCCGTTTACTGGTGGACTGAAGAGATTGCGGAACTCAGAAGAACATGTTTAAGAACTAGACGAGCCGCCACAAGAGCAAGAATTCCCGCAGACAGAGTTCGTAAGTCGGAGGCCTATAAAGCTGCGAGAAAATCTCTCCGCCAGGCGATCAACAGGAGCAAAGCGAATAGCTGGAGGAGACTTCGTGACGACGTTGACTCCGACCCGTGGGGCCTGGGTTACAAACTTGTAACACAGAAACTTGGCGCCCGCTCTCCAACTTCCATCATGGAAGGGCCCCACCATGGGGAGGATCGTCGCTGCGTTGTTTCCTGAACATCCACAGCGACCGCCGGTTGACTTCGGACGGGTAGAGGACGTTCCACTCTTCACCTTCGAGGAGCTGGAAACCTCCGTTCTCTCCCTGAAGAGCAGCAAGGCTCCTGGCCCGGACGGGATTCCCAGTGAGGCTTTAAAGAAAGTATTTTCAATCAACGGTGACTTGTTGTTGAGAATGTACAATGCCTGTTTAGTAGAAGGGGTGTTTCCGGCTCCCTGGAAAACAGCCAGGCTTGTACTGACCAGCAAGGGCAAAGGTGATCCCGAGCTGCCGTCGTCCCACAGGCCTCTCTGCATGTTGGACACGGCTGGGAAGCTGTTCGAGAAGCTGATCCGTTCCCGTCTGACTTCTGCCGTGGAAGCTGCCGGGGACTTATGCCCCCGTCAGTCGGCTTCAGAAAGGGACGCTCAACGATCGACGCTGTCACCGAAGTTCAGAGAGCTGTGGAGAGAGCCGAGAGCCACAACCATTTCTCCCGCCGAGTAGTGCTTCTTGTTACGCTTGATGTCAAGAATGCCTTCAACTCGGCGAGGTGGATCGATATGTTGGATGCGCTTCGCAACACCTTTCATATTCCTGCATATCTGTTGCGGCTCATCGAGGATTATCTACGCTCTCGAAGCCTGATTTATGACACGAGGGACGGAACGCGGACGATGGAAGTCACTTCTGGTGCCGCACAAGGTTCAATACTCGGCCCGGATCTCTGGAACGTTGCCTATGACAGCCTCCTGAGGTCCGAGATGCCTGAGGAAACCACTTTGGTTGGGTACGCCGATGACGTCGCAGCTCTTATTGCTTCACGCAACGTTGAGGTGGCCCAACTAAAGTTGAACCGAGTCATGCGTGTGGTCAACACCTGGATGTCAGATCACGGTCTCTCGCTTGCTCTCAGTAAGACGGAGATTGTGATCCTCACGAAGAAGAGGATCGACACCGTCGTCCCACTCCGAGTGGGAAGGCAGGTGGTCACATCAACTCGTGCCGCCAAATACCTTGGGGTTATGGTGGACACCAAGTTAAGCTGGAGGGATCAGATCTTCCGTACGGCGGACAAGCCCGCTAAGGTAGTCACTTACCTTAGTAGGCTGATGGCCAATGTCGGGGGTCCCCGATCCAGCAGAAGACGTCTGTTGATGTCCGCGGTCCAGTCCGTGCTCCTTTACGGGGCAGAGGTGTGGGCAGGCGCTCTAGATAAGGAGTGCTACAGGTTGCGACTCGCCCGGGTTCAGCGTCAAGCTGCGCTTCGGGTGTGTTCCGCCTACCGGACAGTGTCCGAGCCTGCCGTCCTGGTGGTCGCCGGAGTCATCCCTTCAAGCTCTTGGCAGGGGAGAGGAAAGCGATTTATCAGAGACAAGGCGAGATAGGCAAGGACACGGCAAGAACAGAAGAGCGCTCCCGAACCTTCCAGCAGTGGCAACACGGATGGGAGCACGACACCCGAGGACGATGGACTGCGCGACTTATCAAGCAGGTCCAACCATGGGTGGAACGGCGGCATGGGGAGGTGGACTACCTGACCCAATTTTTGACAGGTCACGGCTATTTTCGGTTGTACCTGAACCGGATGGGAAAGACCGGTTCACCGGACTGCATTTATTGCCCGGGTGTTCCCGACGACACGGAACACACATTCTTCCGCTGTCCCCGTTAGTAAGGGCCCCGCCTGGAGGCCACACAAATCTTTGGTGCATTTTCGGTGGACTCGGTCTGCCAAAAGATTTTGGAGGATGAGGGCAACTGGGATTGTTTGTCACAGTTCGTCCGGGGCATCCTCCTGGAAAAGAAAACCGATCTGGACCGCGAAGTGGCCGAGACCCCTTGATCGAGCGGCTGGATAAGGAGCGAGCCCCCACGGGCGTAAGCCAAATTAGGCCTAGCCTGACGTAATGTGATAAACAATTCCAGGTTAGATTCCTAAAGAGTAGAGGAGGTTTTTTAGTGGGTAAACCCGTTTTTTAGGGGAGCCCCACACTACAGGCTGGCCACCTGTGTGCGTAATGCATTTTTTCCGCCTCTCCCTCAAAAAAAAAAAATCGGACTATTAATAAACCATTTTCCACGGTTATACTATATATACAAATCTTATGGAAACTATAAAGAATTAAATTGCAAATTACGATATTTTTTAAGAGAAACATTTTATTTCAATGAAATCGTTTGTTACAAGGTTATATATACTTATTCAATACGCTAAGGGTGTTTTTGTTGAGAGAAATCCTCCGACAATTTTCAATCGATATCCACGTTCTGGTGTCGTTGGATAAAGCATGATCTTTAGTTGTTTCCAACAGAACATGATGATAATTGGTTGAAATAAAGGCACTATCCATTATTAAAAATTGGAATTTTCATTTGAATAACATTGGGCTTGGGTTTAGTTTTTTAAATATCTGTTAATGTACAGCTGTAAATAAGTTTATTTATTGTGTTACGTACTGATTATTTTATTAGTAGGGTGTTATTGATTAAAAACTATATGTAACAATTTTAGCAATTACATGGACAGTCCTGATAACTGCTCGAATTCCAATTATCGACATGTATTTTAATATTTTTATTTTTTAAAGTTGATAAAAAGGCGTGTAAAAAATTAAATGTATTATTATTGCAATATAAAGGTAGCACCGAAACCATTTTCATATAACATAATTAAAAACCCGTGCTATGTTCAATGTATATGTAATGTTCTGAGCAGCTTTATGTGTCGGATATCGTTGGAGCACGCTGCGCGATCGCTCATTAGCTAGAGCATCCCGATGTACCTGCCAAGAGTGATTATCCTGGTCCGAAATGTGCGGCTAATTCCGTAATGTTGCCACTTCTTGCCCGAGATTAGCCCTACGTTCTGTACGTCGCTTATCTTGTCAATGCCCGCCATTAGGTGATAATCTCTTTGATTCGTACTTTGCCTTTTTGACACCTTTATAAAAAATAACACAGTATAAATTAATTCAATTCAGAATTATCTTGAACATGTTATACATTATTTAAAAATTAAACTGTGTGAACGCTTATGAAAGGCTTGAAAATATTATGATTTCTTTCGCCATTATTAATTTATAATTCTTTCAGATACTTTTATGGTTTATGCGGAATTAAAAATCCACTTATATTTGTAACTAATGTTTGTTAGTTTTTATAAACAATTTTCTTATTAAAGTTTTTACAATTAAACCTAATAAATCAGAGTAAAGTCATCTTGTAAATCGCGGAAAAAATCAGATGTATAAAGTAAATAGATACATTGTGTGGTGGTTTATCATGGTATTTTGGACTACTTGTTTAATAGTTGAAGCCCGCTGATATACTTATAATATTTAACACATGTCCAATACGGTTCAAAAATAAACTTATTTTGTAATTTCTAATAAAATAAAAAAGTTATATGTACTTTGTTGAGTCTATATGTGTTTTTTATTTTATTTCATCTACGTATTTGTATTTATTGGTTTTCACTGTTTAATCTTTTATATAGGCCCTAATAGAAACTGAGTTTGTTATATCTTAATTTTTATCTCAACATTTCTACGATATAAATGTAAAATAATTTAATTGGTCGCAAATGCATTTAATGAATGTGTTTAAGGTTTTTTTATAATCTTGTATCTATTCTTCTCATTCTGATTGCCGTATCACATTTCATTAGAAACGCGTAATTTTCTGATTGCAAAACTTGTAAATTTATTTAAAAAAGGTTTTTTAATATTTTTAAATGAACAGGTTTATTGTATGTTCATAACAAGTCACTTTTAGTTAATTATTATTTTAGTTATTTTCTTAAATTAATTTCTATCCTATTGTTAGTCAATATTAACCTTCAGGTTCAAGACGATGTCTTTGCAGTGGAGAGTTGTTGAGCGTTGTCATATCTTTAAAACATCACAAACAACAACTTACGTATAACACGAACACCAAAGAACAAAGCACTCCTAAGTAAATCCCAACGAAGTTTCAGAAAACTCATAAAACGTTTCCCGTTTTCAAGGGTCCTTTGGTTTAAGTCGAGCCTAGCACCTGACCACAATAAGATATCACCGTAAACGTGAATGTGGGTGGTGCCGAAAAATAAGATTTAAAATATTCGTTGTCCCACTAAAATCTATACTTATTTAATACGCTAAGGGGTTTTTTTTTGTCTTGAGATCTCCTCCTACAATTTTCAACCGATGTTAAAGTTTTTGGTGTCGTTGGATAGGGCTTGGTCTGTAGTTGTTTCCGCCAAAAACTGATGAGAATCGGACTGAAAAAAAAGGCGCTATCCACCATTGAAATCTCAAAATTCCCCATTTAAATAACATTAGGATTGAATAAAGCATTTTAAACATGTGTTAATAATCAGCTGTAAAAACGTTTAGTTTCGATGATTAAAGATATTCACAATATTGGATTGGTCGAATGTCATTGATTTAATTCTAAAGTAACATTTGTATTGTATTAAAATAAATTGATCGATTTCGAGCAACACGTATACTAGTGTCTATTAAGGAAAGAAATGAATTTCTATTAAAGCAAGTTTGTTTTAGTACATTAAACACATCTTTCATTTAGGTGTCTTAAATTAAACGGATTTCATTATTCTACCATCATTTAATTATTAATGGAGCTGTGCAATCGTCTTGAAAGACGATTATTGTACCTCATTTTAAAAAAGTGAAAATTCTTTAAAACATCATAAAAACGTAGATTTTGTATAATATTTCTTAAAAATTACTCCAGTTTACTTTTCGCTAGATAGCCTTCACAAAATCAAAATCAATTATTGCGTGAAAAAGTTAAACATCAAAACATGCAAGATTTGCATATACCTGATCTAAGTAATAAAAAGCTATAATACACTTCTTATATAGATTAATAGCCCAAACACTGTAGAGGTTCCAAAAATTTTAATATACAAATATAATAATAATATTTTTTAAGAAAATTTTATTAATGGAAGTTTTGTTTAAGAAAAAGAAATAAACTTTTTCTTTTTATAAAATTAATAAATAGTGTTTATATAAATTCGGCAATCAAGGGTGATTAGACAATCAATGTAAGAACTAATACAAAAACACTGCAATTCATTTATAGATTATATATTACAAATAAATATGATAAAAATATCATGAAAAGTAACTGAAATTAAATTTTACCTTGTCTTCTGTACATATTTATCATAATACGTAAAAAACAAGTTAATTACGATACATAGATACTTTGGTTTGTTTTGTTCAATGTTTTAATTTTACGTGATATTTCATTAATAATACACAGTCAATGATAAATTTAAATGACCAAGTTACCATCCCTCAAAAAATAATTTATAGGTAAGAATGGCTTAGTAGGCCCTAATATAATTGATTTACCTTGATGAAACCAAATGAATGAAAGACCGAGTTTCCTGAAACTATTTGCTAATATAAAGTTTCAAAATAACACATTGTTCTCATAGAGGTCAACAAAGATAATTGGCAAACATTGCTGTTGATTTTATTAATGAGAACAATACTTTTGTTTCAAACCTTTGATGTTATTAATTCAAAATTTGTATGAATTTTGCATGTGTTAAACTTTATTTATAAAAAAAGGTTGGATGACAAAAATTTTGACGGAAAAACTATAAAATGTTAAGAAAGCATTAAAAGAATATACAATACAATGTTCTAATGACTGTTTATTTTTCATTTCACTAAAACTTTCGCCTGGGGTGTATATGCTCAGCTACTTCACTTCCTAAAATCGCATAACTCACTTGACACGACTGGGAGTGTATCAGAAACGCAATTGAATCAACTCATATCAAGCAAAAATAAAATGGTGCACAGATTATGAAACAGTACCAAGGGAAAGAGCTTATTATCGGTAAAACCGGCTGGGTAGCAGAGTGGTTATAGTGCTCGCCTTAGAATCCAAAGGTTGCCGGTTCGATCCTGAGGAAAGTTAGTAGCTTTTTAAAGGATCAATTCCGGACCCAGTTGCCATTTGTCATTGGGCTATTAAATAATGATTCTTTCTAACAACTGGTCGATGTTAGATAGTAACAAGACTGGTGTTTGGACCGTTCCCAGTGAAAACGTAAAAAAATGCCACTGGCGTAGATAGTCATGATTAAGAACTATCAAGAAGCACTGTCCTGCTTAGACAAAGCTCATTCGCTCCTCTCACTCGCCCTCTTCCTTTTTAAGACAAGCTTGTTCGCTTCGCTCACTCACTAGGTCAGTTGGTGCTGCACTTTTGCATAATTTTTTTTTTTTTTTTTTTTTTTTTTTTTTATAGCAGACTAAAAATTTAACCACATTTGTTGATATGTGCAATTATTAGCAGATCTTTGTTAGGTTTATTAGCTTTAAAAAATCATATATGGAGGATAACATGGGGACTTTGAAGGGCTATAGCATGAAAACCGAATGTTTCCCAGCAATGAAACCAACTCCAATCGATATCTAGTAGCCAAACCCCATTGATCAACAAAAAAAATCCTTGGAGGTAAAACTTTTTTGCCCGTACAAACATTGCTTGTTTTATAGTATAAGATAAGTTACACTTGAACCCTTCAATAATGAGTGATTACTCACTCTGTGGAAATTTACATGTGACTTAAATCATTGTATGAAACCCTACAACTAGTTCAAATTATTTTCAATATTATTTTTATCGTCTTTACTTAAACACATTGAAAGAATGTTACTTTTTGTTTTCTTTGAATACTGTTAGTTCTTAATCCATAAAAGTATGTTACAGTCAGACTCGTAAAACAGCAATTATTCCGAAAAACAGTGTGATCACTACAATGAGGAGAACAGAACAGCTGACAGACCACTTTGGTGGGAAATTACTCCCCTAAAACTTCAATCTCATATAAAGCAAAAATAAAATAATGCACAGATTATGAAACAGTACCAGGGGAAAGAGCTTATGCTCGGTAAAACCGGCTGGGTAGCAGAGTGGTTATAGTGCTCGCCTTAGAATCCAAAGGTTGCCGGTTCGATCCTGAGGAAAGTTAGTAGCTTTTTAAAGGATCAATTCCTGAACCAGTTGCCATTTGTCATTGGGCTATTAAATAATGATGCTTTCTAACAACTGGTCGATGTTAGATAGTAACAAGACTGGTGTTTGGACCGTTCCCCGTCAAAACATAAAAAAATGCCACTGGCGTAGATAGTCATAATTAAGAACTATTAAGCAGCACTCTCCTTCTTAGACAAAGCTCATTCGCTCCTCTCACTCGCCCTCTTCCTTTTTATGACAAGCTTGTTCGCTTCGCTCACTCGCTAGGTCAGTTGGTGCTGCACTTTTGTATAAATTTTTTTAATAGCAGGTTAAAATTTTAACCACATTTGTTAATATATGCAATTATTAGCAGATTTTTGTTCGGTTTATTAGCTTTAAAAAATCTACTTAAGGATAACATGGGGACTTTGAAGGGCTATAGCATGAAAACCGAATGTTTCCCAGCAATGAAACCAACTCCAATCAATATCTAGTAGCTAAACCCCATTGTTCAACAAAAAAAAATCCTTGAAG
Source organism: Neoaliturus tenellus (assembly GCA_030545055.2). Classification (NCBI taxonomy): domain Eukaryota; kingdom Metazoa; phylum Arthropoda; class Insecta; order Hemiptera; family Cicadellidae; genus Neoaliturus; species Neoaliturus tenellus. The sequence goes on along the minus strand of CM061534.1, from coordinate 175,157,096 downwards.
AGAAAAAATGTTTTGCACGTACAAACATGGCTTGTTTTATAGTATAAGATAAGTTACGCTTAAACCCTTCAATGATGAGTGATTACTCACTCTGTGGAAATTTACATGTGACTGATATGGTTATATGAAACCCTACAACTAGTTCAAATTATTTTCAATATTATTTTTATCGTCTTTACTTAAACACATTGAAAGAATGTTACTTTTTGTTTTCTTTGAATACTGTTAGTTCTTAATCCATAAAAGTATGTTACAGTCAGACTCGTAAAACAGAAATTATTCCGAAAAACAGTGTGATCACTACAATGAGGAGAACAGAACAACTGACAGACCACTTTGGTGGGAAATTACTCCCCTAAAACTTCAATCTCCGGCTCCAACGGCTCTTATTTGGATTCTACTGGAGTTGTACAGCAATAATATTATACAAATACTTTTGTTATAACTTATTTATTTGTACTCAACACTAAATTTAGTGATGGTGTTTATTTAATATTCATCAAACACTCATGAAAATTTAGAATAATTGCACAGTTTTTAGTGTTAAAATAATGAATAAACGAATTATTATATTAATTAAGTATGACAATCAAATAATTTCAACAAATATTTCAGTATGTAATCCCTCTGGTGTTTGAAACTTGATTTACTATAGTGTACATAATAGGGATTTTATCCACACGAGGCATTACTATACGTAGTTGAAAGATGTTTGATGACTTGTTAATATTTTTAGTGTTAATTTAGTTTAAAGGTTTAAACTTGCAATTCAAATTGTGGCAAAAATATTATTTTTAACTATAATACTTACCTTTACAGGGGGTCTGCTCCCAGCTAGCCACTAAACCTTTCAAAAACCCATCAAACACTCATGAAAATTTAGAATAATTGCACAGTTTTTAGTGTTAACCCATTTAATGCCAAATTTTTTCTTTTAAATTTAGTGCGGTGGCTTAGTGCTGCGCTCTCGTAGCGAACTCGCATACCAACGGCCTACAGTCTGCCCCGCTAGGGGCGCGCACTGTTCATAACCCTAATTCTCGTGTCTAGGCTGCCGGTCGTGATAGCTCAGATGGCTAAGGCGTAGGCATCCTTGGCCAGGATGTCTGCGTCGGCGCGGGTTCGAATCCGCTCACGACCAAACCCTGACCAGGTGGTGCAACTCTTAAAGGGTTAGCCGATCTGTGGTAACGTTGGTGGGAGGGCCCACGTTAAATAAACGGTGGCAGGCTTGCGTGGAAGTTGACGGGATCGGTTGATTCTTTGAGAGTTGCACCTTGGTCAACACTGATTTTGCTACTTTTTACTACTGTTAACTGTGTGTGTGCCATTACGGCTTTGAAATACGAAAGATAATCATATTTTCAATTCAAAATGTCAATTACATTCATTCTAATGATGCCATATAAGTTAAAATAATGAATAAACGAATTATTATATTAATTAAGTATGACAATCAAATAATTTCAACAAATATTTCAGTATGTAATCCCTCTGGTGTTTGAAACTTGATTTACTATAGTGTACATAATAGGGATTTTATCCACACGAGGCATTACTATACGTAGTTGAAAGATGTTTGATGACTTGTTAATATTTTTAGTGTTAATTTAGTTTAAAGGTTTAAACTTGCAATTCAAATTGTGGCAAAAATATTATTTTTAACTATAATACTTACCTTTACAGGGGGTCTGCTCCCAGCTAGCCACTAAACCTTTCAAAAACCCATCAAACACTCATGAAAATTTAGAATAATTGCACAGTTTTTAGTGTTAACCCATTTAATGCCAAATTTTTTCTTTTAAATTTAGTGCGGTGGCTTAGTGCTGCGCTCTCGTAGCGAACTCGCATACCAACGGCCTACAGTCTGCCCCGCTAGGGGCGCGCACTGTTCATAACCCTAATTCTCGTGTCTAGGCTGCCGGTCGTGATAGCTCAGATGGCTAAGGCGTAGGCATCCTTGGCCAGGATGTCTGCGTCGGCGCGGGTTCGAATCCGCTCACGACCAAACCCTGACCAGGTGGTGCAACTCTTAAAGGGTTAGCCGATCTGTGGTAACGTTGGTGGGAGGGCCCACGTTAAATAAACGGTGGCAGGCTTGCGTGGAAGTTGACGGGATCGGTTGATTCTTTGAGAGTTGCACCTTGGTCAACACTGATTTTGCTACTTTTTACTACTGTTAACTGTGTGTGTGCCATTACGGCTTTGAAATACGAAAGATAATCATATTTTCAATTCAAAATGTCAATTACATTCATTCTAATGATGCCATATAACATTTTACTCCAGTCTTAATTCTAAAAGTCCCCCTCAAACACTCAACCCATCAAACACTCATGAAAATTTAGAATAATTGCACAGTTTTTAGTGTTAACCCATTTAATGCCAAATTTTTTCTTTTAAATTTAGTGCGGTGGCTTAGTGCTGCGCTCTCGTAGCGAACTCGCATACCAACGGCCTACAGTCTGCCCCGCTAGGGGCGCGCACTGTTCATAACCCTAATTCTCGTGTCTAGGCTGCCGGTCGTGATAGCTCAGATGGCTAAGGCGTAGGCATCCTTGGCCAGGATGTCTGCGTCGGCGCGGGTTCGAATCCGCTCACGACCAAACCCTGACCAGGTGGTGCAACTCTTAAAGGGTTAGCCGATCTGTGGTAACGTTGGTGGGAGGGCCCACGTTAAATAAACGGTGGCAGGCTTGCGTGGAAGTTGACGGGATCGGTTGATTCTTTGAGAGTTGCACCTTGGTCAACACTGATTTTGCTACTTTTTACTACTGTTAACTGTGTGTGTGCCATTATGGCTTTGAATTATTATATTAATTAAGTATGACAATCAAATAATTTCAACAAATATTTCAGTATGTAATCCCTCTGGTGTTTGAAACTTGATTTACTATAGTGTACATAATAGGGATTTTATCCACACGAGGCATTACTATACGTAGTTGAAAGATGTTTGATGACTTGTTAATATTTTTAGTGTTAATTTAGTTTAAAGGTTTAAACTTGCAATTCAAATTGTGGCAAAAATATTATTTTTAACTATAATACTTACCTTTACAGGGGGTCTGCTCCCAGCTAGCCACTAAACCTTTCAAAAACCCATCAAACACTCATGAAAATTTAGAATAATTGCACAGTTTTTAGTGTTAACCCATTTAATGCCAAATTTTTTCTTTTAAATTTAGTGCGGTGGCTTAGTGCTGCGCTCTCGTAGCGAACTCGCATACCAACGGCCTACAGTCTGCCCCGCTAGGGGCGCGCACTGTTCATAACCCTAATTCTCGTGTCTAGGCTGCCGGTCGTGATAGCTCAGATGGCTAAGGCGTAGGCATCCTTGGCCAGGATGTCTGCGTCGGCGCGGGTTCGAATCAGCTCACGACCAAACCCTGACCAGGTGGTGCAACTCTTAAAGGGTTAGCCGATCTGTGGTAACGTTGGTGGGAGGGCCCACGTTAAATAAACGGTGGCAGGCTTGCGTGGAAGTTGACGGGATCGGTTGATTCTTTGAGAGTTGCACCTTGGTCAACACTGATTTTGCTACTTTTTACTACTGTTAACTGTGTGTGTGCCATTACGGCTTTGAAATACGAAAGATAATCATATTTTCAATTCAAAATGTCAATTACATTCATTCTAATGATGCCATATAACATTTTACTCCAGTCTTAATTCTAAAAGTCCCCCTCAAACACTCAACCCATCAAACACTCATGAAAATTTAGAATAATTGCACAGTTTTTAGTGTTAACCCATTTAATGCCAAATTTTTTCTTTTAAATTTAGTGCGGTGGCTTAGTGCTGCGCTCTCGTAGCGAACTCGCATACCAACGGCCTACAGTCTGCCCCGCTAGGGGCGCGCACTGTTCATAACCCTAATTCTCGTGTCTAGGCTGCCGGTCGTGATAGCTCAGATGGCTAAGGCGTAGGCATCCTTGGCCAGGATGTCTGCGTCGGCGCGGGTTCGAATCCGCTCACGACCAAACCCTGACCAGGTGGTGCAACTCTTAAAGGGTTAGCCGATCTGTGGTAACGTTGGTGGGAGGGCCCACGTTAAATAAACGGTGGCAGGCTTGCGTGGAAGTTGACGGGATCGGTTGATTCTTTGAGAGTTGCACCTTGGTCAACACTGATTTTGCTACTTTTTACTACTGTTAACTGTGTGTGTGCCATTATGGCTTTGAAATACGAAAGATAATCATATTTTCAATTCAAAATGTCAATTACATTCATTCTAATGATGCCATATAACATTTTACTCCAGTCTTAATTCTAAAAGTCCCCCTCAAACACTCAACCCATCAAACACTCATGAAAATTTAGAATAATTGCACAGTTTTTAGTGTTAACCCAATTAATGCCAAATTTTTTCTTTTAAATTTAGTGCGGTGGCTTAGTGCTGCGCTCTCGTAGCGAACTCGCATACCAACGGCCTACAGTCTGCCCCGCTAGGGGCGCGCACTGTTCATAACCCTAATTCTCGTGTCTAGGCTGCCGGTCGTGATAGCTCAGATGGCTAAGGCGTAGGCATCCTTGGCCAGGATGTCTGCGTCGGCGCGGGTTCGAATCCGCTCACGACCAAACCCTGACCAGGTGGTGCAACTCTTAAAGGGTTAGCCGATCTGTGGTAACGTTGGTGGGAGGGCCCACGTTAAATAAACGGTGGCAGGCTTGCGTGGAAGTTGACGGGATCGGTTGATTCTTTGAGAGTTGCACCTTGGTCAACACTGATTTTGCTACTTTTTACTACTGTTAACTGTGTGTGTGCCATTACGGCTTTGAAATACGAAAGATAATCATATTTTCAATTCAAAATGTCAATTACATTCATTCTAATGATGCCATATAACATTTTACTCCAGTCTTAATTCTAAAAGTCCCAGATGGGGACCATGGGCCTTAATGGGTTAAAATAATGAATAAACGAATTATTATATTAATTAAGTATGACAATCAAATAATTTCAACAAATATTTCAGTATGTAATCCCTCTGGTGTTCGAAACTTGATTTACTATAGTGTACATAATAGGGATTTTATCCACACGAGGCATTACTATACGTAGTTGATAGATGTTTGATGACTTGTTAATATTTTTACTGTTAATTTAGGTTAAAGGTTTAAACTTGCAATTGAAATTGTGGCAAAAATATTATTTTCAAAATGTCAATTAAATTCATTCTAATGATGCCATATAACATTTTACTCCAGTCTTAATTCTAAAAGTCCCCCTCAAACACTCAACCCATCAAACACTCATGAAAATTTAGAATAATTGCACAGTTTTTAGTGTTAACCCATTTAATGTAACAAACCCTGACCAGGTGGTGCAACTCTTAAAGGGTTAGCCGATCTGTGGTAACGTTGGTGGGAGGGCCCACGTTAAATAAACGGTGGCAGGCTTGCGTGGAAGTTGACGGGATCGGTTGATTCTTTGAGAGTTGCACCTTGGTCAACACTGATTTTGCTACTTTTTACTACTGTTAACTGTGTGTGTGCCATTATGGCTTTGAAATACGAAAGATAATCATATTTTCAATTCAAAATGTCAATTACATTCATTCTAATGATGCCATATAACATTTTACTCCAGTCTTAATTCTAAAAGTCCCCCTCAAACACTCAACCCATCAAACACTCATGAAAATTTAGAATAATTGCACAGTTTTTAGTGTTAACCCAATTAATGCCAAATTTTTTCTTTTAAATTTAGTGCGGTGGCTTAGTGCTGCGCTCTCGTAGCGAACTCGCATACCAACGGCCTACAGTCTGCCCCGCTAGGGGCGCGCACTGTTCATAACCCTAATTCTCGTGTCTAGGCTGCCGGTCGTGATAGCTCAGATGGCTAAGGCGTAGGCATCCTTGGCCAGGATGTCTGCGTCGGCGCGGGTTCGAATCCGCTCACGACCAAACCCTGACCAGGTGGTGCAACTCTTAAAGGGTTAGCCGATCTGTGGTAACGTTGGTGGGAGGGCCCACGTTAAATAAACGGTGGCAGGCTTGCGTGGAAGTTGACGGGATCGGTTGATTCTTTGAGAGTTGCACCTTGGTCAACACTGATTTTGCTACTTTTTACTACTGTTAACTGTGTGTGTGCCATTACGGCTTTGAAATACGAAAGATAATCATATTTTCAATTCAAAATGTCAATTACATTCATTCTAATGATGCCATATAACATTTTACTCCAGTCTTAATTCTAAAAGTCCCAGATGGGGACCATGGGCCTTAATGGGTTAAAATAATGAATAAACGAATTATTATATTAATTAAGTATGACAATCAAATAATTTCAACAAATATTTCAGTATGTAATCCCTCTGGTGTTCGAAACTTGATTTACTATAGTGTACATAATAGGGATTTTATCCACACGAGGCATTACTATACGTAGTTGATAGATGTTTGATGACTTGTTAATATTTTTACTGTTAATTTAGGTTAAAGGTTTAAACTTGCAATTGAAATTGTGGCAAAAATATTATTTTCAAAATGTCAATTAAATTCATTCTAATGATGCCATATAACATTTTACTCCAGTCTTAATTCTAAAAGTCCCCCTCAAACACTCAACCCATCAAACACTCATGAAAATTTAGAATAATTGCACAGTTTTTAGTGTTAACCCATTTAATGCCAAATTTTTTCTTTTAAATTTAGTGCGGTGGCTTAGTGCTGCGCTCTCGTAGCGAACTCGCATACCAACGGCCTACAGTCTGCCCCGCTAGGGGCGCGCACTGTTCATAACCCTAATTCTCGTGTCTAGGCTGCCGGTCGTGATAGCTCAGATGGCTAAGGCGTAGGCATCCTTGGCCAGGATGTCTGCGTCGGCGCGGGTTCGAATCCGCTCACGACCAAACCCTGACCAGGTGGTGCAACTCTTAAAGGGTTAGCCGATCTGTGGTAACGTTGGTGGGAGGGCCCACGTTAAATAAACGGTGGCAGGCTTGCGTGGAAGTTGACGGGATCGGTTGATTCTTTGAGAGTTGCACCTTGGTCAACACTGATTTTGCTACTTTTTACTACTGTTAACTGTGTGTGGCTTTGAAATACGAAAGATAATCATATTTTCAATTCAAAATGTCAATTACATTCATTCTAATGATGCCATATAACATTTTACTCCAGTCTTAATTCTAAAAGTCCCAGATGGGGACCATGGGCCTTAATGGGTTAAAATAATGAATAAACGAATTATTATATTAATTAAGTATGACAATCAAATAATTTCAACAAATATTTCAGTATGTAATCCCTCTGGTGTTTGAAACTTGATTTACTATAGTGTACATAATAGGGATTTTATCCACACGAGGCATTACTATACGTAGTTGATAGATGTTTGATGACTTGTTAATATTTATAGTGTTAATTTAGTTTAAAGGTTTAAACTTGCAATTCAAATTGTGGCAAAAATATTATTTACAAAATGTCAATTAAATTCATTCTAATGATGCCATATAACATTTTACTCCAGTCTTAATTCTAAAAGTCTTAATTCAAATTGTGGCAAAAATATTATTTTTAACTATAATACTTACCTTTTCAGGAGGTCTGCTCCCAGCTAGCCACTAAACCTTTCAAAAACCCATCAAACACTCATGAAAATTTAGAATAATTGCACAGTTTTTAGTGTTAACCCATTTAATGCCAAATTTTTTCTTTTAAATTTAGTGCGGTGGCTTAGTGCTGCGCTCTCGTAGCGAACTCGCATACCAACGGCCTACAGTCTGCCCCGGGTTCGAATCCGCTCACGACCAAACCCTGATCAGGTGGTGCAACTCTTAAAGGGTTAGCCGATCTGTGGTAACGTTGGTGGGAGGGCCCACGTTAAATAAACGGTGGCAGGCTTGCGTGGAAGTTGACGGGATCGGTTGATTCTTTGAGAGTTGCACCTTGGTCAACACTGATTTTGCTACTTTTTACTACTGTTAACTGTGTGTGTGCCATTACGGCTTTGAAATACGAAAGATAATCATATTTTCAATTCAAAATGTAAATTACATTCATTCTAATGATGCCATATAACATTTTACTCCAGTCTTAATTCTAAAAGTCCCAGATGGGGACCATGGGCCTTAATGGGTTAAAATAATGAATAAACGAATTATTATATTAATTAAGTATGACAATCAAATAATTTCAACAAATATGTCAGTATGTAATCCCTCTGGTGTTTGAAACTTGATTTACTATAGTGTACATAATAGGGATTTTATCCACACGAGGCATTACTATACGTAGTTGATAGATGTTTGATGACTTGTTAATATTTTTAGTGTTAATTTAGTTTAAAGGTTTAAACTTGCAATTCAAATTGTGGCAAAAATATTATTTTCAAAATGTCAATTAAATTCATTCTAATGATGCCATATAACATTTTACTCCAGTCTTAATTCTAAAAGTCTTAATTCAAATTGTGGCAAAAATATTATTTTTAACTATAATACTTACCTTTACAGGGGGTCTGCTCCCAGCTAGCCACTAAACCTTTCAAAATTTAGAATAATTGCACAGTTTTTAGTGTTAAAATAATATAACATTTTACTCCAGTCTTAATTCTAAAAGTCTTAATTCAAATTGTGGCAAAAATATTATTTTTAACTATAATACTTACCTTTACAGGGGGTCTGCTCCCAGCTAGCCACTAAACCTTTCAAAATTTAGAATAATTGCACAGTTTTTAGTGTTAAAATAATATAACATTTTACTCCAGTCTTAATTCTAAAAGTCTTAATTCAAATTGTGGCAAAAATATTATTTTTAACTATAATACTTACCTTTACAGGGGGTCTGCTCCCAGCTAGCCACTAAACCTTTCAAAATTTAGAATAATTGCACAGTTTTTAGTGTTAAAATAATGAATAAACGAATTATTATATTAATTAAGTATGACAATCAAATAATTTCAACAAATATTTCAGTATGTAATCCCTCTGGTGTTCGAAACTTGATTTACTATAGTGTACATAATAGGGATTTTATCCACACGAGGCATTACTATACGTAGTTGATAGATGTTTGATGACTTGTTAATATTTTTAGTGTTAATTTAGTTTAAAGGTTTAAACTTGCAATTCAAATTGTGGCAAAAATATTATTTTCAAAATGTCAATTAAATTCATTCTAATGATGCCATATAACATTTTACTCCAGTCTTAATTCTAAAAGTCTTAATTCAAATTGTGGCAAAAATATTATTTTTAACTATAATACTTACCTTTACAGGGGGTCTGCTCCCAGCTAGCCACTAAACCTTTCAAAATTTAGAATAATTGCACAGTTTTTAGTGTTAAAATAATATAACATTTTACTCCAGTCTTAATTCTAAAAGTCTTAATTCAAATTGTGGCAAAAATATTATTTTTAACTATAATACTTACCTTTACAGGGGGTCTGCTCCCAGCTAGCCACTAAACCTTTCAAAATTTAGAATAATTGCACAGTTTTTAGTGTTAAAATAATGAATAAACGAATTATTATATTAATTAAGTATGACAATCAAATAATTTCAACAAATATTTCAGTATGTAATCCCTCTGGTGTTTGAAACTTGATTTACTATAGTGTACATAATAGGGATTTTATCCACACGAGGCATTACTATACGTAGTTGATAGATGTTTGATGACTTGTTAATATTTTTAGTGTTAATTTAGTTTAAAGGTTTAAACTTGCAATTCAAATTGTGGCAAAAATATTATTTTTAACTATAATACTTACCTTTACAGGGGGTCTGCTCCCAGCTAGCCACTAAACCTTTCAAAAACCCATCAAACACTCATGAAAATTTAGAATAATTGCACAGTTTTTAGTGTTAACCCATTTAATGCCAAATTTTTTCTTTTAAATTTAGTGCGGTGGCTTAGTGCTGCGCTCTCGTAGCGAACTCGCATACCAACGGCCTACAGTCTGCCCCGCTAGGGGCGCGCACTGTTCATAACCCTAATTCTCGTGTCTAGGCTGCCGGTCGTGATAGCTCAGATGGCTAAGGCGTAGGCATCCTTGGCCAGGATGTCTGCGTCGGCGCGGGTTCGAATCCGCTCACGACCAAACCCTGACCAGGTGGTGCAACTCTTAAAGGGTTAGCCGATCTGTGGTAACGTTGGTGGGAGGGCCCACGTTAAATAAACGGTGGCAGGCTTGCGTGGAAGTTGACGGGATCGGTTGATTCTTTGAGAGTTGCACCTTGGTCAACACTGATTTTGCTACTTTTTACTACTGTTAACTGTGTGTGTGCCATTACGGCTTTGAAATACGAAAGATAATCATATTTTCAATTCAAAATGTCAATTACATTCATTCTAATGATGCCATATAACATTTTACTCCAGTCTTAATTCTAAAAGTCTTAATTCAAATTGTGGCAAAAATATTATTTTTAACTATAATACTTACCTTTACAGGGGGTCTGCTCCCAGCTAGCCACTAAACCTTTCAAAAACCCATCAAACACTCATGAAAATTTAGAATAATTGCACAGTTTTTAGTGTTAACCCATTTAATGCCAAATTTTTTCTTTTAAATTTAGTGCGGTGGCTTAGTGCTGCGCTCTCGTAGCGAACTCGCATACCAACGGCCTACAGTCTGCCCCGCTAGGGGCGCGCACTGTTCATAACCCTAATTCTCGTGTCTAGGCTGCCGGTCGTGATAGCTCAGATGGCTAAGGCGTAGGCATCCTTGGCCAGGATGTCTGCGTCGGCGCGGGTTCGAATCCGCTCACGACCAAACCCTGACCAGGTGGTGCAACTCTTAAAGGGTTAGCCGATCTGTGGTAACGTTGGTGGGAGGGCCCACGTTAAATAAACGGTGGCAGGCTTGCGTGGAAGTTGACGGGATCGGTTGATTCTTTGAGAGTTGCACCTTGGTCAACACTGATTTTGCTACTTTTTACTACTGTTAACTGTGTGTGTGCCATTACGGCTTTGAAATACGAAAGATAATCATATTTTCAATTCAAAATGTCAATTACATTCATTCTAATGATGCCATATAACATTTTACTCCAGTCTTAATTCTAAAAGTCTTAATTCAAATTGTGGCAAAAATATTATTTTTAACTATAATACTTACCTTTACAGGGGGTCTGCTCCCAGCTAGCCACTAAACCTTTCAAAAACCCATCAAACACTCATGAAAATTTAGAATAATTGCACAGTTTTTAGTGTTAACCCATTTAATGCCAAATTTTTTCTTTTAAATTTAGTGCGGTGGCTTAGTGCTGCGCTCTCGTAGCGAACTCGCATACCAACGACCTACAGTCTGCCCCGCTAGGGGCGCGCACTGTTCATAACCCTACTTCTCGTGTCTAGGCTGCCGGTCGTGATAGCTCAGATGGCTAAGGCGTAGGCATCCTTGGCCAGGATGTCTGCGTCGGCGCGGGTTCGAATCCGCTCACGACCAAACCCTGACCAGGTGGTGCAACTCTTAAAGGGTTAGCCGATCTGTGGTAACGTTGGTGGGAGGGCCCACGTTAAATAAACGGTGGCAGGCTTGCGTGGAAGTTGACGGGATCGGTTGATTCTTTGAGAGTTGCACCTTGGTCAACACTGATTTTGCTACTTTTTACTACTGTTAACTGTGTGTGTGCCATTACGGCTTTGAAATACGAAAGATAATCATATTTTCAATTCAAAATGTCAATTACATTCATTCTAATGATGCCATATAACATTTTACTCCAGTCTTAATTCTAAAAGTCTTAATTCAAATTGTGGCAAAAATATTATTTTTAACTATAATACTTACCTTTACAGGGGGTCTGCTCCCAGCTAGCCACTAAACCTTTCAAAAACCCATCAAACACTCATGAAAATTTAGAATAATTGCACAGTTTTTAGTGTTAACCCATTTAATGCCAAATTTTTTCTTTTAAATTTAGTGCGGTGGCTTAGTGCTGCGCTCTCGTAGCGAACTCGCATACCAACGACCTACAGTCTGCCCCGCTAGGGGCGCGCACTGTTCATAACCCTAATTCTCGTGTCTAGGCTGCCGGTCGTGATAGCTCAGATGGCTAAGGCGTAGGCATCCTTGGCCAGGATGTCTGCGTCGGCGCGGGTTCGAATCCGCTCACGACCAAACCCTGACCAGGTGGTGCAACTCTTAAAGGGTTAGCCGATCTGTGGTAACGTTGGTGGGAGGGCCCACGTTAAATAAACGGTGGCAGGCTTGCGTGGAAGTTGACGGGATCGGTTGATTCTTTGAGAGTTGCACCTTGGTCAACACTGATTTTGCTACTTTTTACTACTGTTAACTGTGTGTGTGCCATTACGGCTTTGAAATACGAAAGATAATCATATTTTCAATTCAAAATGTCAATTAAATTCATTCTAATGATGCCATATAACATTTTACTCCAGTCTTAATTCTAAAAGTCCCAGATGGGGACCATGGGCCTTAATGGGTTAAAATAATGAATAAACGAATTATTATATTAATTAAGTATGACAATCAAATAATTTCAACAAATATTTCAGTATGTAATCCCTCTGGTGTTTGAAACTTGATTTACTATAGTGTACATAATAGGGATTTTATCCACACGAGGCATTACTATACGTAGTTGATAGATGTTTGATGACTTGTTAATATATTTAGTGTTAATTTAGTTTAAAGGTTTAAACTTGCAATTCAAATTGAGGCAAAAATATTATTTTCAAAATGTCAATTAAATTCATTCTAATGATGCCATATAACATTTTACTCCAGTCTTAATTCTAAAAGTCTTAATTCAAATTGTGGCAAAAATATTATTTTTAACTATAATACTTACCTTTACAGGGGGTCTGCTCCCAGCTAGCCACTAAACCTTTCAAAAACCCATCAAACACTCATGAAAATTTAGAATAATTGCACAGTTTTTAGTGTTAACCCATTTAATGCCAAATTTTTTCTTTTAAATTTAGTGCGGTGGCTTAGTGCTGCGCTCTCGTAGCGAACTCGCATACCAACGGCCTACAGTCTGCCCCGCTAGGGGCGCGCACTGTTCATAACCCTAATTCTCGTGTCTAGGCTGCCGGTCGTGATAGCTCAGATGGCTAAGGCGTAGGCATCCTTGGCCAGGATGTCTGCGTCGGCGCGGGTTCGAATCCGCTCACGACCAAACCCTGACCAGGTGGTGCAACTCTTAAAGGGTTAGCCGATCTGTGGTAACGTTGGTGGGAGGGCCCACGTTAAATAAACGGTGGCAGGCTTGCGTGGAAGTTGACGGGATCGGTTGATTCTTTGAGAGTTGCACCTTGGTCAACACTGATTTTGCTACTTTTTACTACTGTTAACTGTGTGTGTGCCATTACGGCTTTGAAATACGAAAGATAATCATATTTTCAATTCAAAATGTCAATTACATTTATTCTAATGATGCCATATAACATTTTACTCCAGTCTTAATTCTAAAAGTCTTAATTCAAATTGTGGCAAAAATATTATTTTTAACTATAATACTTACCTTTACAGGGGGTCTGCTCCCAGCTAGCCACTAAACCTTTCAAAAACCCATCAAACACTCATGAAAATTTAGAATAATTGCACAGTTTTTAGTGTTAACCCATTTAATGCCAAATTTTTTCTTTTAAATTTAGTGCGGTGGCTTAGTGCTGCGCTCTCGTAGCGAACTCGCATACCAACGACCTACAGTCTGCCCCGCTAGGGGCGCGCACTGTTCATAACCCTAATTCTCGTGTCTAGGCTGCCGGTCGTGATAGCTCAGATGGCTAAGGCGTAGGCATCCTTGGCCAGGATGTCTGCGTCGGCGCGGGTTCGAATCCGCTCACGACCAAACCCTGACCAGGTGGTGCAACTCTTAAAGGGTTAGCCGATCTGTGGTAACGTTGGTGGGAGGGCCCACGTTAAATAAACGGTGGCAGGATTGCGTGGAAGTTGACGGGATCGGTTGATTCTTTGAGAGTTGCACCTTGGTCAACACTGATTTTGCTACTTTTTACTACTGTTAACTGTGTGTGTGCCATTACGGCTTTGAAATACGAAAGATAATCATATTTTCAATTCAAAATGTCAATTACATTCATTCTAATGATGCCATATAACATTTTACTCCAGTCTTAATTCTAAAAGTCTTAATTCAAATTGTGGCAAAAATATAATTTTTAACTATAATACTTACCTTTACAGGGGGTCTGCTCCCAGCTAGCCACTAAACCTTTCAAAAACCCATCAAACACTCATGAAAATTTAGAATAATTGCACAGTTTTTAGTGTTAAAATAATGAATAAACGAATTATTATATTAATTAAGTATGACAATCAAATAATTTCAACAAATATTTCAGTATGTAATCCCTCTGGTGTTTGAAACTTGATTTACTATAGTGTACATAATAGGGATTTTATCCACACGAGGCATTACTATACGTAGTTGATAGATGTTTGATGACTTGTTAATATTTTAGTAGTGTCAAATTGTTGGTGCTGGCTCAGTTCAAGGTCACCTGAGGGATGACGTCATCGAGGTCAATGACCTCACCGATGACGTCATCGATGACGTCATCGATTGCGTCATCGATGACGTCATCACTAATGACGTCATTTCTATGACGTCACACCCATGACGTCACAGAAATGACGTGCTGATGACGTCATCACCCCTTACGTCATCAAAATGACGTCACCGACGCCACTGAGGTCAAGGTCACGCCGAAACTTAAAATTTTTTGGCACTTTTGCCGTTTCTCGCACCACGCTCCGAGTTTCAGTCAGAGTCCCCGTGACCTTGACCACTTGGAGCGAATTTTCGACGAGAAACGGCAAAAGTGCCAAGTTAAACTCGAGTTTCTGACATGACCCTGCCTAAATGGGCAATCGGTTATCCCTCAGGTGACCTTGAACCAGCACAACACCAACAATTTGATATTACTGTGACCTTGAAAACCTAACAACGGAGCGCCGACACCGATGCGCACCCCACGACAGCCACCGAGTGACTGACTGTCAGGCTCTGTGTATGCTAGGTATATCGGCTTGAGAGACTAAGACTCTAAACTGTCAGGAATGGGAGTAACTAACTGAATTTTGCAAGGAAAAGTCATTTCATCCAATATATTAAACAAATCTTCATCAGTAAAACTGACATTAGTCTGTTTGGTATAAAACTTAGGGTGTCCGCGCAACAGTTTGCGCCACTTAGCTAAAGTTGAAACTCTCTTAACTTTGAGTGGTGGACAGTGAGCAACTAATAAAGTCTTAACACGGCTAAGTTTCTTACCTAAAGTGTCCTGCGACATGGCTTCACCTCACAAAAGTCCGCACAATACTGAGAGACTGCTTGTAGCGCATGAGTCAAGGGAAAAGAGGTGGGGGAAACAGCAGGAGTGGGGGAAGGTCACAGTGGTGGGGGAAGGTGAGGTGGTACGCTGGAGTATCGCATCACTTCACCATGAGCTGTCCTACAGTCAACACACTGTTCTCTTGGCCCGAGTTGGCACTAGAAGAAACATTTCTGTACAGCTTAGGCTGTGAGAGCCGAGGAAGCAAAGTCAAAGTGGAAATTGTGTTAAACTCCAAGATGAAGAGTCTCCTAAATAAACTAATTGTATCCCTGCAATCTCCTATAACTTTAGAGAAATACCATTTTATTAAGCGACACCTTATACTTTGGCAAAACGAAGCGGAAATGGAAAAGATTACAGTAAAAGTAATTTAACTTAAAACTTGGACTGGACACTCATGGCGATACCACGTGGCGTGCAAACGCCACCCTAAACATTACAAGTTAGGTTATTGAGCACCTCTGGTACGATAACCGATGTGCTAGAGTTAAAGTGTGATGACCTTGAGTCAAAACACTGAAATACTACAAGTCGATATCGTCCCAGAGTTAAAGTGTAGTGACCTACATTCAGAACTTGTAAAATTACTTACATATAGAGAGCTAGAGAACAGCGAGACGCACCGCATGGAAGCCGGAGACATACTGGCGAAGCGGTGTTGTGCAGCCTAGGGACCCAGTTGTGGTGGGGGTATAGCCAACACTTAGAGTACAAGTGTTGTGGGTGACCTTGACCCACTTAACTTACCTGACCCCCCCCCCCCCCCCGACAAAAAGTGCGAACCCCCCCCCCCCTGACAAAAAGTGCGACCCCCCCCCCCCCCCCGACAAAAAGTGCGACCCCCCCCCCCCCCGACAAAAAGTGCGAACCCCCCCCCCCCCCCGACAAAAAGTGCGAACCCCCCCCCCCCCGACAAAAAGTGCGAACCCCCCCCCCCCCGACAAAAAGTGCCCCCCCCCCCCGACAAAAAGTGCCCCCCCCCCACCCCCACCCCCACCCCCACCCCCACCCCCACCCCCACCCCCACCCCCACCCCTGATATCCTGGGCGTGGCAGCCCCGGTGGGGATATAAGGGGGCCCAGCCAGAGCCGGCTCGCAGTCCGCTCCCGCGCGTTGAACGTGAACGATCGGGACGGACCGCCATAGGCATCACTAAACATTGAATGGCGCCTTCAGTGTTTAGCGAAGTCTACTCTAACTTTAAGACTTGTATTAGTTGTAAGATATTGCGCTTGCGTTTGGGTATTGCGAATTGTTTTATATGAGAGTGTTTTACTTGTACCTTATGTCTCCTGTGTGTCTTTTATCCTTTGTGTCTTGTTTGTTATATGTGTTTAACATGTATGTGCTTGTTCCAGCATTGACTACGTTGAGCTCAATTGTGTGTTGTAAGTGTGTTATATTTTTCTAAAGTGTATACGCTTGTTTTAGCAATCCCCCCTTGAGCTTTTGCAATGCTCAAAGTAAATCGTAAAGACAGGGAACGGGAGTAGGCCCCCGTGTAAAGTTACTTTTGTATAATTGTTAGGCTCCTCTCATGCATGCTTTAATGCGGCTGAGAAATAGGAGCGTCCGTTTGTACGCCTATATGGGGGTAATAAGCCGATGGCCTCTGCACTCGGACCGAGGACGTAAGCCACTAGGGTGTCCTCAGTTAGTTTCCCTTCTGGAAACTCAAAATTATGTAAATGAAACTTTGTTAGCTATTTGTGTTTTTTGTCCCCAAGGCCCCCGAACATTCGTGGTTCGCCATGGATGTACGGGGGCCGAAATTTTTTAATGTCCGTGTGGCCTTGACCCACATAGGACTTGTAAAAATTTACTGCATTGCTAAATTAAAAATATTAAAGATAGGGTTACGGGAGTAGGCCCCCGTGTAAAGCCACTTTTTTTTATAATTGTTAGGCTCCTCTCATGCATGCTTCAATGCGGCTGAGAAATAGGAGGTGGTCCGTTTGTACGCTTATACGGGGGTAATGAGCCGATGGCCTCTGCACTCGGACCGAGGACGTAAGCCACTAGGGCGTCCTCAGTTTCTTTCAAAATTATGTAAATGACATTTCGTTAGCTATTGGAAAAGTTATTAGTTGGAAATGCAGTAAATGTTTACAAGTCTCGCGTGGCGAAGGGTACACGACATTGGATGTTGCCTTGTTGTCATAGTTGGGTCTCTTCGGAGGCTACAGCGATGACAACCCAAGTGCCCCACACCCCCATAGGGGGGTGTGGGGCTTAATTTTTTTAAAGTTTTTTCGTGACCTTGACCTAAATATAAAAGTTTTCAAAATCTTTAACAGTCAGATCTTACTAACACAGTTTATATATAGAGGTCTCTTAAAAGTTAACAGTTAGGTATTAGTAACGCACAAGTTTGGAATTGGGTGTCTTGGGAGGCTTCAGCGATGGCAACATAAATGTCCCAAGTGGGGTTTATTTTTTCAAAAAGTGCGAGACCCCCCCCCCCCGACAAAAAGTGCGAGCCCCCCCCCCCCCCGACAAAAAGTGCGACCCCCCCCCACCCCCACCCCCACCCCCACCCCCTCCCCCACCCCTGATATCCTGGGCGTGGCAGCCCCGGTGGGGATATAAGGCGGCCCGGCTGCATGCACTTCTCATTCCCGTCCAAGCTCCCGTACGGACAGGTTCTCTCTTGTTCTTGAGATTATTTATAATAACTTCACTTTTTTATTCTCATCTATTCTTCTCATTAAGTCCATTTATTACAATGGGTAAAATGGGCCTTAAACTCAAAAACTACCCGCCAGCTTCAACCTCAACCGACACGACTCAACCTCCATCATCCTCCGCCTCGATCCTGGAATATCTGATGACTGCAAACATCTTGAGCTGCCTGACGATGCCACCACCGCCGCCGCCGCCACCACAGCCCGCCTCCATGCCCAGCCTGTCGCCACTGCCGCCGACAGTGGAAGAGGCCGGTGCACCTCCACCATCGTCAGGAAAACTCAGCGGTCGAGTCCCGGTAGCCTCTCCAGCACTCTCGCTGCTATCGGACTCAGGATCGGAGTCTGCAGTCTTCGAAGAGACGTCCAGGTCGAGGATAACCCCCTACAGCAGAACCCAAAAAATCCTATCCTATACCAAATCACAATGTCCCTCACCCATATCCCCCATGCCATCCACACCAACCAAAGCATCCCGTAAATCCATCTTTTCCCCTGAACTTCCCTCCATAGACCTAACACGCTCTCCTACCCCACCCAAAATTGTTTGCTCCATTCCTTTTGACCAATCTTTGCCTCTTCCACCCCCTTCCACCCCTATTTCTTCTAGCCAGCCTAATTCGGAGAAGCTCCAAAACACTAAGAGTCCAACACAAAAGAAACGTAATCGTGTTAAATGCCCTGCTGGCAAGCGTGATAAATGCGATTATGTTTGGTTTAGCAGAGAGGCTGTGGTTCTTTGTTGTCCGAGTTTTGCTCTTCCAGAAAAAGATCGTTGCCAACGACACTTGAATAAGAAAATCAAAATTCCGACACCAAAGCCCTATAGCCTTAATATCATGCCTGAAAAGTCCAAGTTCAAACACCCCAACAGTCCGCAGAAGCTGAAAATTAATAGGCTCAAGAGGGACAAAAAATATTATTTCATTGTTCAAGCTTATGGAGCATTTAACATAAATGTGCAAATCATTCTAAAAGGTGATGGCCGCCTTCATAGAATGAAAGTACCACCTGCGATGGTACAAAGAGAATTTTTTGTCCCCGGGGCTTATTTAATTCGAAGAAAAGGATGCCGATCTGTTTGGGAAATGGATTAGGACATGGGCTCACTAAAAAGAAAATGCCAAAATTGTTAGGTTGTGTTGGACAATATTTAAAAGTCTTTTTCCAAATTATTTTTCCAAATTTAGTCTTAACCCTCTTAAAGTAAGGGAGAGGGGTATTATACAAGTCAACTAATAAAAAAAAAAATACTTGACTTGTATAATACTTTAACCTGGCGGTGATGTAAAGTCACTGGGACAATCTCAAACCGTGTCCTTGAGGGTGAAGACTAAGTTACAAATAAATCATTAACAAATAAAAACTTACCTCCAAACACTTGTAGCTTGCTACAAGTGTTTGGAGGTAAAAATTTTTCAAAGTTTGAATGACCTTGACCCATATAAATTACTGTTTAAAGTAAACTGCTAACCTTACAACTAATGTTGTGTATCACGTGATACCCCCCACTCTAACGCTCTTACTAAGCTTGTATGAGCCGTTCATTTGCTTCAGTCTGTTTCTGTGCTCCGTGGTAAACATGTCACGGTACAATTACAAAGGTGGTGACTTCTTGATAGATCAACACAATGCTTGGGAAGTGCTAAACCAGCATAGAATGGAAGTTGAGTATTGTATAAGACGAAACGGGTCTACATTTTATCTATGTATTATAAACAACCAAACTCATAAGTATGAACACTGGACAAAAATTAATTATAACAACATAGATGAGCTGTTTGCTTGGGTGTTTGAGGTGTGTAAAGTTATTGAAGAAACCAAAATAATGGGTGTGCTAAAGGTATGTAAAACTGATGACCGGGAAGACTAAGCAAAATTTTTATTAACCCCCCCCCCCCCCCCGTGTTATCCCCACCACTAGAAATGGGTATATATAGGAGTGGTGATCAACCGTCCTCTCATTCTGCTTTACACCGTTAAGCTGAACACCACCATGTCTGCTATGAACGTCCCAGCCTCTACCTCTGGCCCGGTCGCCTCCAACTCCAGCCCGAGCATTGGACCAATCCGATCGGGGCCTTCGTCAAGGAGTCGTGTCCGATTCTCCGGCTTTGGTCCTGTGAGGAAGGAGTTGCGGAGCAGCGGAGCGTCTCAACCAACCACGACGGATGCATCAACTCAGACTCCACCAAACATCATCGAGTGGTACGACGAAGTGATAGAGCAAAGGGACAGAATGCTAGAGAATACTCGCAGGGAGCTACTTTATGTCAGGAGTAAATGGGAAAAACTGATTAAGAAGTGTGAAAGCCTGTTGGACAGTGATGATAGTGAGGATGAGAGTGGATAGGTGTGTGGGTAAAGACTTGGACTGGGACTTGTGTGTATGTATGAATGTGTGCGTGAATGTGAAATATAGAGCGGGGGATAGATCACTCTGTGGCAATGGACTAACATGCCACTTAGTGATCTATCCCCCGTTCTGGTAATGTTTTTGGATGGCCTTGACCCACTTTACCAAGGCTAGCTAGTACCCCCACCACTGATAAGTGTATATATACGGGTATTGATGTGCAGTTTGGTTATTCTGCTTTGTATCGCTTAGCTGAATACCTCACTTCAACATGGCTTCCAACTGCAAAACTTCTCAGGCTTCCTCTTCTTCTTCAAGAAGGCGTGCTGCCAACGTCCTGCCTGCTACTCGTGGACCTGCTCGACCATTCCACAGCATAACTGTTGCTCGGGCAAACGCCTGCAAAGCTCCAATGCTACGGACCTTGCTGGAGGTGAGCCAAGACGGGCAAGGCTTGCTCAGTCCTGGTCAACGGCAGGAGCAAGAAAGGCGTATGGCGTACTACAGGCTGCAGGGTGTAGTTCCCAGCTTGAAGTTAGGCGATCCGAGAGTAGCAAGCATCAACGAGGCAGCGGACTACATATCACACCTTCACAGTGTTTTAGAAGTAAAGGACCAACAAATTGAAAACTTAAAAGAACAATTGAAACAATTTAACTTTAATCCTGTGGAGTTTGTGGAAGCAGTGATGAGTGATAGTGATGATGAAGGAACTGAATATATATTGGGTATGTAATGAAAGACTTGGACAGGGACATGTGTGTGTGTGTGTGTGTGTAGAATACAGAGCGGGGGATAGACTACTTTGCGGCAATGGACTAGCATGCTGCTTAGTGGTCTATCCCCCGCTCAAAGGGTAGCATTGGATGACCTTGACCCACTTTACAGCAAGGACAACCGGTTAACTGGTATAAAAGAGGGGGGTCTGTACATCCCGACTTCATTCTGCTTTGAACCTTCCAGTGGAACGCTAGAAAATGAGTGGATCACTGATCATTGGTAAGGAGTGGGAGTATGTAACCATAAACTATTTAAACTGTAGAGGGATGTTGAAGAAGGTGTATGATAATGTTAAAAGAATGGTTGTTGAAGAAGGTAGGGTAGTGATTGTAGCGTGGAAGAAGAAGCAGTATACAGGACAACAAGTGAGAGCAAGTGACTTTGGGGGGAATAGTGTGTTTCAAATTGGACGAGCGAACTTGGTTAATTTGGACATTGTGTTTTGGGACTTGGAAAGGTTAATTGAAAATAGTGGCAAACATGGGGAACTCTTAATTGGCAGGGAGGACAGAGTATATGAGTAAGTGTAAAAGACTGGGGGGCTTATGTGTGTGTGTAAAGACTAGGACTTGTGTGGAATACAGAGCGGGGGATAGATCACTTTGCGGCAATGGACTAGCATGCTGCTTAGTGGTCTATCCCCCGCTCAAAGGGTATTATTGGATGACCTTGACCCATATAAAGGTAGAGGGGGAATAGGTAATAGGAGGGGGAAATTGGTATATATGTAGGACTGATGAATAAAGTATTTAGTCAAGCATTTGTCTAGACACTATCAACAACAACAATGGAGAGCTTCAGTGTTGAGTTCATCCTCTTGGAAGAAGACATCAACGAAGTGGTGGAACTTATAGAGGATAAGACCAGCCAGGGCACATTGGAACTTGTGAATTGCGAACCGTTGGACAATGCCGCAATCGATAAGATTGCATATTTCATGATGCATTTGTATAACGAACAAACAACCAATATGGAGTTTGTGCAGTACCTTTATCAAAACCAAGTAAATGTGCGAGTGACAATTACTTGGTGGCAGTAATAATAAAGTGTAACATATGGATGTGGACTTGGATGTGGACTTGGACTTGAGTGTGGTCTGCGGAATAGAGCGGGGGATAGATCACTTTGCGGCAATGGACTAGCATGCTGCTTAGTGGTCTATCCCCCGCTCAAAGGGTATCTTTACGTGACCTTGACCCATATAAATTGTATAGTTGGTGGGGGTATAAAAAGGGTAAGCAAATTGGATGGATACAACACTTCCATACCATGGCTCCACTTGACAACACCGTGTTCCATCGCAACAGAATTGTCTCTATTCTGGAGGTAATACCTCTAGAAATTATAGAAGTAGAGGACCAACTACCTGCGGTTGATCAAGAAGAGGAGGAGGAAGAGATAATGGATATTGAAACGGACTCTGACGAAGCTGGTTCAACGGACAATGAGGTGGACTTGCACGCCTACGAAACATTAGAGTCGTCATCTGAGTCGGAAATGGAATTCCAATTGGAAATCGAAGAAGAAGAAGAACAAGAACAAGACACTCCCCATCGTCCAATGGATAGGATGTTAGTTGCCAGAAGAATTATGTATTGTCATCGCTGCCTATTCCGTGATGAGGATGATTCCGACTCTGATGGTGATGTTTCACCCTTGTAAAAAGTTTAAACAAAAAGTTAAAAAAGAATGTGAGCGGGGGATAGAGCACTTTGTAGTAAATGATGCTGCTTAGTGCTCTATCCCCCGCTCAAAATAATAATTCCAAATGACCTTGACCTACATAAACTTGCTCAAACAGACATCTTTGAAAAAAACTTGTACAAATTATTGAATCTAGACCAAATATCATCAATTTATCAAGCCTACTGATAAATGTATTACAAACGGTTGTGTAAAGGCTAAATTTAGCACATGAGTGATAACCTGTTTCCATATGACGTCACTTTCCCCACCTATCTGCCTCGGATATAAAGGGTCCCGGTGGAGTGCGCTGCTCATTATTGCGTGGACATTCACAGAGTGTGCATTCAAAGCCAAACTGTTTGAAATGGCTCTTTGCGACATTTGTGGGGAAATCTTTCAAGACGAAGATCTTTTCACCATACACAGAGAATTACATGAAGACGAAGATAGAAAAGAAGATATTACCATGGATGAAATAGACTTAGACTCAATTGACCGGTTTTTGGAAGAGCACCAGAAGCAGACGGACTACTGGGACAGCTATCTACAGCAAATGCAAAGAAGAAGACCTAGTGTGATCCAATTTGCTGGTGCTGGACCATCTACTGCTACAAGACCTATTGAAGAAGAGGACACCGAAGAAGAGGACACCGAAGAAGAGGATATGGAAGAAGAAGAACTGGAAGATGTAAGACAACTGCGCACCACAGCCTTGCCAGGACGAGTTGTAACACATTTCAAAATTAATAACGTTCAATTGGAATTGGAAACATTCATAACCCAGGCTAAGGAACTTGTTGGTCAAACGTTGAGGGAAGAATTACAAAGGCTAAATTTTATTAAATTTGGAATGGTGTTAGAGGCTATGTTTAACAATACTGATGGTGAAACAGCATTGAGAGCATTCATTACCAAAAACCGAACCCTTACCTTCACCTCCGACATTGATGATATTATTGAAGAATGCTTGGAGGAACTTATAACCAAACTCCAAGAACATGAAGGAAGAGGATCTGGATGGACTTTGTCATCAATCGAAGGTATGGATGTTAGGGTTCATAAACATGGATATGGTTTAAGAGGTAGTAGTTTTATCCCTCTACCAAAGAAAATCCAAAACACTAACTCGTGTAGAAATGTTCAAAATGAGGGTAATGAATGTTTCAAGTATGCAATGTTAACCAAGTATGTTAAAAACAATCCTTGTAGAGTTAGTAGAGAATACTACGAAAATGAACACCGCTACAACTTTCAAGGTCTTACTTACCCAGTTACTTTAAAAGATATTGACAAATTTGAAAAGAAAAATCCTGGCGTTTCAGTCAATGTTTTTGGTCTGGATGATTCCAACAACGTTTATCCTTTGCGGGTAGTAAAGGTTGAGCAAAGAAACCATACGGATTTGCTATTGATAACCAAGGGTGAAATTTCCCATTATGTATGGATAAAAGACTTTGAAGCGTTAGTTGTAAAACAATTGACCAAAAGAGTAAATAGGATTACAGTTTGCAAGAGATGTTTCTGCTTTTCTTGGAAAGATTCAAGACGTGGAGGATTGGACTGGTTATTGGAACATAAAAGACTTTGCAACGAGAACTATGAAGTAAAGATAAGTCTTCCACCGCCTACCCGAGCTTCAATACAATTTAACAAGACAGTTCACCAATACCGAATTCCAATAGTGGTCTATGCAGATTTTGAATCAACGTTAGTACCACAGGAGCTGCCGGACGGCGAAGTGACTAGAAGAACAAAATATCAGTTGCATCAGCCCAACAGTTTTTGTTTACTAGTTAAATCAACCTTGTCTGAAAACCAATTGCAAGACTATGGTTTAACATCCACTCCAATACTCTACCGTGGTGAAGAAGCCGCTAAGTATTTTGTAGACCAACTGTACGATATTGCTGGAAAGGTTCAACGCTTGTTCGGTAATATTGTACCTATGGAACCTTTAAACCAAAATCAACAAGAAGAATACAACTTAGCGACAAGATGCTATTTATGCAAGAAGATGTTCAGTGAAGAAAATCCAAAAGTAAGAGATCACGATCACCTGACAGGGTTATACAGAGGAGCTGCTTGTAATTCATGCAATATAAATTACAAACTGCCAAACTTTATTCCTGTCGTTTTACACAATCTTAGCGGCTACGACTCCCACTTTATTATCCCGGAGTTAGGAAGAGATGACGGTAAAATTGATGTTCTTGCTACAACATTGGAAAAGTACATCAGCTTTTCAAAAACAGTAGGTAAAATTAAACTTCGCTTCGTAGACTCTTACAGATTTATGGCATCTAGTTTAGCCAAATTGTCAGAGAACCTAAGAAGAGAAGACCTAAAAGAAACCAGAAAAATTGTACCTGAAGATAAATTAGACCTAGTATTACGGAAAGGAGTGTTCCCCTACGATTACATAACTTCTACAGAAAAATTTGAAGAAACCAGTCTACCGCCGATTGAAGCCTTCAACAGCAAATTAAACGAAAGTGAAATCTCCGTTGAAGACTACAATCATGCATGTAATGTTTGGAACCAACTAAACATTCAAACCTTAGGGGAATATTCTGACTTTTATATAAAATTGGACGTAACTCTGCTGTGCGATGTGATGGAAGAATTCAGAAACACCTGCTTCTCCGCCTATGGACTGGACCCTCTACACTCGTACACATCTCCAGGATTAGCATGGCAAGCTATGCTAAAGTCAACCAACTGTCGACTGGAACTTCTAACGGATATTGATATGGTGCTCATGATGGAATCTGGTGTACGGGGCGGTTTGACACAAGCTGTAACACGTCATGTCAAAGCCAACAACAAGTACATCCCCGGCTTCGACGAGCAACAACCATCGGTCTACCTTGGATATTTTGATGCAAACAACCTTTATGGTTGGGCAATGTCAAATCCGCTTCCCTACGCTGACTTCAAGTGGATCGACCCGGCCACCATCGGAGACATCTCACAGATTCCAAAGGATGGTCCAAAAGGCTATATTTTGAACTGTGATTTTGAATACCCGGAGCACCTTCATGACCATCACTACGACTTGCCTCTCCTAGCCAAGACTGAAGTTTCACCGACAGGAAGATGGCCAAAATTGATGATGACCTTGGAGAATAAGGATCGCTATGTGGCTCACTACTGGGTAGTTCAACAGGCTCTTGAATTGGGTCTACGTATAGTGAGAATTCATAGAGCAATTGAATTCACCCAGTCTTGTTGGTTGAAACCATATATTGATTCCAACACTGCAAGAAGAGCTGCAGCGACAACAGCATTTGAAAAGGACTTCTATAAATTAATGAACAATGCCATCTTTGGGAAGACCTTGGAGAACAAAAGAAAACACAAAAATGTAAAATTAGTGAGTGATCCTAGGAAATTGGAAAAATTAGTGCAAAAACCAAATTTCGGAACATCCATGATTATAAACGAAAATCTAGTCGCTGTCAGTATGAAGAAAACAACAATAGTCATGGACCGTCCGTTATACATAGGTATGTCGATTTTGGATATAAGTAAAACCCTGATGTATGATTTCCATTATAACAAAATGGTTAAACATTACGGAAGGGAAAACATTGGAGTCGCATACATGGATACGGACGCGTTTATCTACTGGATAAAGACTTTGGACATGTATGAAGACCTAAGGACTTTTCCATACAAAGAAGATTTCGATTTTTCTGACTATCCGAAAAACCATCCAAATTTTAATGAAAAATATAAAAAAGTAATTGGAAAATTCAAAGATGAAGCAAATGGAATGCCTTTAGAAGAAATAGTGGCGCTGATGGCGAAATTGTATTCATTTAAGATGTACCACGAGAACAACACACCGACAGTGAAGAAAGCAAAAGGAGTGAAGACATCTTATTTGAAAAAACACGTGACATTTGACCACTACAAGACTTGTTTGTTTGAAGATACTACGATATCAGCAACATTCAACAATATCCGAAGCTTCAAGCATCAAGTCTATAGTGTCACCGAAATTAAAAAAGCGTTGTCAGCTCGGGATGATAAAAGATACATTATGCCCGACAAAATCCACACTCTTCCTTTTGGCCACTACTCTCTAAACCCTATCAACTAGTAACCTATTCTTCGTCCTTCTACAACTACGACCTTATTCCTTTCTCCTTCCGTAAAAAAATGGGGAACACGGCAAGTCCAACGCCGTGTTCCCCATTTTTTTTACACAAGTTTGGATGACCTTGACCCATATAAATGATGTGAATATTTAAAACAACATTCATTGTGATTATACATGTGATACAACAAACATTGAAACCTGCAATATGAAGGACTTAAAGCAACAAATTGTCAACGAACTTCATAAACCTGCAAGAAGAAAGTTTCCACGAAGAAATACGGTGATAAAAGGAATTAATGATTTATATCAAGCGGATTTAATCGAAATGATTCCTTATAGCAAACAAAATAAAGGATATAAATACATATTGACTGTTATTAACTGTTTTTAAAAAATGGCAGATGCTTTACCACTAAAAGATAAAAGTGGCAAAAGTGTTACAAAAGCAATGGAAACAGCTATACAAAGAGACAAACATACTATTAAACATTTACAAACAGATGATGGAAAAGAATATTTTAATAAGGAATTTGCAAATTTAATGAAAAAACACAATATAAACCATTACTCAACCAATTCAGAGGTAAAAGCTTCAATAATCGAAAGATTCAACAGAACTTTAAAAAGTGCAATGTATAAAATGTTTTCCAACAGAGGATCGCACATATGGATTGATATGTTACCAAAACTTATAAACGATTACAATAACAAATTTCATAGGACTATCGGGATGAAACCAAACCAAGTAACTAGTAAAAATGAAAACCTTGTATTAAAACGTATAAAAACGAATACTAAACCAAAAGTTGAAAAACTAAAGCCTAAAAAATTTTATGTGGGTGATAAAGTGCGAATAAGTAAATATAAAGGTGTATTCAGTAAAAGATACCTGCCAAATTGGACCAATGAGGTTTTTACTGTATTCAAAGTACAACCTACAGTACCTGAGACATATATTTTAAAAGATAATAAAGGACAATTGCTTGAAGGAGGGTTTTATGGACATGAAATGTTAAAATCAACAGTAGGCGATGTATATTTAGTTGAAAAGGTGTTGCAACGGAAAAAAGATAAGGTCAAAGTACGATGGTTAGGATTTAATAAGACGGAAGATTCTTGGATACCTAAAAAGGATTTGATATAACGATAGAGAATCATTTTAGGTTGAACCATTACAAAGGATGGAGATAGTACCACAAAAAGAGAGTTTTACTATTAATAATATAGATGAACTCACAGTGGATAATTCAGAATTCAATAGTGGGAAACATGGCAATTTGTTACCAAACACCGTTCGTTGTCTGGTTACCGGACCTTCCAACTGTGGAAAAACTAATGTAGTATTCAATTTGATTACAAACCCTAAAGGATTACGATTTAACAATCTATATGTATTTTCAAAATCACTACAACAACCAAAGTATCAATTATTGGAAAAGATACTGACTAATGTGCCTGAAGTTAAATATTTAAAGTTTAATGCAAGCGAGAGTGTCATGCAGCCACAAGAAGCTAAACCATTCTCCGTGTTTATATTCGACGATGTATCTTGTGAAAACCAAAACACAATAAGGAATTACTTCGCTATGGGTCGACATAACAACATAGATAGCATTTATATTGGCCAAACTTACAGCAAAATACCTAAACAACTCATTAGAGACAATGCAAACATGTTAATTGTATTTAAACAGGACGAAACCAACCTAAAACATATATATTTTGATCATGTAAATGCGGATATGACATTTGAACGATTTAAAGAGTTGTGTGGAAAGGCTTGGGCTGAAAAGTATGGGTTCCTAACAATTATGAAGGAACAACCGCTAAACAATGGTCGATACAGGATAGGATTTGATAAATATATATTAATACATTAAACGTGGTATAACACATTCATTGTTGTACAACACGTCTTGCTACAAACATGGTTAACCAAGAAAAATTAGTAAAAGAAATAAAATCACTTAGTGATTCTATTCGGGCTAAAAACAGAGCATTGAAACTAGGTATTAGCGAGAGGGAGAAATTCCTTGAATCTACTTTTAAACCTATTACTGAACCCTTGAAACAATTAAACAAAAAATTTGCTAAACCTGTATTGGAAGGAGATGCGATTGCACCTATTACGAAGTTTGAAAGAGAAAATGTAAAATCAGAAGATTTTAGTGATGAAGACCTGGAATCCTCTACGTATAGTGGTTTTACCGGTGGAGAACCCGAAAGAGAGCTAGAATCACCGGACTATAGTGGAATAAAAGAATTATATGAAGTAAAAGCCAAAAGAGGACATGAAGTTGTATCAACTGCTAGTGAAGAGGAAAAAGAAGAAGAGACAAGGGAAGGTCCGTCAAACATAAGCTTATTGGGTGAAAACATTCATAACAAAGGACCTTTAGGAAGGAAATACATGGTAAAAATGTTACTCGGAACAATTCCTAATAAGAATTACCATAGTTATGGAGCGAGATTAACAGAAGACGGTTTAATGATAGGTAATAGCCCGTTAAACGTTGACGAACATGATAATATTGTCATTGGTGATCAAAGGTATAAGGGCACAAAAGGATTATTTGAATTATTATTTGAAAATAAGCCTTCAGTATCGGTAGTGAAAGAAAAAGACATGGAAGCATATAAAAATATTTTGGAACAGACAAATGCATATAGGAGAAAGTATTTACCTGACCAGCCTCCTTTTAGATCTAAGTCTTTAAAATATAAAGAATTTGTATCCAAGTTAATACCAACTAGAAGACAAACAATGCCGTTAACACAAAGAAAACCTGTAAAACGAAGATTTATGGCATCCACTTTGGATGTAAGTGCTCAGGAACGAAGAAAAAGAAGTAAGTCCGTTACGGGTACAGGTTTAATGAAGAAACTATATAACACAAATGTGATTTATTACAATAATATCAATAAATTGGTGGATAGAATGAAACTAATACATGAAGCTAAAGAAGCGGGTCATACTGGATTGGAAAACGAATGGGTGGCTTTAGTGGATGAACTCCGAAACCGTGGGGTAATCTCATAAAAATGCGTTACTCCCTAGAATACTATTCAGTTGCACCATGAGTGTCGACAAGTTCGGACGTTACTCCTCGGATGGGTTATATTATGCCAATAGTTTAAAAAGAAGTGCTGGTTTACCACAAACACCTGATGGAGATTATGATATGAGTAATAAAAGGTTAAAAAACATAAAAGATCCTACGGATGAAAACGATGCAATAAATCTAAAAATATTAAAGGAAAAGATATCGCCAACATTAAAACTACAAAATAACACATATGACGCAGAAGATCATAGAATTATCAACGTTGGTAAACCAAATCAAAACGGTGATGCGATAAACAAAGGTTATTTGTCATCTGAATTAAAAAATACGTTAAAATTCAATGGGAAAACGTATAGTGCCAACAATAAACGTATATCCAACGTAGATGACCCTAAAGATGCAAAAGACAGCGTAAATAGACGCTATTTACATTCTTTGATACCTGAAAAGACAAAAGATGGATTTTCTTTTTATAGATTTGTTATTAACGATATAGGTTATCCAAAAAATGAAAATGATGCTGTAAATCTCAAATATATAAAAGATCATTGTGTCATACGTGATGTGGGAGTTATCGATTGTCTTGGCAATTGTTTGGCGAATGTAAAAGATGGTTCAGCACCATCTGATGGTGCAACAGTGGGTCAAATGAAAGAGACTTTAAAACAAGAAACAACTGGATTTGCAAAACGAGATGAAGTATTATCAAAGCAAGGGGATGACTTTATTCAAGGTAATGAAAAATTTCATTTATTGACATACAAAAACACTTATTGGGATTGCAGGCATGGAAGGTTATCAAATGTGTCATGGGGTCATGCAGATAGAGACGCGGCTGCCTTAGGACAAACAGTACATCTAGATCCAAATAATTACCATGCGTTTTTTATATGTAGTAATAAAAAATTAACAAACATGGCGCAAGGAAGAGAAGCAAATGATGCTGCAACTGTAGGACAGGCTATCACATTATCACAAATGGATAGCAAAGTGTATACTTGTAATAATAAACGTATAACAGACCTTAAAGACCCTGAACATGTGGATAATGCTGTCACTGTTAATTTTCTTGTAAAAGTTTTAGGAAATGCATTATTTGATGTATACAATCTTATTGGTATTCATTCAGGTCGTACTCCTTTGTTGGAATCTGAGAGAGGTACTTGGATTAAACGGGAAATTGTTCAAAACTATTTTATCAACCCTCGTACAAAAAAGTTTAGATCATCGGATTGGGGTGATTTTGATATTTAATAAAAGAACACAATAAACGACTTCATTTATGTCCAACTTGTCATAGAGGTAACACATAAGTTGTACATTGCGATTATAAAAGGACAATAATGACGTTCCAGTACATCAGTCCATATAGAGACACTGTAAGGAGAGGAGGTGGGATCACGTCCACAGCGGTTTCTCTGTTAAGTAAAGCTTTAAAACGAATTCCAGTAGGATCCATAGTAAATAGAGCAATAGACGCATTACCATACGAATTTCATATACCGGGAGGTTATCAGTATTGCGGACCAGGAACTAAATTGAAAAAACGACTGGAAAGAGGCGATCCTGGCATAAATAAGTTAGATCAGGCTTGTAAAGAACACGATATCGCATATTCCACGTTTGCCGATTCAAAAAATAGATCAATAGCTGACAAAAAGCTTGCGGACATAGCTTGGCAACGAGTAAAATCAAGTGACGCTAGCATAGCAGAAAAAGCAGCAGCTTTAGCAGTAACAGCAGGTATGAAGGCTAAAACAGCAGTAGGAGGTGGAAGAAGGAGGAGAAGGAGAGTAAAAAGGAGGTCAACCACAAGAAAACATGGAGGAAATATAAAAAGAAGACGACGATCTACAAGAAAAGGCAGGAAGAAGCCCACCGTGTGGTCAATGGTAAAAAACGGGGCAGGTCTTTACCTAAGACCTTATCGTGCATATTAAATGAAAGAAATCAATTGGTCATACCACATAAAGCATTAACCAATATTGAATTATTTAAATATATTTCCTGTTTAAAAATACCATTTTTCCGCGGTGTGTTTATGAAAGACAGTTTACCAAAGAAAATGTGGCAAAATGAGACTGGAATTGTAAATTTGGATAATACTGAAGGGCCTGGCACCCATTGGGTTTGTTATAAGAAACTAAATAACAATGTATATTATTTTGATAGTTTCGGTAATTTGCCACCACCAAAAGAACTTCAAAATTACTTTAAATCTGCTAAAAACATATATTATAACTATAAAAGAGAACAACCTGATAATACTTCAATATGCGGCCATTTATGTTTGGAATTTCTAGCTAAAAGTATCAGTCACTATTGAGATGTCTTCCTATACGGTATCATTAACAGGAAAATCGTCCACTTTACGAAGTATCCTTTTTCCAGCGTTACGCTTGCAAAAAGGAAGGTTTTGGGAGGCGGCACTATTGGATTTTACAACTTACAACTCTATCCCCAATGTTACGGAAGGTAAAAATAACGTATTGCATTATTATAAGGGAAAGGATGCCAGTGGAAAATTTACAGACTTACAAGAGTGCAGGTTACCCACAGGTTCTTATGAAATTGATCATATAAATGAATTTTTGCAAACTAAAATGGGAAAAGACAATATAACATTAAAAGGTAATAATAATACGATGAAAGCTGAAATTACTTCCAAATATTATATAGATTTCACTCAACCAAACTCAATTGGTGATTTATTAGGATTTTCCAACGATGAGCCTGTTTTAGAACCAGATGTAACACATTCCGGTAAGAAAACAGTAACAATATTAAAAGTCAATAGTATAGACATAACTTGTAACATTATACAAGGTGCTTACAGGGATGGGGCTAACACCCACATCATACATACTTTTTACCCAAGTGTACCACCTGGATTTAAAATTGTTGAAAAGCCACAAAACCTGGTATATCTACCGTTGAACACCACTTTCATTTCAGACATCGTGTTGAGCGTATTGGATCAAGACGGTAACTTGGTAGACTTCAGAGAAGAGCCTATTACGATTAGATTACATTTAAAATCGACACTTTAATACAAAACCATGGGTTTAACATTTAAAAGCGAACAACCTACGGGAAACCGCATTAGTAGCTCTTCAGCTGTGGAGGAGTTAACACGCGAGAACATTCGTTTCTTAGAGAGAATTGGATTAAAATTAACCGAGTATGGATATACTGGATATAGCGCAGGGTCCAACATTCGACGAAACCCTATGGGAAAAAGAATATCACACCCACAACCCTTACACTTCATCGAAATTAAACAATAACGATGAAATTCGTATTCCCATACAAAATCAAGACATTTACACACTACCATGTGAAAGTTACTTGTATATTGAAGGACAAGTTACTAAAAAGGACGGTACTACTGTTGGTACAACAGTTCCATTTATAAATAATCCTATGGCTTTCCTATTTGATGAAATTAGATATGAAATATCAGGTGTAACAGTTGATTCCACTAAAAAAGTAGGTATTACGACAACTTTAAAAGGATTAACATCTATAACACCCAATGAAACCAATTTACTTAAACCTGCCGGATGGGTATTACCTACGATTGACACGATCACTCCAAATCCAAATGGATATTTTGATTTTCATATTCCATTACGTTTGCTGCTTGGTTTTGCTGAAGATTATAGGAAAATAATATTAAACGTTAAACAAGAATTAGTTTTGTTGAGATCTTCTAACGATAAAGACATTATTAAAGCTGCAGATGCTACTACAGATGCGACTTTAGAATGGAAATTAAAATTAGACAAAATTGTATGGAGAGTTCCACATGTTAAATTGGCTGACGAGCATAGAATGCTACTTTTAAGAAAATTAAAAGCCGATCGTGATATTGTTATTCCATTTAGAAGTTGGGAATTTCATGAGCATCCCAGTTTACCTACTACGGATCGACACACTTGGACTGTTAAAACATCGAATTATGTAGAACGAGCCAGGTATATTATATTTGGTTTACAAACAGGTAGAAGAGACGCCATTACTAAACATGCAGGACAATTTGATCATTGTGACTTGAAAAATATTAAAGTTTATTTAAATTCACAATTCTTTCCATACGACAATTTAAATGTGTCATTCACTAAGAAGAAATACAGTATATTGTACGATATGTACGCGAGATTCCAAAGTTCATATTACGGTAAAACAAATACACCTTTATTACCACCTGACAAATATTTCGATGCCTACCCAATAGTTGTAATCGATTGTTCTAAACAAAATGAATCAGTAAAGTCTTCAAGTGTGGATATAAAAATAGAAATGGAATTCAACGATGCTATACCGGCTAATACAACTGCATACTGTTTAATTCTACATGATAAAATCGTAACATACACACCTTTAACTGGAATTGTTAAAAATGTATTGTAAGAACCGGTTTTGTTTCATTCCGCGAGTATAAAAGCAGAGCGTACAGACCGCTCCTCATCAGTTTGTTGCCTACTGTTGTATGGGTAGCATCGTATTCAATATGGCTTCTCCTAGTGGTACACCTGAAAATGTGGTAGATATTGAGAAGGAGATATCTGAGTTTTTAGATCCTCAAGGTCACCGGGAAGGAGGTGAACAAAACGTTTGCGGACAACTTCACGCCAGTAATAATGTTGAAGAAAAAGGTAAAAGAAGAAAGACTATACAAAAGAGAAAAAGGGATATTGAAGATAATATTTCTCCAAACATATTGAGTGAGGTATTTTTGCGAATATTTTACCCAATCTCTTCCAGTTTGGATAAAAGTGTTTTAATCGGTGTTATGAAATCTACAGATTATTCCCCTACTGTAATTTTAACTCATGGACCCAAAATGATTTTGTTTACGGACAGTGCTTGGGAATCGTTTATGAAACATTTGCATCTGCTAGAATGCTATTTAAGTAGTAACATGTTTGGAAGAAAGACAAGGGTAGGACTTTTGGATTCAAATGTGGAAATTGATATCATTAAACAACGTGGTGATCATCAGCTACGGTTTAGAGACACAACAAAACATGATAACAAAATTCAACTTAATCGAGAGGAGTTTTTCATTTTAACTTGTGCTACTGAACCTATAACAAGATACTTGAGACAACTGGTGTTTTCAAGTTCGATTATTAAAGATTATCTGGAAGACACTTTGGACAAACAACCGGACGCACCTATATTATACGGACCTGTGGATACTTCTATATTTAATAGAGTTCCTCATGAAGTACAGATGTGGAGACAATTGGAAAAGTACGCTCAACTACATAAGAAATCAGTAAAACAGGAAGAAGAGGAAGATGGAGGAGAAGAATCAAGTGTTAGTGATGAAAATGAAAATAAGGAAAATATAAAGATGGAAAGTTAAATGACAATGGTTAGTTTTTAAAACAATAACCAACATTTTGTGGGGTTAGGCCTATTGGGGACGGTGCCCACGTTAAATATACACCAACGCGCCAACAACTGTACGGCCTGGTATAAAAGTAGTACCTACCGTGGTGTGGAAATCAGTTGACCTCCTGACTTCGTAATGAGCAGACGTGTGACCTTCAAAATGGACAAGGGAGAAGAACAACAAGTAAAGTCCAAGCCTGGTATTATTGAGTTTCAAGCGTTTCGTGGTAATGATGATAGATTCATTATAAAAGAACTTGTGTTTTTGGACATGAATACAAGTGTTCCTTATTCGTTTTTATTTAAACCACCATGTTCTTATTCGTCTTTAACTAGTAAAGCCGCTACTACCAACAGATGGATTTCAAAACACTTCCATCATATCGATTGGTATGATGGTTTTACAAGTTACACGGACTTGTATCACATTATGCATCACTTTTCAGACAAGTTTACCAATATTTACACAAAGGGGCTGGAAAAGAAAAGATGGATCGAAGGATTTACTCATGTTCCGGTTAATGATGTGGAATTGGATAAGAATTATCAATACATGCTGGAAACCATATGTATTTGTACAAAAAGCCCAGAACATGATAAAGATAGACATTGCGCTTTGAAAAATGCCTATAAACTCGCCTCTTACCTTCAAAGTGGGGAATTGGGGAGTGGTGGGGGTAACGGAGAGTATATAAGTGGGGAGCAGACAGGGACCTGGCATGAGTATTACTCGAGATTCCGAGACGACAACATCTCCGAGCAAGAAGACGATCTGTAACCTGACCATGGCATCTCACCAGTTCCTTCAGACTTTGGTCGAGCAGTTCAATGCTCACTCCAAGTCAACAATATTACCTGTAAAGAAGTGCTCGGAACTAAAAGACGAGAAGCACTACATAATCCATGCTATGAAGAAGATGGAGACTACAGTTGGGGAGGCCATCTGCTGCAGTCTCAGCGAGGCACCGTTTACTCCGGGGGATGAACCAAAGTTCCAGGTGTACCTGCCCAAGAGATTCGTCCATCTTCTACAAAACGAGGATCTTCGCTCTATTCAACCCGGGTGTCTATACCTGGTGTCCCACGGCTGCACGGGTAGCAATTCTACAGAGTTGACCATCCACATCGCTGACAAGCAGCAGTGTTAGATTTAAGTTTTAATGTTGTACATATGTTGTTGTTGTAATGTTTTATAAATAAACGAATCATAAAAGACAAAAAAAAATAAAAAAAACAAAAAATGCAACATATCAATATGTGACAGACTTCACGTATTGATATGTTGCATTTTTTTTTTTTAAACTTCGCGGGTGACCTTGACCTTTGACCTTTGCATTTCACAATTACCCCCACTACTGTAATTACCCCCACTACCGCACTAGGATTCAAACCTGCTTGGATGCGAAAAACGGTCAGTCTGTTGCCAACTAGCAAACGATGAGCACCTTGTACGAGCTTTGCATACAACGAGTTATAACTCACAAGGACTTGTTCCCAACATGTTTACAAGACAATATCCCACTAACAATAAAAGAAGATGTCAAACGCTACAGGAGGGAAAATACAGGGTATTCGGAATACTCCTGGTATAAGTTCCACGACGGGGAAAAGTTTTGTAGGCCTTGTGGCGAGGCCGCCGTCAGAGACCTTCGGCGATTCGTACAGGATGGTGGTATAAAACAATTCGGATTTCTAGCGCCACTGTTTCGATTTTAAAATTACAAGGACACCTGCGCTATTTGTTCCATTCCATTGTATCGATGGAAAAAGTTTAGAACTGTTTAATTGGATTTTCTATACCCCCACCACTATTACCCCCACCACTTTTTCATGTACCTCCAAGCGCTGTGCCTCGGCTTCATTTCTACTCCAGCAGCCAACCTAGCAACATCAAGATGTCTCTGAACGTTAGTTGCGCAAGTTACGAGGAGGTGAGCATCAAGACTCAGCAGGAGCTAAACGACTTATACAAGGAGTTGCAGCTGATGGTGGCACGAGGCTACCGTATAAATGTGCAAGTTTACGCTTGCAATATACGGAACACCCGGCAGTCAAAGGAAGAGCCTGGACACTCCTCGACGGCTTCCTCACCAGCGTCCATGAAGACCGAGCCAGACAACTTGGACTACTTCAGCTGACTAGCAGTTGTATTTCTTGTCCTAACCATTGTAGAATATGTATATTTTTTCATTATATTAAAGAAGTAAAAGAGCAAAAACACCTATCTTGTTACTGACATATAAGCTCAGTAACAAGATAGGTTTTTTTAAAACACAATTTGGATGACCTTGAAACTTCCCCCTCCACTGCTTTGTTACCCCCACCACTTGACTATTGGTGTACATGGCACATCGCAATTGGAAACCTCATTCCATCTTCAACAGCCACACCGACAACATCAACAATGGCAAACCTACCAACAGATGAAAGATGTCCTCACGCATGTTGTGACTTCGTCCACGAGTTGGAAAAGAGGATGCAGGAGAGGGCGATAAGAAGAAAACAGATCCACTCAGAAAATATCATGATAGTCAACGGCTATCTTTTATTGTTCGGCCTTATTATGGTTGTACTTTTCATACTGTACGGCATAGTCACATGTGTCGGCAAGGTTGCAGAAGAAAACGCTCGCCACCATCAATTGGAAAGTTTCAATGTTACTTTGTAAGTTTTCCTTTTTTTTTAAAACTCCGTTTGGATGACCTTGAAAATTCCCCCACTACTCCACCACACCCCCCACCACTTCACCATGTTCCTGCATGAGCATCACATCAACCGTCATTCCTTGTCCGACAAGCAACCATGGCAGACAACAACACCATCAGCCAAGCTGACTCCACTACTGATGTCGGTACAAGTACGGGTTGGACACTGTCGATCGATAGTGTACACTATTTGGAGTCAATTTGCGAACGTATGAAGGAAATACTGCGGGACAACCCTGGGATCATAATACAAATGAATTTAAATTATGATTGGTCCCAAGTTAGAATGCAAGGGGACGACAACAACGGTCAACAATCTCCACAATATTCGCCCATGTCCCCGATCTATCCTTACGGCGAGTCTGACGTCGATGAAGATGAGGCTGATGAAGATGCAGGGGACAACGAGGCTGAAGAGGAGTAAGCTTCATTCCTTTTTTTTAAAACCTAAATTGGATGACCTTGAGAATTCCCCCTCCACTATTTCCTTTTTTTAAAACCCAAATTAAATGACCTTGAAAATACCCCCTCCACGTACTTTTGGTTTACCCCCTCTACTTTTCAATACTGTTACCACAGTCTGTAGCTCACATCATTCCTTGCTTAGCTATCATGGCGGACAGCACTCTTTCTCGAGTTGACTCCACTACGGATGAAGAATGGCCATTTTCCTGGAATGTTCATCTGCAAGACTCGGCAGAAGTGGATATGTTGCATGAGAAATTGGTGTATGTATTAAACGAAAACCCCAACATTGAATGTAGAATGACTATGGATTTCGATGCGACAGGGGTCCACACTCAACCTTCCACTTCCAGCCAGCCTGAACCTCAGCTACAGCCAAAGAACTTTACACATCTTTACACTCCAATACGGCCGGAGGATGTGGTTATCAGCGAGGCAGACTCTACTACAAGTTATATTGAACCAACGAATTGGAAGCTTGTTGTTGACACCTTACACAAGGTCGACTTAGTATGTGACAAATTAAAGGAATTGATGATGCAAGATCCTGGTCTTCGTTTTAAAATTGATTTGTTTTTCATCTGGGGAGCACCTGCACGGGGCTCTTCGTCTGACAGCTCTCTAAGTACAACGGATGAGGAGGAGGAGGAGGACGACTAGTTATCTTTTTTAAAACTCCGTTTGGATGGCCTTGACCTTTCCCCCTCCACTGAGTTTATTTAAGGTGCACTCTCAATGACTGCAGCATCATTTCATCGCGCACCTTCACCACAGCAACATGGAGAGTCGACTCAACTACTGTTGCGAACAGAAATGTTTTTCATGGCCAAATGACATTGATGTTGCGGATGGCCTGGCGTGTAGAAAATGTGAAGCTTTTGGTCAATGCATGTGTAAGTGCAAGTCTTGGAAGAAGCCGAAACCAGAGTTGAAGACATTCCATGTGTACCAGATGAGAGGGCATAAGTACACTTGTTGCCCTGAACGTTGCATTGAATTCACACTAAAACAGCTAACTGGCTGCAAATTGTGCAACAATCATTTTGCAGGTTTTTGCAAACATTATTTAGGAGCCTGTCAGTACAGATCAACTTGGCATACAGAAGCACTCACTATCAATGAAATCGCTATAGATACACAAGAGTAGTCTTTCTACTCTTTTCTTTTTTTAAAACTCCATTTGGATGACCTTGACCTTTCCCCCTCCACTCACCTTAGTTTATATAAACCCCATTCCCACTGACCACAGCATCACTTCATCGTGCTCCCTCGTCAAAGCAACATCAACTATGGAAAGTAAGCGCATCTCATGTTGCGAGCATAGGTGTTTGGAGATACAAGGCGTCACATATTGTGCAAAGAAGCGTTGGGAGGAAGAGACGGGGACAACCTATTGCTGTGAGGATAAGTGTTTCCTCTTACCAAAGTGGCAAGTGGATGGGCTGGCCTGCCGGCAATGTGAATGCTTCGGATGTTGCAGGTGTAGATGCAAGAACCAACAGCTGCCACCGCCGGTACTACAAACTTTCAAAATCTACAAATCCAAATACTTTTATACTTGTTGTCCGCAGCGGTGTATTAAATTTCACTTCTCCAATCTTACCAATTGTCGGAAGTGCTACGGACAACCTGATGGGTGGTGCACCTGTTTTCTGGACTCCTGCCGCTACAGATCGGATTGGTTTACAGATCCATTAGAGATTGATGAGGTCGCCCAGGAAGCACAAGAGTAGTCTTTCTACTCTTCAACTTTTTTAAAACTCCATTTGGATGACCTTGAGATTTCCCCCTCCACTTCCCCATATACCTAGCATACACAGAGCCTGACAGTCAGTCACTCGGTGGCTGTCGTGGGGTGCGCATCGGTGTCGGCGCTCCGTTGTTAGGTTTTCAAGGTCACAGTAATATCAAATTGTTGGTGTTGTGCTGGTTCAAGGTCACCTGAGGGATAACCGATTGCCCATTTAGGCAGGGTCATGTCAGAAACTCGAGTTTAACTTGGCACTTTTGCCGTTTCTCGTCGAAAATTCGCTCCAAGTGGTCAAGGTCACGGGGACTCTGACTGAAACTCGGAGCGTGGTGCGAGAAACGGCAAAAGTGCCAAAAAATTTTAAGTTTCGGCGTGACCTTGACCTCAGTGGCGTCGGTGACGTCATTTTGATGACGTAAGGGGTGATGACGTCATCAGCACGTCATTTCTGTGACGTCATGGGTGTGACGTCATAGAAATGACGTCATTAGTGATGACGTCATCGATGACGCAATCGATGACGTCATCGATGACGTCATCGGTGAGGTCATTGACCTCGATGACGTCATCCCTCAGGTGACCTTGAACTGAGCCAGCACCAACAATTTGACACTACTTATTTTTAGTGTTAATTTAGTTTAAAGGTTTAAACTTGCAATTCAAATTGTGGCAAAAATATTATTTTCAAAATGTCAATTAAATTCATTCTAATGATGCCATATAACATTTTACTCCAGTCTTAATTCTAAAAGTCTTAATTCAAATTGTGGCAAAAATATTATTTTTAACTATAATACTTACCTTTACAGGGGGTCTGCTCCCAGCTAGCCACTAAACCTTTCAAAAACCCATCAAACACTCATGAAAATTTAGAATAATTGCACAGTTTTTAGTGTTAACCCATTTAATGCCAAATTTTTTCTTTTAAATTTAGTGCGGTGGCTTAGTGCTGCGCTCTCGTAGCGAACTCGCATACCAACGGCCTACAGTCTGCCCCGCTAGGGGCGCGCACTGTTCATAACCCTAATTCTCGTGTCTAGGCTGCCGGTCGTGATAGCTCAGATGGCTAAGGCGTAGGCATCCTTGGCCAGGATGTCTGCGTCGGCGCGGGTTCGAATCCGCTCACGACCAAACCCTGAACAGGTGGTGCAACTCTTAAAGGGTTAGCTGATCTGTGGTAACGTTGGTGGGAGGGCCCACGTTAAATAAACGGTGGCAGGCTTGCGTGGAAGTTGACGGGATCGGTTGATTCTTTGAGAGTTGCACCTTGGTCAACACTGATTTTGCTACTTTTTACTACTGTTAACTGTGTGTGTGCCATTACGGCTTTGAAATACGAAAGATAATCATATTTTCAATTCAAAATGTCAATTAAATTCATTCTAATGATGCCATATAACATTTTACTCCAACAAATATTTCAATAAATAATAATTTCAGATGGCTAAGGCGTAATCCCTCTGGTGTTTGAAACTTGATTTACTATAGTGTACATAATAGGGATTTTATCCACACGAGGCATTACTATACGTAGTTGATAGATGTTTGATGACTTGTTAATATTTTTAGTGTTAATTTAGTTTAAAGGTTTAAACTTGCAATTCAAATTGAGGCAAAAATATTATTTTCAAAATGTCAATTAAATTCATTCTAATGATGCCATATAACATTTTACTCCAGTCTTAATTCTAAAAGTCTTAATTCAAATTGTGGCAAAAATATAATTTTTAACTATAATACTTACCTTTACAGGGGGTCTGCTCCCAGCTAGCCACTAAACCTTTCAAAATTAAGAATAATTGAACAGTTTTTAGTGTTAAAATAATATAACATTTTACTCCAGTCTTAATTCTAAAAGTCTTAATTCAAATTGTGGCAAAAATATTATTTTTAACTATAATACTTACCTTTACAGGGGGTCTGCTCCCAGCTAGCCACTAAACCTTTCAAAAACCCATCAAACACTCATGAAAATTTAGAATAATTGCACAGTTTTTAGTGTTAACCCATTTAATGCCAAATTTTTTCTTTTAAATTTAGTGCGGTGGCTTAGTGCTGCGCTCTCGTAGCGAACTCGCATACCAACGGCCTACAGTCTGCCCCGCTAGGGGCGCGCACTGTTCATAACCCTAATTCTCGTGTCTAGGCTGCCGGTCGTGATAGCTCAGATGGCTAAGGCGTAGGCATCCTTGGCCAGGATGTCTGCGTCGGCGCGGGTTCGAATCCGCTCACGACCAAACCCTGAACAGGTGGTGCAACTCTTAAAGGGTTAGCTGATCTGTGGTAACGTTGGTGGGAGGGCCCACGTTAAATAAACGGTGGCAGGCTTGCGT
The DNA here is from genome assembly GCA_030545055.2 of Neoaliturus tenellus. Taxonomy (NCBI): domain Eukaryota; kingdom Metazoa; phylum Arthropoda; class Insecta; order Hemiptera; family Cicadellidae; genus Neoaliturus; species Neoaliturus tenellus. The sequence goes on along the minus strand of CM061534.1, from coordinate 175,114,479 downwards.
GGAAGTTGACGGGATCGGTTGATTCTTTGAGAGTTGCACCTTGGTCAACACTGATTTTGCTACTTTTTACTACTGTTAACTGTGTGTGTGCCATTACGGCTTTGAAATACGAAAGATAATCATATTTTCAATTCAAAATGTCAATTAAATTCATTCTAATGATGCCATATAACATTTTACTCCAACAAATATTTCAATAAATAATAATTTCAGATGGCTAAGGCGTAATCCCTCTGGTGTTTGAAACTTGATTTACTATAGTGTACATAATAGGGATTTTATCCACACGAGGCATTACTATACGTAGTTGATAGATGTTTGATGACTTGTTAATATTTTTAGTGTTAATTTAGTTTAAAGGTTTAAACTTGCAATTCAAATTGAGGCAAAAATATTATTTTCAAAATGTCAATTAAATTCATTCTAATGATGCCATATAACATTTTACTCCAGTCTTAATTCTAAAAGTCTTAATTCAAATTGTGGCAAAAATATAATTTTTAACTATAATACTTACCTTTACAGGGGGTCTGCTCCCAGCTAGCCACTAAACCTTTCAAAATTAAGAATAATTGAACAGTTTTTAGTGTTAAAATAATATAACATTTTACTCCAGTCTTAATTCTAAAAGTCTTAATTCAAATTGTGGCAAAAATATTATTTTTAACTATAATACTTACCTTTACAGGGGGTCTGCTCCCAGCTAGCCACTAAACCTTTCAAAATTTAGAATAATTGCACAGTTTTTAGTGTTAAAATAATATAACATTTTACTCCAGTCTTAATTCTAAAAGTCTTAATTCAAATTGTGGCAAAAATATTATTTTTAACTATAATACTTACCTTTACAGGGGGTCTGCTCCCAGCTAGCCACTAAACCTTTCAAAATTTAGAATAATTGCACAGTTTTTAGTGTTAAAATAATGAATAAACGAATTATTATATTAATTAAGTATGACAATCAAATAATTTCAACAAATATTTCAGTATGTAATCCCTCTGGTGTTTGAAACTTGATTTACTATAGTGTACATAATAGGGATTTTATCCACACGAGGCATTACTATACGTAGTTGATAGATGTTTGATGACTTGTTAATATTTTTAGTGTTAATTTAGTTTAAAGGTTTAAACTTGCAATTCAAATTGTGGCAAAAATATTATTTTTAACTATAATACTTACCTTTACAGGGGGTCTGCTCCCAGCTAGCCACTAAACCTTTCAAAAACCCATCAAACACTCATGAAAATTTAGAATAATTGCACAGTTTTTAGTGTTAACCCATTTAATGCCAAATTTTTTCTTTTAAATTTAGTGCGGTGGCTTAGTGCTGCGCTCTCGTAGCGAACTCGCATACCAACGGCCTACAGTCTGCCCCGCTAGGGGCGCGCACTGTTCATAACCCTAATTCTCGTGTCTAGGCTGCCGGTCGTGATAGCTCAGATGGCTAAGGCGTAGGCATCCTTGGCCAGGATGTCTGCGTCGGCGCGGGTTCGAATCCGCTCACGACCAAACCCTGACCAGGTGGTGCAACTCTTAAAGGGTTAGCTGATCTGTGGTAACGTTGGTGGGAGGGCCCACGTTAAATAAACGGTGGCAGGCTTGCGTGGAAGTTGACGGGATCGGTTGATTCTTTGAGAGTTGCACCTTGGTCAACACTGATTTTGCTACTTTTTACTACTGTTAACTGTGTGTGTGCCATTACGGCTTTGAAATACGAAAGATAATCATATTTTCAATTCAAAATGTCAATTACATTCATTCTAATGATGCCATATAACATTTTACTCCAGTCTTAATTCTAAAAGTCTTAATTCAAATTGTGGCAAAAATATTATTTTTAACTATAATACTTACCTTTACAGGGGGTCTGCTCCCAGCTAGCCACTAAACCTTTCAAAAACCCATCAAACACTCATGAAAATTTAGAATAATTGCACAGTTTTTAGTGTTAACCCATTTAATGCCAAATTTTTTCTTTTAAATTTAGTGCGGTGGCTTAGTGCTGCGCTCTCGTAGCGAACTCGCATACCAACGACCTACAGTCTGCCCCGCTAGGGGCGCGCACTGTTCATAACCCTAATTCTCGTGTCTAGGCTGCCGGTCATGATAGCTCAGATGGCTAAGGCGTAGGCATCCTTGGCCAGGATGTCTGCGTCGGCGCGGGTTCGAATCCGCTCACGACCAAACCCTGACCAGGTGGTGCAACTCTTAAAGGGTTAGCCGATGTGTGGTAACGTTGGTGGGAGGGCCCACGTTAAATAAACGGTGGCAGGCTTGCGTGGAAGTTGACGGGATCGGTTGATTCTTTGAGAGTTGCACCTTGGTCAACACTGATTTTGCTACTTTTTACTACTGTTAACTGTGTGTGTGCCATTACGGCTTTGAAATACGAAAGATAATCATATTTTCAATTCAAAATGTCAATTACATTCATTCTAATGATGCCATATAACATTTTACTCCAGTCTTAATTCTAAAAGTCTTAATTCAAATTGTGGCAAAAATATTATTTTTAACTATAATACTTACCTTTACAGGGGGTCTGCTCCCAGCTAGCCACTAAACCTTTCAAAAACCCATCAAACACTCATGAAAATTTAGAATAATTGCACAGTTTTTAGTGTTAAAATAATGAAAAAACGAATTATTATATTAATTAAGTATGACAATCAAATAATTTCAACAAATATTTCAGTATGTAATCCCTCTGGTGTTTGAAACTTGATTTACTATAGTGTACATAATAGGGATTTTATCCACACGAGGCATTACTATACGTAGTTGATAGATGTTTGATGACTTGTTAATATTTTTAGTGTTAATTTAGTTTAAAGGTTTAAACTTGCAATTCAAATTGAGGCAAAAATATTATTTTCAAAATGTCAATTAAATTCATTCTAATGATGCCATATAACATTTTACTCCAGTCTTAATTCTAAAAGTCTTAATTCAAATTGTGGCAAAAATATTATTTTTAACTATAATACTTACCTTTACAGGGGGTCTGCTCCCAGCTAGCCACTAAACCTTTCAAAAACCCATCAAACACTCATGAAAATTTAGAATAATTGCACAGTTTTTAGTGTTAACCCATTTAATGCCAAATTTTTTCTTTTAAATTTAGTGCGGTGGCTTAGTGCTGCGCTCTCGTAGCGAACTCGCATACCAACGGCCTACAGTCTGCCCCGCTAGGGGCGCGCACTGTTCATAACCCTAATTCTCGTGTCTAGGCTGCCGGTCGTGATAGCTCAGATGGCTAAGGCGTAGGCATCCTTGGCCAGGATGTCTGCGTCGGCGCGGGTTCGAATCCGCTCACGACCAAACCCTGACCAGGTGGTGCAACTCTTAAAGGGTTAGCTGATCTGTGGTAACGTTGGTGGGAGGGCCCACGTTAAATAAACGGTGGCAGGCTTGCGTGGAAGTTGACGGGATCGGTTGATTCTTTGAGAGTTGCACCTTGGTCAACACTGATTTTGCTACTTTTTACTACTGTTAACTGTGTGTGTGCCATTACGGCTTTGAAATACGAAAGATAATCATATTTTCAATTCAAAATGTCAATTAAATTCATTCTAATGATGCCATATAACATTTTACTCCAACAAATATTTCAATAAATAATAATTTCAGATGGCTAAGGCGTAATCCCTCTGGTGTTTGAAACTTGATTTACTATAGTGTACATAATAGGGATTTTATCCACACGAGGCATTACTATACGTAGTTGATAGATGTTTGATGACTTGTTAATATTTTTAGTGTTAATTTAGTTTAAAGGTTTAAACTTGCAATTCAAATTGAGGCAAAAATATTATTTTCAAAATGTCAATTAAATTCATTCTAATGATGCCATATAACATTTTACTCCAGTCTTAATTCTAAAAGTCTTAATTCAAATTGTGGCAAAAATATTATTTTTAACTATAATACTTACCTTTACAGGGGGTCTGCTCCCAGCTAGCCACTAAACCTTTCAAAATTAAGAATAATTGAACAGTTTTTAGTGTTAAAATAATATAACATTTTACTCCAGTCTTAATTCTAAAAGTCTTAATTCAAATTGTGGCAAAAATATTATTTTTAACTATAATACTTACCTTTACAGGGGGTCTGCTCCCAGCTAGCCACTAAACCTTTCAAAATTTAGAATAATTGCACAGTTTTTAGTGTTAAAATAATATAACATTTTACTCCAGTCTTAATTCTAAAAGTCTTAATTCAAATTGTGGCAAAAATATTATTTCATTCTAATGATGCCATATAACATTTTACTCCAACAAATATTTCAATAAATAATAATTTCAGATGGCTAAGGCGTAATCCCTCTGGTGTTTGAAACTTGATTTACTATAGTGTACATAATAGGGATTTTATCCACACGAGGCATTACTATACGTAGTTGATAGATGTTTGATGACTTGTTAATATTTTTAGTGTTAATTTAGTTTAAAGGTTTAAACTTGCAATTCAAATTGAGGCAAAAATATTATTTTCAAAATGTCAATTAAATTCATTCTAATGATGCCATATAACATTTTACTCCAGTCTTAATTCTAAAAGTCTTAATTCAAATTGTGGCAAAAATATTATTTTTAACTATAATACTTACCTTTACAGGGGGTCTGCTCCCAGCTAGCCACTAAACCTTTCAAAATTAAGAATAATTGAACAGTTTTTAGTGTTAAAATAATATAACATTTTACTCCAGTCTTAATTCTAAAAGTCTTAATTCAAATTGTGGCAAAAATATTATTTTTAACTATAATACTTACCTTTACAGGGGGTCTGCTCCCAGCTAGCCACTAAACCTTTCAAAATTTAGAATAATTGCACAGTTTTTAGTGTTAAAATAATATAACATTTTACTCCAGTCTTAATTCTAAAAGTCTTAATTCAAATTGTGGCAAAAATATTATTTTTAACTATAATACTTACCTTTACAGGGGGTCTGCTCCCAGCTAGCCACTAAACCTTTCAAAATTTAGAATAATTGCACAGTTTTTAGTGTTAAAATAATGAATAAACGAATTATTATATTAATTAAGTATGACAATCAAATAATTTCAACAAATATTTCAGTATGTAATCCCTCTGGTGTTTGAAACTTGATTTACTATAGTGTACATAATAGGGATTTTATCCACACGAGGCATTACTATACGTAGTTGATAGATGTTTGATGACTTGTTAATATTTTTAGTGTTAATTTAGTTTAAAGGTTTAAACTTGCAATTCAAATTGTGGCAAAAATATTATTTTTAACTATAATACTTACCTTTACAGGGGGTCTGCTCCCAGCTAGCCACTAAACCTTTCAAAAACCCATCAAACACTCATGAAAATTTAGAATAATTGCACAGTTTTTAGTGTTAACCCATTTAATGCCAAATTTTTTCTTTTAAATTTAGTGCGGTGGCTTAGTGCTGCGCTCTCGTAGCGAACTCGCATACCAACGGCCTACAGTCTGCCCCGCTAGGGGCGCGCACTGTTCATAACCCTAATTCTCGTGTCTAGGCTGCCGGTCGTGATAGCTCAGATGGCTAAGGCGTAGGCATCCTTGGCCAGGATGTCTGCGTCGGCGCGGGTTCGAATCCGCTCACGACCAAACCCTGACCAGGTGGTGCAACTCTTAAAGGGTTAGCCGATCTGTGGTAACGTTGGTGGGAGGGCCCACGTTAAATAAACGGTGGCAGGCTTGCGTGGAAGTTGACGGGATCGGTTGATTCTTTGAGAGTTGCACCTTGGTCAACACTGATTTTGCTACTTTTTACTACTGTTAACTGTGTGTGTGCCATTACGGCTTTGAAATACGAAAGATAATCATATTTTCAATTCAAAATGTCAATTACATTCATTCTAATGATGCCATATAACATTTTACTCCAGTCTTAATTCTAAAAGTCTTAATTCAAATTGTGGCAAAAATATTATTTTTAACTATAATACTTGCCATATAACATTTTACTCCAGTCTTAATTCTAAAAGTCCCAGATGGTGACCATGGGCCTTAATGGGTTAAAATAATGAAAAAACGAATTATTATATTAATTAAGTATGACAATCAAATAATTTCAACAAATATTTCAGTATGTAATCCCTCTGGTGTTTGAAACTTGATTTACTATAGTGTACATAATAGGGATTTTATCCACACGAGGCATTACTATACGTAGTTGATAGATGTTTGATGACTTGTTAATATTTTTAGTGTTAATTTAGTTTAAAGGTTTAAACTTGCAATTTAAATTGAGGCAAAAATATTATTTTCAAAATGTCAATTAAATTCATTCTAATGATGCCATATAACATTTTACTCCAGTCTTAATTCTAAAAGTCTTAATTCAAATTGTGGCAAAAATATTATTTTTAACTATAATACTTACCTTTACAGGGGGTCTGCTCCCAGCTAGCCACTAAACCTTTCAAAAACCCATCAAACACTCATGAAAATTTAGAATAATTGCACAGTTTTTAGTGTTAACCCATTTAATGCCAAATTTTTTCTTTTAAATTTAGTGCGGTGGCTTAGTGCTGCGCTCTCGTAGCGAACTCGCATACCAACGGCCTACAGTCTGCCCCGCTAGGGGCGCGCACTGTTCATAACCCTAATTCTCGTGTCTAGGCTGCCGGTCGTGATAGCTCAGATGGCTAAGGCGTAGGCATCCTTGGCCAGGATGTCTGCGTCGGCGCGGGTTCGAATCCGCTCACGACCAAACCCTGACCAGGTGGTGCAACTCTTAAAGGGTTAGCTGATCTGTGGTAACGTTGGTGGGAGGGCCCACGTTAAATAAACGGTGGCAGGCTTGCGTGGAAATTGACGGGATCGGTTGATTCTTTGAGAGTTGCACCTTGGTCAACACTGATTTTGCTACTTTTTACTACTGTTAACTGTGTGTGTGCCATTACGGCTTTGAAATACGAAAGATAATCATATTTTCAATTCAAAATGTCAATTAAATTCATTCTAATGATGCCATATAACATTTTACTCCAACAAATATTTCAATAAATAATAATTTCAGATGGCTAAGGCGTAATCCCTCTGGTGTTTGAAACTTGATTTACTATAGTGTACATAATAGGGATTTTATCCACACGAGGCATTACTATACGTAGTTGATAGATGTTTGATGACTTGTTAATATTTTTAGTGTTAATTTAGTTTAAAGGTTTAAACTTGCAATTCAAATTGAGGCAAAAATATTATTTTCAAAATGTCAATTAAATTCATTCTAATGATGCCATATAACATTTTACTCCAGTCTTAATTCTAAAAGTCTTAATTCAAATTGTGGCAAAAATATTATTTTTAACTATAATACTTACCTTTACAGGGGGTCTGCTCCCAGCTAGCCACTAAACCTTTCAAAAACCCATCAAACACTCATGAAAATTTAGAATAATTGCACAGTTTTTAGTGTTAACCCATTTAATGCCAAATTTTTTCTTTTAAATTTAGTGCGGTGGCTTAGTGCTGCGCTCTCGTAGCGAACTCGCATACCAACGGCCTACAGTCTGCCCCGCTAGGGGCGCGCACTGTTCATAACCCTAATTCTCGTGTCTAGGCTGCCGGTCGTGATAGCTTAGATGGCTAAGGCGTAGGCATCCTTGGCCAGGATGTCTGCGTCGGCGCGGGTTCGAATCCGCTCACGACCAAACCCTGACCAGGTGGTGCAACTCTTAAAGGGTTAGCCGATCTGTGGTAACGTTGGTGGGAGGGCCCACGATAAATAAACGGTGGCAGGCTTGCGTGGAAGTTGACGGGATCGGTTGATTCTTTGAGAGTTGCACCTTGGTCAACACTGATTTTGCTACTTTTTAGTACTGTTAACTGTGTGTGTGCCATTACGGCTTTGAAATACGAAAGATAATCATATTTTCAATTCAAAATGTCAATTAAATTCATTCTAATGATGCCATATAACATTTTAAGTTACAATCAAATAATTTCAACAAATATTTCAGTATGTAATCCCTCTGGTGTTTGAAACTTGATTTACTATAGTGTACATAATAGGGATTTTATCCACACGAGGCATTACTATACGTAGTTGATAGATGTTTGATGACTTGTTAATATTTTTAGTGTTAATTTAGTTTAAAGGTTTAAACTTGCAATTTAAATTGAGGCAAAAATATTATTTTCAAAATGTCAATTAAATTCATTCTAATGATGCCATATAACATTTTACTCCAGTCTTAATTCTAAAAGTCTTAATTCAAATTGTGGCAAAAATATTATTTTTAACTATAATACTTACCTTTACAGGGGGTCTGCTCCCAGCTAGCCACTAAACCTTTCAAAAACCCATCAAACACTCATGAAAATTTAGAATAATTGCACAGTTTTTAGTGTTAACCCATTTAATGCCAAATTTTTTCTTTTAAATTTAGTGCGGTGGCTTAGTGCTGCGCTCTCGTAGCGAACTCGCATACCAACGGCCTACAGTCTGCCCCGCTAGGGGCGCGCACTGTTCATAACCCTAATTCTCGTGTCTAGGCTGCCGGTCGTGATAGCTCAGATGGCTAAGGCGTAGGCATCCTTGGCCAGGATGTCTGCGTCGGCGCGGGTTCGAATCCGCTCACGACCAAACCCTGACCAGGTGGTGCAACTCTTAAAGGGTTAGCTGATCTGTGGTAACGTTGGTGGGAGGGCCCACGTTAAATAAACGGTGGCAGGCTTGCGTGGAAGTTGACGGGATCGGTTGATTCTTTGAGAGTTGCACCTTGGTCAACACTGATTTTGCTACTTTTTACTACTGTTAACTGTGTGTGTGCCATTACGGCTTTGAAATACGAAAGATAATCATATTTTCAATTCAAAATGTCAATTAAATTCATTCTAATGATGCCATATAACATTTTACTCCAACAAATATTTCAATAAATAATAATTTCAGATGGCTAAGGCGTAATCCCTCTGGTGTTTGAAACTTGATTTACTATAGTGTACATAATAGGGATTTTATCCACACGAGGCATTACTATACGTAGTTGATAGATGTTTGATGACTTGTTAATATTTTTAGTGTTAATTTAGTTTAAAGGTTTAAACTTGCAATTCAAATTGAGGCAAAAATATTATTTTCAAAATGTCAATTAAATTCATTCTAATGATGCCATATAACATTTTACTCCAGTCTTAATTCTAAAAGTCTTAATTCAAATTGTGGCAAAAATATTATTTTTAACTATAATACTTACCTTTACAGGGGGTCTGCTCCCAGCTAGCCACTAAACCTTTCAAAAACCCATCAAACACTCATGAAAATTTAGAATAATTGCACAGTTTTTAGTGTTAACCCATTTAATGCCAAATTTTTTCTTTTAAATTTAGTGCGGTGGCTTAGTGCTGCGCTCTCGTAGCGAACTCGCATACCAACGGCCTACAGTCTGCCCCGCTAGGGGCGCGCACTGTTCATAACCCTAATTCTCGTGTCTAGGCTGCCGGTCGTGATAGCTTAGATGGCTAAGGCGTAGGCATCCTTGGCCAGGATGTCTGCGTCGGCGCGGGTTCGAATCCGCTCACGACCAAACCCTGACCAGGTGGTGCAACTCTTAAAGGGTTAGCCGATCTGTGGTAACGTTGGTGGGAGGGCCCACGATAAATAAACGGTGGCAGGCTTGCGTGGAAGTTGACGGGATCGGTTGATTCTTTGAGAGTTGCACCTTGGTCAACACTGATTTTGCTACTTTTTAGTACTGTTAACTGTGTGTGTGCCATTACGGCTTTGAAATACGAAAGATAATCATATTTTCAATTCAAAATGTCAATTAAATTCATTCTAATGATGCCATATAACATTTTACTCCAACAAATATTTCAACAAATAATAATTTCAGATGGCTAAGGCGTAGGCATCCTTGGCCAGGATGTCTGCGTCATTCATTCTAATGATGCCATATAACATTTTACTCCAGTCTTAATTCTAAAAGTCCCAGATGGGGACCATGGGCCTTAATGGGTTAAAATAATGAATAAACGAATTATTATATTAATTAAGTATGACAATCAAATAATTTCAACAAATATTTCAGTATGTAATCCCTCTGGTGTTTGAAACTTGATTTACTATAGTGTACATAATAGGGATTTTATCCACACGAGGCATTACTATACGTAGTTGATAGATGTTTGATGACTTGTTAATATTTTTAGTGTTAATTTAGTTTAAAGGTTTAAACTTGCAATATTATTTTTAACTATAATACTTACCTTTACAGGGGGTCTGCTCCCAGCTAGCCACTAAACCTTTCAAAAACCCATCAAACACTCATGAAAATTTAGAATAATTGCACAGTTTTTAGTGTTAACCCATTTAATGCCAAATTTTTTCTTTTAAATTTAGTGCGGTGGCTTAGTGCTGCGCTCTCGTAGCGAACTCGCATACCAACGGCCTACAGTCTGCCCCGCTAGGGGCGCGCACTGTTCATAACCCTAATTCTCGTGTCTAGGCTGCCGGTCGTGATAGCTCAGATGGCTAAGGCGTAGGCATCCTTGGCCAGGATGTCTGCGTCGGTGCGGGTTCGAATCCGCTCACGACCAAACCCTGACCAGGTGGTGCAACTCTTAAAGGGTTAGCCGATCTGTGGTAACGTTGGTGGGAGGGCCCACGTTAAATAAACGGTGGCAGGCTTGCGTGGAAGTTGACGGGATCGGTTGATTCTTTGAGAGTTGCACCTTGGTCAACACTGATTTTGCTACTTTTTACTACTGTTAACTGTGTGTGTGCCATTACGGCTTTGAAATACGAAAGATAATCATATTTTCAATTCAAAATGTCAATTAAATTCATTCTAATGATGCCATATAACATTTTACTCCAACAAATATTTCAACAAATAATAATTTCAACAAATATTTCAGTATGTAATCCCTCTGGTGTTTGAAACTTGATTTACTATAGTGTACATAATAGGGATTTTATCCACACGAGGCATTACTATACGTAGTTGATAGATGTTTGATGACTTGTTAATATTTTTAGTGTTAATTTAGTTTAAAGGTTTAAACTTGCAATATTATTTTCAACTATAATACTTACCTTTACAGGGGGTCTGCTCCCAGCTAGCCACTAAACCTTTCAAAAACCCATCAAACACTCATGAAAATTTAGAATAATTGCACAGTTTTTAGTGTTAACCCATTTAATGCCAAATTTTTTCTTTTAAATTTAGTGCGGTGGCTTAGTGCTGCGCTCTCGTAGCGAACTCGCATACCAACGGCCTACAGTCTGCCCCGCTAGGGGCGCGCACTGTTCATAACCCTAATTCTCGTGTCTAGGCTGCCGGTCGTGATAGCTCAGATGGCTAAGGCGTAGGCATCCTTGGCCAGGATGTCTGCGTCGGCGCGGGTTCGAATCCGCTCACGACCAAACCCTGACCAGGTGGTGCAACTCTTAAAGGGTTAGCCGATCTGTGGTAACGTTGGTGGGAGGGCCCACGTTAAATAAACGGTGGCAGGCTTGCGTGGAAGTTGACGGGATCGGTTGATTCTTTGAGAGTTGCACCTTGGTCAACACTGATTTTGCTACTTTTTACTACTGTTAACTGTGTGTGTGCCATTACGGCTTTGAAATACGAAAGATAATCATATTTTCAATTCAAAATGTCAATTAAATTCATTCTAATGAACCCATTTAATGCCAAATTTTTTCTTTTAAATTTAGTGCGGTGGCTTAGTGCTGCGCTCTCGTAGCGAACTCGCATACCAACGGCCTACAGTCTGCCCCGCTAGGGGCGCGCACTGTTCATAACCCTAATTCTCGTGTCTAGGCTGCCGGTCGTGATAGCTCAGATGGCTAAGGCGTAGGCATCCTTGGCCAGGATGTCTGCGTCGGCGCGGGTTCGAATCCACTCACGACCAAACCCTGACCAGGTGGTGCAACTCTTAAAGGGTTAGCCGATCTGTGGTAACGTTGGTGGGAGGGCCCACGTTAAATAAACGGTGGCAGGCTTGCGTGGAAGTTGACGGGATCGGTTGATTCTTTGAGAGTTGCACCTTGGTCAACACTGATTTTGCTACTTTTTAGTACTGTTAACTGTGTGTGTGCCATTACGGCTTTGAAATACGAAAGATAATCATATTTTCAATTCAAAATGTCAATTAAATTCATTCTAATGATGCCATATAACATTTTACTCCAACAAATATTTCTACATAATAGGGATTTTATCCACACGAGGCATTACTATACGTAGTTGATAGATGTTTGATGACTTGTTAATATTTTTAGTGTTAATTTAGTTTAAAGGTTTAAACTTGCAATATTATTTTCAACTATAATACTTACCTTTACAGGGGGTCTGCTCCCAGCTAGCCACTAAACCTTTCAAAAACCCATCAAACACTCATGAAAATTTAGAATAATTGCACAGTTTTTAGTGTTAACCCATTTAATGCCAAATTTTTTCTTTTAAATTTAGTGCGGTGGCTTAGTGCTGCGCTCTCGTAGCGAACTCGCATACCAACGGCCTACAGTCTGCCCCGCTAGGGGCGCGCACTGTTCATAACCCTAATTCTCGTGTCTAGGCTGCCGGTCGTGATAGCTCAGATGGCTAAGGCGTAGGCATCCTTGGCCAGGATGTCTGCGTCGGCGCGGGTTCGAATCCGCTCACGACCAAACCCTGACCAGGTGGTGCAACTCTTAAAGGGTTAGCCGATCTGTGGTAACGTTGGTGGGAGGGCCCACGTTAAATAAACGGTGGCAGGCTTGCGTGGAAGTTGACGGGATCGGTTGATTCTTTGAGAGTTGCACCTTGGTCAACACTGATTTTGCTACTTTTTACTACTGTTAACTGTGTGTGTGCCATTACGGCTTTGAAATACGAAAGATAATCATATTTTCAATTCAAAATGTCAATTAAATTCATTCTAATGAACCCATTTAATGCCAAATTTTTTCTTTTAAATTTAGTGCGGTGGCTTAGTGCTGCGCTCTCGTAGCGAACTCGCATACCAACGGCCTACAGTCTGCCCCGCTAGGGGCGCGCACTGTTCATAACCCTAATTCTCGTGTCTAGGCTGCCGGTCGTGATAGCTCAGATGGCTAAGGCGTAGGCATCCTTGGCCAGGATGTCTGCGTCGGCGCGGGTTCGAATCCACTCACGACCAAACCCTGACCAGGTGGTGCAACTCTTAAAGGGTTAGCCGATCTGTGGTAACGTTGGTGGGAGGGCCCACGTTAAATAAACGGTGGCAGGCTTGCGTGGAAGTTGACGGGATCGGTTGATTCTTTGAGAGTTGCACCTTGGTCAACACTGATTTTGCTACTTTTTAGTACTGTTAACTGTGTGTGTGCCATTACGGCTTTGAAATACGAAAGATAATCATATTTTCAATTCAAAATGTCAATTAAATTCATTCTAATGATGCCATATAACATTTTACTCCAACAAATATTTCAACAAATAATAATTTCAACAAATATTTCAGTATGTAATCCCTCTGGTGTTTGAAACTTGATTTACTATAGTGTACATAATAGGGATTTTATCCACACGAGGCATTACTATACGTAGTTGATAGATGTTTGATGACTTGTTAATATTTTTAGTGTTAATTTAGTTTAAAGGTTTAAACTTGCAATATTATTTTCAACTATAATACTTACCTTTACAGGGGGTCTGCTCCCAGCTAGCCACTAAACCTTTCAAAAACCCATCAAACACTCATGAAAATTTAGAATAATTGCACAGTTTTTAGTGTTAACCCATTTAATGCCAAATTTTTTCTTTTAAATTTAGTGCGGTGGCTTAGTGCTGCGCTCTCGTAGCGAACTCGCATACCAACGGCCTACAGTCTGCCCCGCTAGGGGCGCGCACTGTTCATAACCCTAATTCTCGTGTCTAGTTTGCCGGTCGTGATAGCTCAGATGGCTAAGGCGTAGGCATCCTTGGCCAGGATGTCTGCGTCGGCGCGGGTTCGAATCCGCTCACGACCAAACCCTGACCAGGTGGTGCAACTGTTAAAGGGTTAGCCGATCTGTGGTAACGTTGGTGGGAGGGCCCACGTTAAATAAACGGTGGCAGGCTTGCGTGGAAGTTGACGGGATCGGTTGATTCTTTGAGAGTTGCACCTTGGTCAACACTGATTTTGCTACTTTTTACTACTGTTAACTGTGTGTGTGCCATTACGGCTTTGAAATACGAAAGATAATCATATTTTCAATTCAAAATGTCAATTAAATTCATTCTAATGATGCCATATAACATTTTACTCCAGTCTTAATTCTAAAAGTCCCAGATGGGGACCATGGGCCTTAATGGGTTAAAATAATGAATAAACGAATTATTATATTAATTAAGTATGACAATCAAATAATTTCAACAAATATTTCAGTATGTAATCCCTCTGGTGTTTGAAACTTGATTTACTATAGTGTACATAATAGGGATTTTATCCACACGAGGCATTACTATAGGCATACTCGTAGGCATCCTTGGCCAGGATGTCTGCGTCGGCGCGGGTTCGAATCCGCTCACGACCAAACCCTGACCAGGTGGTGCAACTCTTAAAGGGTTAGCCGATCTGTGGTAACGTTGGTGGGAGGGCCCACGTTAAATAAACGGTGGCAGGCTTGCGTGGAAGTTGACGGGATCGGTTGATTCTTTGAGAGTTGCACCTTGGTCAACACTGATTTTGCTACTTTTTAGTACTGTTAACTGTGTGTGTGCCATTACGGCTTTGAAATACGAAAGATAATCATATTTTCAATTCAAAATGTCAATTAAATTCATTCTAATGATGCCATATAACATTTTACTCCAACAAATATTTCAACAAATAATAATTTCAACAAATATTTCAGTATGTAATCCCTCTGGTGTTTGAAACTTGATTTACTATAGTGTACATAATAGGGATTTTATCCACACGAGGCATTACTATACGTAGTTGATAGATGTTTGATGACTTGTTAATATTTTTAGTGTTAATTTAGTTTAAAGGTTTAAACTTGCAATATTATTTTCAACTATAATACTTACCTTTACAGGGGGTCTGCTCCCAGCTAGCCACTAAACCTTTCAAAAACCCATCAAACACTCATGAAAATTTAGAATAATTGCACAGTTTTTAGTGTTAACCCATTTAATGCCAAATTTTTTCTTTTAAATTTAGTGCGGTGGCTTAGTGCTGCGCTCTCGTAGCGAACTCGCATACCAACGGCCTACAGTCTGCCCCGCTAGGGGCGCGCACTGTTCATAACCCTAATTCTCGTGTCTAGTTTGCCGGTCGTGATAGCTCAGATGGCTAAGGCGTAGGCATCCTTGGCCAGGATGTCTGCGTCGGCGCGGGTTCGAATCCGCTCACGACCAAACCCTGACCAGGTGGTGCAACTCTTAAAGGGTTAGCCGATCTGTGGTAACGTTGGTGGGAGGGCCCACGTTAAATAAACGGTGGCAGGCTTGCGTGGAAGTTGACGGGATCGGTTGATTCTTTGAGAGTTGCACCTTGGTCAACACTGATTTTGCTACTTTTTACTACTGTTAACTGTGTGTGTGCCATTACGGCTTTGAAATACGAAAGATAATCATATTTTCAATTCAAAATGTCAATTAAATTCATTCTAATGATGCCATATAACATTTTACTCCAGTCTTAATTCTAAAAGTCCCAGATGGGGACCATGGGCCTTAATGGGTTAAAATAATGAATAAACGAATTATTATATTAATTAAGTATGACAATCAAATAATTTCAACAAATATTTCAGTATGTAATCCCTCTGGTGTTTGAAACTTGATTTACTATAGTGTACATAATAGGGGATTTTATCCACACGAGGCATTACTATAGGCATACTCGTAGGCATCCTTGGCCAGGATGTCTGCGTCGGCGCGGGTTCGAATCCGCTCACGACCAAACCCTGACCAGGTGGTGCAACTCTTAAAGGGTTAGCCGATCTGTGGTAACGTTGGTGGGAGGGCCCACGTTAAATAAACGGTGGCAGGCTTGCGTGGAAGTTGACGGGATCGGTTGATTCTTTGAGAGTTGCACCTTGGTCAACACTGATTTTGCTACTTTTTACTACTGTTAACTGTGTGTGTGCCATTACGGCTTTGAAATACGAAAGATAATCATATTTTCAATTCAAAATGTCAATTAAATTCATTCTAATGAACCCATTTAATGCCAAATTTTTTCTTTTAAATTTAGTGCGGTGGCTTAGTGCTACGCTCTCGTAGCGAACTCGCATACCAACGGCCTACAGTCTGCCCCGCTAGGGGCGCGCACTGTTCATAACCCTAATTCTCGTGTCTAGGCTGCCGGTCGTGATAGCTCAGATGGCTAAGGCGTAGGCATCCTTGGCCAGGATGTCTGCGACGGCGCGGGTTCGAATCCGCTCACGACCAAACCCTGACCAGGTGGTGCAACTCTTAAAGGGTTAGCCGATCTGTGGTAACGTTGGTGGGAGGGCCCACGTTAAATAAACGGTGGCAGGCTTGCGTGGAACTTGACGGGATCGGTTGATTCTTTGAGAGTTGCACCTTGGTCAACACTGATTTTGCTACTTTTTAGTACTGTTAACTGTGTGTGTGCCATTACGGCTTTGAAATACGAAACATAATCATATTTTCAATTCAAAATGTCAATTAAATTCATTCTAATGATGCCATATAACATTTTACTCCAACAAATATTTCAACAAATAATAATTTCAACAAATATTTCAGTATGTAATCCCTCTGGTGTTTGAAACTTGATTTACTATAGTGTACATAATAGGGATTTTATCCACACGAGGCATTACTATACGTAGTTGATAGATGTTTGATGACTTGTTAATATTTTTAGTGTTAATTTAGTTTAAAGGTTTAAACTTGCAATATTATTTTTAACTATAATACTTACCTTTACAGGGGGTCTGCTCCCAGCTAGCCACTAAACCTTTCAAAAACCCATCAAACACTCATGAAAATTTCGAATAATTGCACAGTTTTTAGTTTTAACCCATTTAATGCCAAATTTTTTCTTTTAAATTTAGTGCGGTGGCTTAGTGCTGCGCTCTCGTAGCGAACTCGCATACCAACGGCCTACAGTCTGCCCCGCTAGGGGCGCGCACTGTTCATAACCCTAATTCTCGTGTCTAGGCTGCCGGTCGTGATAGCTCAGATGGCTAAGGCGTAGGCATCCTTGGCCAGGATGTCTGCGTCGGCGCGGGTTCAAATCCGCTCACGACCAAACCCTGACCAGGTGGTGCAACTCTTAAAGGGTTAGCCGATCTGTGGTAACGTTGGTGGGAGGGCCCACGTTAAATAAACGGCGGCAGGCTTGCGTGGAAGTTGACGGGATCGGTTGATTCTTTGAGAGTTGCACCTTGGTCAACACTGATTTTGCTACTTTTTACTACTGTTAACTGTGTGTGTGCCATTACGGCTTTGAAATACGAAAGATAATCATATTTTCAATTCAAAATGTCAATTACATTCATTTTAATGATGCCATATAACATTTTACTCCAGTCTTAATTCTAAAAGTCCCAGATGGGGACCATGGGCCTTAATGGGTTAAAATAATGAATAAACGAATTATTATATTAATTAAGTATGACAATCAAATAATTTCAACAAATATTTCAGTATGTAATCCCTCTGGTGTTTGAAACTTGATTTACTATAGTGTACATAATAGGGATTTTATCCACACGAGGCATTACTATACGTAGTTGATAGATGTTTGATGACTTGTTAATATTTATAGTGTTAATTTAGTTTAAAGGTTTAAACTTGCAATTCGAATTGTGGCAAAAATATTATTTTCAAAATGTCAATTAAATTCATTCTAATGATGCCATATAACATTTTACTCCAGTCTTAATTCTAAAAGTCTTAATTCAAATTGTGGCAAAAATATTATTTTTAACTATAATACTTACCTTTACAGGGGGTCTGCTCCCAGCTAGCCACTAAACCTTTCAAAAACCCATCAAACACTCATGAAAATTTAGAATAATTGCACAGTTTTTAGTGTTAACCCATTTAACGCCAAATTTTTTCTTTTAAATTTAGTGCGGTGGCTTAGTGCTGCGCTCTCGTAGCGAACTCGCATACCAACGGCCTACAGTCTGCCCCGCTAGGGGCGCGCACTGTTCATAACCCTAATTCTCGTGTCTAGGCTGCCGGTCGTGATAGCTCAGATGGCTAAGGCGTAGGCATCCTTGGCCAGGATGTCTGCGTCGGCGCGGGTTCGAATCCGCTCACAACCAAACCCTGACCAGGTGGTGCAACTCTTAAAGGGTTAGCCGATCTGTGGTAACGTTGGTGGGAGGGCCCACGTTATATAAACGGTGGCAGGCTTGCGTGGAAGTTGACGGGATCGGTTGATTCTTTGAGAGTTGCACCTTGGTCAACACTGATTTTGCTACTTTTTACTACTGTTAACTGTGTGTGTGCCATTACGGCTTTGAAATACGAAAGATAATCATATTTTCAATTCAAAATGTCAATTAAATTCATTCTAATGATGCCATATAACATTTTACTCCAGTCTTAATTCTAAAAGTCCCAGATGGGGACCATGGGCCTTAATGGGTTAAAATAATGAATAAACGAATTATTATATTAATTAAGTATGACAATCAAATAATTTCAACAAATATTTCAGTATGTAATCCCTCTGGTGTTTGAAACTTGATTTACTATAGTGTACATAATAGGAATTTTATCCACACGAGGCATTACTATACGTAGTTGATAGATGTTTGATGACTTGTTAATATTTTTAGTGTTAATTTAGTTTAAAGGTTTAAACTTGCAATATTATTTTTAACTATAATACTTACCTTTACAGGGGGTCTGCTCCCAGCTAGCCACTAAACCTTTCAAAAACCCATCAAACACTCATGAAAATTTAGAATAATTGCACAGTTTTTAGTGTTAACCCATTTAATGCCAAATTTTTTCTTTTAAATTTAGTGCGGTGGCTTAGTGCTGCGCTCTCGTAGCGAACTCGCATACCAACGGCCTACAGTCTGCCCCGCTAGGGGCGCGCACTGTTCATAACCCTAATTCTCGTGTCTAGGCTGCCGGTCGTGATAGCTCAGATGGCTAAGGCGTAGGCATCCTTGGCCAGGATGTTTGCGTCGGCGCGGTGTTTTGGTGTTTGAAACTTGGGCCTTGTTTGAAACCATGGGCCTTAATGGGTTAAAATAATGAATAAACGAATTATTATATTAATTAAGTATGACAATCAAATAATTTCAACAAATATTTCAGTATGTAATCCCTCTGGTGTTTGAAACTTGATTTACTATAGTGTACATAATAGGGATTTTATCCACACGAGGCATTACTATACGTAGTTGATAGATGTTTGATGACTTGTTAATATTTTTAGTGATAATTTAGTTTAAAGTTTTAAACTTGCAATTCAAATTGTGGCAAAAATATTATTTTCAAAATGTCAATTAAATTCATTCTAATGATGCCATATAACATTTTACTCCAGTCTTAATTCTAAATGTCCCAGATGGGGACCATGGGCCTTAATGGGTTAAAATAATGAATAAACGAATTATTATATTAATTAAGTATGACAATCAAATAATTTCAACAAATATTTCAGTATGTAATCCCTCTGGTGTTTGAAACTTGATTTACTATAGTGTACATAATAGGAATTTTATCCACACGAGGCATTACTATACGTAGTTGATAGATGTTTGATGACTTGTTAATATTTTTAGTGTTAATTTATTTTAAAGGTTTAAACTTGCAATATTATTTTTAACTATAATACTTACCTTTACAGGGGGTCTGCTCCCAGCTAGCCACTAAACCTTTCAAAAACCCATCAAACACTCATGAAAATTTAGAATAATTGCACAGTTTTTAGTGTTAACCCATTTAATGCCAAATTTTTTCTTTTAAATTTAGTGCGGTGGCTTAGTGCTGCGCTCTCGTAGCGAACTCGCATACCAACGGCCTACAGTCTGCCCCGGGTTCGAATCCGCTCACGACCAAACCCTGATCAGGTGGTGCAACTCTTAAAGGGTTAGCCGATCTGTGGTAACGTTGGTGGGAGGGCCCACGTTAAATAAACGGTGGCAGGCTTGCGTGGAAGTTGACGGGATCGGTTGATTCTTTGAGAGTTGCACCTTGGTCAACACTGATTTTGCTACTTTTTACTACTGTTAACTGTGTGTGTGCCATTACGGCTTTGAAATACGAAAGATAATCATATTTTCAATTCAAAATGTCAATTACATTCATTCTAATGATGCCATATAACATTTTACTCCAGTCTTAATTCTAAAAGTCCCAGATGGGGACCATGGGCCTTAATGGGTTAAATTAATGAATAAACGAATTATTATATTAATTAAGTATGACAATCAAATAATTTCAACAAATATTTCAGTATGTAATCCCTCTGGTGTTTGAAACTTGATTTACTATAGTGTACATAATAGGGATTTTATCCACACGAGGCATTACTATACGTAGTTGATAGATGTTTGATGACTTGTTAATATTTTTAGTGTTAATTTAGTTTAAAGGTTTAAACTTGCAATTCAAATTGTGGCAAAAATATTATTTTTAACTATAATACTTACCTTTACAGGGGGTCTGCTCCCAGCTAGCCACTAAACCTTTCAAAAACCCATCAAACACTCTTGAAAATTTAGAATAATTGCACAGTTTTTAGTGCTAACACATTTAATGCCAAATTTTTTCTTTTAAATTTAGTGCGGTGGCTTAGTGCTGCGCTCTCGTAGCGAACTCGCATACCAACGGCCTACAGTCTGCCCCGCTAGGGGCGCGCACTGTTCATAACCCTAATTCTCGTGTCTAGGCTGCCGGTCGTGATAGCTCAGATGGCTAAGGCGTAGACATCCTTGGCCAGGATGTCTGCGTCGGCACGGGTTCGAATCCGCTCACGACCAAACCCTGACCAGGTGGTGCAACTCTTAAAGGGTTAGCCGATCTGTGGTAACGTTGGTGGGAGGGCCCACGTTAAATAAACGGTGGCAGGCTTGCGTGGAAGTTGACGGGATCGGTTGATTCTTTGAGAGTTGCACCTTGGTCAACACTGATTTTGCTACTTTTTACTACTGTTAACTGTGTGTGTGCCATTACGGCTTTGAAATACGAAAGATAATCATATTTTCAATTCAAAATGTCAATTACATTCATTCTAATGATGCCCTATAACATTTTACTCCAGTCTTAATTCTAAAAGTCCCAGATGGGGACCATGGGCCTTAATGGGTTAAAATAATGAATAAACGAATTATTATATTAATTAAGTATGACAATCAAATAATTTCAACAAATATTTCAGTATGTAATCCCTCTGGTGTTTGAAACTTGATTTACTATAGTGTACATAATAGGGATTTTATCCACACGAGGCATTACTATACGTAGTTGATAGATGTTTGATGACTTGTTAATATTTTTAGTGTTAATTTAGTTTAAAGGTTTAAACTTGCAATTAAAATTGTGGCAAAAATATTATTTTTAACTATAATACTTACCTTTACAGGGGGTCTGCTCCCAGCTAGCCACTAAACCTTTCAAAAACCCATCAAACACTCATGAAAATTTAGAATAATTGCACAGTTTTTAGTGTTAACCCATTTAATGCCAAATTTTTTCTTTTAAATTTAGTGCGGTGGCTTAGTGCTGCGCTCTCGTAGCGAACTCGCATACCAACGGCCCACAGTCTGCCCCGCTAGGGGCGCGCACTGTTCATAACCCTAATTCTCGTGTCTAGGCTGCCGGTCGTGATAGCTCAGATGGCTAAGGCGTAGGCATCCTTGGCCAGGATGTCTGCGTCGGCGCGGGTTCGAATCCGCTCACGACCAAACCCTGACCAGGTGGTGCAACTCTTAAAGGGTTAGCCGATCTGTGGTAACGTTGGTGGGAGGGCCCACGTTAAATAAACGGTGGCAGGCTTGCGTGGAAGTTGACGGGATCGGTTGATTCTTTGAGAGTTGCACCTTGGTCAACACTGATTTTGCTACTTTTTACTACTGTTAACTGTGTGTGTGCCATTACGGCTTTGAAATACGAAAGATAATCATATTTTCAATTCAAAATGTCAATTACATTCATTCTAATGATGCCCTATAACATTTTACTCCAGTCTTAATTCTAAAAGTCCCAGATGGGGACCATGGGCCTTAATGGGTTAAAATAATGAATAAACGAATTATTATATTAATTAAGTATGACAATCAAATAATTTCAACAAATATTTCAGTATGTAATCCCTCTGGTGTTTGAAACTTGATTTACTATAGTGTACATAATAGGGATTTTATCCACACGAGGCATTACTATACGTAGTTGATAGATGTTTGATGACTTGTTAATATTTTTAGTGTTAATTTAGTTTAAAGGTTTAAACTTGCAATTAAAATTGTGGCAAAAATATTATTTTTAACTATAATACTTACCTTTACAGGGGGTCTGCTCCCAGCTAGCCACTAAACCTTTCAAAAACCCATCAAACACTCATGAAAATTTAGAATAATTGCACAGTTTTTAGTGTTAACCCATTTAATGCCAAATTTTTTCTTTTAAATTTAGTGCGGTGGCTTAGTGCTGCGCTCTCGTAGCGAACTCGCATACCAACGGCCCACAGTCTGCCCCGCTAGGGGCGCGCACTGTTCATAACCCTAATTCTCGTGTCTAGGCTGCCGGTCGTGATAGCTCAGATGGCTAAGGCGTAGGCATCCTTGGCCAGGATGTCTGCGTCGGCGCGGGTTCGAATCCGCTCACGACCAAACCCTGACCAGGTGGTGCAACTCTTAAAGGGTTAGCCGATCTGTGGTAACGTTGGTGGGAGGGCCCACGTTAAATAAACGGTGGCAGGCTTGCGTGGAAGTTGACGGGATCGGTTGATTCTTTGAGAGTTGCACCTTGGTCAACACTGATTTTGCTACTTTTTACTACTGTTAACTGTGTGTGTGCCATTACGGCTTTGAAATACGAAAGATAATCATATTTTCAATTCAAAATGTCAATTAAATTCATTCTAATGATGCCATATAACATTTTACTCCACTTTACTTCAGTCCAGATGTCCGGGCAATAAACGCAGTTAGGTGATCATGTTATTGGTCTAGCCCATCCTGCACAGGTAGGTCTGAAAACAACCATGATCCGACCAGATAGATGTTTGATGACTTGTTAATATTTTTAGTGTTAATTTAGTTTAAAGGTTTAAACTTGCAATTCAAATTGTGGCAAAAATATTATTTTTAACTATAATACTTACCTTTACAGGGGGTCTGTAACATATAAAATATGCCATATAACATTTTACTCCAGTCTTAATTCTAAAAGTCCCAGATGGGGACCATGGGCCTTAATGGGTTAAAATAATGAATAAACGAATTATTATATTAATTAAGTATGACAATCAAATAATTTCAACAAATATTTCAGTATGTAATCCCTCTGGTGTTTGAAACTTGATTTACTACAGTGTACATAATAGGGATTTTATCCACACGAGGCATTACTATACGTAGTTGATAGATTTTTGATGACTTGTTAATATTTTTAGTGTTAATTTAGTTTAAAAGTTTAAACTTGCAATTCAAATTGTGGCAAAAATATTATTTTTAACTATAATACTTACCTTTACAGGGGGTCTGCTCCCAGCTAGCCACTAAACCTTTCAAATGTAAGCAAGGGTTTATAGTACATTAAAATCAAACACAGGTTAATCAAACGCAGTATATTACATTGGCAAAAATACAATCTCAAATTAGTAATTATTGTGGATATGTCAGGTAATCGAACTCGCTATTGATATAAATTAATAATAACTAAAAATTCAATATTTATGACACATTTCATTTTTAAATCGGAGTTTCAGCATATAGCTTTGAATTTAAGGGCCTTAAAAATGATTTAAGTTGTGACTGAGATGAATAATTTATTTCCAAAGATTCCATGAAATCACGTCCTAAAAGGTAGTTTATGAGAAACTTTCTTTGACCAATCTCACATATAATTTAAAAAAAAAAAAATAAAAAAATAAGCAGTATTCCACAAACCCTACCTTAATTCGTTGGTTAAATATGTTAGGAGTTACTGCACTTAACATTTTTAATAGTATGAATTTAATTCAAGCTTTATCGAATGAAACTTCTAATTCTATTATTTATTCGAGATCGTGTGTTGGTCCTTGCACTCTACTGTGTACCCACTAAAAAATTTCTATTTCACTATTTTTTTTCTATTTTTATCGAGCCGTCCATTTTTTCAAAGACCTAGACCACGATTCTGTCTTAATTGGTCTGATTGGAACAGAGGACCCTTTGGAAGAAATTCGTCATACAAACCAGCTGTCCTCACCCTCCAATACGTCCATGCAGACCGAGTCCATCGACAGCACTCATCGGTGTCATGTGGACTCCAGGCGATGCCGCTCCCAACGTGGAAAGAGGAAGAACGTGTGTTCCGTGTAGTCGAGGATGTCCGGGCAATAAACGCAGTTAGGTGATCATGTTATTGGTCTAGCCCATCCTGCACAGGTAGGTTTGAAAACAACCATGATCCGACCAGATAGATGTTTGATGACTTGTTAATATATTTAGTGTTAATTTAGTTTAAAGATTTAAACTTGCAATTCAAATTGTGGCAAAAATATTATTTTTAGCTATAATACTTACCTTTACAGGGGGTCTGTAACATATAACATATGCCATATAACATTTTACTCCAGTCTTAATTCTAAAAGTCCCAGATGGGGACCATGGGCCTTAATGGGTTAAAATAATGAATAAACGAATTATTATATTAATTAAGTATGACAATCAAATAATTTCAACAAATATTTCAGTATGTAATCCCTCTGGTGTTTGAAACTTGATTTACTATAGTGTACATAATAGGGATTTTATCCACACGAGGCATTACTATACGTAGTTGATAGATGTTTGATGACTTGTTAATATTTTTAGTGTTAATTTAGTTTAAAGGTTTAAACTTGCAATTCAAATTGTGGCAAAAATATTATTTTTAACTATAATACTTACCTTTACAGGGGGTCTGCTCCCAGCTAGCCACTAAACCTTTCAAAAACCCATCAAACACTCTTGAAAATTTAGAATAATTGCACAGTTTTTAGTGCTAACACATTTAATGCCAAATTTTTTCTTTTAAATTTAGTGCGGTGGCTTAGTGCTGCGCTCTCGTAGCGAACTCGCATACCAACGGCCTACAGTCTGCCCCGCTAGGGGCGCGCACTGTTCATAACCCTAATTCTCGTGTCTAGGCTGCCGGTCGTGATAGCTCAGATGGCTAAGGCGTAGACATCCTTGGCCAGGATGTCTGCGTCGGCACGGGTTCGAATCCGCTCACGACCAAACCCTGACCAGGTGGTGCAACTCTTAAAGGGTTAGCCGATCTGTGGTAACGTTGGTGGGAGGGCCCACGTTAAATAAACGGTGG
This sequence comes from Neoaliturus tenellus, assembly GCA_030545055.2. NCBI lineage: Eukaryota > Metazoa > Arthropoda > Insecta > Hemiptera > Cicadellidae > Neoaliturus > Neoaliturus tenellus. Next base: position 175,089,059 of record CM061534.1, on the reverse strand, counting down.
CAGGCTTGCGTGGAAGTTGACGGGATCGGTTGATTCTTTGAGAGTTGCACCTTGGTCAACACTGATTTTGCTACTTTTTACTACTGTTAACTGTGTGTGTGCCATTACGGCTTTGAAATACGAAAGATAATCATATTTTCAATTCAAAATGTCAATTACATTCATTCTAATGATGCCCTATAACATTTTACTCCAGTCTTAATTCTAAAAGTCCCAGATGGGGACCATGGGCCTTAATGGGTTAAAATAATGAATAAACGAATTATTATATTAATTAAGTATGACAATCAAATAATTTCAACAAATATTTCAGTATGTAATCCCTCTGGTGTTTGAAACTTGATTTACTATAGTGTACATAATAGGGATTTTATCCACACGAGGCATTACTATACGTAGTTGATAGATGTTTGATGACTTGTTAATATTTTTAGTGTTAATTTAGTTTAAAGGTTTAAACTTGCAATTAAAATTGTGGCAAAAATATTATTTTTAACTATAATACTTACCTTTACAGGGGGTCTGCTCCCAGCTAGCCACTAAACCTTTCAAAAACCCATCAAACACTCATGAAAATTTAGAATAATTGCACAGTTTTTAGTGTTAACCCATTTAATGCCAAATTTTTTCTTTTAAATTTAGTGCGGTGGCTTAGTGCTGCGCTCTCGTAGCGAACTCGCATACCAACGGCCCACAGTCTGCCCCGCTAGGGGCGCGCACTGTTCATAACCCTAATTCTCGTGTCTAGGCTGCCGGTCGTGATAGCTCAGATGGCTAAGGCGTAGGCATCCTTGGCCAGGATGTCTGCGTCGGCGCGGGTTCGAATCCGCTCACGACCAAACCCTGACCAGGTGGTGCAACTCTTAAAGGGTTAGCCGATCCGTGGTAACGTTGGTGGGAGGGCCCACGTTAAATAAACGGTGGCAGGCTTGCGTGGAAGTTGACGGGATCGGTTGATTCTTTGAGAGTTGCACCTTGGTCAACACTGATTTTGCTACTTTTTACTACTGTTAACTGTGTGTGTGCCATTACGGCTTTGAAATACGAAAGATAATCATATTTTCAATTCAAAATGTCAATTAAATTCATTCTAATGATGCCATATAACATTTTACTCCACTTTACTTCAGTCCAGATGTCCGGGCAATAAACGCAGTTAGGTGATCATGTTATTGGTCTAGCCCATCCTGCACAGGTAGGTCTGAAAACAACCATGATCCGACCAGATAGATGTTTGATGACTTGTTAATATTTTTAGTGTTAATTTAGTTTAAAGGTTTAAACTTGCAATTCAAATTGTGGCAAAAATATTATTTTTAACTATAATACTTACCTTTACAGGGGGTCTGTAACATATAAAATATGCCATATAACATTTTACTCCAGTCTTAATTCTAAAAGTCCCAGATGGGGACCATGGGCCTTAATGGGTTAAAATAATGAATAAACGAATTATTATATTAATTAAGTATGACAATCAAATAATTTCAACAAATATTTCAGTATGTAATCCCTCTGGTGTTTGAAACTTGATTTACTACAGTGTACATAATAGGGATTTTATCCACACGAGGCATTACTATACGTAGTTGATAGATTTTTGATGACTTGTTAATATTTTTAGTGTTAATTTAGTTTAAAAGTTTAAACTTGCAATTCAAATTGTGGCAAAAATATTATTTTTAACTATAATACTTACCTTTACAGGGGGTCTGCTCCCAGCTAGCCACTAAACCTTTCAAATGTAAGCAAGGGTTTATAGTACATTAAAATCAAACACAGGTTAATCAAACGCAGTATATTACATTGGCAAAAATACAATCTCAAATTAGTAATTATTGTGGATATGTCAGGTAATCGAACTCGCTATTGATATAAATTAATAATAACTAAAAATTCAATATTTATGACACATTTCATTTTTAAATCGGAGTTTCAGCATATAGCTTTGAATTTAAGGGCCTTAAAAATGATTTAAGTTGTGACTGAGATGAATAATTTATTTCCAAAGATTCCATGAAATCACGTCCTAAAAGGTAGTTTATGAGAAACTTTCTTTGACCAATCTCACATATAATTTAAAAAAAAAAAATAAAAAAATAAGCAGTATTCCACAAACCCTACCTTAATTCGTTGGTTAAATATGTTAGGAGTTACTGCACTTAACATTTTTAATAGTATGAATTTAATTCAAGCTTTATCGAATGAAACTTCTAATTCTATTATTTATTCGAGATCGTGTGTTGGTCCTTGCACTCTACTGTGTACCCACTAAAAAATTTCTATTTCACTATTTTTTTTCTATTTTTATCGAGCCGTCCATTTTTTCAAAGACCTAGACCACGATTCTGTCTTAATTGGTCTGATTGGAACAGAGGACCCTTTGGAAGAAATTCGTCATACAAACCAGCTGTCCTCACCCTCCAATACGTCCATGCAGACCGAGTCCATCGACAGCACTCATCGGTGTCATGTGGACTCCAGGCGATGCCGCTCCCAACGTGGAAAGAGGAAGAACGTGTGTTCCGTGTAGTCGAGGATGTCCGGGCAATAAACGCAGTTAGGTGATCATGTTATTGGTCTAGCCCATCCTGCACAGGTAGGTTTGAAAACAACCATGATCCGACCAGATAGATGTTTGATGACTTGTTAATATATTTAGTGTTAATTTAGTTTAAAGATTTAAACTTGCAATTCAAATTGTGGCAAAAATATTATTTTTAGCTATAATACTTACCTTTACAGGGGGTCTGTAACATATAACATATGCCATATAACATTTTACTCCAGTCTTAATTCTAAAAGTCCCAGATGGGGACCATGGGCCTTAATGGGTTAAAATAATGAATAAACGAATTATTATATTAATTAAGTATGACAATCAAATAATTTCAACAAATATTTCAGTATGTAATCCCTCTGGTGTTTGAAACTTGATTTACTATAGTGTACATAATGAGGATTTTATCCACACGAGGCATTACTATACGTAGTTGATAGATGTTTGATGACTTGTTAATATTTATAGTGTTAATTTAGTTTAAAGGTTTAAACTTGCAATTCAAATTGTGGCAAAAAGATTATTTTCAAAATGTCAATTAAATTCATTCTAATGATGCCATATAACATTTTACTCCAGTCTTAATTCTAAAAGACTTAATTCAAATTGTGGCAAAAATATTATTTTTAACTATAATACTTACCTTTACAGGGGGTCTGCTCCCAGCTAGCCACTAAACCTTTCAAAAACCCATCAAACACTCTTGAAAATTTAGAATAATTGCACAGTTTTTAGTGTTAACCCATTTAATGCCAAATTTTTTCTTTTAAATTTAGTGCGGTGGCTTAGTGCTGCGCTCTCGTAGCGAACTCGCATACCAACGGCCTACAGTCTGCCCCGCTAGGGGCGCGCACTGTTCATAACCCTAATTCTCGTGTCTAGGCTGCCGGTCGTGATAGCTCAGATGGCTAAGGCGTAGGCATCCTTGGCCAGGATGTCTGCGTCGGCGCGGGTTCGAATCCGCTCACGACCAAACCCTGACCAGGTGGTGCAACTCTTAAAGGGTTAGCCGATCTGTGGTAACGTTGGTGGGAGGGCCCACGTTAAATAAACGGTGGCAGGCTTGCGTGGAAGTTGACGGGATCGGTTGATTCTTTGAGAGTTGCACCTTGGTCAACACTGATTTTGCTACTTTTTACTACTGTTAACTGTGTGTGTGCCATTACGGCTTTGAAATACGAAAGATAATCATATTTTCAATTCAAAATGTCAATTAAATTCATTCTAATGATGCCATATAACATTTTACTCCAGTCTTAATTCTAAAAGACTTAATTCAAATTGTGGCAAAAATATTATTTTTAACTATAATACTTACCTTTACAGGGGGTCTGCTCCCAGCTAGCCACTAAACCTTTCAAAAACCCATCAAACACTCTTGAAAATTTAGAATAATTGCACAGTTTTTAGTGTTAACCCATTTAATGCCAAATTTTTTCTTTTAAATTTAGTGCGGTGGCTTAGTGCTGCGCTCTCGTAGCGAACTCGCATACCAACGGCCTACAGTCTGCCCCGCTAGGGGCGCGCACTGTTCATAACCCTAATTCTCGTGTCTAGGCTGCCGGTCGTGATAGCTCAGATGGCTAAGGCGTAGGCATCCTTGGCCAGGATGTCTGCGTCGGCGCGGGTTCGAATCCGCTCACGACCAAACCCTGACCAGGTGGTGCAACTCTTAAAGGGTTAGCCGATCTGTGGTAACGTTGGTGGGAGGGCCCACGTTAAATAAACGGTGGCAGGCTTGCGTGGAAGTTGACGGGATCGGTTGACTCTTTGAGAGTTGCACCTTGGTCAACACTGATTTTGCTACTTTTTACTACTGTTAACTGTGTGTGTGCCATTACGGCTTTGAAATACGAAAGATAATCATATTTTCAATTCAAAATGTCAATTAAATTCATTCTAATGATGCCATATAACATTTTACTCCACTTTAGGCTGCCGGTCGTGATAGCTCAGATGGCTAAGGCGTAGGCATCCTTGGCCAGGATGTCTGCGTCGGCGCGGGTTCGAATCCGCTCACGACCAAACCCTGACCAGGTGGTGCAACTCTTAAAGGGTTAGCCGATCTGTGGTAACGTTGGTGGGAGGGCCCACGTTAAATAAACGGTGGCAGGCTTGCGTGGAAGTTGACGGGATCGGTTGATTCTTTGAGAGTTGCACCTTGGTCAACACTGATTTTGCTACTTTTTACTACTGTTAACTGTGTGTGTGCCATTACGGCTTTGAAATACGAAAGATAATCATATTTTCAATTCAAAATGTCAATTAAATTCATTCTAATGATGCCATATAACATTTTACTCCACTTTACTCCAGTCCAGATGTCCGTTAAAATGTCAATTAAATTCATTCTAATGATGCCATATAACATTTTACTCCAGTCTTAATTCTAAAAGACTTAATTCAAATTGTGGCAAAAATATTATTTTTAACTATAATACTTACCTTTACAGGGGGTCTGCTCCCAGCTAGCCACTAAACCTTTCAAAAACCCATCAAACACTCATGAAAATTTAGAATAATTGCACAGTTTTTAGTGTTAACCCATTTAATGCCAAATTTTTTCTTTTAAATTTAGTGCGGTGGCTTAGTGCTGCGCTCTCGTAGCGAACTCGCATACCAACGGCCTACAGTCTGCCCCGCTAGGGGCGCGCACTGTTCATAACCCTAATTCTCGTGTCTAGGCTGCCGGTCGTGATAGCTCAGATGGCTAAGGCGTAGGCATCCTTGGCCAGGATGTCTGCGTCGGCGCGGGTTCGAATCCGCTCACGACCAAACCCTGACCAGGTGGTGCAACTCTTAAAGGGTTAGCCGATCTGTGGTAACGTTGGTGGGAGGGCCCACGTTAAATAAACGGTGGCAGGCTTGCGTGGAAGTTGACGGGATCGGTTGACTCTTTGAGAGTTGCACCTTGGTCAACACTGATTTTGCTACTTTTTACTACTGTTAACTGTGTGTGTGCCATTACGGCTTTGAAATACGAAAGATAATCATATTTTCAATTCAAAATGTCAATTAAATTCATTCTAATGATGCCATATAACATTTTACTCCACTTTACTTCAGTCCAGATGTCCGGGCAATAAACGCAGTTAGGTGATCATGTTATTGGTCTAGCCCATCCTGCACAGGTAGGTCTGAAAACAACCATGATCCGACCAGATAGATGTTTGATGACTTGTTAATATTTTTAGTGTTAATTTAGTTTAAAGGTTTAAACTTGCAATTCAAATTGTGGCAAAAATATTATTTTTAACTATAATACTTACCTTTACAGGGGGTCTGTAACATATAACATATGCCATATAACATTTTACTCCAGTCTTAATTCTAAAAGTCCCAGATGGGGACCACGGGCCTTAATGGGTTAAAATAATGAATAAACGAATTATTATATTAATTAAGTATGACAATCAAATAATTTCAACAAATATTTCAGTATGTAATCCCTCTGGTGTTTGAAACTTGATTTACTATAGTGTACATAATAGGGATTTTATCCACACGAGGCATTATAATACTTACCTTTACAGGGGGTCTGCTCCCAGCTAGCCCCCAGATCTAGCTACCCCCCAGGTCTGCTCCCAGATGTCCGTTAAAATGTCAATTAAATTCATTCTAATGATGCCATATAACATTTTACTCCAGTCTTAATTCTAAAAGACTTAATTCAAATTGTGGCAAAAATATTATTTTTAACTATAATACTTACCTTTACAGGGGGTCTGCTCCCAGCTAGCCACTAAACCTTTCAAAAACCCATCAAACACTCATGAAAATTTAGAATAATTGCACAGTTTTTAGTGTTAACACATTTAATGCCAAATTTTTTCTTTTAAATTTAGTGCGGTGGCTTAGTGCTGCGCTCTCGTAGCGAACTCGCATACCGACGGCCTACAGTCTGCCCCGCTAGGGGCGCGCACTGTTCATAACCCTAATTCTCGTGTCTAGGCTGCCGGTCGTGATAGCTCAGATGGCTAAGGCGTAGGCATCCTTGGCCAGGATGTCTGCGTCGGCGCGGGTTCGAATCCGCTCACGACCAAACCCTGACCAGGTGGTGCAACTCTTAAAGGGTTAGCCGATCTGTGGTAACGTTGGTGGGAGGGCCCACGTTAAATAAACGGTGGCAGGCTTGCGTGGAAGTTGACGGGATCGGTTGACTCTTTGAGAGTTGCACCTTGGTCAACACTGATTTTGCTACTTTTTACTACTGTTAACTGTGTGTGTGCCATTACGGCTTTGAAATACGAAAGATAATCATATTTTCAATTCAAAATGTCAATTAAATTCATTCTAATGATGCCATATAACATTTTACTCCACTTTACTCCAGTCCAGATGTCCGGGCAATAAACGCAGTTAGGTGATCATGTTATTGGTCTAGCCCATCCTGCACAGGTAGGTCTGAAAACAACCATGATCCGACCAGATAGATGTTTGATGACTTGTTAATATTTTTAGTGTTAATTTAGTTTAAAGGTTTAAACTTGCAATTCAAATTGTGGCAAAAATATTATTTTTAACTATAATACTTACCTTTACAGGGGGTCTGTAACATATAACATATGCCATATAACATTTTACTCCAGTCTTAATTCTAAAAGTCCCAGATGGGGACCATGGGCCTTAATGGGTTAAAATAATGAATAAACGAATTATTATATTAATTAAGTATGACAATCAAATAATTTCAACAAATATTTCAGTATGTAATCCCTCTGGTGTTTGAAACTTGATTTACTATAGTGTACATAATAGGGATTTTATCCACACGAGGCATTATAATACTTACCTTTACAGGGGGTCTGCTCCCAGCTAGCCACTAAACCTTTCAAAAACCCATCAAACACTCATGAAAATTTAGAATAATTGCACAGTTTTTAGTGTTAACTTATTTAATGCCAAATTTTTTCTTTTAAATTTAGTGCGGTGGCTTAGTGCTGCGCTCTCGTAGCGAACTCGCATACCAACGGCCTACAGTCTGCCCCGCTAGGGGCGCGCACTGTTCATAACCCTAATTCTCGTGTCTAGGCTGCCGGTCGTGATAGCTCAGATGGCTAAGGCGTAGGCATCCTTGGCCAGGATGTCTGCGTCGGCGCGGGTTCGAATCCGCTCACGACCAAACCCTGACCAGGTGGTGCAACTCTTAAAGGGTTAGCCGATCTGTGGTAACGTTGGTGGGAGGGCCCACGTTAAATAAACGGTGGCAGGCTTGCGTGGAAGTTGACGGGATCGGTTGATTCTTTGAGAGTTGCACCTTGGTCAACACTGATTTTGCTACTTTTTACTACTGTTAACTGTGTGTGTGCCATTACGGCTTTGAAATACGAAAGATAATCATATTTTCAATTCAAAATGTCAATTAAATTCATTCTAATGATGCCATATAACATTTTACTCCACTTTACTTCAGTCCAGATGTCCGGGCAATAAACGCAGTTAGGTGATCATGTTATTGGTCTAGCCCATCCTGCACAGGTAGGTCTGAAAACAACCATGATCCGACCAGATAGATGTTTGATGACTTGTTAATATTTTTAGTGTTAATTTAGTTTAAAGGTTTAAACTTGCAATTCAAATTGTGGCAAAAATATTATTTTTAACTATAATACTTACCTTTACAGGGGGTCTGTAACATATAACATATGCCATATAACATTTTACTCCAGTCTTAATTCTAAAAGTCCCAGATGGGGACCATGGGCCTTAATGGGTTAAAATAATGAATAAACGAATTATTATAATAATTAAGTATGACAATCAAATAATTTCAACAAATATTTCAGTATGTAATCCCTCTGGTGTTTGAAACTTGATTTACTATAGTGTACATAATAGGGATTTTATCCACACGAGGCATTACTATACGTAGTTGATAGATGTTTGATGACTTGTTAATATTTATAGTGTTAATTTAGTTTAAAGGTTTAAACTTGCAATTCAGGAAATATTATTTTCAAAATGTCAATTAAATTCATTCTAATGATGCCATATAACATTTTACTCCAGTCTTAATTCTAAAAGACTTAATTCAAATTGTGGCAAAAATATTATTTTTAACTATAATACTTACCTTTACAGGGGGTCTGCTCCCAGCTAGCCACTAAACCTTTCAAAAACCCATCAAACACTCATGAAAATTTAGAATAATTGCACAGTTTTTAGTGTTAACCCATTTAATGCCAATTTTTTTTCTTTTAAATTTAGTGCGGTGGCTTAGTGCTGCGCTCTCGTAGCGAACTCGCATACCAACGGCCGACAGTCTGCCCCGCTAGGGGCGCGCACTGTTCATAACCCTAATTCTCGTGTCTAGGCTGCCGGTCGTGATAGCTCAGATGGCTAAGGCGTAGGCATCCTTGGCCAGGATGTCTGCGTCGGCGCGGGTTCGAATCCGCTCACGACCAAACCCTGACCAGGTGGTGCAACTCTTAAAGGGTTAGCCGATCTGTGGTAACGTTGGTGGGAGGGCCCACGTTAAATAAACGGTGGCAGGCTTGCGTGGAAGTTGACGGGATCGGTTGATTCTTTGAGAGTTGCACCTTGGTCAACACTGATTTTGCTACTTTTTACTACTGTTAGCTGTGTGTGTGCCATTACGGCTTTGAAATACGAAAGATAATCATATTTTCAATTCAAAATGTCAATTAAATTCATTCTAATGATGCCATATAACATTTTACTCCACTTTACTCCAGTCCAGATGTCCGGGCAATAAACGCAGTTAGGTGATCATGTTATTGGTCTAGCCCATCCTGCACAGGTAGGTCTGAAAACAACCATGATCCGACCAGATAGATGTTTGATGACTTGTTAATATTTTTAGTGTTAATTTAGTTTAAAGGTTTAAACTTGCAATTCAAATTGTGGCAAAAATATTATTTTTAACTATAATACTTACCTTTACAGGGGGTCTGCTCCCAGCTAGCCACTAAACCTTTCAAATGTAAGCAAGGGTTTATAGTACATTAAAATCAAACACAGGTTAATCAAACGCAGTATATTACATTGGCAAAAATACAATCTCAAATTAGTAATTATTGTGGATATGTCAGGTAATCGAACTCGCTATTGATATATATTAATAATAACTAAAAATTCAATATTTATGACACATTTCATTTTTAAATCGGAGTTTCAGCATATGGCTTTGAATTTAAGGGCCTTAAAAATGATTTAAGTTGTGACTGAGATGAATAATTTATTTCCAAAGATTCCATGAAATCACGTCCTAAAAGGTAGTTTATGAGAAACTTTCTTTGACCAATCTCACATATAATTAAAAAAAAAATAATAATAATAATAATAATAAGCAGTATTCCACAAACCCTACCTTAATTCGTTGATTAAATATGTTAGGAGTTACTGCACTTAACATTTTTAATAGTATGAATTAATTCAAGCTTTATCGAATGAAACTTCTAATTCTATTATTTATTCAAGGTCGTGTTTTGGTCCTTGTACTCTACTGTGTATCCACTAAAAAATTTCTATTTCACTATTTTTTTCTATTTTTTCGAGCTGTCCATTTTTTTAAAGACCTAGACAACGATTCTGTCTTAATTGGTCTGCTTGGAACAGAGGACCCTTTGGAAGAAACTCGTCATACAAACCAGCTGTCCTCACCCTCCAATACGTCCATGCAGACCGAGTCCATCGACAGCACTCCTCGGTGTCATGTGGACTCCAGGCGATGCCGCTCCCAACGTGGAAAGAGGAAGGACGTGTGTTCCGTGTAGTCGAGGATGCCCGGGCAATAAACGCAGTTAGGTGATCATGTTATTGGTCTAGCCCATCCTGCACAGGTAGGTCTGAAAACAACCATGATCCGACCAGAGTTTCATGAAGTCAGGAATGAGTCCACCAAACCACAACGTCTTTCCACAAATAGTTGGATCTGCTTTATTAGTCTCGTAGTCCATCGACCGAACTATCAGCAGGTTCCAGCTCTCCTGTCATGCCCGGCAAGTTAGCTGACATTTCTGTTTTCTTGCCAGTAGCACCCAAACAGTATAACCTACAATACCCAAAATGGTGATAGTAAATTTTAAACATATTTTATGTAATTCATACATAGTACAGTAGGTAATAATACTAATTGAATCTGATAAAGTTTAAAATTCGTATAGTATTCAACTCAAAATATGCTAGCGTAAATGTTCTACAAGTCATTTAAATCCTCACTGTCTTAATTTTCTCATTGTCTTATTGAAATTTAAAGACATATTATAGTTTTATATCACAACTGCATTGATAAGTTATATTGACTGGGAAACCCTCTCATTTTCTAAGGTAATATTGTCAAACATTGATATTTGTTTTAAGATTAGTTCGAACATTTACGAAGATGTTCTGTACAAGGCCTGTTACTGTTTAACTCAAATTAAAGCCAATTATCTGGTTTATCATAAATCGCTTACTCTGATAAAACCATCGAAGTATATAATAAACTGGAACGCGCGCTGCTTGTCGAGCAAACGGTCCGCCGGCCGGCCGGGCCGCCATCTTTGGAGTTGGCAAGAAACAGCAGCGCCGCACTGCACCAGCATAGCGTTTCGCGCTGTTTGTCGTTCAGAACCTCAATTAATTAAGTATATTGATGTTGTAGTTTATTAATTAGTTTATTATTGTTTTACTAACATAAACTTAATGGTTTTTATATTGTTCCATTTAAATTATTACTGAAAATTAATAAACAAGACAAAATGCTTATAATTTTAATTGTTCTCAAAAGTTGGTTTTAGCATTGACTCTAAAGATGCATAAAAAGTCAGTGGTGTTAGGGTTACTATTGGATGTGAGATATAAATTATTTAATTATTTTTCCAATACAGCGGCCAACTTAAAATTTTTAAAGCGTAATGAGCCCCCCCCCCACTGTAACTGTAGGTTAATTTTGAATTGTGTAAATAGTTTTAAGAAATTTTTATTCGTCGTTTTTTTTCTGAATCTAACAATTAGGGAGCTAGGGGCAATTATAAGATTAACATGGGGAAAACCTTCACTGTCTAAATCTAAGAAACCATTCAGTAAAATAGCGCTTAAGAAAAAAATACTTAAAATTACGTTTAAAAAACATTTGGCTTGTAATAGTTATCTATTACGCATAAATAAACTTATTTTCCAATATGGTGGACAAATAAATCTGGAATTTCATGTCATTATAAAGAAATGTTCTTTATGTGTAATTTAAGACATTTTTTTAGTGTTTAAAATTTTTATGTTACCAAATGGTTTCGGAGATACATGGTATGAAAGTTTAACCCATGCTAAACTTAGGGGCTAAAGATAAACTTCAATTGACCTTAGCAAAAATTATTGTTTACGGCAACTTTAATTGGTTTTTAAATAGTTTTGAGACCGCTCATTCTGTATCTATCTAACTAACTAAATAAATATAAGATTTCATAGTAAAAATCCATTCAATCTCTAGATTAACAGTATACACATTCAATATTGAACAGTAAAGATGACATACGTTAACCTTTTAAAGACTGCAAAATGGATATAAATTTTTCATTTAATAATTTAGTGATAATGACGCCCTTTATTATCATTCATAAAAATTATACTGTCAATTTAATGTAATTCATCAAAAGAAGAAAGCTAAAACTAATAAAGAATGTTCAACCAAATTTTAAACTGACACTATTGTGCCGTACAGTACAATTTTTTTATATAGAAAGATTTATATTAAATTTTTTATATATATTAAAAAAGGAACTATGCGTACCTTGCGATCTAACTTATGTTCACTCAAGTTGACAGTACGAAGGTCTATCAGTTAATAGGATACCTTATGAAAACTAGTTAAAACAAAGTGTAAAAATGGGCTAAATAAAATTTGTGTAGTTTATAGTAATACAATTATTTCAATTGTATAAAATTGTATCATAAACAATAGATAGGTACTGTATGTAAATTGATAAAAAAAATCATATTACTTCACCAAGTGATATATCAATAGTCATATCTTTGTAACAATTAGTAAAAAAACAAAACAAAAAAACTAAACGATTCACTCCTCGCTGGAAGTGTATCAATGAGGCCATATCATCGGCAGCGTTATCTCGGACGCCCGACGCTTTCGCCTATTCGTAGAAACGTTCACTTGTTCGTTTATCAACTTGTCCCTGTTTTTACATTTTTCTTTAAATATATGTAATTCTTCCCATGCGTTCATTAAGTTTCCTTTCTTACATGTCTTGACTATTTGCAGGTTTTCTTCTATGGTTTTTAGGGAGTGGCCATTTTCTAAAAGGTGTTTTGCTACATTTGATCTTTCCGGTTTGTTGTTCTTGTAATTGTTAAAATTCCTTGCCCGAGGAAGAATTGGCCAACCGAACCGTAAAATAACATTACAATTATACAAACTCCAGCTGTATTTTAACAGCTGCAATGTCCGTTTGTGTTAAACAAAGCATAAAGGATCAACTAAACACTGAAATTTTATCCCACTATTTTCTCTACCATGGCAAGAAACTAGGTGTACAAAGTATTTTGTTTATACGTTTATCTTGATTGCCTGTATAAGAAATTGTCCTGGACTTCAATTCATTGATCATAAATTCATGAATAAGTAGCAATAAAGTAAAAAGTATTAAGTATAATAAGTAATAATAGATTCATACGTTCGTAAATCATCTGTAACTCGTTAAGACATGTAGAATAAATAATATTTAAGAATTTCTCTTTTATTGAAAAAAAATTACAAATAATTATAATTCTGAGAATTTTTAAGTATATGCGCATAACTTTTCAATTTAAAGGAAGTTCAGGGTAATTGTTTAAAGATCAATGTTTATCATAACAATCAAAAATTGCAAAATTAATAGTTCAAGAAAATCTGAATGTACAAAACTCAAAGAGTGCTACACACTCCAAAAATTTGTTTTCCAAAAATATTTTTCGATTTGCTAAAATTCATATTATTTTATATTAAAAGCATTATGTTTTGAGATATTCAAAAGGTTAGTAAGCCTCAACTGACAGACACTGATTGTCATGGATATAGGATTTCGTCGATCTCTTCGTCAATAATGTGTATTGACCCAAAAATTGAGAATGTGTGACAAGATTTGTTCCTTACCAGAAAATACTTCAAACTTGGATATAGCTTTTTACCTTATTCAATAGATTAAAATAATAGGCATTCTTAAGAATTAAACCATCGTAGTTCAGTTATAATTTTATCATCTTCTAGGGCAACGGTCTTGGTTACTTGATTATTGCTGATTCATTAATTAAATATTTCAACTATATCCTTATTATTTTACATAATTTATTTTATAATATACTCAAAATTAATGGTACTGAACTAAATATTCAAATATAATATATATAATATAATATGTACCTCCATTGGTACCTAGTAAAAAAGGGGTTCAGAAAACTAACCGTAAACCCTAAATTAATCTGTCAAGAGAATGAACTGCGTTTCATTTGTTATATTATAACCACAAATAACACCCTTATTATAAACTATAGTTGTTATGAATAATTAACAATGAAACTAAACATTTCATGGTGGTGATAACTGCGGTTATTGGTTTTTTTTATTTTTAATTATTTACAAATTCCTATACATAAACCAACTTTTACCTGAGTACCAACAAATAATATGTTATAAAACATATTTTTACAATATACGAAAAAAAAACTAAAGCTAGTTATTTTTCAAATTTTAATTCGTATTTGATAAATTAGAACCTCATACAGAATATTTTCTTAGTCTGATTCGGAAACTAGGGAACGATTCTTAGAAATTATACATTCTTTTAAATTTTAAGAGTAATACTGATACACATTAAATTATTAGACTTCTTAATCATCTTTTGCTAAGAATGGCAAATTTTCATATAAATTATTTTTCATGTTGATATAACCCACGGAAATTGAACACGACCATTAAAAAGATTCTTGTGTTTGGCTTTATATGAATAATTTTACTAGAAAAAATTTGTTTTTAATTATGATAAACATGAACCGATGGGTAGTTAAATGCACGTTAATAAATACGTTACACGTATAATTTTACATCAAGTTAATTACCAAAGGAACAACATTTAATTATTTATTGACTATGAATGTTATAAACTATTAACTAACACATTTACCAATTCCACTGAGACACGTTGATATACTTCATATTTGATTAGAGTAGATATTGAATGTCAACTGTAATGACGCACCTTACCGTATAAACTGATGTGAAATAATCTTGTTAAGTGTATCTGATTCAACATTTCCAATATGTTTCGTAAAACACCCATTGCTATTTGAAAGATCGGTCTGATTGTCAATAAGAGGAATGTTATTGACTGTCAATTTACTCGTAAATATGCAATATGTGATACGTTTAAAACTATTCATGTCAATTTTTCACAAACCAAAATGGAATGTAGTTTAATAAGGATTATATCAGGGATTCAACTTTATTCAATAGGGGGAATTCATAAATAAGAGTAACCATAAATACATTCAATCTGTTGAAATTGTTAAATCTAAAACCAATCGGAAACAACTAAAAAAGAACCCTACCCAACGACACCAAAGAAATGAAAATCGGTTTAAAACTGTAAGAGGAGTTCTCTTTACAAAAAAGACATAGCGTATTAAATAAGTATCGATATTGAAATAATGGAAGATATTTTTTTTTTTCATTTTAATTTCTGATTAATTTAATTATTAATAAAAAAACATGTTATGGATTTTCCTGAAACAATTACATCTACACAAAAGTCGTTTCAAATACACAAAAAAAGTTGCCATTAAGGCATTCAAATCTGTGACCTTTAAGACTGGCGTCCAACAACAAACCATAAAGCTTTCGATTCACTCAGTTCTATTAATAAATGTTTCTTTTGGTTAAATTTCACCTAACATGTTAGTCAACTTAAATGTAAAACTTTCGGCAAATGTTTGTCAAAATGTACTTAAAGCGTCGTCAAAATTTGTTGTTACGCTTTACTAGAATAATGCACGAAGCATCATTTACTTGGGATAAAAACTAATTTTAACCAACCAGTAAAATTTCATGTTTACTACACTGATAATAACATTTTATGATTCTTACAAATTGTAATTTAGGATCTATTCAAAACTTTAACACCCACTTCCAATTCTTTAACTTCTAATTCGGCATATTGTGGAGGAAAAAGTGTTTTCTAAAGTGCAAACATATTTAACTACAAAATGACATTACCATTCAAAAAAATTATTTCTTAAGATAATAAAACAACAACAACTGTCTATTTTAAAAATCCTACAAGGAGTTTATGAATTTCCTGGAAATTCATCCTGGGGTGATGAATTTCCCAACGATCTCGAAATCTAGCAGGTGAATTTTGCTTTCACTTTGTTTTGGAGAGTGTTTTGGTTCAAAAATAAGAATAGAAACAGCCTCAACTCCAGGAAAGGTGGTATTTTTTCTAAAACTAAGCTTACAAATTGTAATGTTTTTACATTTGTCTTTTGGGTTGCAATCAAAGAAACGAAATAACAACGAAAGGTAAACAAAATTATGGAATACTACTTTTAAGTTGTCACCTATGAAAATGTATAGTTGGCGTAAATGTCAAAGCCTAATTACCACGATATAACAAAAGTAAATTGAAACTAACGATCAAGGGTCGGTTATCCCGGTACTATCTTAATAATTCAAATAAATCCGTTTTGTTAAAACTATCAGTGGGTCTACGCATCCAGCTACAAATACGTGGGAGGTCCTTTGTAACAAAATATCATGACAAATTATTTGTTTTGCCGTTGACAGAGATTTATGGCAGTATCAATAAGTTTATTTTCGGCTGTTTCCCGTACAATAATTATTTTTTGGTGGAATATGGTGTGACGATTTATTAATCGAATCAAATTCATGCTTCTACCGTGTGTTAAATTTATTTTGTGTTATGTAACAATGAAGGTTGGTTTTGTAAATATTAATAATTAATCCCTATCCAAATATAAAACAGTGCTGATATCTATTTTGTATTTAATGATATTACAATCCATTGATATTTAAGTTATTGCTTATAAATTGTTAAAATAATGATTTACTTTTATTTATACACTGTTTTTTTTTCGCCAAAAATAGGATTCCTAATTTATTAATATTACGAGAAATTAACAAAACCATGTATCTCGCTTATTTATGGGCATATAACTTGATAACATTTGGTATGTACAGGGTGTCTATAAAACACCTTTACAACTTTACCATCCTCCCATCCTCTTTCCATATAACATACAAGTTTTCTAAAAATACCACATGAAAGAGTGGCTCAAAAAGTTTTAATCAGTATCATTTTTATCAGCTTATTGGTTTATGTCGTTGCCTGGTAAACAATGACAAATAATATTTGAGTCCCATAAGAATCACAATGGAAGTTCGTGTTGAAGCGCAGTGTGTGGAGTGGTTTATTGAAACCAAGCCTTATGTTGTTGTTTAACGGAGATTTCGGACAAGATACAATAGGAATCTTCCTTCAAGACCAACAATTAATTAGGGCTTGGTTTTAATAAAACACTCCACACTCTGCGCTTTAATACGAACATCCATTGCGATTCTTATGGGACTCAAAAATTATTTGTTATTGTTTACCAGGCAACAATATAAACCAATCAGCTGATAAAACTGCTACTGATTAAAACTTTTTCAGCCACTCTTTCATGTGGTGTTTTTAGAAATCTTGTATGTTACATGGAAAGAGGATGGGAGGATGGTAAAGTTGTAAAGGTTTTTTATAGACACCCTGTACATTCACTAAGTAGGATCTAACGACAAACCTACATCCCCTCCCCCATGGGGAATATCATAAATGCCGAATATTGATAGAATTGATATTTGTCTTAAGTAACCTTTACATTTCCTAACAACTAGCATTTTCTAACGACATCCCATGGCAGCAAACCTACATACTCATTCCTGTAGTGTTTATGGGAAAAATACTAAATCGCAAATTTCTTTAGAAATTCACTGAGTACCAGGTCTGCTGGGACGCGGGTATTTTTGTTTTGCTAAGAACATATTTGAGCTGTTGTTTCGTCGCTGAAGTTTTTTTAGGATGTAAAAACTGGTTGCAAACGAGTGAGAGATAACCCTAATGTGTAACCGCATTAACATTTACAATCCAGCTGTTATCTTTTACTACCCCAGTTAGTACCTCATTTGTGGTTTTCCTATGTGATCTATTACAACCACAGCACTAACCGTGGTTGAGTATGGGATATACGTTTGTCGCTGCTCGACTCTGGTATTGATCACCCTAATGTGACGTCACAGGCTGTGTGCTTTGCCATAATCAGAATCATCAACAGTAAGTGTCTGATCTGACAACTGCACTTCGACAAACACCAGCTTTACAGCTTTGTCATTAAACTAGCTCAAATTGTTTCAAAATATTTTTTCGTGTGATTTCTAATTTCTACAATTATTTTTGCCATAGGTTAATCATTTTTATTATGAAACATGAATGTTGAAACTTGAAGAGAAGGGAATTTATTTATTTTATTTTTGTTTAATCAGTTTAAAATTCGTGGGTTGTTTTACAAAGTGTAGTAACAGGTTAACCGAGCCTTGCTCCTTGGTTTGAATTCACTTTTGTTATAGTTTCATGGTAATCAGGCTGTCAAGCTTATACTAAAACCAACTACCTCTTCAAAGTTAACAGTTGTTTAAAAAAAGAATGCTTAAAATTAAACTATTTTATTTTTGTTTACGTTTCGTCGTTATTTTGTTCAGTTGATGGCAACCCATAAGACTAATGTTAAGAGTTTTAAATGTTTGAACTTAATTTTACACAAAAAGTAGATTTTTCCTGGGGTTAAGGCTGTTTCTAAAATTATTTTTGGGCCAACACTCTTAAATGCGATGTTTGAAAAAATCTATCCACTAGATTTCAAGATCGTATAAAATAAATCTCTTCATACACTGCTCGTATTATAGTATATTATAGTATAGGATTCAACGAATCAAGATAACATTTTTAATGTTGTTATTAATTCCTGTCGAACGGATTAATTTAACTTAAATCATGCTGATCCATTAATATCCATTATCTATTATACTATCTATTATTGACTGTATATGAATAATTTTTGTGGCGATCTTTGAACCTTTCGTTTCTTAACAAAAATAATATTTAAAATGATACTCTATGTAAATAATTGTCTATATTTTATGTTTCAATTAATTTATTTATCAGTATTTTAATGTATGACAACTTATATGTACTTGTACCAGTTAACTGGTTACAAAAATGTATAAACTTTTGAAAGATCTCTTACCATGGACAATTGCTGAATAATTACCGAAAATCGGTGGTGAGTTGATACAAGACATAAACCTAAAAACACACGACAAAGCGCATTAACAAATTGTAGGCCGTTGTAATGTACAAACATGATACATGTTTAAAAAAACAAACATGTCAATTCCACATCTGACGAGCTGCACTTTGCTGTACTATTTTACTGTCTTTTTTGGACACTAAAAGTTTAATCCAATATTACATTACTTCTAAGGGTTAATACCCCCACCCCTTCCCAGTGCAATCCCGGGTGAGGATATTTTCTACACAATCGTGAGCGTTTATTGTCTATAGATTACCTATGCGAATATACGTAAGAGACCCTTACTGTCTTTCCATCGCCGACTTTGAGGGGTTTGGACAGTTTTTTCCCAGAATTGTTTAAGTCTCATAAATGCCACTGGCATTAATACAGAATAAAAAACTCTTTTGAACTGTTTTATAGATATGTATGTTAGTTAACTTTATTCCTACGTAAAATTTTGTAAATATACATCACACATTTGCAAAATTTTTTTATTTATTTGTTATATATCAATATTATAAATTGACTGCATATCCTTGTATTTAGAACGTTCTCTTCGACACATTGACTTCTAGGGTAGTCAATTAATCGGCTGATCTTACTCATATACAAAGCTCAGGCACACCACTCATTCAACGCTTGTAAGACATTTATGTTTGTTGTGAAATTGGCGTTATTGCTGTTTTGGTATAAAAAATATAAAAGAACTTCTTTAACATAATTACTTTAATAGTATTTTCATTGCAACTAATCAAAGAGTATGCAATGAATTTAAAGTCAACATATTTACAATGCATTTTCCATTCATACAAATAAAAAGAAAATTATTAAGTAAAAATAATTAAAACTTAAATTAATAGTCAATTCGCTTAATATTTTTATTACAATCGCGTAAATGAACATACAAACCTTGAATGTCCATTATATCAATTGTGAGACTTTTATCGGCAAACTTCAATGAAATACATCACTACTACTTATTTTTCCTTCACTCCCTTCCTTATAATATTTACATATTCAGTATATATAAGGACAAAGGTTTAGTTGAAATTTTTTTGTTGCGTCTGTAATGCTAATAATAGTTGGTAATGTCACTAAATATAACTTTTATGCTACCTGTAGTTAAAAAGGCACAGATACTAGATTTACCACAAGGATTGTACATTATCAAAGATTTATCAAACAGAGTTCCTTAAAGTCAACCCCCTTTTTAGCTTCCTTCCAACAATCAGGTATGGTTAATTAACACTTAATGTATGTTATATTAGTTGAATTGAGTTGTGGGTAGAGTCAAAGTAACAGATATGCTTCTGATGCTGATTGGTTTCTGTGATGATAACTTTGGATTGGATCAATTCATACACTAATATCGTAACAGATCTGTTTTCTGATGCTGACTGATGTTTCTTTACTAATAAATTTTGATTTGACCAATCCACACACTAACATGATATTTATATTTAAAACATACGTTAAAAGGAGCTGATTAATAATATGATATTGTAGTTGTTTTACTATTTTTTTTTAGTTTTCCTGGGGTAATGGTCTTAATTTTGTCGTCAAATTTGATTTCAAAGTTTACAGATTTTATAGGTGAATGTGTTATCCCAGGATAACAAAGTGTTTGTTGACATAAAATATGTAGGTTTTCCATTTTTAGTACATATATATTCATATGAGTTCATATGTTGAAACTCAACATGAAAGTCAACTTCATATGTTGAAAGTCAACTTGTTGACTTTCAATCATTACGTTACCAATTTTAAAGAAAATAAGTTTGATTAATGTGTAAACAACTGGGAAATAAAGCACCATTTTTACAAATACCAACATAAGTCCTTTACCATAGTCTACTGCACTACCAGGCATAAGCTAAAGAAGAGTTACTAAGAATACAAATTTCAAATTGTTTGTTCTTTTTTTATATCTAAACAGTTGAACACAGATAGTTTATACTAAACTATTCATATTTAACTGAAATAACTGACTTTCGTGTGTGTTATTGGGCAAACAAATAAACATAGTAAGAAATTGCATCCTCAGAATATAATATTTGAAATGCAATAGTAGTCAAAACCTTGAAAATGTTATATATTTGAAATTTGACATGCATGAAATATTCGTCCAGTTTTGAAATACATTTTTCTTTACTCAAAATGGCATCATTTACTCAACTTAAAGAGATCAACTGAAATCACCTACAATGTCTGCTTTAACTAAACAAATTCAACTATATAATCTTTCACGTAATTAAAATTTTTGTTTTTCATGATTTCCAAACCTTCTTTGGTCAATGCAATTGAATTTTCGAATTGCGCATTAAACCATCAAACAATTTAAGTAATGGTTTACAACTAAAAAGAGCATTAGAATTATATGAACAATAATAATAAATATTAAAAAAATTATTTGTTATTATGTTTTAAAGTTTAACACTAATAGTAATTTGGTTTATGATAATTATTAAATATTAATACATGGTATTAAATCTATGAATGAGAAGTAGTTTAATATTTTAAAGTTAATTGATCTTGAAACAGTCTGAAGATTGAAAGTAGAACATTGGAAGATCCGTCGCTGTGCGATCAACCGGAAAGGCTTGAATTAACAACTACAGTGAGGAGGAAGGCCTATTAATATTTCAAAGCTAGAAGAGTGAGGGTCTTTGAGCCTCTGAAGGTTATAAAGGCAATGTTTAAAACTAGAAGCGTGTTAACATCAGTTTGACGTGTTTACCAACACAAAAAAAATTGTTGGTTGTTATTTACGGTTACCATGTATTTATCTTCCTGAATGATATTTTTCTTTGAGTTGTTCAAATTGAGACGTGCAAATTTCTGTTTTAGACGTTAATTGTAGAAATATTTCTACATTTTATTCATTTAATCTACAAAATGTGTGATCATTCTTATACATCTCACATTTCTTCCAAACATATAATAAAGTAAAACTTGAGCATGTAAATTGTAAACATGGTACAATGTGACGATTGAAACTTAAAAATCGTAAAAGGGAACATAACTAATATACACCATATTGTACGCCTTTCGTTTATGAGTAATGTGTCATCACCCTTATATCAAATGGTTGAATCCATCAGAAGTAATTACTGTTTAACAACACGCTATTATAATTTAATACAAAGTTCAATCACCTGCCACTTCTAGAACTATTTTTATATATTTATAATAACGTACTAAGTGCAAGCTATTTAGAATTAATATATTATATGTAATATAAATATTCAATTAAAGAAATCCATATACATTAATTTTAATATATTATATATAGCTTTTATATACAATGAAAATATACAATAATATACCATTGATAATATGCTATATACACTAAGACACAAGTGATACCACCCATCTGTGGAATGTTTTCAATTTATCCCCATATAGATCCATAGACAACTAGTATTAAACATTTTCGCTCAGTTCAACATCAAAATTCATTAGAAAAAGTGTACGTTTTGTAAAATGAAACATCAAAATTAATACGTTAATAAAATATCGAGCTGCAGGGCTGGTTATCTAAAAGAGTGTTTAGAGTTTGTGGAACGGGGAAATTTAATTAGAGTTAATCCCTGTCCGACGCTCACTTTTCTGTTATCTCTTTTAAACAAAATGCCGCCCCTAATCGCGTTTGCGCTTGGCAGGGATTTATTGATGTTGTCAATCATGAAACTAAAAACAAAATATCAACCTTTTATGAAATTTTTAGTTGCCTCTTTTGCTGAGTTCTTTTATGGAAAAGATGTTTTATAGCAAAACAATCGTCTTTGGAAAATAAGTCGTTTCTTTTTTAATTACAATTACTTTATAGAATATACCTTGGTTACAAGTTCTCATTTTACAACATTAGATCATTAAAATAAATCGAAATTTTTATTGAAATTAGAAAATTTTGATGCAGAGAAATGTGAGCATTGTCAAATTAGGAAGACGTTTAAGCAGTGCAAGGTAAGTCACGAATATATTTATATTCACTTTCATTCGAAGCAAACCTCAAAAAGTATGATTTTATTCAAAACTACTAAATAAACTTCTTACTAAAATATTCATACATACAAAACGTAAATAGCATTGCTGAAAAAGAAATACATGTACGGCTAAATACAAATTACTTAAATATAAATTGGGCTTATGAAATAGATTTTTTTAAATAGAAAAATTATTGAACTTAGCAATTATATTTCATTTTTATTTATTATCATTAAAAAATTTTCTCTCCAAGACCTCAATAACAGACCAACCTTGGAGGAAGTCATAAGAGGAAGTTTCCTCCTAAAACTAACCTTATTGGCTTATGTAATATCATACAAAATGTTAATTAACGTTGATTCTATATCAAATATGAGTAAAACCTGACCTCATAAAGTATAATGCATATAAAATTATTGCATGTTTTAGATTTCGGTGGCATGATTTTAATGTAAATTAATTGATTGTCTGCGATTAACCGATCAGTCTTGTTGTTTTGTTGATTATTCTATGCCGAGCTAGAGCTTTTGTTTTATGAAAATATTAATAATATATTTTAGTTTTTGTAACGCTTATACCGTTCTCCAGTGGAGCTAGGAAGCCATTATTTATCCCAAAATATAGCACTAACGACTTGATATGGAAGTGCAATTTCATTCCATTACGTCATTCCGTCTAGAATAAATTAGAATTTAAAACTTATAAGGAATGTTTTCCACATTTTAGTATCTACAATATTCAATCCAACGTAAAGTAGTTTTAGTTAATTGGTAAAACACAAAAAAGTAGATAAAATAAGATTAGTCATTGGCTTAGCTTTGATTAAATTTATATATACAATTTTTTTGTAATAAGCATTTTACAACAACAAAAATTACATAAAAGATACAGTCTCCATTACTTTTAATGAGCAACCAATCCCACTTCATTAAACGGATTATAAGGCCAATTTATTTTTAAATCCACTAATTTAAATTATGTTGACTGCGTTAACTAAGTTGAAAAGCAAAATACAATTGACAAATACAAAAAAAAACACACAAAAAATAAAATTCAAATCTTTATAGCTTTTATGAAAATTGTCGTTTATAAATATTGCCGAAGGTTACTATTCAGTATGAGGATCAGGTCGGTCTGTGCTCAAACCTGTAATAAAAAACAAGTGGCAATAGCTATAGTTTACATAAAATAGGTTATAATTCTGAAACACTAATAAACAATTTAGTTTTATTCTAATTTACTGGTATAACTAAAAATATTTGTCACCATTTCCATAACTTTCGTCTTGTTATTTACATGACATAATCGGCTCCCTAAATGAACGTGAGTTACAAGAAGGAATTTAAAATACTCTGCCTACCAATTATTTTTACTCTATGGCGAAAACCTATTTATGAATATAATAGCTAACAGCCCATCAAAAATTACGGGTAATGTTTATAATGATTTTCCTAGAGAGTTTCTAGAAGTTTCAGTGGTCATTGATATATAAATCATAAAATTAAATACAGGAAATGCAATCATCTATAAAAAAAAATCAATTGGTACCAAAATCGCTACCATCCGTTCAATAGTTTTCTCTATAGACCCTTAAATGAACTCTTATTTTATAAGATGTTTCAATTACGTTGGATTCTTCTCATATCACAATACAAGAAGAAACTTGTATTCACTTAGTAAACAGAACCCGCTTGCTTATGAAAATCAGATAACAAATTATTGATTAGTTTAACTTGGCTACTTCGACAAAGCCTAAGATCCCTCACAGTGTCGTGCTCTATTCCAAAACAGAAAATGCAGCAGTTTTCATTCAAGAGACAACCAAACGTAGGCTCCAAGGCTAAAACAAACAATTAGACAACATAGAGTTTATATCTCTGATACATGAAAGGTAAAATCAACTAAGAGTAAGAATGTCTATATTTACAAAAGGTAGACAAATCACCAATGTATTAATATCCATGGCACACTTTTTACATTAATCAAACTACAAAAGTTTTTATAAAGATAACTCCCAATTAATTGGCTGCTGGTGGATGCAAAACTTTGCCTTGATAAATAAGTTAAAGAACAAAATTCAATAACAAAATGCAATAACAAAATTCAAATCCTAATAGTCTAACACATTTTATGGATGCCGAACGGTCTGTACGTTTCACTTTATTTGATTAAATATAGAACAACCAACACCGACCGGCCTGTTCGCGGAGTGAACTCAGTTTAGCCCCGATGAATACAGAGAGCATCACATGTATAGTACATAGCATTATCCCGCTCTGGTCGCCAGCCATGAATAGCACCCCATGTTGATCAGCATAGTCTATTGATTTGTACCTTACCAAACTCGTGTCGCAATGACAAGTCTACAACTTTAATTTAATATTACAACTAACATTGCAAAGATGAGCATGTCTAATAAAATCGTCCGAATGTTTTTTTTTTTTTTAAACTGACAAAACTGTTTATCGAGTTTGGCAGTTTATTCGTTACATAAATGCATCAAATATATTTTATTTATCCTCCGTTTAGCTGCAGTGTAACAGAATCATCTTCAAATGAATAAAGTTACAAAAGTTAATCTTTGAATTATTTGAACGCATTCACGTAATTTTGACAGTGATTTAGATTCCATACAGGTATTTTTTGTACCCCTAACAATAAGAATTTGGTACTATTTATGTATACTACCTGGTACCTTAGCTTTTATCTGGTTTGAATGAATGAATGAATGAAAATCCTTCTTTATTGAGGCAAACATTAGGACCTTGTTCCAAGTGACGTTGCTACAAGGTTTTACCGATAAACACGAATATTTGACTCTAGTTAACGTATAAACATTTAAGCCAGGTTTTTCTTAAGTTAATTTAAATTAAAACCAAATCTGAGGTTTTTTTCATGATCACGTCACAAGAAGGAAGTATTGGGAAGAAAACTTGTATAGTATCCATTAGAGTGTATTATACTTTTAAAACGTTTATGATATATATATATATATATATATATATATATATATATATATATATATATATATATATATATCGTATGGCTCATTCAGCCAGCCACCATGGTTTAAGAATAATAAAATAAATTCTGCGGTGCAGAGCACCTGAGTCAGTATAAGTAAAAATCTAAACACTAAAATAAAATAAAAAATTAGATCTCTCTTTATAGAGCTTAATCCAGGGCGCTAAGCCATTGCAGCCCAGCTTCACTTGAGCTATGCAGACCGGCCAATCCTTCGGGGAAGGCACTCAGTGGGCACTCTTCGACTATGTGTTTCATAGTTTGATACTCTGCTTCGCAGTCGCATGACTGGTCTTGTGTCATTCCCCATTTGTGCTTCCAATAATTACATCTTCCCACTCCAGTGCGGAAACGATTGAGTATAGTCCACTGCTTCCGAGGGAGATTCATACCACCTACCGCTACTGTCGGGTCATCTATCAAGAAGTGGTTCCGACCTTGAAAAGCGTCCCAGGAGGAAGTCCAGTTTGTATGGATGGTGAAGTTAGAGTCCATCAACTGGGAGGACGTTTATGATTAATATTGATAATTAGTTAAAACTTGGATTCTATTTTATGAATGGTGTATTTCAGGTGACACTTTAAAAGATTTTAAAGTTTGTAAATCATTGAAGACCGCCTGTTTTAAAGGATTTATTTTTCCTTTGTCTATTTTCATGTTTATGGAACTAAATCATTTACATCGTTTCATTAAAATTCTCAGAAAACCGTAGTAAATAATGTAATTTACTTTACTGAGCCATTCCCAGATATGTTGCTGGAAGTTTTAATTTAATAATCCAAACTTACAATTTTTTAGACTGTACGGTAATGAAAAACCCTGTTTAGAGGTTCATTTCTTAATAGAAAAATAATTCTCTTCACAAAATAATTTTGAAGCTTTTGAAAATACATTTTATCCGAAACGAAAAAAGTAATACATATTTTAACAACAGCAATATTTTTAATTTTCAGACTTTTGTTCAATTTAACTGTTGTGTGCATGGATGGAGGGGGGGAGGGATAAAATAAATTTACATCTTTGACCTGTTCCTGTGCAACTCACACATACCTATTGTGTTATTGTCACAGAACGAATTAGCATTCCACCTTTGTTAGGCTAATTGTTCGTTACGTTACGTCCAACGTCCTTTGTCATTTAAACTCTAATTGAACTTCGTATGTAGTTGATCATCTACTCTAATCATTCATTGTGCAAAACGTATTTTACGTATATAGTAAACGTATCTAAACTCGAACTTCGATACATTTCTTTCGTAAGATAACATAACGACATTCATGTGTTATGTTATAAGATTAATGGGATTTAGTTTATAACTGTTAAAATTAACAATCGATTAACAATAAATTTTTACATTAGAATCTTATAATCAGTTGATATGTGGGTAACAAATTCATGATCGAATTTAGAAAGAATCGGACTTTTAGGCCAGCGACACACTACCGGACTTTCCACAAGACCGTACATCGGTCCCGGCATCGTACTGAACATTACGTCGTACAGGGAAGTAAATGTACTCCGAACAATTCATAGGCCGAGCAGCGTACCAGAACAAACGGCCGGTCGAGGCGAAGGAAGTTTTGAGGGAGAGGGAGAGCGTGAGTGAGTGAGAGCGCTTAAGGTTGTGGTGGGAGGGAAGGGGCTTTCCATCGCGAGCGTTCGGGGCGATGCTGGGTATGACGTTCGGAGACCCTGACACACTACCGTACATCGGACCAAACACCGAACCGATCTTTTCTTTGATGTTTCGCCAGAGAACCACCTCCAGAGCGCTCGGTACGATGCTCGGTCTGGTGTTCGGTCCGATGTACGGACCCCTGACACACTAATGGACTTGCTGTTTTTGATCGGCCCGATGCTCGGTTCAGTGAAAATTCAGGTAGTGTGTCGCCGACCTAAGTGAATATTAGCTCAGTTACCATGATTCACCGCTGAAAGTGGCACAAAATTAAAACTTGGATACTGTAGGCAAGGGTACACTTTGGATAGTTAAGACAAGACTGTTCGCTTCGCTTGCTTAGGTAAAGATCAACTTGTTTGCTTAGTTCATTTACATAATGTTTTTTTTTTTTTTTATATATATATATATATATATATTAAATCCACTGTAATCTTAGTGCATTCTTTTGAATTTTCTGCTGTTTGATGAGAGTTTGATGACTTGGGAAGACAAGGAAGGAGGCAGGGAAGTCGTCAAGAATGAGTAGGGAGAAGACAGGAGATGCTGAAAAGTCGCAAACCTGCTGGAACCTACGTGGGATGGGGAAATATGGATATAAGCCAAATATAAAAGACCCGGGCAAGATTAAGACACATGCCATTAACTAACGAAATTCATTATAAAAAATGAATTTATATAGTGAATTTGTGGAGGTTTAACTTTGTAGAAAAGGAATCTTACAGATTAAATTAAACAGACTAAATTCCATATTGATTGATAGTCTATCACTAGGCCTAAACAATGTAACTGAATTCAAAAACCACAAGAGAGATAAAAAAAGTTACGGAATAGGTAACAAATATAGAGTTTTTATTCTCTTAAGTGCAAAAATTTCATATTTGTATTTTACCTGTCATTTTTTTCAATATGGCGACCAATTATAAAACTAAAAAAGAACACAAGATTTCTGTCATTTAAGTTTTAATTTACACAAATATAAACTTGTTTTCCAATATGGCGGGCAAATAAATAAATTTTATAGAAATTTAATGTTGTCATGAAAGAAATTATATGCGAACGCAATTTCAATATATTTTTATTCCACAGATTTTTTTGTTGTTTTTTTTTTTTACTGAACTGTTTTGGAGTTACATGTAATGAATGATTGCACCATAATGAATGATATGCATTTTATTGATTTGGAACAAAAAATGAACTTCAACTCCCTTACCGTTATATTTTGAGAAAAATGTCAAAAGTTTAAAAGTTCTTAACATTATTTATGTATGAAATAAAGTAAAATAAAAAAGTATGTATGCAAGTAAACTAAAAAATAATACATTAAATTTAAAAAAAATTTAATGGCTTTTATAACTATACATTTATATCGTCCTATGCTTTTTATCATTAGGGAAGATACAGATCGATTCATTTTGTATGAGGAGCTAATTTCCAGCATTACTGGATTTTGATACAAATTTATGCTTGGTAATTAAATAATTTTACTTAAATTAGCATAAATTTAATTACTGTATTAATCTGCTATTTCGATCAACCAAGCTGTTAGTTACACAAAATTTATATAATATGTAAAGGAATAAACTTTTTTATTCTGTTAGTGCTAAATGTAAGAAGGATAATATTTATATATTGAAATGCAATAATAGGATAATTTCAGGACGGAAAATATGTGTGATTCATAAATCTTTATTGCCACCCGAGTAATGTGATGCTACCACCCACAGGAAGTCAAGTAATTAATCCAGCCCAAGTTGATGGGCCTGTCCGGTGTTTGGCTAGGCAAGCCTGCCAGCCTCTTTGAGCCCAACACATTAATTAGGTACAACAGCATCACCCAACTACCACTATAATAATACCCAAAGTGCACTTTAAGCATGAAAACTAATATGGAACTGTCATGTTGGTATTTTAATTTACACCATTGTAAAAACTTAAAATAAGTTTAAACTCTTTCTTAGAATAAATTTTTGTGGTAAAAAATATTTAATGGTCTTATTCAATAATTGTTAACGTTAATTTTTCTGTTAAAACCTAAAATGTATTGTAATGAATGACATTTAAAGTATTAATTTTCATATTATGTAAATAAATAAATGTATAAACTGAACAACTTAATTTTCCTTGATAAGATTACAAAAAGTCAACTTTAAATTGAAGGTAATGTTCAGAATTAACTTTATATTATTTTCAAAAATACTACAATATTATTTGTTTTACAACTTTTTTAGGTAAAGATATTTTTTCCTTCTAATGGATATGCTACAGAAAGGAAAGTAATGCTTGGCAGTTGAAACCAAAAACACTTTAACGAAATTGATAAACTGAAAAATATTGAGGGATTCTTTACAAAATTAAAACTAGGCTAAATCATTTATTTTAATAAAAATATTATTTGGGTTTGATTTAAAGTTTAATTTATAGCTTTAAAACAACCGATATCTATATATTTTATGATGTACACTCTTTAAGAAACGACGCACTCTGTGGTGTGTATTTTAAAATAAATATAAGCCATGGATATGAGGTAAATCAGGTGGATCGATATTACACAGCACTGGGACACAGGTTACAGGGGTTTATGAGTGTACAACCCTCCTCAACTTGTTCTGTTTAGCTGGACGTCGATCTCTGACATGCACACTGTTCAACCAAATGGGAGCACAGTACTCAGCAGTTGAGTAAACCAAGAACATAGCCGAGGTTCGCAGAAATTGTGCGATAGCTCCCCATGAGCGTTACCGGCAAGGTGGCGGACAGTGTTAGTCTTGGTTCTCATCCCAACTGCAATCTTTTGTGGGTAATTTTGAAAGTGAGAGACCGATCTAAAGTGACTCCCAGATTGGTGGTCCTTATGATTTAGCTCAACACCGTTGAATACGATTAAGCTTTTGGTTAGCCAGTCTATTATTCACGTGTAAGCAAAATACCTCAGCTTTTTAGGTTTGGGTATAGTTTCCAGGCTTCAAAGTAAAGTATTTCCAGTAGGTCTTGAGGTGTTTTAGTTATTGTTTCCTCATGTTGTCCAAAGTACTGGTTTGCCAAAGCAATAGTCTGCATAAATAAACTTTAAAGAATGAGTAACTGGAATGTCTCTTTAAAAAGCAGTAAGGCGAGCACTGAACCCTGTGACATGCCATTCTTTAGTTGCTTAAAACTACTTTCTCTCCGTCCGGTGATGAGGTGAAGCTTTGTTGTTGTACCAAAAAGTTGAGTTGTTGTACATAAAAAATACCAACAGATTCATTTTTCCTGATCATTAATTAATAGCCCAATGATTGGCAGCTGGGCCAAACCTCCAAAACATTTCAACCTCTCTTAGCATTTAACCGGCTTTAAATTATAAGGTGAGCTCTGAATCGAATTGACTTTCCCAGCTGTTATAGCTAGATTTGTGTATTGAAGGTAAAGTGGAGTTTGAGAGTAATCGTTGGCACACGAGCCAATTTCAATGGTGAAGTTTTTTTAGGAGGACAATAATTTTTACTCCCTTTTACTTCCGAAGTACACAACATTTTCCCCCGCAGCAAAATCCCCCCGGGCACCAATAAACTATAACCCTCTCTATCTATTGTGTTAGTTATCTAACTTTGGAACTTTAATTTTCCCAGCTCATCATCAGCCGGTTTTCCGCTTCCGTTCAAGATGTAGTGAGACATTTCCACACACTAATGTAACGTCTTACTTATGATATTTTAATTTACTCACATTTATTTGCTCTTAATAATATTTCATATTTATTTTTTTTAAATAACATGCGTATTTTTTACGATATGTAATAGCATTGTAACTAATTCATACCAAACAGTTGGGCTGGCGTAAAAACCCCATATTGGAAAAAAACAGTGTTAGGTAAAAAAAAGTAGTAATTATGTTCACTCATCAAATAAACCTTTTTGTAAGGCTTCAAACCAATCTAAAGTGACAATATAGAGTGTGTAAAACTTATATTTACTCGTAAGTTGGACAATTTTCTAACAATAAAGTTCCAGTCGGATCAAGGAGTGAGTGTAGCGTGTCTGGGTGTCAGTCGCATGTTGTGAGTGTCAAAACCAGCGGATGGAGATGGGAACCACTTGACCGGCAAATTGATCTGCCCAACCGTCCCACATGTTTCTTTCGCCAAAGATATTTGTAGCAGAAAACGCTTTAAGTAGTGTACACGTAACTCAGAGGCAGCGCTTGATACTAATACTGTTAAATAAATCTGACACATTTAGTGCGAATCCAACTAATATTAATTTGTTTATACCTTGAAAAAAACAATTTAAGTGGTAATTTATTGTTAATTTTAATTGTTTACAACAGCCTCTAAACCTTCAATTTTAGTAAAACAACCATCCCACTCTGAATTCTGTTTCATTAATACACCCACTCCTCAAACAGTTGGTTTTAACTCATGCCAGCAATGTGTTATAAAAAGATATTAAACGCTTTTATAGAAACGATTTAAAACGTTTTGGTTACATGTTGGAACAGCAAGATAGTCCGTCAATGACGTCCTGCAAACAAGAATGCATCGCCGGAGTCGTGGTGAACAGGCTTGAAAGGAGTCGAAGTCATGTGTGATGATTAACTGAACTATAACTATAACTATGTTATTGAGAACTCTACCGATAGTTGATCACTATTAGTAGTGAGATCCCTCAAACTGGGAGCGCTGGTCTACCACTTAACAACCAACAAACCTTTATGAATAATTATAAAACAAAACTTCCTGACATTTGAGTCTTTGTCATGAACTCAATTTTATAAGACATATTGTAATGCTAATAAGACATTGCATTAAGTTATATTTTTATCTAATGAATAATTAGACAAAAATCCAATTATTATAAGTTTTATGTCACAACCGGTTAGTTGTATTAAGAAATAAACTGGTCAAATTTATGAAAGGATTTTGAAAATATGTGTACACCTGTTGGTCGTCCAAATTAAATTTTTGAAAATAATAAATGAAAATGCCATTCGGATTCTAGAAAATTACCATAAAAAAGTAGTGTTTGGAAGTAATTCTCAGATAGGTGGAAATGGTTAAATCACTTGCTCATACGGCACGATAAAGGAATATACGAATTTCAGTGAAGCTTTCTGATTCCCTTTATTTCATCAAGATTTAATTTATTTCCTTGTCAGCAGATGTACGCATGGCGATTAAAACTATAATGCTAGTCAAAAATAACCTCGTTCTAATTTATAGTGACGCAAAAGGATATTCAAGATTTAACTGGGGATTGGTGACTCAGAATATTCTCTTTGATATTTTGAGAAAGGTTATAATCAAAGGATTTGCATATAAATAGAATTTTGATTATAGCCTATATCCGAATACAAATCACATCTCTTCTAAGAAACATATTCTTTTTTAATCTTAAACAAACTTCATATGATAAAACAAGAAGTTATATCCATTTTATTAATTTAAGCAAGGATTAAAATAAATAATAACCTGTTTTCTGCGTTTTGGACTTCTTTTCTGCGTGTAGTTAAAAAATTTAAAGGTATGTTATCAAGTTAAACATTAAATGTAGAGGTAATTGTTTAAAAACCAAAAAAGCTGTTCGCATCGCTTATTGTACCCGTATTAATAATGATCAAAAAAATATTGTTTATTTGCAAACGTAAGCTACGATAGGTTAAAAAAATTTATACAATATAAATGGTCCCCAAAATCTGCTAATAGTTAAGGTATAAAGTGTAATCTAGGTACCTGGGGGAGTGAGGATGTATTCAGTAAAACTATACATCAATTTATTGCTTATCTGTAGTCACATACTCTGAAATGACGAGCCTAAAAGGCTTCTTCCTTTTCAAGACGAGCTAATTCGCTCTGTTTACTCGCCCCATGACAAGTCCGTTCGCTTCGCTCACTTGCAGGCCTAAGGTTACTCCACTAAGAAATAAATCTGTTAAGTGTTGAGACTACAACACAGGTCATGCTTTATTTCTGATGTTATCGTTGATTTTTTGTATATTTTAATAATTACGAAAACGTCCATAAGTACAACTGAGGCACTAGGAAAAGCTGTAGGACAATCGAAGTTTTCCGAGCCTTGTAACTAAAATAAGTTTCGTGGCCGTAAACCCCATTAAAAAATAAAAACTCCTAGTATGATTAAAATTACCCATACGGTGCTTGTAAAAAAAATAAGAGATCTTGAACCCCTACTCTCACACGTTTTGAGGAGAATTAAGAAATTTGGTCCATTTAAAATTTTGGAATGATTCGATCACAGGGAAGGGAAATTACTGGTAAAACTATTAAAATGGTATGATTGATTAATATTTTTACAGGATTGTCTTTTGCAATGAGTAAGACAACTGTTGTCATTAGTGACGGAATTAAAGTTTCCAGAACAGCAATCAGTCACTGACATCGCCACAACTGTTTCCCACAAAAAATGTTCTGCAATTTAACCATTCGTGTGTCATAAATTACAGTAAAATATATAATTTACTATTTTTTAACTCTTAAAAGTGACAAGTTATTGTAAAACATACTTTAAATGCCTTATACAGTATAATTGCTCTAATAAACTTACTAAAAGTACATTGTTATATGTCACGAATAACGTACAGAATGAGTACCATTAAAAATTCATATTTCGACATCTTTATTCACTTTTTTCTTTGTTTTATAGAGAGATTAACTCCCTCTACTTACTGTATATTTAAAATGTTTGTACTTGACATATTAGTTAAGTTTAGAAATTAACCTTAAATTCAATTATTGCATGTGAGACACAAATTAACACAGCCTTGTTATATTAGTTATAGATAACTGCTACAGTGTTGCTTTAAACTAAAAAAAAAAACATAATTGTACTTATAGTAATTAAATTTGACAAATTAGTTTTTATTTGCTGTAGACTACATGTTTCAAAACTTCACAGTTAATCATCAGAAGCATATTCTATTTAAAAAGGCCCACCTTCTGAAGCTTGTCTTATGGAAGTTCCGCATAAGCACAAGCGAACATACACAATTCATGAATATATGCAGGGAGTCAGAAATAAATTTCAGGATTTCGGGAAATAATTACATGTACAAAAAAAATAATGCCCATTAACACATGTCCTAAAATGCTTCATTAAGCCACTAGACACCATATTGATTTTTTACACTAAATAATTTTTGCGTCCGTAGCAGATCATTGTGTTAAGTTAATATTTCGCATGAACTTTTATCACAATAATGCTCATTTTCTGGAAAAAAACTATTTTTCCTGTGTGTATTTTCAAAATGGAGGCCATTTGAAGTGTTTAAACTCAAATATCTCAAAACCGATAAATTTTAGAAAAGTTTTACAAGAGACAAAAAAAGTTTAAAAATTGTATTATCTACACAAAATACCAAGTTTGTGAGGATTTAGTAACAAATAGCATAGATATTGCGATTTTTCTATTACGATTACCTTAATTTTCATTAATTAATTATAATTAAAAATCAATATTTGTATGCAGAAAACTCTCAATATTTCCGTCATTTGTTGTAAAATTCTTACAAATAAGATTTTTGTTGTGTTAATCTGTCAACATTTTTGACTCTTGTAACATATTTATAGAATTTTCCGGTTTCGAGATATTTAATTTAAACGCTTTTAAATTACCTCCATTTTGAAAATACACATCGGAACAACTTTTTCTGGGAATGAGTATTTTTTTTTTTTTTTTTTTTAATAAAGGTTCATGACAAATATGAACTAATACAATGACCCGCTACGGAAATAAAAATTATTTAGTGTAAAAACAATGTGGAGGCTAACGGTTTAACAAAGCATTTTAGCGTTTACGGGAACTTTTTTCTTTGTTTTTATATAAGTAATCATCTCACAAAACCCTGAAACTTTTTGTTCTGACACCCTGTATAAATTTAAACAGTACCGGCAGGATGCATAACATTTTTAAGTCCCGCATTTTACCGATCGGCGATCGTAGGTCTACTAAGCACAGGTACTTTTATAATGTATTTACTTGTAATGACTGTTCATTTTATGTATTTTTGTTTGTGTTTATGTGTCGAGGGAATGTGGGCTTATCCTATTAGAAGACGCTGCTAAATATTATAGTAAACCCCAAATAATTTTTTAAGGTTCGACACTCGTACCGTCTAAGAACCTACTTAACACCAATATACATTTTGTAAGTAATACTATTTTTTAGTAACTACAGCTTTGTTATGCGCGCAACTGAAGTATGCTCACAAAATGTAGCACTGGCAGCTAGCCAGTGAGGTGTGCAGCAGATCTGGCTGGTGCAGCAATGTTTATCCCATTCTACACAATTTCATAACTCATATTGTCCCTAAAATACGCCCTGGTAATCGTCAGCGTCTGAGATAATGATTACGTGATATTTCTTTGTAACAATATAATATTATTATAATAAAATTACCTAAGTATAAACTTGGAATATTAAAAATGTAGTTAACATAATTATAATTCCTCAAGAAGGAAAGCTTCTCAGAGAAGTAGCCATTGGAAACTTAACTCTCGCCACAAATATTTGCTTGCCCATTACTGGTTGCCTGTATTTCCACTTAAATTGACGAAGAGAAGGCAGTATTATATTTCTTTCCTTCCTGGATATCTATTGTATTAAGTAAATAAACTTTTAGCGAGACTTGAACTTTTGAAACTAATTTATTTTAAAGTGCGTTTTCTTATCTTTCCAACCATTTATAACCTGTATTTTATAGCCATTTCCAGGAATAATACTGAGTACAAATTATTCAGGTAGCGACAGTAGCTCAGTAATAACAATAATAAAGTATGAGTTCTCATGGCTTAACGTGGTTCAAAGGTCACCCAAAGCCGGCCCGGGAGACCGACATTTGGTCGGCGCCCTTAACCGCCATTGTGTCGGCCATCGTCCACGTCACGGCGGAGCGGATTGTAGTGACGGTCCGGGGGAGGTGGTGGGGGCCTGGTGGAGACACTGACCGTGACACTGACCAGAAGGGACGGAACGTCACCTGACTCTTGGTCCATCAGACCTACCACTAAAATTAAATTAAATTCTCTCCCGCTAGTCCCGCTCTCCCGGCCGAGCGTGCCAAGCGGTCTGCCCTACAGCGTTTGCAGGATTACCTAATAAATCTGTTGTCTGTAACTAAGTCTTTAAAAATTCTATTATTTTTTATACTAAATTCATTGACAGAGTAACGATTATTTCGGAACACATTTAGTTTTTGTAGTGTGCTATTAATTTTTTTTGTAACTATACATTTTTTAAATATATTTTTTATTAAATACGACCTACCTCTCTCTGATTGGCTACTAATCAATTCATTTCAAGCCGTCTATCAGTCTTAAAATGGTGGATTTAACTAAAAATATTGGGCCGATCAATGGTTGTCAATTTGGTCGGCTCGCCTAAGTTCAACAAAAATATATTTTAAATGTATTATATATTAAGTACCGCCTACTTCTCCATGATTGGTTATTCTTCAATGTATTTCAAAATGGAGAATTTGGCAAAAAATATTGGGCCGATCAATTTGCCCGCCGCGCAAAAGGACGGCACACGCCGGCCCAGCGGCCCACCTGCATAAAATAAAACCTTCAGGCGATGAGAACCGTCAGTTAATTGCTGATCTACATCCACTAAAAGCAACATGTTTATTATTATAATTGCAATAAAATAAATATAATGGTAAATTTCATACGGTTAACATCCATGTGTTGTTTTGAGATTTCCAAAAACTATTTGACTATAATTTAAAAAATGACTATTAAATATATTTAAAAAATAATAATGAACAAAATCATAAAATGATAATAATCAGTGAGAGACCAACGTCATCATTGTAAAGATGACAAATCGTATACTAACAAATTGTTTCCCAAGAGTTTTTATAGGTAAACGATTTATTTGTTACTTTAAAACTTTTTTATTAGAACCTAAAATAAATTTTTCGACTTTTAGCAACGGGTACAGTAGTGTTTAAATTCATAGAATTCACTTATTTAGCATACGTTGCCATCGACATTCATCCTCCCTCAAATATTGATTTTCCTGATATAATGACGTTCCGCTGCTTTCATGTACGTTTCGATACTCCACTTCCAATGAAATATTCATCAGTTTTACTACTGCATTATCGTTTACTAATCTGTAGAATTAGTTTGTCAGTAAGGATTTTGTTAATAGTTAGTTAATTGCATAGTTTACAATTACAATTTGTTAATTGTATAGTTAAATAACACAATTATTTGCATTAATGGAAAAATATACAATAATAATAATTTTAATAAGATTCTTTATTATTACCGTTAAATTAAAACGGTGGAGTAGCCTATGTGTTCATCCTTTATATTAATTGGTTTGTTTTTTATATATAATAATACCTTAAATTTTTATTTTTATTCCGTCAAAAATTTTGTTTTATTCCACTCAGCACAAAATATGTATTTGACGTAAAATAAATGTAAAATTTTTAATATTTAAATATCATATTAATATTCGAAAATGTAAATTTGACATAAATGAAAGTTCAGTGTAGGTTCTACGTCACAAAATTTTAGGTAAAATAAATATCAACATTTATTATACATTTAATATACATTGCTTTAAAATTATTTTTAAAATAAGTTTAAACATTTTTATATTGCAAAAAAAGAAAATATTGCAAACTATTATTTTATAATTTTTACTTTAAAATATATAAATGAATGCATTTCTGCCAACCAACAGATTACAAAAGTGTAAATAGAACTGAGCAAAGTTTCTATTCATGTCCGGATTTGAACGTTTAATCTTTCACTCAATGTCAAGGTACTCTAACCTCATGAGCCCCCTGGACTGTACCAAGTGATGTTCTTCTTTTCACTTAAACAACTAAAACTCGGCCTTCATTGGTGCACTTGAAAGCTTTTTAAGTCAAAAAGAAAAAGTTTGCCCAAATTTGAAGTAACTTACAAACTTACCATTTTCATGTGTTCCAAAAATTTTCGGTTGTCAAAAATATTATGTAATTTGAATTTTATATTTTTAACATCATAGAAATATGAAATAAACTTGAAATAATTAATAGTTAACTTGAATAAACTCGATACATTTTTCATTGACATCAATTTGTATATTTAACTTTATTTTTGATTTTAATTCAATTTCAATTAAATTAAATACTATATGAAATTTCCCTGAAAAGGTTAACAGTTTCTTGTTACTTTTTACCTAAATAAAAAATTATATAGGCCTATTATGGTTGAATATTGTCGAGTATATAAATGTCAAAATGTTGATGTTATTTGACTTTGACGTTTGAAACGTAAAATATAAATCAACATTTTTACGTTATTTGGCTTTGCTATTTTGAATACCAAACAAATTGCTAATTTGACATTTTTAACATTTATTGGACTAAAATGATATTTCTGTGATATGTAATATTTTTAATAAGTTTCTTTTTTATAAGTATAAGATGTCACAAGCCAAGTGATTTTGAAAGCCATGTTTGGCTTGCGAGAAGGAGGGGATAAGCTGGAGCAGTATCCAATGAAGATAAGTGCTACTTTAACAATGTTAGTTTACACACTGTCCACTCCGGTGGCTCTGGATGTTACCTCAGAAATTGTTTTACTGCCCATTCTGTAATAACAGATTACATTTCTTTTGAACCAAAAACAACCACTTATATCAAATAAATACCAGTACACCAAAAAGCGTGTCTATTTAATAAAAGATTTTGTGTATTTAACCATTTTTCACTTTTTTAACATTACAAACCCCTATAAGACAAAATAAGCGTATAGACCAGGGATTATAGCAAGATAAATGCCATAGATAGTTCAAAGTTAGTTTAGTTTTGAACAATGGCAATAAAAAAAAAATTAAATATAATTTTGAAAAATTTCACAAGTTAAAATCAGTAGACATATTAAAATAGCAGTTGGCAGATTCCAAACTAAAAAAGTAATACGAATATTACTTAATGATCAATATATCGTATGGAAAGAAAAAAACTAATAGTTAAACTTAAGGTTATAACTTAATTATAACAAACACCACATAATAAATACCCCAATCATAGCACACTTTATTATTTGTATTCAGCTAATATGTTGACTAGCCTATTTTGTGTCTACTAGTATACGTGTTGCTCGAAATCGAGCAATTTACTTCAATACAGTACAAATGTTACTTTAGCTCTAAATCCATGACATCCGACCAATGCAATAATGTGAATATCTTCAATCGCCAATAACTACACGTATTTACAGCTGATTATTAACAGATGTTTCAAATGCTTTATTCAGTCCCAATGTTATTTTAATGGGAATTTTTGAGATTTCAATGGTGGATAGCGCCTTTAGTTTCAGTCCGATTCTCATCAATTTTTGGCGGAAGCAACTACAGACCAAGTCATGACTTCCGGTGTCATGGCAGTGGACGATGGATGGGATCTATGTGGTGTGTGCAATAAAGTTGTAAAAGAGGACGATGAAGGAATTAATTGTGACGGTTTTTGTGACAAGTGGTTCCATATAGCCTGTGTAAATATTGACAACGATAAATACAATATTATAACGAAGATTGAAGACACTATACTGTGGTTCTGTGAACCATGCGACAGTAAGTTGAACGTAATGAAAAAGTCTTGGAAAATTAGTGAGGACAGTTTTGACATGCATAATTTATTGCGTAAAACCTTTGACTTAGTTAAAGACTTATCTAAAGTTAGAGACAAATGTTGTGAAACCCATAATCAATCATCTATTGTACCAATTGAAGAAGTTAGGTTATCTCCAAATACAAGTATCAGTAGTAATTTTCAGGAATCAACAGACGACAGACGATATGTCAAGAAGCAGACGATTAGTAACACTTCCGGTTCAAATCATTACTCAAAGGCTACAGAATTGAAAAAACATTGCATCGAAAAAGCCCGATCTGATCAATCCGAAAGTCGACAACCTACCGATCTAACAATCGATAAAGAGGACTATCGAACTGAAGTGAATAATGATTCGAATATCATTGATGACAATACAGCTTCGGTTGTAACTAAAATCTCAGAACCAAATATGACTAATTCGGTACGGCCCATGAATGAGTTACCGTGGCAACAAGTTGGGAAAAAAGGAAGTGTAAAGGAAAAATCCTACGTTGGAGCGATAAAAAGCAACGTTAATGTGAAGCAACGAAGTAATCAGGCAAGCAGTACTAGGCCTGCCACAATGGAAACTAATCAGCATCAACGGAATGCGGATATCTTGAATAAAACTGCCTCTACTACATCAACAAATCGAGTAAAGGAGACCTCTCGCCGAGATCGTGATTACCGTCATAATAATGGCCGTAAAAACAATGTAGTCATCGGCACGGGGAACAGCAACACAACTCTGGCCGGAACTAAGCGTGCATGGTTCCATCTTGGAAAAATAAAAAAGGGAACAACGGTGGACACTGTGAAGACATTTCTTGACTCCAGTTTTCCTAATGTTCACTTCGACATTGAAAAATTAGAAACTAAGGGTGTAAATGAAAGTTTCAAGATTGGTGTGGACTTCGATCAAAAGGACAAAATACTGGAAAGCTCGTTATGGCCTAAAAACGTTACCATAAAACGTTTTTTATTCAGAAGAGCCTCGGAATTGCAGACAGCTTGAAGCACAATTTAGACTCTGGTAGGCCTAATATGGTAACTTCTAGGCTACCTAGGACTAGGCCTAACGTTAGAAATGTGTTGTGCTATCTAAATGTGCAGTGCCTAAGGACTAAAATTAATGTAGTTTCACTTTTTTGTGATGAAAACAAAATAAATATTCTTTGTGCTTGTGAACACTGGATGAGCAGTGAGGAAAGTGAATACTTTACTAGTATAAACAGATTGAAACTAGTGACTGGTTATTTTAGGCATGAACATAAAAATGGTGGTGTGGCCATTTATGTTGATGACAATATTGAGTGTAAGGCTGTTTGTCTAGCACAGTTCTGCCTTGAGCGTGTTTTGGAGGTTGTGGCCATTGAACTTATTGAGTCCGCCACAATAATTATTAGTGTATATCGTTCCCCTGCCGGAGAAATTGATCAGTTTTTTGAGTTATTGGATCAGTGTCTTACCTACATTATTGGGTTGGACAAGAAAATTATCATAGGTGGGGACTTCAACATTGCCTTGAACGTTGATGAGCAAGCTACTCGAGATTTTACCAACCTACTGCGCAGCTACGGCCTTTTCCTGACCAGCCTACTGCCCACCAGAGGGACCCGCTGCCTCGATAGTGCTGCGACTGACCTGGACTTGTGGGACTACAGCTCCTGGGTAACAGAGGCCTTTGTGGCGGACCACAAAGCCGTGCTGGTTGAAGCAAACTTCAGTTCGGTAAGTCCTCCTTCAGATACTCCTGTATGGCTTAGTAACTATAATAGAAATTTTAGAATTATAAAAGAGGACTTGGTCCCTTTTTTCAAGCAAGCTCTCTCTGAGGTTACCTGGTCAGATCTTATAGACAAAAAACAGCCCGAGGAGGCTTTTGAGGCTTTCTTTGATGTATTAAATGACTTATTCAATGAATTTTTTCCATTGCAAGTTAAGCGGTCAGATGTTACCTCAGACAGAATAAAACATAAATCTTGTAAGGTTGATAAACCATGGTATACCGAAGAGTTAGCCAGATTAAAGATGTTTATAATGACTTTTAGAGACATCAAAATGAATGCTACTGAGGAAGAAACTAGGGCTCATTTTCACTCATTGTACATTAGCGCTAAGAGGCAGTATAGAGTTAAGGTAGACGAAGCTAAAAAATTAGCGAATGCACAGTCCATTGAAAATTCCTTGAATCCCTGTAAGGCCCTTTGGAATCTTGTAAATAATAGTAGAAAATCCACAAAACCTCCTACTTCAAAGTGTACGGCAACCCCAGATGATTTTAATAATTTTCTTATTGGTAAAGTCTCCAGTATTGCTAATAGTTTTAGTGCTGATGACGTAAAGGCAGCTGAATTAGTAAATAATCAAACATCCAGTCTATGCAAGTGGAGGGCGATAACTCCTGAGGAAGTAGTGATGTTGGTCAGTCGCCTTAAGGCCTCTCACAGTCCTGACATTTACGGGATGACCTCCGTTCTGATTAAGTCAATAATAGATACCATAGCTGTGCCACTAAGTAGGGTTATCAATATGTGCCTACGAGCAGGGATCTTTCCGCATAGGCTTAGAATATCGAGGACAGTACCCATCTTTAAAAAGGGCGATCCTTCAAATATGTCCAGCTATAGGCCAATCTCTATTGTGCCCATGTTTTCCAAGATAATGGAGACAGTACTGAAGTTACAACTGGTCCAGTACTTCGAACATAACAACTTGTTCTCCGATCTCCAGCACGGATTTAGGAAGGGTAGGTCTACCGTCACTGCAGTAGCGGATCTTACTCAGCGAATTTATGAGGCGTACGAGGCCACCGACACAGTTGCACTGACCTTGTGCGACTTAAGTAAAGCTTTTGATGTAGTCCCACACAACATCCTGTTAATGAAGCTTCAACGTTATGGAGTTCGAGGCACAGCACTGGAAACTCTCACCTCCTACCTTGACAACCGCCAACAAGTTATCTCCATCTGTGGTGCTCAGTCTCAGCCCCTCTTAGTCAACCATGGAGTTCCGCAAGGGTCTGTGTTGGGACCTGTGCTGTTTTTGGTGGCCATTAACGACCTTGAGCTTGAAGGCAATGCACTAAGGTTCGCAGACGATACCACCCTCGTGTCTACTGGTAGCGATCCTGTAACAGCTAGGGAGAGTTCGGAACTCCTGTTTGAGGAAGCGAAGGGTTGGTTTGAAGTAAACAAGCTTAAGCTAAATGAAGATAAGACACAAAAACTCATATGTTCATTAAGTACATCGTTAACACAGGAATATGCGAACGTTACTCTGCTTGGCTTTGTAATTGATCCTAAACTAACCTGGAATGATCATATTGAGAATGTGTGCAAGAAGCTAGCTAGAGTACTCTTCTTATTGAGGAAATTGACTAAGTTAGTTGACAGATCCTACCTGCTTGTTGTTTACTACGCACTATTTCACAGTCATGTCATTTATGGCCTACAACTTTGGGGCCATGCATCAAGCTGTTCTCGAATTCTCAAGCTACAGAAGAAGGCTGTGCGTATATTGACGGGAAGTGGGAGATTGGACCACTGCAAACCACTGTTTGAAAGGACTGGCATCTTAACTGTGCACAGCTGCTACATACTTACCTGTGTTAGTTTTGTTCAGTCTAATCTGCACAAATTTATGGCCAGGGACCAAGTACACAGCCACAACACCAGGCATAAAAGCAAATTAGACGTTCCTCGCTGTAGACTGAGCAAAACCAAGGACTCCTTCTCAGTTGTAGCAATTAAACTTTACAACAAGCTTCCTGACAGCATAAAGCGGCTTGAAAGTGTTAGGTTCTCCGCGCTGCTTAAGTCCTGGCTGAAGAACAGACCCTTTTACTCGCTGCAGGAGTTCTTTGAATATGACTGTGTGGGCTTGGAGCAAGCTCAACATAATGATCCCATCCATTGCCAAGAATTTTAGTAAAATCTACGGAAGTCACTGTTCCCTTCCAAGTGTATATATATATTGTAAATAATCTGTAAATATTTGACGCTGCTAATCCAGACATGTCTGGTCACAAGCAAAGGAGGAGGTAATAAGGTAATAAGGTAATAAGTCCTATCCAACGACACCAAAAACTTGAAAATCGGTTGAAAATTGTAGGAGGAGTTCTCAAGACAAAAAACCCCTTAGCGTATTAAATAAGTATAGATTACTGTGTATTTTATTTTTACCGTTTTATGTGCAAGTGAAAATAAGAAATAAAGAAGTTTTTTATCTTAATATTTAACCCTCCTTGGGTATCCAACAAAAATAAACAAATAATAATAACACCAACGTCTCAAATGTGTTGTCTTAGTGCACATATTCATCTACAGATATGAAAAATAACGCTTAGAACACAAATACATAGAACAAAAATAAATCAGCCATAACAAAACTTTAACAGGTTCTCAGGCATCAAGTTAAGTTTATGTTGTTTTCGTTAAAGTATACGGTTAGTAAACTACGTAGGAAATTAGTTTGTTATGTAACTTAAGGCTTTTTTTGTATCAGAACCTCAAACATTTTTATTACACTAAAAATTTATTTATTTTTTTAATAAATACGTTTTGTCAAATTATTGCTCACAATTTTACACTAAACCACACATCTTAATAGCAAGCTAGAAACTAAATATAAA
Source organism: Neoaliturus tenellus (assembly GCA_030545055.2). Taxonomy (NCBI): domain Eukaryota; kingdom Metazoa; phylum Arthropoda; class Insecta; order Hemiptera; family Cicadellidae; genus Neoaliturus; species Neoaliturus tenellus. Next base: position 175,044,248 of record CM061534.1, on the reverse strand, counting down.
TAATCGTAGGTATTTCATGCAAATCGTTTTATTTAAATTTTTTGAAGATGCAACAATTTAAAAGTATTCAGAGTAGCACCTAGCAGATAATAAATTCAAATGAAAAAAATATTGATAATAAAAACCACGATCCCTCATTTTCGGAAATTGCCACTCGCAGAGCTAAGCTCCCAAGATTTTCTTGATTACTTTACCATATCGAACAATTTTCAAACGCGGGCTGCTTCGATAATAGAATGGCCCTCTCCCTCTCTCTTCAAATAGTCTATTTAAATAAGATTGAATTCACTTGTAAATTGAATAGTAACTGAATAGCAAATTTGGATAAACAACAAAGTCTTATCTCAGTATACCACTGTAATTAATATGGCGTTGAATACTAAAGATCGTTATGTCGACTATTTTTAAAGTAATATTTTTTATTAAGCAGGTCAAACCATGTGTGGAACGGTGACATGGGGAGGTGGACTACTACCTGACCAAATTCCTGATAATTAATGGCTGTTTTTGGTTGTACCTGAACCGGATGAGAAAGACTGGTTCGCCGGACTGCACTTATTTCCGCCGTTGGGAAGGGCTCCGCCTGGAGGCCACACAAATTTTTGGTGCATTTTTGGTGAACTCGGTCTTCCAAAAGATCTTGGAGGATCAGGGCTGCTGGGGTTGTTCGTCACAGTGCGTCCGGGGCATCTTCTCTAGAAAAATGACTGATCTGGACCGCTAAGCGGCTATAACCCCCTGACCGTGCGGCTGGTTGAGGAGTGAGCAAAATGGGCTTAGGGTAATTTAAGCTTAGCCTGATGTAATATGACAAACAATTCCAGGCTAGGTTCCGAAAGAGTAGAGGATGGTTTTTAGTGAGTATACACGTTAGGGAAGTCCCACACTGTGTGCGTAATGCATTTCTCCTGCCTCTCCCTAAAAAAGGTAGTATTTTGTGATTTTTTTCGTGAACTTTTACCCCTGGGAAATGGTTGTTCTTTAACCAATTAAAGTGCCAACCTTTATATAAACAACTCTGTTTTCTACTTTTTCACTGTTCTGTAATACACAAACACCAGCCATTATTGGCGCCGGAGATGGGACATTTTGGCGGGCGCTGCCACGCCATAGCGGTCATCCAGCTGTTCAAAAAAATTGCTTTTTGGACTGGATTATAACGGCACATTCGAGATATTTAAATATTAAAATTATCAAAACCAGAGAGTAACAATTTTGTAAATTTATTTTTTAAATTGTAGTCATTTTTTATATTTTTACCACGCAATTAACAATAAATTTAAGATTTCTCATTTGAGTGTAAACAAAAATAATGTTTTTTTTTAATAAAACAACTATGGCTATTTGAGTCATTCCTTATGGAGGAATATTAAGTATTCAAACGTTTCAAAAGAAAAAGTTTATAAAAACATCTTATGATGATTTTACTTTGTATTCTATAAAATCAGTATATATCAAACGTATCTAATCTAAAAAAAATAGCACTAGGCCTAGTTGTAAATTGATTAGATGTTTCAGATCAAAATAAATTACGTTTTTATCATTCTGCACGAAATCAGTCTGTTTATTGTTCTCTCAATAGTACCAAAACCGATTCTTTTTTCCTAGGACTAAAAAATCAGCTGGAGAATTTTTAGGTACTAGGACTGAAAAGTCAGTTGTTTACTAAGTATATTATTACTCGCCTACGGCTCGATGGGGGCTCCGCCCCCATGCCCCCTCAGGGGTTGCCCCTGAGTAGTTAAAGCCCAAATTAGAGTCGTCGTTACGTCATAGATATATTTCTTTCATAGTTATAATTTGAATGCCAGAGCTCAAAGTTCAAGATTTCATAAAAGCTTAGTGTTAATTTGGGAGTGTTTGGGAGATTAAAAGTAAAAAGCAATAATAAAATAATTATTATCTTAGCTTTTTACAGGCTGCGAGTGTATCTTCAATTTATATGTGAGAATTTTTTGATATTTAAAGAATGGTAAAAGAATCGTTGAGGGACATTACGTCATCGCGCAACTAAGAACTTGGTGCAATGAAAAAAGTACAAAAATATCGAATTATCATTAAATTTGAATTAAATGTGTTTAAAGGTCCATTTTTGTAAAAAAAATTATTTGTTCACTTGAAAAGAACTTAGCCATTACAAATGTTCAAATATGCTACAAATTTAAACCTGAAAGGTAGAGAAATGGTTAAAACAAAACTTATGTGTTAAAAAGTTGTGGGATCACGCATCTTGGTTACTTAGCGCAAATAAAGGAAATAACTTATAAAAATTAAGAAAATCTTGTTAATCAATAATTAAGTCTAAATTATTAAACTGGTTAGTACCACCGAAGTAGTGGACTGCCAATTTAACTTTACTCACAATTAATACTAATAAAAAGTTTGAAAATTGCTTATGGCTTTTTTTCTTTTTTCCCTAGTCTCTTAATTCATAAAAAAACTGTCCCCACTTAGGAAAATAAATAAAAAATTCTAAACATTTCCAAATCGATGCAAAAGTTCACATTAATAACTGTAAACTAAAATGCCTTGCTTGGATAAAATAAAACTATAGGTGCATGGTGGTAATAATAATAAAAATAATCGGCCTGTAAAATTCACCAATAAATACCCCCCGTCGCAGCAGACCTGCGTACTCAGCGAATTTCCAAATTAGTAATATTAATTTTGACCAGCTAAACTTGTAAACAAAATTTCATCACGTGCTCATTAATAGGGAAATAAATGTCTATTATTCTCCTAATAGGGAAAGAGTATGCAGGTATGCTGCCATGGGGGACACTAAAAGTAGGTTTTTAGCATAGAAAAAATTTATTCCGACCATATAAAGCCAAATAGTAAGTTTCATCAATATCTGTCCATAAATAAAAGAGTTTGCCTATTCTCCATATGATTAACATAGGAAAAGAGTATGCAGGTTTGCTGCCATGATAAGTACAAAAACCTAGATTTTTTACCTTAAATGGATGAATCTCAACGAAATGAAGCTAAATACCAAGTTTCATCCAAAAATATTGGTTAATAAGTGAAATATTAACACATCCTTATTCTCCATAAGATTAACATTGGAGCCCCAAAAGACAATGTACTGTATTTAGACTTTGTAATATCTCGGTAACCAATGGAGATAGAGCAAAGCTTCAAATTACTAAATTGTGTGTTTTTTTGAGCTAAATCCAATGGTTAAAATAAAAATTTAAAATTCTTAAAATTTACATATGAAAAATGCAAAAAACCCATTTTGGGGGTACAAAACCCCCCAAAACAACCCCTTCCGGTAGGTCGATATGTCTGGTTTTCGAACTCATCCGAATAAACGTAGCATTACACATCTCTACCAAATTTGGTGTCGATCGGACCATTTTTACGAGAGTTATCGGTTATCGTGTCTAGGGACACATATATATATATATATATATATATATATATATATATATATATATATATATATATATATATATACATATATACATATATACATATAAATACATATATATATATATAAATTTTAATGACCATTATTTTTGGTCTCTGGGCACCTCAAAACGAAAAAGTAACATGGTCCCGGGCTTAGGTCTTACCATGAGACCTACGGTAATAGCTTATTCCCTATGGGAAATTCGCTAAAAATGGAAAAACTTATTTTAGATAAAGAGTGTTGATATTGACAATGGTTTTGTCAAATCATGACTTACGAAAACTTATAAAATAATTGTTTATTCTTAGGCCTCCTTAGACAGTAGATCTAGGTTCTTGTATAAAGAAAAACACATTTGGGGAAATGAACAAATATTTATATATGTAATGTACAGCAATATCTCACCTAAAATAATCAAAACCTTCAATGGGAATATTTTAAATATAAGTAATTGTAGGGATAGAATGGAGTTGTGAAATAATAATGGACTATGTAAATATTCTAGATATCATGCTTAAAAATTGATATGTGTTAAAATTTTGGCCACATGATGTAAGTAGTTGGTGTATTCAAAATGAATAAAAGTGGAATAAAATTATAAGTTTTAATTGAGGTACGCCGTATATAATGAAAGACAAAAAATACTTAAGAAAGATATTAGAAAATTTAAAAATCCACCGATAATGAGTTGCAGGTGAGGCCCACCGAAGAACTGCCCGCTAAGACAGTAAGAAAACCGGCTAATACGAAAATCGCTTGTAGCTCGTTTTTTAAAACCATATCCTAGTTCTCCTTAGTTCGTAAAAAAATTGAGAATTGTGAAATCATGATCGATTATGGAAATATTCTAGATATTATGGTATATGGAGGCTCCACCCCCTTTCCCAGAAATTAGTTGCCCCTATTCTTTAATTGCCGTAAAAATCTCAAGCACTGAACATGGTAGTTGAGGCCTCCACCCCATAACCCTCGTTGTAATTTTGTTTGATACTCAAACTGTACTGATTAGGGTTATGAGTGTGGGTTTATGTGTAGTTTCTACGTACCTACTATACCTGAGTACTAGAATAGATTTTAAAAGAAACTATACTATAGTAAACTAGTCGTCAGGGGATGTGACGCCATGCCTTGCCTCACCCTCCTAGCGCAAAAAGTATGAAAAAATATCTGGATAAAATGGATGAAAATGTAGGATAGCTAAGCTAAATAAACTATTTTGCATAAACTAATTATTATATAAACTATTATTTAAATGAAAAAATAAATACCGTCAGAAAAAAATAGGACAACATGAACAAACTGTTATGAACCCGCTACAGGCTAATCACAAAAATACTACTCGATGCAAAATAAAAATGTATGTTATAATTTAAGAATAATTATTATAAATACTACTCATAAATCCTGTTGGAGTTACAGGGATAATTCAAACATTAGTTAAAAATTAGAAATTTACCTCGATTAGTTGGAAACCAAAGTTTTAGGTCAGTAAGTAACAAACAATGTAAAAAATCGCTAAGTAACAACAAACAATTCAAAACAATCAGTTACCTAACAATTAATTGTAAAACAACAGTATGGCCTAACAGGTAGAATAAAAGGCATTCATAACACTTATTTTTTTTTTGTTTGGTATGTACTTCCCCACTCACTCATCGGGGTATCAGAAATTCATCAAATGTCAGTAAAGTAGATTTAGTTCTCGCTTGGGAATTACTGTGTAGTAAGTGATATATGGGTGATATAACTAAACTTCGCTTAATCTACTTTACCGACATTTGATGAATTTCTGATACCCCGATGAGTGAGTCAGTCAGTTACACATTCGGGAGTATATAATTTAGATTCATTTATTAATGTTGAGGAGCAGAGTTTTGAAATTCAAACGTTATATAGAGAACGTTGTGATTAACAGAAATGTCAAATTATTGTTAAGTTTCCTATATATTAAATGTACCTAGTAATTTTTATTTTTTTCGAAGGAGCCTCGGCAGTGCAAAAAGACAAGAAGAGCAAGATTAAGTTGCATTTAACTTAGTCTTGTTAGTTTCTCTTTAATTAAAAAGAGCTAGGTGTAATCTACCGGCGAGTATTACAGGACGGTGTTTAGGATTTTTTCTCGAGACAGATTACATTGAAAACTTCCTTTGTCAGCTGAGTATCACTTAAAGGCCTCTGCCGATGGAAAAAATTCTCATTCGGAAATGTATTCATAAAATTAATAATACAAAATTTAATTACAAATAATTGTCGTTTAGGCCTACTAGTAAAATGAGTTAGTTGTTTATTCTTACTTTCTTGATATTTTTGAAAATTAAACTCTTACTTATACCACATAGTTTATCTTGTATATAATTTTTAGAATTTAGAAATGTTTGGAAGTAGTGTTATATCCTGACAGTTGTAGCACAAATAACATGGTTGCATTTAAAACCACTAAACATAGAAGCATTTTAAATATGCACAATATTAAATAGTTAGTTTTAATATGTATAGAAAATTGTTAATTTTTAGTATATTAACTTTATTATTACGTTTTGACTATCTTTAACTCATTACAAATGCTTATTAGGATTATATGTGGCTAAACAACAAATATCTGAAAACCATCGATGTCGTAGAATTTATACAATGGCATTCTCTATAAATGGATTTCCTGTTACTGTAAAAGCTCAAGCGTTAAAAGCTTTCATGGACGTTTATCTTCTTTCAGTTAAAAGGATAAGAATTTTCTTTTTTAATTTATTAATACTATGTTTTCTTTTTGTTTGAAATCATTAACAAAGGATTTTTCGGACTTACAATCAAAAAAAATGAATAATATAAAAAAGAGATTGCGTACATTTGAATCAAGGATGGTCAAGAAAAAGCTTAAAATCATATTCTATAATATTGAGCTACGTACAACTACAACACGCTTATCATCTGCATGATCCATGTCCAAATCACAGTAGCCAAGAAGTACTCAAGAAGTAGGTAGTCAAAGTACTCGTAGCTTGAATACCGCAGCGACTACATACTACTGACCCGGTATAAGGAACAATTATTAATTTTTTATCGGAAATCGTCTAGTATCTTACCAATTAGGCCTAACGGATACTTACTTATTTTGGTATTAGTTACGTGGTCGGAAAGATTATTGTTTTTGGTCAACAGTAACAGCATTTGGTATGAATAATCTTAAAAATGGCGAGTGGCCTTTACTTTATCGTTTCCACACTTAAGTAGAAAAATGTCATCGCAGGAAGAAACATGTAAAGAATTAATAACGACCAATATCCATATGCAACAGGCCTCTTATCCCTTCAATAAATCCTTTTATTCATACATTTAATTGGTAACAGAGTACCGCATGGTTTAATTTTTACTCTACAAAAAATTATACAATTTGAATTTAGTATTATTTTGTTAATCATAATTATTACTCTTTTTGCACTTTTATTGTTTAATCTAGGTACATTCCTTCATTTGAGATCCAAACTTGTAATAATTCATACTAGCAACATGGTGTTTCATCGTTTTTTTTTTTTTTTTTTAGTATATTGTTTGGTGTAAAATTTTCAATATCTATTATTGAAATCAAATCCTTGTACATTTTGCATGGTCACGTTCAGATATTTTCTCTTGGGGAAAGACAATTGTTGTCATTAATGCTCAGTTAAAGTTGTCGAAACATCAATTAGTCACTGACAACAACACAACTGTTACCGCAAATTTTCTGCGATGGAATATTGGTTGAGGGTTTTGTTTGCGTAATAACGAGCTATTATAGTATGAAGATGCATAACTAATGATTAATTCCTGTTTAATTCAATCTGTAATCAATAATCACTGTAAATCCATCCATATTTATTAGTAGCAATTCAAATTACATTCGTTTATTTATCTTAAAAAGATAAATCACGCCATGTTAGTGACTCTATATAAAAATATTCGAAAAAACCTTGATGCTTAAAGATTATTGAATATTCCAAGAATATAATGAATATAGTGATAGTCTTTGTATCGTATGTTTGCCTTAGAAAAGTGAGTAGCTTCTTAATGGAATGGAACTGTACCCAGCTGCCACTGGGTGTTTGGCTATTAATTAATGATCCTGTCCAAAGAACCAGCTGGTCCTAGACTGTAACAAAGCTAGACAAGACATCGCACTTTCGTAGGTCCTTATTACACCCATTCTACACTCATCGTTCATTTATAAAAAGTAAAGAAACATAAAAAATCTTTAACTGGACTGGTGGAATGACTGGTGAAAGACCCAATACTAACTGTTGCAGGCAACGAGTTGGAATTCTCATGTGTGGTATTCTTGATGACAAAGAAGTCATCGCCAAAGAACTAATTTGTTTTAATTCTTAAGGAAGTAAACTGCATCTTGAAGAGTAGACAATGAATGAACATTTTAGCTATTATTAACACAAGTGATAATATGAGATATATCATTGGCCCACATTGGTTTTTTTACTAACCTCAAAGCACCTGAGGAAGTTGAAAATGAAAAATACTACCGGTATCTCCTAACAATACCACATTTTCAGAGCAAAAAAAATCAAGTGCATTACAGTGTTTGGATTTCTTTTCGGATCCAAAAGAATAATTAACAAGAAATTATTTAAATTTATAAGACCGTTCAAACCACCAAATGCAGTGGACTTAATTATAGCAACAAGAACTTTTTAATACATTTCAAATCATATAATGACAAGTTTTTAACCAAAACTCGTTGTTATCCTTTGTTTTTCATTACAAATAAAATGCAAATACTCAACTATTGCAAAAATATTGCAAAAATATAAGACCTTTTCTAGTCTATGGTCTTAAAAAAAAAAAAAAAAAAAAAATTACTAATATATCTGGAATATGTATATTTGCATGGTTGTTTGACAAATATTCTTTTGGAAATACTATTGATTAAATCATTAAATTCCAAATACTTTTTTCAAATAGTAATAATATTTTCTATTTACGTAACATGTAATAAGTTTAAGATGAATTTAAAAGGCAGTGCCAAAATATAAACCAAACCCATAAAATCTTTTTAATATAGCCTAATGCTCCGTCTTCTTTTCGTATACTAACTTTTATAATAACGATAAATACAAACTCAATGTACATAAAAAAAAACTCCGAAGAAAAAGTTCAAGGTGAAAATATTGTGTTTCAATTTGAAATGCAAAGTACTAAAAACAAATCTGTGATATCGAGAGACTGAAATATTATCCATGCGTAACTTATCCTAACACACTATTTATTTTATTTTTAAACGAATCTTTTGTATATTTTTTATGTAAAATCTTCAAGAAATGTTTAAATTTAATACATACAGACAGAGTGTTAGTGAACACCCTTAATATCTTAATTTGCATGAATTGTAATGCAAAATCATTGTTTTTGCGGAGAGAAATCTCATTAATTCCATTATGTGTTCTCGGATTCTTACAAATTTTATATCATTGGTTAAATTATTTGATTTTGCAACTTCTTTGAAACTTGTAAAATTTTCATAAAATTTACCGATTTTCTCATATTTGAGTTTGAAAATTAAAAACAGCCTCCATTTTAAAAATACACATCGGAAAAAAACTAGTTTATTCTGAAAATGAACATTTGTACGATATAGTTTAATACCAAATATGTACTGAATAGAACCATCCGTCTTGGAAATTAAAAATTAGTATGTGAAAAAACAAAATGGAGGCTAGCGGCTAAGGAAGGATTTTAGACCCATTTTTGTATCATGTTTCATGATTTTCTTCAACCAAAGAATAAATGTACAATTATTTTTTAGAAATTTCACTAACACCCTGTATAAGTAATAATTCAGTAATAATAAACATATTTTTATAATGTTAACTTATATTAAATAGTTTTCGCTGGTATTAATCAAACACAACATTAACAGTTTTTTTCTTGTTTGCTGATTCATCGGGTGAATCATGGTTAGATACTGTTTATCGTAAACCATGGCAGTAGCTCAGAGCAGGCGGCAGTGGAGTTACACAGATTTCACGAAGTTGTCGGCAGCTTTACAAAGTGTTAACAAACTTGGTTTCAGACCGTATAACCACCGCGCATGATAGCTTACAATGTTACACCTGGCGTATTCATAACAGTTGCTCGGTTTTACAACGGTGTATTCATAACGAAACGAAATTTACAAATGTCTAATATAAAATTATTATTTACTCCGTATGTTAAGTTAATGACGATAGTTTAAAGTAAATGTCAAATATTTGAATACACCCCTTTAGTTAAAAACCAAATTAATTTAAAAAGAATGGTTCTAACTTCCAAATTACGTTGAAATACTAAAAGTGGTTTAAATACCTGATTTCCGTAATCCCATAATTGTTGCTGGGAAATTAGTTTCGTCTAAATTATTATTCTATAGTTAGTCACACAATTTGTTGTATTATTAGAAACATTAAAAAACCTATATAAAACGTATTTGAACTATTAGAAACAGTAATTTAAAGAATGTCTTGTAATGAAAATATACCATTGTAATTTGTAGTGCAAAGTTTTATTTTAGTAATAAATGGAGTAAGAAATTTGTGGTAAAAAAATAACACAAACATCTTTAAAGTAAAATAGAAGGCTTAGCTTTCTAAAACACAATAAAGTTATTGTCATGTAAAACAATAATTTTATAAAAAATAAGTTCTTATTATAAAACATTTTGATTGAGTAGGGCCTAAACATATAAATTTGTCTATCTATAAAAATTAAACTTATACTTATAAACTTACTAAAACTAAAGAACCTTGAGCAGTAACAAACTTTACTGATGTACAAAACTTATACCCTTAGAACAATTTCTTGCAGAACGTCACAAGGGGAGAATCGCAATTACATGACAAGCTTCACGACAAGGGAGGGCCAGGCTGTAGCTGGTTAGTTACTGCAAGTTTACCGCAATTACATGACAATCTTCACGACAAGGGAGGGCCAGGCTGTAGCTAGTTAGTTACTGCAAGTTTACCGCAATTACATGACAATCTTCACGACAAGGGAGGGCCAGGCTGCAGCTGGTAAGTAACTGCAAGTTTACCGCAATTACATGACAAGCTTCACGACAAGGGAGGGCCAGGCTGTAGCTAGTTAGTTACTGCAAGTTTACCTCAGATTACGGTGGGATTACACAGACCCTGTTACAACCCGAATAACCGACCCCTATACATGCACACAAAACTTCAAATATATATCCAACTATATATCATGGATAAGAGAATAAGTGGCTAGGTTTCCACTTGAATTACTTTGTGACAAATTTACTCCTTCCTAACAGTTATAGTACAATAACTTTTTTTCATCACTCTGTACTGCAGTGGTCATTTCAGAACACTGGTGAGATGCAGAAAAGTGATAAGTTTCTTGAAGTAAAGGAAAATTAACAAGCTGAGGTTTTTTCTAACACTTTTTTGATCTAGCACCAATAGAATGTGTTAAAAAAACAGTATTTTTCGAGTATTTTTCTTTCTAGTTTAACATCATTACTTTTCCAGAATAAGAAATTGATGTTCACTTTTTAGCATGATAGTACATTAACCCCACAACTAGTAAATTTAGTTTTCTTGATGTTTAAAGTTCTTTTTGCATTGTAATGGCAAATATCAGTTGTTGAATGATATTCTCACTCAGTAACCCTGATCTCCACAGTATATTTTATTAATATATCGTAGTTTTTTGGATTTTTTGTTGGCTAATGAAGGGGAAGATATCCCCACCACCATCAGCTGTTAAATAGCATTGAAATAAAAGAAGACATTAAAAATTAATCAATAGGAGAGCTATAAATTACTGAGGTGGGAGTAACCTCCCCTCAATCCCTTTTTCCCTAGCTGGCCAACAAGTCATCTCCAAACAGTAATGTGCCTAACCTCATTGGGTGATCATATGTTAATTAGAGAGACGATAAAGTCAAGCGACATCAGGTATGGATACGTTCTCGATGGGCGACCGTGACCGAAAATAACCTACAATATTTCTATATAGCCTATTTATTACTTTATTTGTACAGGATGTAAATTATTGTGTGTCACAATTGTATTCAGCCTTTGAGCCATCGTTTCGATCAGTTTCTATGTTTCTAACTTACAAATCACTAGTGACTTCATAATACAAGTGTTGTATACACAACTATTCATAACTAACACCACGAAAATGGTTCCCTCGAATCGAGAAATTGTTGCCTTTTAGTAACAATATAAACACACCTTGCTTCGTATTCAACTTGATTCAACAAAACAAATATTATAACGATGAATATTGTAACATTTTCAAACAATGATTTTATTTTACTCGCACAAAAAACCTTTTAAAGTTCCATATTGATAAATAGAGCAATGTGATTGTGAATGTATAAATATTTGCGATTCTGTTGGCGGCGCCGCCGTCAACGACCCGGCCAACACCTCACTGGATGGTTGCCAAACGCTCGCTAAACTGTTTTTACATTATCACAAGTGCAAACAGAACAGTCGTTTTGTCATTCAAAGTTAGGACTAACCTGCATAAAATGGGGTAGAGTTATTTTATTTTATTTTATTTTATTTTATTTTATTTTATTTTATTTTATTTTATTTTATTTTATTTTATTTATTTTACTTTGTGTATTGAGATCCTAAATCCATTTAAACCTAACTACTTTGTTGAGCTCAACGGAAATAGACAAATAACATAAAAATAATATTTTAAAATATTAAAAAGGCATAAAAAATGGCAATTTAGTAAATTAATAAAAGTAACAAAGATCAAATTAAACTTAACGTAAAATGCGTTCATAAAATTCTTCTATTAGAGAGACTCATATATACAGGGTGAATCTCGTAAGGTGTCCTAAATGGATTACAGACAAACACTTTGCCCTACAACCTTCAAACAAAATTATTTCCCACTAAATTGACCCCAAGGAATAATTTAAAAATATTTTCAACGTCGTATAAATACAGGGTGTACCAAAAACTGGGGATCACAGGTTCGAATCTTGGAAATTTCAAATACAAACATATGTCATATTATACATCATCAAAAAGGTCTATTTAATAGAAACATTTTGGTGAAAACAGAATTTAGTTATCTTTATTCGTTTCAAAATGGCGTCCATTTTTGTAGCCAAAATCAAAATTTACGGAATACCCTGTAATTCTTTTATTATTTGTCATAAATGACTTCTGATTCAAAATACTTATTTGAAATAAGCTAAGCTTTACAATGATATGCCACAAGATCACATTTATTGAAAAATCAAAATTTCAAAAAATTTTTATTTTTGAAAATGTTTAGATAAACAAAACTCAAAAATTTCAAATGAAAACCCATGTCATTTTGTATATCATCTTAAAGCTCTCGTTGAACTAAGCAACTTTGTAATTTACACTAATGCCGTATCTCTTTTGGTTTTGTAGTAATAACGGAAAAACGTTATTTCCCTATATAACTTGCATGTTAATTTAATGGTATGGCAACAATGGAAGAAGGACTGCCATACTGTTATGTCCTGATTAATTAACATGCAAATCATATGGGAAAATGACATTTTTACGCTATTACTACAAAACCAAAAGAGATACGGCATTAGTGTAAATTACAAAGTTGCTCAGTTGAACGAGAGCTTCAAGATGATATACAAAATGACATGGGTTTTCATTTGAAATTTTTGAGTTTTGTTCATCTAAACATTTTCAAAAATAAAAAATTTTTGAAATTTTGATTTTTAAATAAATGTGATCTTGTGGCATATCATTGTAAAGCTTAGCTTATTTCAAATAAGTATTTTGAATCAGAAGTCATTTATGACAAATAATAAAAGAATTACAGGGTATTCCGTAAATTTTGATTTTGGCTACAAAAATGGACGCCATTTTGAAACGAATAAAGATAACTAAATTCTGTTTTTACCCAAATGTTTCTATTAAATAGACCTTTCTAATGATGTATAATATGACATATGTTTGTATTTGAAATTTCCAAGATTCGAACCTGTGACCCCCAGTTTTTGGTACACCCTGTATTTATACGACGTTAAAAATATTTTTAAATTATTCCTTGGGGTCAATTTAGTGGGAAATAATTTTTTTTGAAGGTTGTAGGGCAAAGTGTTTGTCTGTAATCTATTTAGGACACCTTATGAGATTCACCCTGTATATAAAAAAAAAAGGCCTAAAATTAAATAATGTTAGTGATTCTCATTACCAAAACAATAATAAATAGCCAGTAAATCGTTGAAACCTATGTGTTATTACGAATACAACTTAAAATATTAATTATTCATACTAGGTGTAGATTATAAATAGTTTTATAAGGAAAATGAACAAATCAGTAATTATAATTACATCATTAAGTCCTCACAGTGGATGGGACCCATGTTGAGGTGGCAGCTTAGGTGCTAATGGGAGCGTATGCCAGGGCGGGTAAGCCGTGCGCTACAAGGGCCTCATGTTGTTTTGCGGCCACGATTGATGACCCGCCATACAACCCGCTGACATCTCGTACATCAGGCTCAGGCTCGGCTGATCATCGCACGAGCCGTCAAACTTTTTCCCTCCGATTGTTCCTTTCCCTATCAGATTTTATATTAATCATTATTTATCTATTACCGTTGCAGTAAGCAAAATTACGGAACAATCACAAGTAACATCATAAATAGAATTATTGTTAAACCAAATACAAACAAAATATTCGCTTTATAATGAGCTCATAACGACACAGGAGTCATACTATGATAATGGTTCTACACCAATGAGAGTATACTAAAGTACATGTAGTAGTAGTGTTATCTATACAGGGTGTTTCCGAACAACCAGGAAGTATTTTGTGTATTTTGTTCTTTAAATTAAGACAATACAAAACATCATATAAACAAATAACCTAAAATGCTTCGTTAAGCCGCTAGCCACCATTTTGTTTCTTACTCATAATAGTTTTTATTTCCTTAACAGATGGTTATATTAAAGTTATATCGAATTAAAGTTTGAATTGGTAATTGTTTGAAACTAAATTCTGTTGAATTTTTTTGTCAACAATTTTCATTAGTTATATTATGTATTTATATTTTAAGGTTTCTCTTGATTATTGTAATTTGTTTTACTTAAGTTGCCAAATTCTTGTATTTTAAAATGAGGATGAGTGGTAGAGAGGACTATAATATAGTTCTAACTATGCCTCAAACACAAAGCATTATTTGTTATTGTTATATTAAGTTCTTATTTGCAAAATGGCAGCCATTTGAATTCTTTTAACTCAAACATCTCAAAAAAAGTAAATTTTAACAGAATTTTACAAGAGACTAATAAGTTGGAAAATCGAATTATCTAACTAATAATACTAAGATTGTAAGTATCAAACAACAAATAATGGAGTTATTGAGATTTTTCTGCAGAAAAACATTGATTTTCTTTTATAATTAATGTAAATTTATGTTTTGTTAGTAGAAAAATCACAGCCACTCCGTTATTGTTTCTCCGATCCTTTCAAACCTTTTATCATTAGTTAAATAATTTTATTTTCCAACTTTTTGGTCTTGTAAATTTTTTGTAAAATTTGCCATTTTTTGAGATATTTAAGTTAGGCAAGCATGTTTCATTTCCTCCTTTTTTCTCAGCTGGTGTTCATTGTAGGATAAATCCGCTCATACCGTTAGAAATGTATCGTCCTAGAAATGAGAAATGGCGCCGACGATTGGTAAGCGTCAGTTTGTTTGTTTTAGTTACTGACGACAGATATTTTAGTTATTAAATATTTTTAACGAATCGGGTCCAGATAAACTGAAATTTTGGTTTAATTTTGGCCAGGAGGCGATCTCTAGTATTAGTAATTACCAAAATCGCACATCTACTGAATATTTCACGACTCATGTCTTGGTTACTATGCGTATAACATAGTATCACCATTGACTATGTACACTCAATGGTATCACTCTTTAACGAGTGAAATCTAATGAGATATAAAATTATTATTAGATAAAGCGGTAAAGGGTCGACATGTTTATTACTTTATTGTTACAAGGCTTTCCCAAGTTTTAGTTGGTCGTTGATAAATTAGTGTATGAAACAGTTGTATTCAGTCTTTAAACCACTTGTGTCATATTTTGAACACTCGCTTTACTAATGTTCTATCAAACATCTCACTCGTGACAATGTGCATTTTTACACCACATAAAAAGTTTAAAACAGTAAATTTTATTCACAATTTGTGTTTCTACAGCCTTTTAAGCCAATATATTCAGTAAGCCGGTCTCTTCAAAAGGCTACATTTACCGATAGACCGACAGGCACAAAGCCATAATTGAGATCCTGGACTCATTAGTGCTTTGTCCAGGCTCTATTTGGTTTACAAACAAAGTACAAATGTCAAATAGGAATAGTTGATAGACGAAACTGTTTTAGTAGATCTTTTGACTCTCATAGTTATTTTCAATTATTTGAATTCATAAGACGCTATTTAATTGTACACCTCGTTGTTGGCAATAGGATTCATGTTGTGGAAAAACTATTTTTTCGTAATATAGGGTTTACAGAGCGAGAAACCCTTTTTATTAGCAATTGTAATTCAAAGTTTTATTTAGATTTCATGAGTTATTTCAGTATTATTTATCAATGATGACGTTTAAACAGCAATACAGTTTAATAAATTCTTACTTCACCAATCTTTGGCGTAAAAAACTGACTATTGGGTATTTAAAAAAAAAAATTAAATAAAAATTATATCTTGATTTGGTTATATTTCTTTTGTTATTCCTTAAAATGCAGGGTTGGGGAAATTCTGTAATATTGACAGAAGTTAGTTTATTTCCTGGCCTTTTGAGCCTTTGTATTTGTTCTATTTGGTATTGTTACAAACCTCTAAATTAATTTAATTAATATCCTTCATGCCCTTGGGACTACAAAGGAGTTTTAAAAATATTAAATGCAAGCAAATGTTGCTATGTGCATTAAATAAAAGGCTTGGTGGAGAGTACAATGCCAAAAAACCCGACCTCAAAACGATGACTGAGTTCGAAATGGCAGGTAGTCAAAATCTGCATAAAGAATTTTACCAAAAATTAAAATAATGCAATAACTTCATATTTTTTGACGAAAGTTGAAATTGCACCATGACATTTCAGTACGTATCACTAATATTCATGACGTTTCATATGACGTAATAATAGATACGTTTTATAATTTTTTGTAGGCGGTATTTTTAAAGTTACCTTCTTAAAAAAAGTTATTTATACTAGTGTTGAGTGCAATCTGTTAAAATATTATAACACAACCAGTAACATCTAACAATATTTAATAATCATCATAAAACTGTCAAATTAAAACCACAGTTGTGTATCAGAAGTGGGAATGAATGTAGTCTGCCAGCACGCCACGACGGTCACGGGGCGAAAAGCCTCTCGTATAATTTAATTTTTTAACCAAATCACAGCAGCTGCTTATTTTTTCAAAAAATATTATTGAGAAAATTTTACTTTTGGCTTCAAAATCCGTTGTTTTTAAACTTACTTTACAAAAAATTGAAAAAGTAGTAGCCGCCCAACTTTTTTATGGCACATTTCAAACTCATTTAGAAGTATCTATTTGATTTAAATATTAAAAATAGAAAACATCAATTATTAGACTTTTAATTAGAACTAATAGTATCTAATTCTTATTGGATTTCATACAAAGATTCATCACTTTATTCTAAGTTGACTAAATGTCGAGTTATTTGTAAGAGAAACATTAACTTTTTTGCTCCAATTTTAACGAATTTTGCGTTTTTTGATTACGAGCAGATGGCCGACCTTGCTTCACTCGTTGTAATGGTAGTTAGATAGGCATCATGCTCCATCTATTGGTCTTATGTGATTGTTGGGTACAATCCCCATAAATTTCAAAATTTTAGTTCATATTTCAAAAGTAGAGCGTAAATTGTTTATGTGCTTGACAAAAAATATGAATTCTTACAATATGTATTTAAGAGCTATGTATATGTATTATAATACATACAAGAGATACGTATTAGAAAAACATACTATAGTTATCTTTAGTTATAAAATGCTGTGAATTTAGTAGATATTGTTCAGGCGAGAAACACACAAAGTCCGTAAAGAGGATTAGCACCTCCTTAAAAAAATACGAGTTTTTTTTAATTTTTTGTTTTAAACTATTTGTTTAGGTTTTTGTAAATTTAGGATCTTGTAATGACTATTTCGCAAAGATCTCGATGATAAACCTTTTTGTAGATTACATTAAAGATTACAGATTCTATTTGTTTCATAGAACGTTCTTCAATGTTACTAATAATTAGTTTAGACTTTGCCACTGTATTAGTTTATGTGTTAGCCCATTAAATTATTACAAGTTTAATCATCGCAAATGTAAAAAATGTATTTAATTGCCTTTTATGACTTTATTAGGCTAATTTATTACATTAATTAGGCCTATGCCTCAGAACACGAAAATGGTACATGTTTATGAAAACTTCATAGAACAGTTTATATTATTATCATTTTATTTTTATTTTAGGTTTAGAGGAAGATTTTTTAGTGTCTGATAAAGCAATAAATATTTTTTACCTGTACTTTTTTATTTACTTTAGAAATATTTTACTGTTTTAATGTTTTAAGTCTAACTTTCCATCCACAGCTCCCAGACGACATAGAGGAAGGCCTAACAATATCTTAATTTATCAGTAGGCCCAATAAAAGGCAATGCCCTTTTCTCCTTCAGCCGATGGCGGGATCTGGCGTTAGCTGAAGGGCTAGGGCTGGTTCATTCCGGATGTCCTATTTTACGAGGTTCTATGTGGAGTGAGGATTGTGCTTTATTAGTAGAAGAGTCATATTTTAAAGCATCTACAAAAATTAAAAATATATGTGAATAGATCGTCAGGTACAATTATATATTTGTCGGTAACTAAGCTACAAAAAGCATCACACCCCATCTAAACTTATCATTAATTCAAAATTTGCCTTAAAATAGCTCAGTTAGTGACAGTTTCTTAAATGGTAATATAAATTTTAGTTACATTTAAGAGCTGCTGTATATATATTATATTACAGGCCTAATTGCAATTTCTTGTTTGTTTGCGCACTAATATTAAACAGCCTTTCAATTTTCTTCAAAGTTTGCAAATGACTTAGTTTTGGCACAAAAAAACAAATATTTGTACGGACCAAAATTGAAATTATAATACATCATGGGTCTTATAAAGTTAAAACCACAAATAAAATAAGCTGACAAGCATTGAAAAGCCAAGCGCTTAGGTATGAAAATGGAATTCCTTCATTACAGCCAATTTCTCAAGTTATAAAACTAGTATGAAAATTATTAATCATTTTTTAAATCGTATTTTACATAGTGATTATTACAGTGAAGGTAAATGAAAATATAATAATCAACAGTTTCATAAGTTTTATTAAAATGTAAATTAATGATAGAAATGAATTATTATAAGCAATGATAAAAGCAATTAATAACTTTAGAAGGAAGACTTGCTTTTAAATGTCATATTTATCCTTTTCAGTACCAGGTTCACCGAGCCTAACTCGTCGCGGTTTTAATTCACTTTTAATATAGTGTCATGGTAATAAATCTATTAATTTCCACCAACAACCAACTAATACCTCTTCACAGTAAACAGCTGTTTAAAAAAAAGACTACTCAACATTAAGAGTCATCTTCACCCCTGGGCCAGTAACCCATTGTTGCGAAGTCGGCAATGTTAATCATACGGCTTTTAATGCAAAACATGGTATAGCATTCCCCTGTTTCGGACGCCATTTTTCAACCGAATTTCTTTAAACTTGGTAAGTATTTAGTTGAATAGTTATACTATGTCGCTCATACCTCGGAATTTTGAAAATTTAACAAATATTACTAAGGAAAATCGAGTTACTTTGGGACGTCTCAAAGAGTAATATTTGTTAAATTTTCAAAATTCCAAGGTATGAGCGACATAGTATAACTATTCAACTAAACACTTACCAAGTTTAAAGCAAATCGGTTGAAAAACGGCGTCCGAAACAGGGAAATGCTATAACATGTTTTGCATTAAAAGCCGTATGATTAACATTGCCGACTGGACAACAATGGGATAGTGGCCAAGGGGTGAAGATGACTCTTAATGTTCCTTTATTTTTGTATACTTTTTGTTGTTATTTCGTTACCAAAATAGTAACCCATAAGACCAATGTTAAAAATTACGAATCCTATACTATAATACGAGGAATGTCTGAAGGGATGTGTGTTCCACGATCTCGAAATCTAGCTGTCAGATTTTGCTTAAACTTTGCAATTAAAAGTGTATTGGCCCAAAAATAAGTTTAGAAAAGGCCTCCATCCCAGGAAAAATCGAATTTTGTCTGAATTTAAGTTTAAAAATCGTAATTTTTAACATTAGTCTTATGGGTTGCTATTTTGGTAACGAAATAACAACGAAAGGTATACAAAAATAAAGGCACATTAATATTAAGCAGACTTTTTGAAACAGCTGTTAGCTGTGAAGAGGTATAGTTGGTTGTTGGGGGAAATTTAATAGCTCTAATGACACTGTATCAAAACTGAATTAAAACCAACGAGCAAGGCTCGGTTAACCTGGTACTTTTAAACTTAAATGTGGACCAAATTAGATTTTTTCTGGGATTAAGGCAGTTTCTAAACTTATTTTTGGGCCAAAAACTCTTACATGCAAAGTTTGAGCAAAATATAACCGCTAGATTTTGAGATCTTGGAACACACATCCCTTCAGACATTGCTCGTATTATCGTATAGGATTAGATCAGTTTTCATGCAGTTGAACGACAGGCACAATATCCATATGTTACCAAACACGAAAAAGAAATGATAACATAACGATGCAAAGACTTATCATAATATCAATGAGTAGGCTTTCAGTAATCACGAAACGGTTTCATGCAGTGGGGCAAAAATATCCACAGTGTGAGCTTACATTTAGAAAGTCTTTTATCTTTTATTGCATAAAGTGAAACGATCACTATCCTTTTCTTGATTACGATTGTTAAGTTGGTTAATTCTTGTCCTCCACTGTCCAAAATGCATTAAATTTCCGTTCTGTATTATAATTTCTATTAAATATTTCTGGTTACATATTTATTTTTTATTTATTTGTTACATATTTTCGCGTTAGTTATAATTTAATTTAGTGCAAATTGTTTTTAGAGATTTTAACACTGAACAAGTAAAAATTGGGAATTTATTGCTTTAACATGAATCATTGCTCCACTTATAGAATTCTGCTCATTAGTCCCATCAAATTTAATGCAATTCAATTGTGGCAGAAATATTTTTTATTTCATCAGCGATAAAATAACTCTCAAAACTATGCGGGTTTCCTTTTTATAAATGTACCTAAAATTGATTATAGAATTTCTATTTTGAAAAATCATTCTTATTTCAGAAATCAGCAATATTTTTGTCGTTTGCATCTGCCAAGGTCATCTAGAAAAATAATTAAAATCAGAGCCTAAAATCTATATATATAATTAATAGGCAAGCATGTTTCGTTTCCTCCTTTTTTCTCAGCTCGTGTGCATCGTAGAATAAATCCGCGCATACCTTTAGAAACGTATAGTGCTGTAGATGAGCAGAATCACATTCTAATTCCCATCGAACTCCAGAGCTACGCCCCACAGGCGTTCAAAGTTCCAATGTTAATCTTATGAAGAAAGAAGAATTCAATGAATCATTAAACAGCTGTTGTAAAAACAACTGCTAAAAAATTAGGAGAAACAGATGTTTTAGTTCTAAAATGTGAAATCATCATAAATAATTCTCCCATAAACTGGAATCCACCTGACCAAGCAGTAAAATATTCAACCTTCATGTAAATTCTAAACTTAATCAAGCGTATTCTCGGCTCTCTATCCTTTTTCCACTCATCAACAGAAAATCTACACTTCAGACACAATGTGCAATATTAATTTATAAAACTATTCTCCGGCCACTAGTTTTGTATGCCTGTCAAGTATGGGGCCTTTCAATTTCATCTAAAAAACTTTCTAAAATACAAATATTTCAAAACAAAGTTCTGCGAATTGCAGTTAATTCACCATGGTTTGTTCGAAATTCACAAATTCATCGAGAACTTGGAATAGAACCAACATCTACTTTCATCAGTAAGTCTACATTAAAATTCTCGCATCGCCTAAATGACGTCCCAGGTGCACAACATTTTGAAATTGGATTACCCCTCCCAAATAGAAGGCTACGCCCAAGACTTTTTCAAGATTTGTTAAAGTTTTCTTACCTTCCATATTATTCATATTTTAATAATCTATTACTAATTTTCTATTATCAATCTTATAACTTTGAAAGAAGTGTTTTCCCCCTCTATGAACTTATTTTAGTTACAGGGTGCCTCTAATTCAGAGCGAACCCACAATGTTAATTTACTGTTAAAATTATGTTTTAGATGTTCTGTGTATAACACTCTGTATGTTGAACCAGAAATAAATGTTGTTAAAAAAAAAAGTTCTAAAATGTTTTTAAGCTTCTTGGGTCCAGATCAACTGGAATTTTGATCGAATTTCGATCAGGAGGCGATCTCTAGTATATATAATTCTGTAAGCCGAATTTCTTGAGCAAAATTGTGAGCGTTGTACAAATCGCAGAAAGATGGGAGTGGTCTCAAATTAAAGGTCTCAGTCCCATACACGAGGGAAAACTATCGGCGTGTCCATAATGTTAACAGGAAATGAGAAATCACGTAAAACGTCCTCCATAAGAATAGCATGGGGATTCGAAAAACGTCTGCTTTGTGTACATTAAAACATGTGTTAGGTTTGATTTTAAAACGAGACACAGATGATAACATTGAATGAAGAACCAAGGCCAACTACGAAGAACTATCAATTAATTGACAACCTAGAGTGGTAATACTATAGTAAGACAGTGTACATAGTCAATGGTAAGACGTTTAGTGACTTTGAGTGACTAAATATTCTACTGAGAGGGCTACCAAACTTACAAACTTTTACAAATTAACAACTAATTGTTACTACCATTTTAGTCATTTAAATTGAAAAAAAACTATAAAATTTAGGCCTACAGTTTTGTTAACTGAGCGTGTATCCAAACAAGGCCAAGATACAAATCATAAAAAAAAACATTCTGATCGTGATAGGCGGGCAATGGGCATGGGAATTGTGGTTTGGGAAAAACCAAATCTAATTATTTACGTTAAAACGTATTTTTGTTTGATTTTAAGTGAGAAGTGTCAAATAATTATAATGAGTGAAGATTATATACTGATTTAAACTTAAAGTGTATCAGTCAACGAAGTCTTGGGATTCTGTTTGCTGATTTTTGCTATAGAAACTTATTTATTTGTCATTTCATGGATTGCAGAACCGAATGAATGGATGAAAACTTTATAGGGGAGAGTTAAAATCAAAGGCTTCTGTCATATATACTAACGAAAAAGTAGCAGGTCAAAAACTTTACAACTAAATGGGAAATATATAAGAAAGATATATTTTGTTCAAGGTTCTCCTGAAAAATTCGCCATGGAAGACTTTTTATATTGATTTTTTTTAAAGTCTTCTTTGTTTACATGAAATGAAGTGTGTTAACAAGGAGTGACGAATATTAATAGTGAGATTTGAGGTGTTTAGTCAAAGTTTTCTTATAACAAAATAACAAAATATGACTGAAGTGAAAACATCCTTTCAATTATAGGACAAACAAGACAATGAAATGGGTTTTTTTAGGGAGAGGCAGGAAAAATGCATTACGCACACATGGGACCAGCCTGTGTAGTGTGGGACTCCCCTAAAATACCTACTAAAAAACCTCCTCTACTCTTTAGAAATCCAGCCTTGAATGTCATATTTATTCCTACATCAAGCTAGGCCTAAAATAGCCTAAGCCCATTGGGCTCACTCCTTGACCAGCCACATGGTCAGGGGATCTGAGCCGCATAGCGTTCAAGATCAGTCTTTTTTCTAAGGCGGATGCCCCGGACGCACTGTGACGAACAATCCCAGCCCTCATCCTCCAATATCTTTTGGCAGGCAATGAAATTGGTGTGACGAAATAATTGAAAGTTTACTGACCCTGAAATAGGTGCTGAATGCCGTAATTTTTTTTCTCATTGCTGCTTTTCTAAGTTAGCCTATATTAATAGACTCTCATAGCTCAAAATAATGATTTATTTAAAAAAATTGTTTATCATAGATCGACATAGGTTTAAAACAGATTTACAAATGAGTGACCTAATAGTACAGGATTGTAAAAGAGTGCTTAGTATGTGAATGGCCTATTCAAACGGTATTACAGTAATAAAAAATGTTATGCAAATTAAAATTAAATCCTCTAGAAACTTTCGTATAGTGAAGAACTGGTAATCCGCTATGATTTATGCTACTTTAATTATATGATTAGGGGCTTTTGCCCCTATGAGCCACTAGTATATTCTATTTCAGATTTTAATATCATAAAACACATAATGATGTTATACATCATGCAGCTGATTGAAAAGACTACCGGTAGTAACTTGACATCAGTGCATCACATCAATCAATCAATCAATCAATCAATCAAATCAAATCTTGACCAAGATATTGAATAAAGTATGAAGTATTGAATCTTCCAGTGCTTTGATCATATTTACCTTCACATTTACAAGGGTCACAACATTTTTTTACTTAGAATAGTGTAACTTTGAAGGCAATGCTGTATTTAGTGCGAGTAAACATGGCAGTTCACACGACACAGGCACCTAAAAGTTGAGGGAGGTTTGAGTTGAGTAAACGTTGTTAATTAGGCTAAACACAGCTACAGCGAGACCCTTTGTTGACCTGTTAACACTAACTACTGCAATAAATGTCTAAACAAAACACATAGCTGTTTTCTAAGCACCTCGTGACGTGAAATTGAATTTCCATATGGCCAATAAGTCACTTTTTGGATGGTTTAATGTAAATAAAGCTATTTAAAATGATAATTGTATTATTTTACACTATTAAAAAAAACTAGGAAATGCATTTAACACAAAATTATTGGATAAAATTGGATTTTTTAATGTAATACTTAATCCATTGAATACCTTTTGTTGGAAACTAGATATCATTTTTAAGTACCTTCCCACAGTGTTTCTTTGTAATTTTCTTTCTAAATGTAAATTATGCCATTTACTTAATAATGACTTAATAACTAAATTAATAAATAATTAATAATAAATTAATAATTAAATTAATAAGTAAATAATACTGAGAGTAAAACTGGAACAACACACAGAAGTCGAATAACTATGCTTGATTTTCTGTTTACGTTAT
This sequence comes from Neoaliturus tenellus, assembly GCA_030545055.2. Lineage (NCBI taxonomy): Eukaryota > Metazoa > Arthropoda > Insecta > Hemiptera > Cicadellidae > Neoaliturus > Neoaliturus tenellus. The sequence continues at coordinate 175,019,565 of CM061534.1, read as the reverse complement.
ATTACAAATTAAAAAATTTAAACATTAAAAACGATGTATTTTTAAAAATTAATTTGCTGTAGCACAATTATTTTAAACAAAATAGGTGTTATGGAATACATTTACATGAGAATGTGTTTGATATTTTATAGAATAAAATTCAAGTTATGATGTGAGGTTATTAAAAATGTAGAAATGTCAACTTGTCGAAAATGCAATTAATTAGAGAAAGTTGTTGAACTAGTACAGTTCCTACACAGCAATACAAAGTAATTACAACCTTTATGAAAATATGAATTTTTGTAAGTATTTTTTATACAGATTGACCCAGAACTGTCTGGAATCCTTTTGTTCCTTGCATCGAGAGTAACATAAATTACTGTACAACTATGGGTCTCCGGTGCCTAGTACGGTAGTCATATGTAACTTTTGCTCCGTTCATGATATTTCCAAAACCACTTGAGGTTCATTTAAACGCTTGTCAAAACCGTTTTATTAATTAATATTATGTTTCTAACTTTCCCCGTTTCAAAATAGTGGTCATTTAAATCTATAGTACCAGGGGGACCGAGCTTAAGCTCGGTAAAATTATTACTTTCGTTTCTCACACAAAGCTCGTTCGCTCCGCTCACTCGCCAGGCGGAAGGTTTGCTGCACATTGGTATGATTTTCCTAAAACCACAGGTTAAATATGTAACACATTGGTTTATTTTATCTACAGTTATCAGCTGATTTTTGTTCAGTTAAAAAATTTCCATAAGGATAACATGGGATCTTTGAAGGGCTCTAGCGCGAAAACCGGATTTTTCCCAGCTATGGAACCAGCTCCAATCGATTTCTGGTGGCCAAAACCCCCATATTCCAAAATTTGAAGGAAATCGTCGGAGCCGTTTTTGAGATAATTGTGCAAGCAAACAAGCAAACAAGCAAACATTGCTCGTATAAGAGTATAGGAATAAGAGTATAGGATATTAATACGCAAGCATGTTTCATTTCCTCCTTTTTTCTCAGCTCGTGTACATCGTAGAAGAAATCCAAGCATACCGTTAGAAAGGTATATTCCTGTAGATGAGCAGAATCACATTCTAATTCACATCGGACTTCAGGGCTACGCACCACAGGCTTTCAAAGTTCCAATGTTAATCTTATGGAGAAAAGAGAAATGAATGAATCATTAGGCCCATTCTATACGGACCGATTGTCGGCGGCGGATCTGCTCACGTGAAATCTGCCATCCACCGGCCATTCTATACGAGCGGTTAATCGGCGCAACAGTGTTGCCAACCATTCAGTTAATGTAAAAAATACAGCTTTAAGTAGCATTTATATGTGACCTTGCTAAAATTGTTTCCACTCATACTATCATGCTTTACAAATTAAGTAACACAAAAAAATACTCAATTGCGATCAATTAAATTATAAAATGATTTAGAAATAATTATAAAATTACAAAAACATAAATATTGTATAAACATACGACATTACAATTCAAATTAGAAAGGAAAAAGTCTTTTTCCAACTAAGTGATGACGTATTTATGTTTAAAAAATGACTTTATATGATTTCAATATTTCCAAAATAAACCTACTTAAATATTACAAAAGTTGTAATAAAAAGGGATAATGTATGGCCACAAACTCCTGCGAAACATGTATACTAAAATACAAGTTTGGTCAGTATTCGATAATTACTTTTTTAGAGAGAAATAAAGGTAGAGATGACTAAATAATACAATTAACTTGCAGAAAGAAAATAATAGATAGGCCTATAGGTAGGCTTACATACCTATAAATAATTGAAAATGCCTGATACATTTTAACCAGTATTATGTAACAACTAGACATGGCCTTTGAACTATATAACCGTCGACCGAGGCCTATAGTAATCATTTAAACTTATTTGGTTATGTAATCAGTTACGCTAAAGTAGGCCTACCGGCATGTAATTGAAATGAATAACCTCTGAGCCATTGAGATAAAAATAGTTGTATTTGTTTGTTTTCGTGAATAGTGAATGCAGGCAAAAACTAACTGTACATTGAATTTTTACCTCAATGCAACTTTGAGATTTTTAACCTTGTCTGCGTAATCTTTAGATGTCACTTCGTATAATTTAGGAGGTTTTTCAATTTCTAGAAAAATGAGATTTTCATGTCAAACATGTTTTATAAAAACAAAAACAAAACAAACTGGAGGACGGTGAGGACAAAAAGGATCAGAAAAGGCAGTGGACGAGAAATGGCGAGAACGAGAGAGAAATTACGAGATTTGGCGTGAGGTAGCGAGATCGGCGGCGGAAGCAAAATATATACCGCGTCATAGCGCGTTAAAAATCTGCCCGTATAGAAGCTCCCATTTAAACTCCATTGTTCGGTAAAATATCAGTTGATCGACGCCGACAATCGGCGGCAGACAATCGGTCCGTATAGAATGGGCCTTAGACAGCTGCTGTATAAACAACTGCTAGAAAATTAGGAAGACAGATGTTTTAGTTCTAAAATGTTTTTAAGCTTCTTGGGTCCAGATCAACTGAAATTTTCATCGAATTTCGATCAGGAGGCGTTCTCTAGTTTTTTTTTTTTTTTTTTTTTTTTTTTTTTTTTTTTTTTTTTTTTTTTTTTTAAATGCCCCAAAGATGAGAATTTTTTCGAAATAATGAAAAAACACTAAAAATGTAAAAACTTAAATTGTGTAATTAGGAATAAGAAGTCTGAATAAAGCTGGTCATAAATAACTAACCGAGAAATTGGTTTTTATTTACGAAAACAAGCTTTTGTAACGTAAGAAACTACCGCTGTATTGTTAATTTAAGTGTTTTTGTTTAGAAAAATCAATATCTCAGAATTCATAACTAGGTTATTTTTCAAACATTGTATTTACGATTAGACAATTCAATTTTATACATTTGTATACATTTTATACACTGAGAACTATTTCGATAACATTTCACTTTTTTATGTATTTATATTTTAATTAGTTCAAATATTGAGAAAGTAATATTTTAAACGGCCACCATTTTTAAACGGTTCAAAATAAAAGTTTCCAATATGAAAAAACCGTTTAAAATTATTTACTACAAGATATCACCAAAATAATAATAATATTACAAAATAAAAATTTCTACTTTGAAAATAGGTTGAAAGTTCTTAAAAAAAAATAACTTCGGTTTTGTATTATTGTAATACAATAATAAACTTATTACAAAAATAAACTTTTTGAAAATAATATTTGCTCTTCTGACGATCCCCACAAAACCTAGATATGGGCAGTTACTAATTCAGTTTCATTAGTCTATATTTAAAATCAGCACCACACCCCCATAGAGAGCCAGTACAACTTGATATTTCAATCGGCTACAATTTTTTAACAGGTTCGAGGTATATACTTGAGGTTTTTTACTAAATTATTTCTTTACAAAGGTAGCTTAGTTAACCAATTATAAAATTTTTTTGAGAGAGAGGCGGAAAAATGCATTACGCACTCAGGTGGCCAGCCTGTAGTGTGGGGCTCCACTAAAAAACGGGTTTACGCACTAAAAAAACCTCCTCTACTCTTTAGGATTCTAAACTGGAATTGTTTATCACATTACATCAGGCTAGGCCTAAATTTGGCTTACGCCCGTGGGGCTCGCTCCCTATCCAGCCGTTCGATCAAGGGATCTGGGCTACTTCGCGGTCCAGATCGGTTTTATTTTCTAGGAGGATGCCCCGGACGAACTGTGATAAACAATCCCAGTTGCCCTAATCCTCCAAAATCTTTTGGCAGACCGAGTCCACCGAAAATGCACCAAAAATTTGTGTGCCTTCAAGGCGGGGCCCTTCCCAACGGGGGCAGCGGAAGAATTTGTGTTCCACATCGTCGGGAACGCCCGGGCAATAAATGCAGTCCGGTGAACCGGTCTTTCCCATCCGGTTCAGGTACGACAGAAAATAGCCATGACCTGTCAAGAATTGGGTCAGGTAGTAATCCACCTCCCCATGCCGCAGTTCCACCCATGGTTGAACCTGCTTGATAAGTCGCGCAGCCCATCGTCCTCGGGTGTCGTGCTCCCAGCTGTGTTGCCACTGCTGGAAGGTTCGGGAGCGCTCTTCTGTTCTTGCCGTGTCCTTGCCGATCTCGCCTTGTCTCTGATAAATCGTCTTCCTCTCCTGCCAAGAGATTTTAAAACATTGACGTACTCAATTTAAAGGTTAACCGTTGTTATTGAAAAAACTCAGACAGACAGATAGACTAAGAACTAATTGATGAACAATGGTATAATTTATATTAATTCCATTTTAACCGGTCCAGGAAATAAACTGGAAATTTTTTACCAAATTATTTTCTAAGAAAGGTAGTTAGTGTTGGCTACAGTTTTAAAACCGTACCAAACTCCAGTTAAACCGATTTTACTGAAAAACAAAAAAAAACATACAGATAGACGAAATGCTAATCGATGAACAACTGTAGGATCATACATTTTATAATAAATTCGATTTGTTTTGACTTGAGGAATTACCTCACTGAGTTTCAGAAGAGAGTTTCTGAACACCCTTGCATAATCAAGTATTTAATTTCATTGACGTCTTAATTAAGGCGATCAAGTATATAACGGGATTAAATAAAATGATTTTTGTATAAACAACCTTGTATATTTATTCCTCACTTTGAATTGCTAACTCGATCATTTGTTTCTGTTTTCGTCGGTTTATCAAATTTTGAACCTTTAAAGGCTAAACCTTGAAAGCAAATATTGACCCATAGACTGATGGCCCTTTATTGACAGTCTGTCAGTCAACAGACACCAGAAGGGTTTCAGTTTTACGGTCTCATCTTCGGTGCTTTAAAAATGAACACTGGCAAAGATACTTGACCTTAAAAGTTTAAACACATTAAAACCTAAAGAATGGAATTGCATTGATATTTCAGTACCAGTCTGCTTCTATTCCGCTAGCTTTTAACATGTGTTTGTTTGTTTTAAAATTAAGAGCTGTTTTATTTTGCAATTTAATAAAATTTATTCCCCATGTTAATCTTATCTTTAATTGCTTCCCGTGGGCTTCAGGATTTAAATATCAAAAATCTGAAATTGCAAAACTACGAACTGAGGCCATACTTTTGACACCTCAAACGTTCAAATTGGTCCAGAAATAAGAGAGGAGTAGTGTTCACAAAAACGGCTTCACGTATTATCTATCTACTAGGGCACCCGTGCAGCGCAATGCGCAGCATGCTTATGCAATTCCACCTTTTATATTTTTATAAAAATTTAATACAAATAGACTTATTACAGTATACATACCATATTTAGGTAGCAATACTTCTATTGCTTATATTCAGTTTTAACATGTGTTTCAATGATTTAACCACAAACAGGTGTTTTATTTGAAATTAAAAAAAAATGTTCCCCATGTCAATCTTATGGACAAAAAATAACTTTAAGGGCTTCCTGTGCCCTTAAGAGTACAAATCTAAAAAATCTAAAACCTTATTGCAAAACTACGAACCGAGACAAATCTTATGACACCTCAAACATAGAATTTCGTCCAGAAACAAGGAAGGAGTAGTGTTCACAAAAAACGGCTTCACGTATTATATATATAGATCGATTTTCAAATCTACAGTATAAATCAAGGTACTAAGATAATATGACAGCATGCTAAAATTAACACAAGATTTTAATCGAAACACGATTGTTTTATAAGTTGTATGGGAGGGTGGGGCAAGACGGGGCACTCAAGCACTCAATATTTTTTGTGACGTTATGAAAATCTCAATAAACATACCACATATTTCAAATAAAACTACAGTGTCAATAGAGTATAATAAAAAAATTGAACAAAAATTATATAAAGTATTAATATTAATAAAATATTTAAAAAAAGGTTTAATAAGTACCCTATCTTGAGGGCAAAATGAGGTATCCTGGTGGGGAAAGATAGGGTAGCTCAATACTATGGTAAGGAAAAAGGTTTAATTAATAAATGAAAAGTGGTTTACATATTCAAAATACTTATTGTTTATACTATAAATAGACACTGTTTCGACACTAAATAATGTTTAATTATCTTTATAAATTAATTAAACATAATTGTTTATAATGAAAGATTAACTCTGAGCTTAGGACCTACTCCATAAAACGGTATGTAAATAAATAAGAGTCATGTTAACTTAACCGTTTTGGTAATATTGTTAAATAAAAGATTTTCATACCAAATATCAAAGCCAACAACATTTAAATGGAACTAAAATAATTTTAATGAACTTTACACCTTAAACGTACACCCCACCTTGCCCTCCTTCTATAAGTACCACGTCTTGCCCCCAAGGACAAGTTTTACTTTAGGTTGATTTTATGCCACAAGGACATATTCACTTAAGTTATAGTACGCATTGACATATTTCTAAATAAGTACCTGACTCAATAATAATAATCACAGATACCAGAAAAAACAGGTGTCTTGCATTTTCACGTTCAAAACTGACAGAAAATTAGATCGTCATAGCATAAAAACACGTTTGGATAATAATCTCGGAAGGGTCCGCTCAAAACGGCTGGTCAGACAATCACATGCATATTAGTTCAATTATATGTCGCTAGACTGCGACATCTGCCGAAGCAAAAAATGTAATACCCCGCCTTGCCCTCAACCCGTCTTGCACCGCTCTCCTCTAACGGTCAGAGCAGAATTTATGTGATTTATGTTACATGTTTTGGGTTTTTGATATTGTTGTTATAGTTAGTTGTGCTTGAGTCAGACAAATGTTTAATAAGGGAGGAGACAACTAGATACGCTTTTAAAGAGAAATTGTTTGACCGCAATGCTTGGTTAAGTTTCGCAATTTCGACTTTAAGTCGAAACTGTAACATAGTCTATGTTTAATAATGTTTCAAATAAGTATTTGGAATCAGATAACATTTATGTAAAATGATTAGCAAATTAAAGGGAATCCCTTATATTTTATTAGCTGTTGCCCGTCACGGCTTCACCCGTGTTGAATTTTATTTTTAATTTCTTTTAAGACCCATGAAATCTTCTTCCTTATTTTGCACCTATGAACAAAGAGGAACGATCATGTCATATATTAAACCCATAGTCAATAGAGTAATTTTTAAGTCCAGTGCGGGGTGGAGCCCTGCCTTTCAAAAGCTATAGCGCAATTTTGAAACGAAATCTGTTTACATCCAAATATTTGCATTAAATTTACCTTTTAAATAAAATTTATTTTATTTTAAATTTCCAACATTCTAACCACTGGCCCATAGTTTAAAACTGAATTTTTAAAGTTACTAAATAACAAATAAGTTAACAATAGTAAAAGATATAACAAAAAAACAATTCCTGTTTTCGAAAATAAAAATTTTTAACTGAAGCTAATCTTCAATTTTAGATTAAAGCAAAAGGCAATGCCTTTATTGTGTCACAGATCCGAAAAACTTATTGTCTATTCGAAGAATAGACCTAGAGTGACTCATAGTGCTAATTCTTTGTCCGACGATTACGCTCGATAGAAGTAACAGATTGGCCTCAAATTTCAGTTGAAGATTCTTTATGCAACTGTTAAGAACCCTTTCGTTGTTGAAAGTATTTGGTTGGATATTAATAAAATAATCTTAAAATGTGTCTTTTTCATTTTTCCCATAAGAAATGCATTGGAGACATTTTTAGTGGTCGGTGCCGTGTTTACTTTTTAGCAACGTCTTTTCGAGTCTTAACAATCAAGACTGAGACCTTCTGATTGGTCTATTGACCGACTATATTCCAGGCCAGTCCAAATTATTGGATTCAGAACGGAGCGAATGAGCGGACAGCGGAGTGAAGTAGTCGCATCGCATAAAAAACATAAACAAAGTTGAGGTTATGTGAAATGAAATGTCATATTGTCGGCTCCAATTAAGTTTAAATTTAGTAACGAAAATCAACTACATTGTATACACAACTAATTAATATCTTTTCTTTAAAAAGTGTTTTATGAAGTAAATTGAACAGTAAGTTCTAGATTGTTTTATTTCTTGACGTTGACAACTTTTGGTAAGCAAAGCCTTTTTAGGGCCAGGGGGTCACTTGTTTTATTTCTTTGTTCAGGTTGTGTATCAATGTGTATTCATTACATTTTGGATTTTAGTGGGTACCGTACACCTTGAAAAGCAGTATAAATAATGAATTACAGAAGAATCCCACAAAGGCTATGTTTGTATCATTCCTGTTACTTTCATAGTGTAGGCTAATTAATTCACTTTTTGAAGTAGGCCTAACTCAGAAGCGCTAATTGGCAAATTGTGAATCTGCCAATATGTTAACCAAACCAATTAACTGTAACAATTATATTCATATAGACCCTATTAAAATTAATTTAATGGAACATATTTTGCTTTTCAAATAAACCAAAAGAAGTCCCGGTTGGGTAAGTAACTTAATACGGAAGACAACTTGTTGTGGGTGTTATGTGAAGGACTTGAGGCTTAAGTTACTAGGCTAATGTTTGGTGTAAAAAGCAGAGCTTACTTGACATGTACAGTAGTCGAATATAACTTAATGAGGATCTCTGCCAGTTACCATAGGTTATTTCTAAGAGTAATTGAGAATGTTAACATATGTTTTTAGTGGATAGTTAGAGACAGGTCTAGATAGATCGGTAAAAGTTTGATATCCTACTCCATAGTTTTTATCAATGGTTGAAATTTAAAAATTGCAAAAATATTGCTATTTTATCTATAATGCAATTACACGATACAGTTATGATTTTATTAGGTACCCTCCTGATTCAGTGTTGTTCTAAAAATCTCCTGCAACAATAAAACAAATATAACCTAGGCTACTGCACACAAGTAACCGAAAATAACCAAAACAAATTATGGCGAAGCTTCATTATCCGAGTCCACCGTTTTTATCGATGTGAAAATTTTTATAGGCCTATTGCGATTAAAATTAATATTGTAACAAAACAATAATATTGAATTAAGAAATGTATCATAATAATAATATAACCTAACAGTCTAACCATAAACCTCCATCACTTTTATTGACAGCGTTGTTTATAACAACAAAATCAATGGTGATTGGAAACATTTCAAACGCATAGGCTTATTACCTCGATTACATTAGCCAAAAAAATACCTTTCTGATTCGTATTTGGCAGCATTTGTGTGACGCCTCTTTAGGTCTAACGAAGTCTCCTTCTTTTCACAATTAAGATACACCTACACAATAAACTTGGTTAGTTTATTTTTTGTTGTTCTTTGATAATGTTACAAGTTATATTAGTTTCAATATTTACTTGTTTTTAGGGAATTTCCCTATAGGGAATACGCTATTACGGTAGTAGCCATGGTAAGACCTAAGCCCGGGACCACTTTACTTTTTCATTTTGAGGTCCCCAGAAGCCAAAAACACCATTCGTTCATTTTCATATATATATATATATATATATATATATATATATATCTATGTGTCCGTGGTACTGATAACTTTTGAAGGGGACCTCCGATTTTGATGAAATTCGGTATGGAGGTGTAAGACCAGGTCTATTTTCATGAGTTCGCGAACCAGCATTGTCGGGTTATGGGAACGGGGTTTTATGGGGTTTCAAAGGGGTCAAAAATGGGTTTTTGGCATTTTTGGACCTTAATTTTTAAAATTCATCAATTTTAACTGAAACCATTTAAAAGAGCTTAAAAAAACAAACAATTTGGTATTTTGAATTTTTATCATAGCATAACTGGTTACGGGGCAAATCCGAAAATGTGTTTACCATGTTATTCTTATGGGAAAGAAAGAAAACCCTATATCTTGCTTATTTATTGACTAAACTTAATCAAATTTGGTATGTACATTATCTATATAAGGTTTAACTTACAAAACCCATATGGCGGCAAACCTACATACTCACCCCCATGGGAGTTTATGGGAAAAATAAAAAATTGCCAGAGTTTGATACAATTTTGTGTTTACATTCACCAATTATTGATTAACTTAGATTTTCTAACAACACCCAATGGCAGAAAACCTACATACTCGTTCCTATGGTGTTTTATGGGGAAAGTAAATAATCTGAAATTCCATTGGAAATTCGCTGAGTACGCAGGTCTGCTGCGACGGGGGTATTTTTTCAATTACTTGTTTTCAATAACTTAGGCCTAAATTTGTTTTATTGTCAAATGGTATGTTTAATTATATTATAACAAAACTATCAGGTGATAAAATCCTAAACGTATCGTGTAATTGTATCGTATAAAATAGCAATATTATCACAATATTGAAATTTCCACATCGATAATAGGCCTAATGGTGGAGTCGGATAACGAAATTTCGCCCAAATTTTAAGTACGGTAATATAGCCTAATTACATTAAAGGAAAACACAAAACAAACTATCTATAAGTTTTTATTTGTAGGTCTTAGTTGTCAAGAGATGCAGACTTCATAATATAGCGTTGTCACACAAATATGCTACTAAATATGAATCAGCAAGGTATTTTTTACCAAATTGTATTAAGGGAATATGGCTTTTAAATGTTTCCAAAAACAATTGATTTTGTTGTTATAAATATTGCTTTCCATTAAAGCAGTGGTTCCCAAACTTTTTTAACCCATGGCTCCCTTTCAGTACAAACATGGCTTGGCGGCGCACTTAAAATAATTGACCCATTTTGCAGTGTACATACATTACAATTACACTTTAAATTTATCTTTTAAACAGTTAACGGTTAATATATTCTTACATAGCACTTTAAATGAGATTGTTACTATTTGTATAACAATACAGAATTCAGGATCTTAAACATTTCTCACAGATTGGTCAGTTAGTTAAAGCAGGAAACCCACTCTAGCCCGGCGGCCTCCGTCACCGTCCGGCACCGGCGAGTCCCGGCAACATTGTTTTGCATTGATTTAAATGGGCGGTAACCCACTATACCCGTCCGGCACGGCTCCGTACCGTCACCGTCTGTCATTGGCAGCGACCATTGCTCTCTTAAGGGCATTTTCGCCGGCCGGCGGACCCGTTAAATTTTGCAGTCAACTTCCGACCTTCGTTGTGATTACATCGACAGTGCCGTAAAAGCTGTGCATTGAGTACGGATGAAATGTTAATGGAATTTACTGTGTTTCTCGGGGAACTCCAGTAGCTCAAGCAACTCATAAAACTTCTTCTGTGACATAACAAAGTACGAAAATAATTTCACGTCGACTTTCTTCAAATTTTCAAAAAAAAAAAAATGGTGAAATTCGCCATATTTTTTTCTTCTCTTGAAAATTTCATGAATCTAGAACTTATGCTTCCTTCTCTTTAATCTTTCCTCTTCATGACCACACGCCGCGGCTATCACAAACAACTCATCGTCCGACGAACTCTCCATTGCAACTGCTATATTTAGCACCTTTTCTGACTGAGCTTACCAGGCCGGCGACGGACAAGTGAGTTTTCACGGGGAAAATCTACGGCCATCGCCGGGCTCGCCGGTGCTCGCCTGTGCCGGACGGTGACGGAGGCCGCCGGGCTAGTGGGTTTCCTGCTTTTACTAGCATAGTTGATCAGGTTTACCTTGTTCTTACGGAGGTCAAGAAATAATATAACATACAAGAGTGGTAACAACACATGATTTATTCTTATTGCCAAAAAATCAACTTGAAACAAACGTTAGAAAAACGTCACTCCATTTCTACAAAATTCTAAAACATGAATGAACATAAATGAAGTGAAAACTTGAAAAAGTTATACATAAATTAACAGAGTCCATATATTTTTGTTTCAATGGGAGGGATGCGCTTGTTTGTCTTTTATAAGTTCATTGTACCTGGGAGTAAACTTTGATAGAGCAACCTGTGAGCAACGTGTCTGAGTGCTAGACACGGACGCGTACACTTTGGGGCCGCCGGGCAGCGTTCATGGCGCTCTCCCAACACGATAAAGCTTATAACGACAAAACTGCACAGAGACTCAAAGTTTTGTAGTAGGCCTTTTTGGTAGATGACGGCGGCGCACCTGGCACTAGCTCGCGGCGCACCGGGGCGCCGCGGCGCACAGTTTGGGAACCTCTGCATTAAAGTGAAGGAGGCTTACGGTTAGATTGTGAGGTTTGATTGTTCGTAGGTCTTACCTTGTTGATCTTACCTCAATATCGTTGTTGTGGGTACAGTTTCGTACAGCGCCTACACTACTATTGAATTAAAATATATACCGATAACTTATTTCAATTGAATAGGACTGAAAATTACTGTGTAAAATACAAAATTTTACTTAGCATGACAAAATTTACTCTAACAAAAACTAACATTAACCTCAACTACAATCTATTAACATGAGGAACCATCCTAAGCCCAGGAAAGTCCACATTTAAGTAAGATACATAGGTAGGCCTAATTGTTCTTATGTTCTATGTTTTTTATTATGTCATTATGATTAGTTGTGTTTTGGTTTTGTTGATATTGATTATGTTAGGTTAAATGGTTTGTTTTTTATTAAAGCCTAAATGTGGGAATAAAAATCTAAACAAAATAGGGGTACGGTAATTACTAATTGATATCGTATAAAGTTATTATTTAGGCTAGGTATTGATTGATTTGGTAAGTTTGTTGATATGATAGATATATCCATCAGATCTATAGATATTTCCATTCAATAGTAGTGTGGCTTAATGAAACGTGTTGATTCTATTAATTTCATCGCACAATTTTAATTGCAAAATCAAAATTTCATCCATTGATAAAAAGATGATAAAAACAGCCCGATCAGGACCAAATTTGGTAGAGATGTGTAATCCTACCATTATTCAAGTCAAGTCAAGTCAAAACAGATTTATTTCCAAAAATAAAAATATCCTTAATACAACAAATTACATAAAGACAACAACAAAAAAAATTATAAATTAAAGAAACAGAGATACATGTACAATAAGGAAATAGGCCCACATGGACCGTGAATGGTCTGTGCGTAGGCCCGAGTTGTTATAGCAGTACTTATAGTTAAAGATATTATTACTGAAAATAAATGTAAAAATTGGGAAAAAATCTGTTAAATACTTAATTTTGAAATAAAAGAAGAATAACTATATCAATTATAAACTTATCTTTCCACAATATAACAATTAATCCGAGCTATTTTAACTGAATAAAATAAGAAATCACGATTAACTAATGGATGTGACGCATTATAAAGAAAAATAATAATAGTAATAAAAAAAACTTAAACGGATAGGAGGAAACATGAAGCGTGTCGTGTCGTGCATGGGGAAGGGGGGGAGGATGGACAGTCAGTCACGTTGGAGTTAGTTGTTTATGGGTCTACTGTAATCAGCACAGATAAGGGACTCGGCCTCCTCATCACTGATAACCAGTAACCAATCCTTAAGTCTTAATTTAAAAATGTTAATCGAAGGTGAATCAAAAAGTGTATTGCTATTAAAGTGGGAGAAATAATTTCTAAATAAGATATGAGTAATATAAAAACAATTAGTCTTTGCAAAAGATTTTTGTTGTTGGATAGCAGAAATTCCAACTCTAGTTGCATACCTTGTATTGTAATAGTGTGAAATGAGAGGAAACAATGAGCCTGAGTTTTTGAAAATGTAACTGAAAAGCTCCTTAACAAACAACTTTTGAATTGAAAACAGTTTTGTTTCTTGAAATAATAGAACTGTGGGGAATCGTTTACACTTTTTAAACCCAACTTTTAAAATAGATTTCTGCACAACATTTAAACCAGTAAGATGTGATCTATATGCCCCGCCCCAAGCTATAATGCCATATGAAAGAAGTGATTGGACATAAGCAAAATAAGCAATTTTGACTTCCTTAAAAGTGAGAATTTCACTTAATTGCCTAAAAGCAAAAATATACTTTCGAATTTTACATTTTAGGAATGTGATGTGTTCTGTCCATTTCATACGCGAATCAAAAATAACACCTAAATACTTATAAGATGACACTTTTTCAAAAAAGTCACTCATCTTTTTATTAAGATGAGTTCATCGCAGTTATTGACCTACTGGAAAGGGTAGTTTTTTTACCTCAAAAAAGGTTTTTTTTCGTTTTTAATATGTAATTTTGCAAAATTTTAAATTTTTATTCCTACCACAGAAATTAGCTTGAAAAAAACACACGATATAGTACATTAAAACTTTTCTATATATCCATTGGTTACCGAGATATTAAAAAGTCTTGGTATTAGCTTGGTAGGACCTACATGGTATTTACCTTCATTTGGTTGAGATCCATCTATTTATGTTTAAAAAATCTTGGTTTTTAGCGAATTTTCCTGTAGGGAATACGCTATTACGGTAGTAGTCACGGTAAGACCTACGCCTGGGACCATGTTACTTTTTTGTTTTGAGGTTCCCAGAAGCCATAAACTCCGTTCGTTTAAATTCATATATTTGTTTATACAGGGTGTTTTTTTTAACTGTGCCACTATTGGGATTTTGAAAAATATACATCTTACAGTAAACTTTAAAAGGGGAACACTCCCTTGTTTTTAAAGAAGTTTAAAATTAAGTAAATAAATATTTTGTAAATGGCTGCCATTTTTCAATATGGCAGTCAAATAAAAATTTTTAAATATGAACTCCCTACAAATTATAATGTCATTTTTGGATTTACCACGCAATTTTGAAGATTTTTTTCATTCATTGACTCCGCTCATTCATTCCGCTTCATTCTGCTTCACTCCGCTATATCCTTATGGTGAACATTTTCAAGTTTCATGCAAATCCGATGTAAGATTATTGAAATATGGTGTTTCAAAGACAACAGTAATTTTTTGAATTTAACATTGTTCTTATGGGACTCAAAATCCAAGATGACACAGGTAGCGCAGACTCTTAAAAGGGTTTTAAGGGTTTTCTAAATCGTAAAAAATAGGTTTTTGGCTTTTTTGGCCTCAATTTATCAAATTCCTCAAATTTAACCTGAACCATTTAAAACAGCTAAAAAACAAACAATTTAGTATTTTGAATTTTTTATCTGGTTAAAAGCTCAAATGGTTATGCAGAAAATCCAAAAATAAGTTTCCCATATTATTCTTAGGGAAATAAACAAAACTCTCTATCTTTCTTATTTATTGGCATAGCTTGATAAAATTTGGTATGTAAATTCACTAGGAAAGGTACAACTTTTTACATGCTTCCAAAACCAACATACTCACCCCCATGGTATTTGTGGGTAAAATAAAAATATCAAAATCTGTAGGAAATTCTCTCAGTACGCAAGTCTGCTGCAACGGAAGTATTTGTTATTATCATGGCAGCAAACCTGCATACTCTTTTTCCATGTCAATCATATGGAGAATAGGCAAACTCCTTTATTTATAAACTTATACAGTAGAAGCCCTCTAGCCCGGCCTTGGATGGTTCGGCTGCCGGATAATCCGGCCGCGGTATTCCGGAAATGAAATATTCAGCCCCGGACGTTCCCACAGAAAAAATATACAAGAGTAAACTTTTCCCATGATATGTCACTAAAGTATATCAGTTCAATTGGCATTTTCTGGACTATTTGGCTACAACTATCTTCTAAAACTTTTTGTTAGTGTTCTATCTGTGATTTTTATCTTTTTGTTGGGTGTTACGCGGTCCGATCGTTAAGGTTAGGTAACTAGACAAATTCTGTCGCTTTTACGGTCCCATTGTTAGGGCCTTCGTTGACAGAAGACCAGTATTATTGTCTGTTAAGCGCAGGTTCATCGCTAGCGACCCCTTGTCCGTTTCTTTTCGTCATTTCGGCGGTACAACTTCTGAGAAGGAGCAAATCATGATGGTTAAAAAGTTGATACATTACATTGTTTGGGCAAGTGTGCTACCCTTCAATTGTTAAATACATCCTAATAGTTCATTGTTGGAATATACATATAACACAGGTCTATATTTAACACGTTTAATAAACCGCCAGTTAATCTGGCCATTTTGAAATCCGGCCGGTGGTCCTGTCCCGAGGTGGCCGGATTTGAGGGTTTCTACTGTATTGATGAAACTTGTTATATGGCTTCATATGGTCAAAATTTTTTATTTTCAACAACTTCCCATGGCAGCAAACTTACATATACTCATTCGTATGGTGTTTATGGTTAAAATACAAAATATCAAATTCCTTTCCAAATTCACTGAGTTTAGCAGATCTGCTGCGATGAGGGTATTTACTTTTAGCAAATTTCCCAATAGGAACTGTAGCTCTTTTGAAGATCTTCAAAAAACATCTCACAGATTGTTCAGTTGGACCAACCACATAGTCACTGGACCTTAACTTAAAAAATAATAAAAACTAAATATTTTTTTATGCAATTAAATTTGGTTTTGAGGTTTAACGAGCGAACATTACTCAGAGTCATATGACCAAAACTGTAAGTTTGTATAAATATTTTCCAAAAATATTATTTAAATTTTTTATAAGATCTGTTGTTTTGACACCAAACGCTCAAAATCAGGAAAATGCATAATTAAAAATGCTTTAAATATCACAAAAATATATATCGAGAGTTAGAGGTGAGAAATACAGTAGAACCTTGCTAAGACGACTTTTAAGGGGTCACACAAAACTGACGTCTTATCAAGGTTTTCGTCTAATCAAGTGTCGTGCTATCAAGGTTGTTTTGCTGATAATTCGTCTTATCAAGGTGCACCCTAACAGAGTATATTTTTAAACTCCCCATATAGCAAGTGCAATTTTAATGAAGCCTCACTAGAAATATTTCATTGAAAATTTATGAAATCAACCATACAAAAAACACACATATAAAACATAATGTTTTATTGTTATGAAAAAATAGCCTATTATAAAAACTCTAAACAACTAACAAATTTTTTTAAAGATACAAAATGTAATAAATACAGTAACTTGTTATAAATTAAAGAAATTAAAAAACCTTAATACGGTATAAATGTTCTCAATTAATCATTTACCGTATAATTAATTAAGCTGAGTACCAGCAAAGTTAATTGATTTATCGATTACATGTTAGACAATTTCCTCTACGTCTAAGCCTACGTCAGGATTCAATGTTGTTGTGCATGAGCAAGGAAAGTTAGTGAATTAGTCATTAATTTTGGTTTATTTCGTGTTACTCATGTGAACGTAGTCCAATGCACTATTGATTTCCGTAGTGACCCTTACCACACTCTCGCTCATAACACTTTTTTCTCATAAAACACTTTAATATACTAACGGCATGTGAAGCAGACATTCTCTAATCCCTACTTACTGACACTACACACTTATATGTAAAACCACGATGTCACACAATAGCACTGCACTTTAACTGGTACAGTATCATATAAGCTGTGCTAAACGCGACGTAAAACCATTAATTTTCGTTTTGACAGTAGACATGCAACTGACTGTATACAAATTAATTGTGTCTCCAAGAGGAAGTGTAGGAAAGGTTTTCCTAGAACTGAGCATAAAGACATTGTTTCCTTCAAAATGTCTGAATAAACTGTGGGAACGATGCATGAGAAAAGCGATTCGTGTTGTAAAGGTTCCGTAACGAAACACTTCGCGCTATAGAGGTTATGTTCGTGTTACGGAGTTAATATATTGAAAGATTCGTGTCACCGAGGGCGAGTTCGTGCTGTAGAGGTTCCGGTATTTTAAAATGCGTGTTAAAGAGGTTGATTGTGCACTAATTTCAGCTGGTAAAATGTGTGCTATCGAGGTATTTATGTGAATGGTATTCGTCCTATAGAGGTATTTTTAACATTGAGTGTTATGGGCAATTCACGGGGACTAGAAAATATTACTTGTTATCAAGGTAATCGTGTTATCGAGGGACGTACTAAAGAGGTTCTACTGTATAGCAATTAGTCTGCAGTAACAGTGTTTGTAACCTGCAGTACTCTATTGTCGAATAAAGACAAGCAAGGTCGAGCACTTAAGTGTGCTGGGTGTGCTTAACGCCGCTCAACTTAGTTCACCATGGTTCGCTTCTCCAGTGTCGTGCTCGCCTGCTTGCTCCATCTGTGGTCGGTTTTTGCACAAATCAAAGGATGCGAGCAGACCCAAGCATTCAGCATGAATCCACCCAGTGACCCAGTACATACTGCCATGAGGTTCTTCTATTCTGGTCCAAAGTTGGAGTATGTTGGTTTGTATTAATTTCTTTGGTGCTATTTTATAACTGCTTGTTATAAAGGGAGTGGTGAAATGAAACCTAGAGTTTCTTGAGTAGGCCTATTATCATCCGGAGTCTGTGTTGTGAGGCCCGACACATGAGCACATCTAAGATATACGCAATCTGGCAGATGTGAGGGGTTGTATGAGGGGTAAGCGTAATCATGCTGTTACTGAAATTAAATTGAAAAAGGATTTGGTAATGCCTAACTTCACTGCTTCACTGTTTGCCTAAGTGTTTCGAGATCAGCTCATACAGTGACAGCGATAGTGTATTTCATGAGTTCGCTGAGCGAGTTAAACCCAACTTTTGCTTCAGCATTTGCCCAAACAATTTGGCGATAGTGTACTTAAGGCATCACAAAACAATCAATTTTAACAAGTAACCATTAAACTATTTGAAGGAACTTGCAAATAAAAAAAAAATTATTTTGAATTTTTAAAACTTGTCATAATAGGTTACAGAGAAACCCCTAAATACATTTACCATGTTATTCTTATGGAAACTCAACTCAAAACTGTAACTCACTTTCTTAATTAAACTAGGTTAAACTAGGAAGGGTTAAACCACGGATAACCGATAGATATCTGTAGGTTATCTGGGGTAACCTATATTTGCTTACAACACTCATATGTTGGCAAATTTACCTACCTACCTGCACGCTGTTATGGGAAAAATAAAATAAATACCAAAACTTTATCAAATTCAGTATGTACCTCTAATGGGAAGGGGTTCCTTTACTATCTGTGGCCCATCATGGCTTCGGGATTTTATTTTATAGATAACAAAATATCTTTGAAGGGTAACAAAGTCTTCTTCTTAAGAATTCTATTGAAACATTGACGTTGTGTTAGCGAAGCCCTGAAGGGATTTTGCAAAACCTTAGCTAGCACCTATTATTAAAGAGCACTGCCCACTTTAAATTTCAACCCGCTAGGATCTATGGCAATTTTGAGGTTCCGTGGGGCGGAGCTGTTAACAAAATTTGCAAAACCGTTTCATAATGAGCACCAATGAGAAAAATGAAAGTCCTTTACAAATGGTAACCCTGCGGTGCTGTAGGCCCTACAATTTTTGAGATCCATTGTTTCCTTGATTCACATTTAAAAATTGGCCACAAGGATAACATCATATTTTTTAAGCCTTTTGGGGTAGAATCATAAAGCACTTAAAAAAATATATTTTAAAAATCTTTTCTTAGTGAACACCTATCAGCAAAGAGTGACTATTACAAAAGAACACTATTTGGCCCATGCCAAATTTCAACTGCGTAAACTCTATAGTAATTTTGACATAAATTTTGAAGGCCTGTGGGGCGGAGCGGTGGAGCCCTGAAGGAATTTTGCAAAAGTGTTTCTTAGTGAGGACCTATGAACAAAAGAGAGTGTCATTTCAAATTTCAACCCCATAGGCCTCAAAGTAATTTTGAAGTCCTTTGGGGTGGAGCCCTTAAAAAGCTTTTCAAAAGCGTTTCTTAGTGAGCACCTTTGGGCAAAGTGGATCTCACATTACAAATGTCAACCCCTTACATCATCAAGTTTTTCAGATTAATTGTTTCCTAGATTTATATTATATATATATATATATATATATATATATATATATATATATATAATGTATACAATATATTAAAAATTGGCCTTATGAATAACGTTAGATCAAAATAAAAATTCTGTGCTGGGGAGCCCTGATGGAATGTTGCAAAACCGTTTCTTAGTGAGCACCTTTGAGTAAAGAAGTTCATGCCAAATTTCATCCCTCTATACCCTTTGGTTATTGAGATTCTCTGACTCATGAGTGGGTGATATTTGACAAATATATAGTATATTTATGTACAACACGCCCATGGTAGCAAACCTATATCCTTCGTTCGCCTATGGTGTCTATTGGGAAAAAACTGAACTCTGATCGAAAATAACTGAGTTTGCTGGTCTGTTGCTACATTTGTAATATCGTCACCGCATCAACCGTATGTACAATAATTGTGCAAGTGGGCGTAAATATTCATAAATTATAATACTGTATAAAAGATAGGGTTTGGTGACTAAAGATGGGTTATGAATGACCTCAAACTAAAAGTGAAAATTTACATCTGTAGGATAAACAAAACAATTTTGGTAGGCTTAAGTGTGTGAATATTCTTGAATGTTCTCTGGGGTGATAGGCCTAATTATAAAAAAAAAATTTGTTTTGTGTACATGGGGCAAGCAAACTTATTTGTACTATCCTAAATAATTAAAATACTGTAAAAATGTTTAAGACTAATCGTAATAAATGCATATAAAACAAGGGGTATGACACAAATCCATTAAATTAAAAGTAACTACGAACTAAGTACTGCCTAACTAAGTATATAATGCAGTTATCTGCTTGCAATATTGAGCGGAGCGACTATTTTTAAAATCAATAATATCAAATGTTTTATAGGTAATTCAAGTGAGCTTGTTCGCTACGCTCACTCGCTGTCAGGGTTTAGCTCGTTCGTTGCGCTCACTCTCCATTTGGGTCACTTCGTTCGCTACGCTCACTCGCCGTCAATTTAGTTCGTTCGCTGCGCTCACTCACCTTTTGGGTCGGCTCATTCGCTGCACACACTCTTCGCCAGATTTAGGTTGTTCGCTGCGCTTGCTCGCCACAAGTTTGCAATACTCTAATAATTTCTGATTACGCAGGTTTGGTGCGATGTGGTATTATATGTTTACAAGATATTAAATGGTGCGTCGTCCAAAATATTGTGTGGAAGGTATAAACAAACCACTAAAATAAACAAAACAACAATTTCACAAAACTACTGTATTCACAAACAGCTGATAGTAACAGTCTGCAGTTAAATTTGATCCTTATAACAACTGTATAATCAACACACAGTAAACAAACCAAATATATATCTCGTATTAAAATAACATGGTAACTTTAAAGGGCCGTAGGGCAGAACCCTTATGTCCGATTTGGACCATTTCAGATTTATACCTTCCCATAGAACATAGATGGTTACTACGAGCAAAATTTTGTGAGGATCACTTCAGTCGTTCAGGAGGAGTACGTGTAAATAAAAAGCCAGAGTGTGGTATAGGAGCTTCGCTCGCTCCGCTCAATTATAAGAAAAGTGAGTTTTTTATTTAGATATATATATATTTTTTTATTACGAGTGATTTTAGTTGTTTTTGAAATTATTACAAAGTGGGATCAAACTTTTTGAATGTGACAATCCCTAATGCAAAATTTTAAATTTCTTCTTCGAATAGACGCTTACGGGAGGTACGAGCGTACTCCTAGTTTAATTGAAAGTGACTCTAAAGAATCCAACTAATTTAAAAATCCTACAAATATTTAGATTGTGCTTTGTTAGAATCCATTTGCTGTCTGATAGCTGTCAAGTGAGTAGGGATTTACAACTTTTGTCTTATCTGGAAAACGTAATTTAAGTTTGTTTTAATTAAAATATATAAATAGAACTTTGAAACATCAAAAGATGACAAAAATTTTAAGACTTCTCAATTCATCACCAAAGCAATATGATATAATCGTAAAATTATTCAACCCAATCAACTCACATTATTATCATTATATACGCTAATTTTAAAATTTCAATAACGACTTTATTAATAACTCCACTGGTAATAATGTTAATTTTATTTTAATCTTACTGTATAGAAGTTAATATTCTTTTTATTAATTAAATATATTTTTTTATTAATTTATTTAATTCTGTTATATATTTGCCACTGACCTGCATTTATAATCAGCTGTTTATGATAATTAGGCCTAGATATTTATGCAATGTTATTGTTTATGTTTATGTTGTCAGTCTGAGTTTAGTGTTGAATAAAATAAAGAGTAATGTGTTTTTGTACTAGGAGTTTTATTGGTATTAAAGAGATTTTTCACTTGCGACGAGAAAAATAGGGTTTTATTTATTATTTTAAAGATGCGTAAACGACAGAAAGAATACCTGTTAGAGGATAAGGAGGAGAGTGTTACTTGGCAACCAACAAAGGTACCTAGTTTTGAGCAAGCCAATTTTACTTGGGACCAATACTGTAGAAGATTGCTAAACAAGTTTGCTCTCACTGGATTGCCCAAGTCAAAACAACATTTGGCTTTACTTGATTCAATTGGAGAACAGACTTATGCTAAATTGTGTGATCTTTGCTCTCCGGGATTTCCTGAAGAGAAAACCTTGGAGGAATTGCTTGACATTTTAGCGAGTCATTTTAATCCAATTCCAAATAAATATGCAGAGAGAGTGAAATTTCATAGTCGCATACAAGGCACGGAGGAATGCGTGAAACATTTTGCTACAGATCTAAAACATAGAGCAAAAACTTGTCAGTTTCCAAAAGAATGGTCGGACGAGGCTCTTGTTACACAGTTCATAAATTGGGGCCAGAGAAGACCGCCTTCGCTTGTCACTTTTTGAAATTGATAATTTGACCTTCAATAAGGTAGTAGAGAAAGCTCAAATATTTGAAAGCAATTCAATAGCTAATCGTCACCTAAAGACTCAGAACGGAAGCAACCATTCAACAGAAGATGTAGGAATTATGAAAATACGACCTCAGGAAAAACGTGAGTGTACGCAACTTGTGAGGTGTAGAAGATGTGATAGCAACAAACGTTCACAAGATTCATGTCCATTTATTAAACAAAATGTTTTAAATGTGGAAGAATTGGACGTATTGCAAAGTCCTGCAAGACGAAACAAAGAGGGAGAACTCATCAAGTTGAAGAGGATTTATCAGACAGTAGAAGACTGTGAAGGAGATAAGGAAGAAAACTGCTATGAACTAAAACAACCTGACATGAAAAGGGGGTTGTCTGTTCACGTGAAGCTTGGGACAGGTACAGAAGTTTTTCAAATTGACACTGGAGCCTCTGTAAGTCTGGTAGGTAAATCTAAGTTTAGGCAACTATTTCCGGGTCTACAACCAAAGCATTCAGATATTAAACTAAGAACTTATACCAAAGAACAAGTTAAACTTTTGGGTATGGTCAGAGTTAAAGTGACTGTTAATAACCAGACTAAATTTGCTAATCTTTATGTTGTTGATGGTGATTTTGGGAGTATTTTTGGTCTTGATTGGTTGTGGATTTTCGAACTGAATTGGCAGGAAATTTTTCCTCACCCTTCTATGAAAAATAACTGCGTCCATGTTAGTGAAGTAGACGGACAACCAGAGAAAACTGAAAAGTTCAAAGAATTGTTGGCTAATTACAAGAAGTTTTTGAGCCCGGGGTGGAAAAGTAAACGGTATTTCGGTCAGACTGTCAGTCCAGGAAAATTCTCAGCCAATATACAAAAGAGCTCGTCCAGTAGCACTTGCTTTAGAGTCAATGGTTTCTAAGGAAATTGAAAGATTAGAAAAAGAGGGCATAATATCTAAAGAAAATTTTTTCAACCATGCCACACCAGTAGTTTCAATTGTTAAAAAAGATGGTTCAATAAGGTTGTGCGGTGACTTAAAACTATATTAAATAAGGTATTAAATATCGATGACTATCCCATACCAAATATAGAGCACTTGATAGCCAAAATCGGGGAAAGTAAGTATTATTCTAAAATAGACATTACACAAGCATACAATCATTTGGAAGTTCTTCCTGATGATCGACACCTCATCACAATCAACACTCATATGGGCCTTTATCATTACAATCGTTTGCCTTTTGGTATTTCAAATGCTCCTGCAATCTGGCAGAGATCGATTGAGCAGATCTTGAATGGTATTTCTGGAGTTAGTGTTTTCTATGACGACGTAGCTATCGGTTCAAAATCGGCCGAGGAACATTTCGAGGTATTGAGGCAAGTTTTTTAAAGATTGAAAGAGTTTGGTATCAGGATAAATGCAGAAAAATGCTCTTTTTTTAACCAGTCAATAGAATACTGTGGTTTTAACTTGAGCCGCAATGGAGTTCGCACGATCAGAAGTAAGGTAGAGGCAATTTTATCGGTACCTGAACCGAAATCTGTCAGTGAACTTAGGTCATTTCTAGGGTTGGTTAACTTTTACGGAAAATTTATTCCAAAATTGTGCAATCTGGCTGCGCCATTGTATAAGTTACTGAAACGAGGTGTGAAATTTGTTTTTAATGATATGTGTAAGGAGGCTTTTAAAAGCATTAAAAGTGAGTTATCATCAGGTAGAGTCCTGGTCCATTACAGTGCCGATAAAGAACTAGTACCTACTGGCCACGGAAGCGAGTCCTTTCGGTTTGGGAGCCGTGCTGTCCCACAAGATGTCAGACGGGACCGAAAGACCAATTGCATTTGCAAGTCGTACTCTTTCTGAAGTAGAATGTAAATACAGCCAAGTAGACAAGGAAGCATTGTCGATTATTTTTGGTGTTAAATGTTTTTATTCATACCTTTATGGGAGAAAATTTACACTAGTAACGGATCATAAGCCATTAGTCTCTATTTTTCATCCTGGAAAGGAGCTGCCACGATTATCAGCCATGCGCATGCAGCATTACGCCATATATCTACAGGCTTTCGATTATGATATTCGATACAGGAAAACAGAAGATCACTGTAATGCTGATGCACTTTCTAGACTACCATTGGCCGGGTATACAAGTAATGAACCAAGCGCAGTGGATATTTTTCAATTGGAACAGATAAGAACACTTCCAGTAACGTCTGCTGAAGTAGCGCAGGAGGTTCAAAGTGATCCGGAAGTAACTGAACTTTTAAGTTACCTCAAAAGTGGTATGAATGCAAGGAAGTCATTCTTAGGACATCCGACTGAGGAGTTCAGTTTACAAAATGGTTGTATTATTTGGAGTCATAGAGTGTACATACCCAGGAAATTGCGGCAGAGGGTTCTAACAGATTTACACGAGGGACATCAAGGAATTGTGAAGACCAAACAGTTAGCAAGAGGTTACATGTGGTGGCACGAATTGACAAGGATATTGAAATGATGATTAACGAGTGTGAGCCATGTCAATTAATCAGGAACAATCCACCTAAAGAGAGTTCGCACCACTGGGACTATCCAGATAACCCGATGGATAGGGTCCATGTCGACTATGCAGGACCTTGGAAAGGGAAATATTACCTTGTGGCGGTAGACGCTTATAGCAAGTGGGTGGAAGTATTTCCTGTATCTTCGTTGACATCAGCAGTCACTAAACAATGTCTGATGAAGTTTTTTGCAGCATATGGGCTACCACGAGTATTAGTGTCTGATAACGGAACATCATTCAACAGTAAGGAGTTCGTGGATTTTTGAAAAAGGCTGTGGTATCAAGCAAAGGTTTACCGCTCCCTACCATCCAGCTACCAACGGTCTGGCAGAAAGGTGCATCCAGACAGTCAAGAATGCTTTAAAGGTAGCATTAATTAACAACAGCAATTCTCATCAAGCTCTCATAACTCTCCTTTTTGCCTATAGAAGAACCCCACACACGTCAACTGGATGCTCACCATGTAAGCTATTTATCGGCCGGGAAATTAGATCCAGACTAGATCTGTTGAAACCTGAAGATGGAAGAAAACAGTTAGGCCTATATCAGAAACAGACAGATGGCAGAAGAAGTAAAACTGTTCGGGGGTTTGAAGTGGGAGACAAAGTAACAGTCCGATTTTACGGCAACAACAGAAGGTGGAAGTTCGGCACAGTGGTGAGAAAATTGGGAAAACTTCATTACCTGGTAGAAGTGGATCAAGAAACCCACAGACGACATATTGATCAGTTAAGAAGACTAGTTCGTCATTAGGGAAGAGCAGGACATTAAAGAGGGAGGAGTTGTTATATATCTGCCACTGACCTGCATTTATAATCAGCTGTTTATGATAATTAGATATTTATGCAATGTTATTGTTTATGTTTATGTTGTCAGTCTGAGTTTAGTGTTGAATAAAATAAAGAGTAATGTGTTTTTTTACTAGGAGTTTTATTGGTAAAACTCCTAGTACAATGTTTATTTCAATGTTATTTCAATGTTGCGTACCAGCTGGTAATTTTACATTACAACATTTTGTGCATCAGTACCAGGTTAACCGAGCCTTGCTCGTTGGTTTTGATTCAATTTTAATATTTTCACCAACAACCAACTATACCTCTTCACAGTTAACAGCTGTTTCAAAAGGTCTGCTTAACATTAATGTTCCTTTATTTTTGTTTACATTTAGTTGCTATTTCGTTACCAAAATAGCAACCCATAAGACCAATGTTAAAAATTACAATTTTTAAACTTAAATTTAGATAAAATTTTATTTTTCCTGGGATTGAGACTGTTTCTAAACTTATTTTTGGGCCGAAACACTCTTTAATGTAAAGTTTAAGCAAAATCTAACAGCTAGATTTCGAGATCGTGGAACACACATCCCTTCAGAGATTCCTCGTATTATAGTATAGGATTTTTGTAACATTCTTTGTAACAGTTTTTTTTTTTTTTTTTTTTTTTTTTTTTTTACAAGTTACTTTAGAAATGTTTTATTTTCATGATGCAAAAGTTTTGGCTTTAAAATAAAACAGATGAATAGGAGTTACTGAAAGAAATTATAAGTTACTAAAAACATTAATTTAGAAAACCGGCTACTCAAACATGATTTTCACAAATTTAGATGTTTTGTTTACCATTTAAATACGTCAATCCCTTCCCCTCCTCCCACCACCGCAATATTCTGGAGGAGGATCAAATTAATAGTATATTTCACCACTAGTCCGGAAAGTGACCGATTTCTGGGCGAGATAGTGTTTTAACCTCAGATTAGATACTCCTCGTATTAAAGTATGAAATTGTGTTGATATTTCAGTATCGGTTCGATTTGCTTCTATTCAGCTTTTAGCATAATGTGTTTGTTCGTTTAACTATCAACAGCTATTTTATTTAGCAATTCAATATAAATTGTTCCCCATGTTACTCTTATGGACAAAAAATGAACTTTGGGGGCTTCCCGTGAGCTTCAGAATTAAAATATAAAAAAAATCTAAAACCTTATTGCCAAACTACGAACTGAGACCATTCTTTTGACACCTCAAACTTTAAAATTGGTCCAGAAATAAGGGAGGAGTAGTGTTCACAAAAAAGGCTTAACGTATTAGATTTATAGAAATAGATAATAACAACATCAATGGCAGCGACTCTGGCGCCGCGTACACAAAACTTACAAATTATTGCCTCAAACTAAATGCATTGGATGAGAGGTCTATTCACGATAATGTACATAGTCAATTTTATAACTATGTAAAGGACATAACAACAATAAAGGTTAACGAAGAAACCTTTAAAAAAGAAACCAAAAAATATACAATATATTTAATACAAATACAATAATAATTAATAATAATATAACAATAATACGAATACAATAAACCAATGCATAACAAAGTACTAAACTACTATTGGCAATATAATTTATAATTTACAAAACTTAAAAAACTACATGAAATACATGGTCATATAAGATTAACGAAGAGACTCATCTTCTTCTCAAGTTCATTCTTAGAAATACATAGTTTTGAAAGCATCCCTACATGTTTTTTCTTTTTTTTATATATTAAAAGTTGTGGAAAGTAATTTACCCTTCATTTAGTTTTCTTACAAGTCACTTTTTAGTGAGTAACTTAATCTTAACCGTATTATTATTATTGATGCATTCGTATAAAAATCCATGAAGTTGTAACTAATGTTTGTAAAGTAATTATTGCTAGAAGAGTTCCCACATTAGGTATATGTATTTTGGTTTGTAGGTTTTAATTATGATGGTGGTGAAGCTGTGGCGTCAGAATCCCCATATCATTATCATACACGTGTATTAAAACAATTTGAGGTTATTATAGTTTTTTTCATCACTCCGTATACAAAAGTGACAACTTTCCGTACAGCTGAGACCTTGGAAAGTAATCATTTCCCAAACTGTCACCGTCAGCTGATTTTACTGACCTGTACGGAAAGTAATGTTTGTAAACATTACTTTCCGTCCAAGGTAAACAAACTTTTCCGTACAGCAACAATCAGCTGTTTTTAAAACAAATTAAATTTTGAATTCCAGCTTTGTTTACTTTGTCCAATGGCGAAGAATTTACAAAAATAATCCTCCTTTAAAACTTCCACATTTATTAATAATTGCGTCGTGATGAAAAGTATCGTTCACAACTCGTCCGAAAAGCCCATTTCCAGGCTCGATAGTGTTTTCCACGCTCGGCTTCGCCTCGCGCGTAAAACACTATCTCGCCCAGAAATGGGTCACTTTCCGGACGAGTTGTGAACGATACTTTTCATCACGACGCAATTATTAATAAATGTGGAAGTTTTAAAGGAGGATTATTTTTGTAAATTCTTCGCCATTGGACAAAGTAAACAAAGCTGGAATTCAAAATTTAATTTGTTTTAAAAACAGCTGATTGTTGCTGTACGGAAAAGTTTGTTTACCTTGGACGGAAAGTAATGTTTACAAACATTACTTTCCGTACAGGTCAGTAAAATCAGCTGACGGTGACAGTTTGGGAAATGATTACTTTCCAAGGTCTCAGCTGTACGGAAAGTTGTCACTTTCGTATACGGAGTGATGAAAAAAACTATAATAACCTCAAATTGTTTTAATACACGTGTATAATAATGATATGGGGATTCTGACGCCACAGCTTCACCACCATCATAATTAAAACCTACAAACCAAAATACATATACCTAATGTGGGAACTCTTCTAGCAATAATTACTTTACAAACATTAGTTACAACTTCATGGATTTTTATACGAATGCATCAATAATAATAATACGGTTAAGATTAAGTTACTCACTAAAAAGTGACTTGTAAGAAAATTAAATGAAGGTTAAATTACTTTCCACAACTTTTAATATAAAAAAAAAGAAAAAACATGTAGGGATGCTTTCAAAACTATGAATTTCTAAGAATGAACTTGAGAAGAAGATGAGTCTCTTCGTTAATCTTATATGACCATGTATTTCATGTAGTTTTTTAAGTTTTGTAAATTATAAATTATATTGCCAATAGTAGTTTAGTACTTTGTTATGCATTGGTTTATTGTATTCGTATTATTGTTATAATATTATTAATTATTATTGTATTTGTATTAAATATATTGTATATTTTTTGGTTTCTTTTTTAAAGGTTTCTTCGTTAACCTTTATTGTTGTTATGTCCTTTACATAGTTATAAAATTGACTATGTACATTATCGTGAATAGACCTCTCATCCAATGCATTTAGTTTGAGGCAATAATTTGTAAGTTTTGTGTACGCGGCGCCAGAGTCGCTGCCATTGATGTTGTTATTATCTATTTCTATAAATCTAATACGTTAAGCCTTTTTTGTGAACACTACTCCTCCCTTATTTCTGGACCAATTTTAAAGTTTGAGGTGTCAAAAGAATGGTCTCAGTTCGTAGTTTGGCAATAAGGTTTTAGATTTTTTTATATTTTAATTCTGAAGCTCACGGGAAGCCCCCAAAGTTCATTTTTTGTCCATAAGAGTAACATGGGGAACAATTTATATTGAATTGCTAAATAAAATAGCTGTTGATAGTTAAACGAACAAACACATTATGCTAAAAGCTGAATAGAAGCAAATCGAACCGATACTGAAATATCAACACAATTTCATACTTTAATACGAGGAGTATCTAATCTGAGGTTTTAACCTTTTCTCAAAATGTAGCAGGTAGATTTTGCTTAAAAGTTTTATTCACAAGTATTTGGGCACAAAAATAAGTTTTGTAACTTAACCCCTGGAAAAATTCATTTTTGTTTACGAAAACAATTTTGGAAATTGAAATTTTTGACATGGGTCTTATTGGTTGTCCTACTGGTATTGAAACAATAATGAAAGATAACAAATATTAAAATGGAACACTAAATGTGTGTGCATGGGTTTTCAAACTGCTGTAAACTATAAGGAAAAGGGATACCGTAGTTGGTTGTAAGTGTAATAACCTTTTTATTTACTATTATAGTATAAACATGTTTAATGCAGAACGCTACACATATTTAAAAAATTTTGTAAAAGACAACACTTAAAAGTTTTTTACCTCCAGTATAGAAACAAGCTTATTACAAAAATGGTTTTTATAAAGAGAAATTTTAACCAAAATAAAAATGCCACTAAAAACATAATAGACGACGCCAACAAAGATGTAGATTCTCTTAATTTTTGTGATTTCTTTATTTAAATTTTGTAATGTCATGGAAAGTCACGATAAAGAGGATTTAGGCTTAAATAGTAATATGGACTCATTCGCTATGTCATTGACTACCTCATACAGTAGTATTACAAAAACAGCCGTAGTGAGTGCTGCATATCTCGTACAGGACCGGGGAGTAATGAAAAGTTGATTTTTATTCTGTTGTCATTTACGTTTTATGTTTGATGAACTATGTGGATCTGTGAATTTGTTCTAAATTTTATAGGAGGGTTTAGACAAAGGCCCTAAGACAGATCGGCAAAAGAACAGCTACGTAATCTTAGCTAATTAAGACCTAAAAGAACGAGCACCACATCTCAAAACTATCACATTGTTAAGTTGGAGAATTAGTAAAGAAAATCGATCGATAAAACACCAATAATGTTCTATCTGATTTTCACTTTAGTGAAATTTTTTTTCAAAAGTATTACCATGGAGTGAAGTTTGATCACCAGGTACCCTAATAAATGCAGCGCATTGCGCTGCACAGGCCCCCTAGTTTAGCTGAATTTACAGTGCTACAAAAACATTTCATCACAAAATAAACAAAACCCTTCATTATAAAATGTTAAATCCTTGATTAAGAAGAGTGGTACTGTTTTAAAGAAAATAAGTCAATGTAAACGTGTATTTTCAATTAACATATGTTTCGAGAAAAAACTCGGGTTAACTTAGAAGAGCCAAGACTAAATTTATCCGCTAAAATCTGGCCAACTGTGGAATAAAAACAGTTTCTGCCCTTTCTCAAAATGAAATTAATATTAAAAATAACTCGTATCACATAAATTGATAGGCCTAAAATAATAAATAGAGAGTTTTTCAACATTGTAACTCTTACGGTAAACGCTAAAATTTAATTTAGGTTGGAAATTTTACGAGTATTGTAGTATGTTTATCATGCATGTTAATTGGTACTAGAGATCGCTGCCTGGTCGAAATTCGACCAAAATGTCAGTGTAGGGCCTATCTGCTTGGACCCAATTAGTTCAAAAACTAAATATTCGTCTTATTTTTATCACATAGTAAGATGACACTGATACGAGTAAAACATATTTTAGACCAAATTTTCCTAAATAATAAAATAGTAGGATAAGTGATTTTGTGAAAATAAATTCTTTTCAGCTAAATCTCACGGCGAGATAGAATGTCACGAAAGCTTTTAACGATTTTACTCGACGTGAACGCTCTTTTATAGACGATGGAGTGGGAAAGAATTGTTTATCTCGAGGGTATTATCGCTCATTGCTTGATGGTTGTTTCCGTTCAACTACAGTCTGTTTCTCAGGTATAGCCACGTACAATACTTTGAACCCCCAACCCTTCTTCCATATGGAGCAGTATATTTTACAGTATATTTTAACGAAATAAAAATATACAGGGTGTTTCAGAACTCCCTGACAATATTTTAGGGCATTTTTCATGGGTTAGAAACATATCTAAATATCATATTTAAATTTTCCGGAAGTCTTTAGTTACTCACACAGCCGCCATCTTGTGTTTTTCACTAAATAATTTTTATTTCAGTAACTGATTGTTGTATTCAGTTTATATTTGGTATGAATCTTTATCACACCAATATACATTTCGAGAAAAAAATAATTTCTCCACTGTATATTTTTAAAATGGCGGCCATTTAAAATTTTCAAACTAAAATATCTCAAAATCGGTAAATTTTATAAAAAATTTACAAGTCACACAAAAGTTGGAAAATTAAGTTTTATAGCCAATGGTACCAAGTTTATAAAGATCTTACTACAAATAATTGAGTTATTGCGGGTTTTCTACATAAAAACATAGATTTTGCATTGGAATAAATGCAAAAATTAATGCATTTTAACAGCAAAATCAATGTTTTTTTTATGGAGAAAAATCTCAATAACTCCGTTTATTGTTGTCAAATCATTAAAAACTTGGTACAATTGGTTAGATAATTTAATTTTTCAACTTTTTTGTGTCTTATAAAATTTTTATAAATTTTACTGATTTCGAGATATTTAAGTTTAAAATTTTTAAATGGCAACCATTTTTAAAATATACAGTAGAAAAAATTGATTTTTTTCCCTTGACATGTACACTTATAACACGTGGTAAGATTCATACCAAATATGAACCGAATACAACCATCAGTTACGGAAATAAAAATTACTAGTGGCTTGTAGGGGCAAAGGCCCCTAAAAATCAAAATGGTGATGCTATCTCGAAAAATAAGTTTCAATTGATCACCTCTTTGCAGTACTGTATTACTGAATTTTTCTCAATCAGTAGTGTGAATTTACACGTTTGGGTTTTCTCATAAAATATTTCCTAATCTTGACCAAACTTTTCGGCGATATCAAATATATAATTTACCAATAAATTTCCCCTGTATTAAAATACATTAGTCTATTTTGTGGAAAAAAGAAAAATTATCGCACTACTATACTACCGAACGCGGTAAACATAGTTTTAAAATTAAACATGTTCATGATGAGTTTGTAACTCAAGTAAATAAAATAGTTTAATACAACATAAGCCCATTAATACTGTAAACTCCTTCCTCTGGACCCCTGTGCCCCCCATTCCCTCACTCGCCGTGACCCCCATGCCTCCCCGTGCCCCCGTTCACATCTCCCGTGTTTCCGGTTCCCCCTATGCCCCCAGGGCCCAAGTAACCCCCATGCCCCCATACCCTCTTGCCCCCTCAAGCACCTGTGCCTCCCATTGTCCCGTGCTCACATGCCCGCAGTTCTTCCCCTCGGCCCCCATGTGCCCTCTATGTTCCTAATTCATCCCTAATGCTCCCCCATGCCCAACCACCGTACAAGGTGGGTACCACCGTACCCTTGCCAACGTCGTCTCTAGTATCCCTTGTGCCCCCATTCTCATGCCCCCATCCCCCGTACCCCGTACCCCATTTGGGGCATTCCTCCCCGTGCCCTCCATATCCCCATACCCACAATTCTCCTCATGCCCTCTATATTCCCACGCCCCCTAACCCCAGTGCTTCCAACAATCCTCGTGCCCTCATGCCCCCACACCCACGGTACTCCCGTGCCCACATGCCTACTCTTCTTCTCCATAGTCCCCATGCCCTCTACGTTTTTCAAGCCTTCCCCGTGCTCCAATGCCCATCTGCCCCCCCCCCCTTCCCTTTGGCACCAACGCCCCTAGTGCCCATTGTGCCTTCCTACCAGCGCGCCACCACGTACTCCCGGACCCCCTATGTTTCCGTGCCCCCCATGCCAGACGTTTCTCCCCGTAGCGCCCGTACCCCCATGACATCTACCCCTTTTGCCATCGACGCTCTTAGTGCTCCTTGTGCCCCCCCCCCCCCCCCCCGCCACGTGTCCCAGTGCATCCCCCTGCCTCCCGAGAGTGCCCCGTATGCCCTTGCACCCCCGTACCCTCCATGGTCCCGTGCCGTCATGCTCGCCGTTCCTCCCTGTGCCCCTGTGTTCCCCATGCCTCCAAAGTGCCCCTCTGTATACCCCCCGGTCACCAGTGCCACAGACACCCTTCGAGCCCCCATATCCCGAACCTCCTGTGCTCCCTATGGTCCCATGCTGTCATTCCCGCCGTCCCTCTCCTTACCTTCATGCCCTCGGTGCGTCCTATTTCCCCCATGCCCCGATGACCCCTTGCCACCATGCCACAATCATCCTACACTCATCTCTCATTCATACTCAGGTTAAAATACCCACTTTGTGAGGTCCCTGTCTCAAAATAGTGATTTAGTCACTCGTTCTTTAATTTTAGTTTATTTTGTCTTTTCGTCAATGAAGTAAAATACTGATTGATGTTGTTAATTTTCTTACACTATAGTTTACATTGAGTCGAAAATAAACAAACATTCAACAAAACGATTCAACTCTTCAACTCAAACTACTAATTAGCCAATATATAAAGCAGTAACGTAATAACTAAACGTCATTATTCACTGAGTAAAGACAACCATTATATCAACCATGCCACGACCAAGCCAATTTTAACTTTTGTATATTCAGCATAAAAAATCATTCCACTCCTGTTTCCTTAATGACATAGATCTGGTCACGAAGATGAAATCTCCTGTGGATCCGTAATCCGTTTATGACTATTAGTGTTCTTTTTACTTTCTCCCCCTATACCATAGTATATGGAGAAAGTATTGTTTTCGTCAAAATTTTCGAATTTGAGTTGTTGGTGGATTTATCCATTTTGGTTCCCCCTGAGTCCAAAAAAGTGGTTTTCGGAGTGATGTCTGTGTGTGTGTGTGTGTATGTGTGTCAGGATGTATACAGAGCTAGAGAATGCCCCAATGGTCCGATTTTGGTGAAATTTGGTACGTAGGTCCAAACCCACGATAATTCCAGGCGTTTTTTTCATTTTTTTGAATTTTTGATTTTTAAGGGTAGTTTACCCCCAAAAACCCTCAAAAATCGTCAAAAATCAAAATTTCTCAAAAACGGCTCTAACGATTTTGATTAAAATTTTGTGGTTTATTAAGCTTAAAATGGTGAATAAAATGACACCACCCGCATCTCCGAGAAAATGCGCGTTCAAAAGTTATGGAGTAAAAAGTGTTTCAAAAATCAATTTTTTTAATTTTCAAAATAGCTGTTGTCTCGAAATAAATTTTACTTATCACCATTAAATCAAGCTCAAAAAACTAAATAATCCAGTATTTTAAATTATTGCTCTACGTCAAGTGGTTGCGGAGAAAATTCAATTTTTCGTTTAGCGGTAAACGCAGTACGTTGTTAAAAGTCACAGATGCGCGTAGGGTCAAACGAGCGCTGCTCAGCTGGTAGCTATCCGACTGAGTCATCAAGACATTAATGTTTGGAGCTTTTAACACCTTTTTTATATTGTTGGGAGAAAGTATGTGTCAGTTAACTGATACCGTTTATTTATAGTGTATTGCCAATTTCAAAAATTTATTACCATACGGTTATCTTAACTAAAAATATCTGCTCAATAACCAGCTGAGTTTATTATAAAATACTGGAACATCTGCTTAATCACACGTGTAGATCTAAAAATCGTCTTCCCATTAGATTAACATTGGAACTTCAAGGTCCAATGGGGCGTAGCCTAGGTAACTTTTGGGAATTCTGGTATTTTTCCTTGCGTCCTTGGACCTCAAGCTTTAAAATGAGCCATCATACGTTACCCTACCTTTCTTCTAACTCGAGATATTTCGTGGGGACCGATTCGCTTACGGAATTATATATATAGATTATGTAAAAAACAAAATGGCGGCTGTGTGAGTAACTTAAGACTTCCAGACAATTTAAATATGATATTTAGATATGTTTCTAACCCAGGAACAATGCCCTAAAATATTTTCAGAGAGTTCTGAAACAACCTGTATAATTTACCTTGTCTTTTAACTTCGATATGCATTGTGATTTAAGTAATAACACATTTAAAGGAAATTTACCTAATAATGAAAATTTTTATATTGTATAAAGTGCATATAAAATTAAGATTCTAGAATTTTTTATGCACAAGTTATTATAGTTTTGAGCCATTACAATCATAATACAATTCTAAATAATTTATATAAGTTATTTATAAAATAAAACATTTCGATTAAAACCAGGTACAGCAGTCAATTAATGAAAAGATGAGTAGACACACTACTCGTTTTGCATAAACCAATTTCGTAGCGTAATGAACTCAATTACGAGGATAATTACAACACCAGCATTACCAATTCAAAAGGGGTTTTGTGGCAGGTAAATATGTTCCAAGCAACTACAACATTCATTGATATTTTGTCAGATTGAATCTGAGTTTCAGATTTATTTTTCATATTACTAGTGCATTTCATGTTCCCTTCATGATTAAACTTTAATCCATTATACTTTTTAGAAATGCTAATACGAGGAGTGTCTGAAGCAACTTATATTAAACGATCTCGAAATCTAGCGCGTAGATTTTGCTTAAACTTAGCATTTAAGAGTGATTTGTCCCAAAAATAAGTTTAGAAACAGCATTAACCCAAGGAAAATATAATTTTGTCTATAATTAAGTGTAGAAATCATTTTTTTAACATTGGTCTTATGGGTTGCTATTATAGTAAAGGAAATTTATCCATGTAATTCATGCTTTGAAAGACAATTTTTATAATCCTAAAGTAACAAAGAAAGCAAAATTAAGTTAAATATTATTTTATGGGGTATTAATTTAAAATCGTTTTTAATGAAACAAATATAAAATTACTACTGTATGTCTATAACTATAAATGGTAGTCAGTCATTATGATTATTTCAATGTTTAATCTCAAGTTGTCTTGTTATCCAATGAGGATGGCAGTTACGAATCACCTTGACGGAAAATCTTGTCTCATTAGCTGCTTCATCAATCCCAGACTCCCGCCAAGTCCTTTCTCTCTACCAGTTAATGGTAATTAGTTTTGAATCAATTCAGTTACTATTATGTACTTTTATTTTAAATAATAGTAGTGCGTTTTTAAATTGTTTTAACCCTGCGGTAGGCGCGCGGTCAAGTGTAACACATTAGGGCGCGCGGGCTACTGTTGTAGCCCATGAACATTTTTTTTTATAAATGTTATATTTGGTATTTTTTTAGAAATCCTAAATTAAATATTAACTTGTCTAGGGGATTGGTTGTATAGAAATAAATAAAAAGACGTAATAGGATAATGTTTTTTATGAAAAAAAAATCAATATTGTTTTTTATATTTATGGAGAACAAAAAACTACTAACTTTAATAGCTCAAAACTAAAAAAAATTGTAGTATGACATATAAAATAAAGTTATTACTTTTGATGATAAAGTTGTTAACTTTACAATAAAGGATAAAAAACCCTGATTTTCAAAGATTTAGCTCTATAATAAATTAATGTATAAAAAAGTACAGTTTTTGCAAAATATCATAAAAACAATTTTTCACTTATATGAGTGTATTAGGCCCTACTTTAGAGTTTTGTACCAGTATATAATATATATTAGTATATAATATATATAATGTATATATATATATATATATATATATATATATATATATATATATATATATATATATTATATATAGCCTATAATAATGTATTATAATACATTACTCTATTACTCTAAGTATATAATATATATATATATTATATATATAATGTATATAATATATAAATATAAGCCAAAGGTTCATCATCTCCACTATCGTCATCAATAGACATAGCTTCACCATGTGACTCATCAAAAAGGTTTTCTTCATTTCCAATCTCCTCCGTGTCGGATAAAATGTTTTCTTCTTTCTACATTGTCACTCTCACCATCGTCACTATCATTTTCCACCACACTTTCATCATCTGATGAGATATCACCATACAGTTCATCTAAAATGTTAGCATCAACAAAAAACTACGTTCTTGCCCACTCATTACACTTTGGGTCGCGCGGGCTCCAGGTGTAGCCCAAACAACTTTGACAGCAAACGACAAGGAGACGCACAGTCGGTCAAGGCCTTCGGCCTACTGAGTCGAAAGAAGGGATGGCAAAGAGCAGCTACCTGCGAGCTACCCCCTCCACCACACTCCAGAGCAGATTTATGGGACAAACAAAAACACTGGGCTACACCTGTAGCCCGCGCGCCTACTGCAGGGTTTTAATAAATACAGTAATTATAATGGCTGACTCTTCGATGGGTGTGATTGTAATTTTAAAAGCATAATAATTGGGAAAGGTAGATACAATTATATTTTAGGTCTAGTAATGTAAAAAACCAATATATGTCTTGGTAGTTTTATTTCCCATGCAGTACAATTGCAATGAACGTTAAATTATCGTTTTAGAATTACAAAATTGACTGGATAGCGGAGTAGTTACAATGTTTACCTCACAATTCTGGGGTTGCCCGCTGTTGTCAGAGAGATCCCCAGTCGAGTCAATTATGGGCCCAAATGTCAGTTTTGCCACTGGGCTATTAATTAATTATGATGATAAATCTTTTTCATCACGCTACATCAATACATCAACTGCTTTCGACTCTCATTTCTGACAACGAAAATCGTGCTTTCTCCATTGAAAGCAATGGTGACCGGTCGCTGATGTGAAGTGGTTGCCTAGCGACCAGGAAACTAGCAGTGCATTCCACGAGGTTAGATATTTCATTACAAGTACACTGTGGCATTTTCCGGTACGCACTCCAGTTTCATGTGTGGGGCGAAGAGTAAGTCGTGGAAGAAGGGCCGGAAAATCACTTTTGGTACAAGTTATGATCGAGACTTTTCATCACGACGCAAAACTGGCGTATTTTATGCCTATTTTTCATTACTTTTAAATCGTTAAACATTAAACAGGTGATTAAAATTATAAAAACTAATGTTTAAGAAACACTAACGCCCTTAGAGGACAAATGGAGAGCTAATTGAGAGCATCAAAAGTAAATCTAGAGAGAGGGAAAAATCATCCGATTGTTTTCCCCTAGCATTAAATTAGAACTTGGGAAAGAGTTATTTTCGTTGATATCAGGTATCATCGAAAAAAAAGGTACTTTCCATGCAGTGATGAAAAAATGTATCATTCTGCACGAAATCTACTTGTTTCCTGTTTTCTCAATAGTACACAAAACGTAGCTTTTTTGTGCTAGAACCTGAAAATCAGCTGTGATGTTTTTCAAGTCCTACGACTGAACAGTACGCTGTTGCTAAGTATGTTATCAAGTTATTATAAAGGCAGAATAGCCTAGTGGAATTAAAACATCATAAAAAAGCATTGTTTGTAAATAACAGAAATGTAAACACTGCATAGGCCTATTACTTTCATTTATAAAATACTAGCTGTTTCCCGTCACGGCTTCGCCCGTGATTGAATTTATTATTTAGGTAATAAAATCTTTAAAAGAGCAACAAAATCTTCTTCCTTAAAAATGACATTGAACAACAAAATTCTGTGTGTTGAGATCTGAAGAAATTTTGGAAAACATTTTCTTAATGAGAACCATTGAGCAAAAAAGAAAGAACAACCAAGTCAAATTTCAACCCCGTAGGCCCTTCAGTCATTTTAAAATCATGTAGGGCGGAGCCCTAAAGAACATAATAAACTATATTTCTAAAACTGTTTCTTCATAAACACCTACTATTAGCGAAACGGAACATAAACGTTAAATTTCAATACCGTAGGATTTATGGTAATTTTGAGGATTTGTGGGGGGAAGCCCCTGGAATAATTTTAAAGTCCTATGGGGCGGAGCCCTAAAGAACTTCGAAAACTATATTTGCAAAACCGTTTCCAAGTGAGCACCTATTTGCAAAATGGAGCATCCATGTTAGATTTTAATCCCTTAGCATATATGGTAATTTTGATGTTCTGTGGGGTGGAGCCCTAAAGTAAATTTGCTAAATTGTTTCTTAGTGAGCAACTATGAGCAAAGAGGAACGTCCATGTCAACTTTCAACCCCGCGGGCCCAGAGTAATTCAAGACTTGTGGGACGGAGCCCTAAAGAATTTCAAAATATATATTTGAAAAACGCTTTCTTAGTGAGTAGGCCTAACCTACATATGAGAGCTAAGGGAAATGTCCATGTCAAATTTCAACCCCGTAGGCCCTAAAATGTTTTTGAAGTCCTGTTGGGCAGAGCCCTAAAGAACTTCGAAAACTATATTTGCAAAACCATGAGCAAAGAGGAATGTTCATGTCAAATTTCAACCCCGTGAAGGCCCTAATGTAATTCTGAGATCCAGTGGGGTAGAGCCCTAAAGTGCTTTAAAAAGTATATTTGCAAACCCTGTTCTTAGTGAGTACCCATGAGCAAAGGGAATCCTCCATCATTTCAACCCCGTGGGCCCTAGAGTAATTTGAAAGTCCAGTGAGGTGCAGACCTAAAAACCTTCAAAACTATTTGCAAAACGTTTCTTAGATTAGATAGATAGTACCTATGAGTTAAGAGAATCGTCCTTGTCAAATTTCAACACGTAGGCTATACAGTAGTTGCCAGCTTCTTTGAGGTAGAGAGCCCTATAAACAATTTCGAAAACTATAATGAGAAAACAGCTTCTTAGTGAGCACCCATGAGCAAAGAGCAATGAGTTTATGTCAAAAATTTAAACCCCGCGAATATTCTAAAGTAATTTTGAAATCCAGTGTAGCGGAGCCCTTAGTGCTTCAAAAACTATATTTGCAAAACCGTTTGTTAGTACCTATGAACAGTAAAAAATTAAATAGTAATAAAATACGAAATAAAGTAAACTGCACTTAACATAACCAAAGTACACCAGACTAAAAGTAATAGTACATCACTATAATCTTGACAATGTCAAACATAAATAAACATGATATCTCACACACTTCTATGCTTATAAGCATTTTCTTGAATGAATCATCATGTGGCAGATGTAAACAAACCTAATTCAATTTCCATAATCATATGTTAGAATACAAAAACGTTGCTTCCATAAGAATAACATGGGAACTTTGAGGACGTCTAGGGCGTAGCCCTTTGTGAATATTAATACGAAAATAGTCAGACTTTCCTATTTTGAGCCTAAAGAATGAGTATACCAAATTTCAGCACTCTAGCTAGTTGGGAAGTTGGAGAATTAGTGATGAGTGAGTCAGTGAGTGAGTGAGTGAGTGAGGACTTTGCCTTTTATAGATATAGAAGATAACCTCAAAAATACAACTTTATAGTTAAAATTTTCAATGGTTTTTTAATTATAAAAAGTGGTAACTTCTAAGACACAGACAGTTATACTAAAAATACGCTCCGATGTCCGTCCCGTACGAGAATTTTTACTCACTTTTTAAGTTATTAGGTGACGCTTTTTTATGATTTTTTTTAGGGAGAGGTGAGAAAAATGCATTACGCACACAGGTGGCAAGCCTGTAGTGTGGGGCTCCCCTAAAAAACTGGTTTACCCACTAAAAAACCTCCTCTACTCTTTAGGATTCTAACCTGGAATTGTTTATCACATTACGTCAGGCTAGGCCTAAATTTGGCTAACGCCGGTGGGGCTCACTCCTTATCCAGCCACTTGATCAAGGGATCTGGGCCACTTCGCGGTCCAGATCGGGTTTCTTTTCCAGGAGGATGCCCCGGACGAACTGTGATAAACAATCCCAGTTGCCCTCATCCTCCAAGGTCTTTTGGCAGACCGAGTCCACAGAAAATGCACCAAAAATTTGTGTGGCCTTCAGGCGGGACACTTCCCAACGGGGGCAGCGGAAGAAAGTGTGTTCCGCATCGTCGGGAACGCCCGGGCAATAAATGCAGTCCGGTGAACCGGTCTTGCCCATCCGGTTCAGGTTTTACCGAAAATAGCCGTGAATTGTCAAGAATTGGCCGCCGTTCCACCCATGCTTGGACGTGCTTGATAAGTCGCGCAGTCCATCGTCCTCGGGTGTCGTGCTCCCAGCTGTGTTGCCACTGCTGGAAGGTTTGGGAGCGCTCTTCTGTTCTTGCCGTATCCTTTCCAATCTCGCCTTGTCTCTGATAAATTGTCTTCCTCTCTCCTGCCAAGAGCTTGACAGGGATAACTCCGGCGACCACCAGGACGATAGGCTCGGACACTGTCCGGGAGGCGGAACACACCCCGAGCGCCGCTCGACGTTGAACCCGGGCGAGTCGCAACCTGTACTACTCTTTATCGAGAGCGTCTGCCCACACCTCTGCTCCATGAAGAAGCACGAACTGAACCGCGGACATCAACAGACGTCTTCTGCTGGATCGTGGAACCCCGACATTGGCCATCAGCCTACTAAGGTAAGTGACTACCTTAGCGGCCTTGTCCGCCGTACAGAATATCTGATCCCTCCAGCTTAACTTGGTGTCCACCATAATCCCGAAGTACTTAGCAGCACGAGTTTGCACCTCCCTTCCCACTCGGAACAGAACGACGGTGTCTATCCTCTTCTTCGTAAGGATCACAATCTCCGCCTTACGGAGAGCAAGCGAGAGACCGTGATCGGACATCCATGTGTTGACCACACGCATGACTCGGTTCAACTTAAGTTGTGCCAGCTCAACACTGCGTGCGAAAATGAGAGCTGCGACATCATCGGCGTACCCAACCGAAGTGGTTTCCTCAGGCATCTCCGACCTCAGGAGGCTGTCAGGCAACGTTCCAGAGATCCTGGCCGAGTAATGAATCTTGCACGGCACCAGAAGTGACTTCCATCGTCCACGTTCCGTCCCTTGTGTCGTAAATAGACTTTAAGAGCGGAGATAATCCTCGATGAGTCGCAACAGATATGCAGGAACGCGAAAGGTGTTGCGAAGCGCATCCAACATCGACACAACATCCAACATATCCATCCAACATATCGACCCACTTCGCCGAGTTAAAGGCATTCTTGACATAAGCGTAACAAGAAGCAATAATCAGCGAGAGAAATCGTTGTGGCTCTCGGCTCTCTTCACAGCTCTCCATAGACTTCGGTGATAGCGTCAATCGTTGACCGTCCCTTTCTGAAGCCATACTGACGGTGGCATAAGTCCCCGGCAGCTTCCACGGCAGAGGTCAGGCGGGAACGGATCAGCTTCTCGAACAGCTTCCCAGCCGTGTCCAACTTGTAGAAAGGCCTATGGGACGATGACAGCTCGGGATCACCTTTGCCCTTGCGGTTTTCCATAGGGAGCCGGAAACACCCCTTCTACCAAACAGGCGTTGTACATTCTCAACAACAAATCAGCATTAATTGAAAATACTTTCTTTAAAGCCTCGCTGGGAATCCCGTCCGGGTCAGGAGCCTTGTTGCTCTTTAGGGAGAGAACGGAGGTTTCCATGTCCTCGAATGTGAATAGTGGAACGTCATCTAACCGTCCGAAGTCAACCGGCGTACATCCTAGGCCTAGCCTACAAATAAATACATACAAAGAATGATTTTAGCTAAGAACACAAAACAAGCAAGTAAATTAATAATAATTATGCTTACAATATTAAAAACAAATAGATTGTAGAGCGAAAAAAAAACAATACAATTTAAAATCCATGATTGCAAATTAATAAAAATCAAGTAATGTAAGTATTGTAGAATTACGCTTACTTAACACTTGATGCATATTTTACCTGAGACATATGCTACAATGGCACAACACATTCTAATTAGTTGTTCAATTTTATCTTTCTCCCAAATAGATATTAGTTGTATCCCATAAATTAGATAATCGCATAATTACGTACGACAGCAATTCATTCCACATCAACATGCCTATCTTTTGGTATAATTTATAACTTCAACAAGTAAACATCAGTGTTGATCTATTAAATTTAACAAATAGGTCTGTCAAAATGTCAATTCAATTTTATTTAAAAACGTAACATATCGGCGAGCAGATATAAACAAGAAAAGTTTATGTTGTTTTCAGCATACAGCGACAACTCAGTTGCGATGGGGGAAAAGAAACTGATCATAGCAACCAAGGCAATTATTGCCTTGATAGCAACTACATTAGTCAAATCAATCATGTAGCCTAAACAACTAAAGTTCTGTCAAAAATTCCGGAAAATAAGCTTTTTTAATACTTGAAAATAATTGCTCGATTATTGTTTATTACCTAGTTTAAAATACTTAAAATCTAACCTGAGAA
This sequence comes from Neoaliturus tenellus, assembly GCA_030545055.2. Taxonomy (NCBI): domain Eukaryota; kingdom Metazoa; phylum Arthropoda; class Insecta; order Hemiptera; family Cicadellidae; genus Neoaliturus; species Neoaliturus tenellus. The sequence continues at coordinate 174,975,848 of CM061534.1, read as the reverse complement.
TTTCATTGAAATCAAATTAGTAATAAAAAAGCCTTTTGGGGGTCAAAAATTCGCCTAGGGGAAATTTAAAGTCGATCGTAAAGAATTTTATACTATATGTTCCATATAGTAAAAATTCAATTATACATTACTTCTAAATTAGCATTTTATTCTTACAGGTGTGCTTTTTAAACACAAAATGTCTTTCTTTCTTTTTCAACATAGAATTGTAAAAAGTTTTATGTGTTATGATAAATAATGAAATTGGCAAATATGTCTTGGTTTGATTTGTTGTAGGATACACGATTCTTTGTTTATTAACTTTTCCATTCATGTTGTAACCTGTCTATTGTAAAAGTCATCTGTAAGAAATAAACCTTTTTGACTTTGAATTTTTTTAATTTGAATTTGATTAAAGTCAAATTTTGCATTATGAAAAAAACATTGTTTATCAAGTTTGTTCATGTTGACTTCGTCTTGAACATGAAACACTATCTTGAGGCCGGCAAAACACCATTTTCAGCCCTTATAACGAAATATACTATTTCACCACAGTTATCTGTTTTCGGCACGTCTTCCAAAAGGTTACACAATACCGTTTTACAGAACTAGGGTTGTAAACGTTCACATCTCTATAAATAGGAATTTAAAGTCATCTGTTCTATTTATCCAGTGTTGCAAACTCGTTTCCAAGCTTTCACGTTACATACGTTAAAAAATGTATACTATTTGGTGTTCTTTGGTTTGAACACTGTACAAATATTAAATTTGAAACCAGGTTTTATAGATATTCTGATCATTGGTTGGCTGTTTTAGTGTGTGATTACATGGGGAATAAGTAAACCTTATTTAATCGTGTAGTATGTTGAAAAGTAGCATTCGCACCTAGCCCAAAAGGGGTTTACTTCGAGTCTCGATCAGCGAGCACGAGCGCTACTATCGGTAGACACGAGCGTATGTTAGTGGCAAACGCTAGACGGCAGGGGGTTGATGTCATCCGAAGGACATGGAAACCCCTAGCTGAGGAACATGAATGAATGGTTGGTTGGTTGGCCATTTTGAGGGCAGAGTGGACTGCCTGTTTGAGTCTGAAATTTCAAATCAGAATATCAAAAATAGTAACTGAGTATTGTAATTTCATTATTTTGCTTTTTTCCAAACACTCTATATGTTTATTACTTGACAACCCTTTGAGTGCTGAAAACATTTTATCTTCTAAAAATATAAAAGGGAAAGCCCACGTTCATTCATTACTAATTCTCCGACTTCCCGAATAGCAGTAACATAACCAAATAATGACGGTGTTATTGACGGTGAATGATAGTAGTAAAGTAGTGTATATTTTAAAAAGGATTTTATATGAATTACGATGTCTCAATGCAGTGTCGCAACGAAAACTCGTTACACAATGTGGATTTATATTTATTTTTAAGAAAATGTAGTATATTGTTATAAAGAAAGAACTTTCAAACGATAGATGTAGGTTCAACATTGGAGGCGCGTTAGCTACGGCAGAAATGAAATTGCTGACTTCAAACTAGCAGTAACATAACCAAATAATGACGGTGAGTGATAGTAGTAAAATAGTGTATATTTTAAAAAGGATTTTATATGAATTATGATGTCTCAATGCAGCGTTGCAACGAAAACTCGTTACACAATATGGATTTATATTTATTTTAGCTTACAATTTTACATAAAAAACTGTCGGTTGTAAAATAAATTGGCCGAAAGGCTAGACAGGATGTCTACTGCCAAATAGATACAAAAATCAGTGACTTTTCAGTGAATTTTGGGGGTGAAAATGTTAAAAATCAGTGACTTTTGTGTGTTTAATACAGGATTTTTTTAGGAAATTGTTTAAGTCGCAAAAGCATAGTCTTCCAGGTTGTTGAGATTGTGAACACTTGGTGTGTAATGTATTATGAATTACAAAGGATGTCTGAACACTTTGCTACTATAAAGATGAAAATTTTATATTTCTTTTATATACGTATCCCTGGATCATCGTTAATCAATCCTGAAATCCTGGGATCTGAAATTTGATCCGGGATAGACACCCCTATCTCCTACGATGTACCCAAGCAGAGAAAAAAGAAGGAAAGAATTATGCTTGCCTATTAAAATGTAGATCAATTTATTGTCATAAATTATACTATGACTTTGCATTAATTTTCTAATGTTTAAAACTCTTTAAATCTCCTTGACATAAATTTAATATCAAGAAATTTATGGGTTCATTAATCACAAATTAATATCATTTGTTCCAACCAGTCTCTTGTTGAGCTGGTCTCTGGTTGATATTTTTTGAAGTATAAAATGCATTGATAGGTCTATGTTATGCAACTACAAGTTGTTATCAAGGACTCAAGTAAAACCACATTTCTTATGAGATATACAAAATAATATATTTATTTGTTTACAAAAGTATAATAAAAACAAAACACCTATTTTACATTGTTATGAAATGAAGTGAGATCTTGGTAAACCGTGAAGTGCAAAGCAAACAAAAACTAATATGAACAAAACAAACACTAAACAAAGACAATCAACTGCAAAACTATGAATATTTAATTCACAAGTAAACTTAGATCTAAACGAACAAAAGAATACTCACATCTAATGAATTTAAATCCCTATTAACATTTTTTTAATATTGTAAATATTGTTACAACTAGGAACAATTTAGAATTGTTTAATTTAGAATGTTGGATTTCTATCAACAATATACTATCTATAGAGCAATCTTTGCCCAGTAGATTTTCAAAAAATTCTGTGAATAAACTCTAGTGCTGAGGTAGTGTGAATTCTGAATTAAACATCACATCAAACATGAGTTTTTGTGTTTCTAAAAATATATCAATTAAAAATACAAAATATGCAGTACATCTAAACTACAGTTACACAGCTGAACTTTTATTTTTAAGTATATGATAATGAATAACTATCGATGAAACTACCTACACCATTTTATAGGCTACTTATTGCTACAGTTGTTCCGAATTTTAAAATATTTCAAGGTGAACCAGAAGGCAAGTTTTACTACTATACAAAGTCCTGAATGATGTTATTCAATAATGTAGGAAATAATAAAACAATGTTAATATTTTTAAAAGGAATGATACTTGACATTAATCACAGACAGTGGAATAGAAGCTAATTAATTATGAAAATGTTAAACTAAAGTTTGTCAATGTTAATAAATACAAATAAATTTACCCGTAAGTTGATAAGTGTTAATAGGTATATTGATATGTTAAATGTCCAAGCCTTTTAGTTCCATTTTAGTAGGATTAAATTATGAATTTAATGTTGGAAAATTAAAAACTATAGAACATTTAAAAATTTACATTTATTTTGAGAAAGATAGTTTGAATAACAAAAAAATATTACAGAAAGGGAATGAATAAATAGTAAAATATACAGGTGAAACCACATTATCAAAGTGTCTTAAAAATAAATGTAAAAGTTATTAAATAAATGCATAGTTTATAAATTGGTTATATACAATTCCTATATCTAAAAATAAAAATCATATAAAAATTTCCCCAAGCTTATTATCACAGACATTTAAAGGAAAAAATAACACTCAAAAGCAAAAAAATAAACAAAGCCCCTCCAAAATATATTTCCTTACCTGTTGATACAACATTTTCTGTTTTATTAAAAACCAAGTCATTTTTTTAGATTTTCCTCTTCCCATTTTTTTCTTCTTCAAAATTTCCAAAAGGTACTCCACAGTCCATTTCGGAACTTAACCATTAAGATGAATATACTAAACAATTTTCAATACTCAAATATCATCAATGAACAGACCAAAAGTTGTTTTTATGAGAATTTACATTTGTACAGTTATTCTGTGTTTAAAAAATGAGAATAATTTTTCAAAACATAACACAAACCATTTAAATCCAAATTAACTAGAAATTTTTGTTTTGAAAATTACTAAGGACATTAACTACAATAAATGTTATCAATTTGGTCTACTCGCAGGTGTAAACACATTTATACCCAAGTCAGAAATAACAACATAAAAAAAATCATTTAGGAATTATTTCTTCAACGTAAGATTAAGAAAACAAACCAAGCTGCAATGAAATAGCATCAGTGTCAGTTATAGCTAAATTAATATTAGTACAATACAATGGAGTACTCCATAAATGCAACACAAAAAATGTAAAATTTAATACAAAACAATTAAAGAATATATCGACTGGCAGTAGTTGGAGATTCAAAATAACAACAGTCACTAAGTGAGCATTCTATGGAATAACTGAATTTACAATTAAACTACACAAGAGAGGAATGTTAAGTACAAAGTAAGATTGCTTTTCAGGGGGAAGAGGCTCTCCGCTCATCAGGGGCACTGAAACATTTCAATAAAATTAATGTTGTACTTGTAATAAATAAATACGTGTTGTTGCCCATCCATACTTGATGGATAAAGCGCTATTTGTGGTAAGTAGAGCGCTAGGTAGATGTGGGAAACATGTATAAAATGTACGAGTACTTTTTAAATCGCTATATCTTTCCAATTAATCATCTGTTTACATAATTAAGTATCTTCAGATATAGGCCTAGTACTAAACAATTCAACAATCAAAACTTGTTTACTTTTTGATCCATCAACTATAAAACAATAGTTTACATAGTATAGCATTGTATTACTTTCCTATTAATTTAAAGGATAATGCATTGTATTGTATACGTTTTTAGGAATTGGTCATAATAAACCAAATCCTTCTTGAGATTTTTCTCTGTTACTGTTTTTAGACGAAATACCTTGTGTATTTACAATCAGCTGATTTAAATTGTGTAAAATAAATTTATTGCAAAGGTTTGGAAATGTTGTTATTTCACATTTAAGAACGTAAGATAACGTTAAAGTGAATAAAATATGCTAATATAGAAAAATTTAGGTTTTATTTGGTACAAATTGCATGTACATTGGTCCAGTGGAAGTCTTAGAAAAACTGTCAAAAGATTTGAAAATGTTGGCTTTTTTCCCAATGTTAAATCTATGGAAGAAAAGTTTATTTTCCATTTTTGACCGATTTAACATAAATATTTTCTAAATACAAATAAAACCTGTTAATATAGTAGTGAAAACGTTTGTTCTTATACAACCCGCATGTAAATCGGCTCAGTAGAAGTCTCAGACAAACTGTCCAAATGTGTTTTTTACCTTACTGTTTTAAATATACTGTGCAGATACCTCTATGTGAGTTTCTCTTATTTTTATTCTTTTAATCCCAGAAGAGCCTATACTATAAGTATCAATTATAAGGTTGATTAGGTTTTGTTTGGCTGTTTCTCTTTTATGCTGTTGCATCAAAAAATTTGTAAATCATCCAAAGTTGATAGTTTAACACTGAGTTTTGGAATCAGAAACTTAACAGTAGATTCCTGATAATTTGATACATCACAGAGAAGAAAAGACCAGACAATACTTCAAGTGTGCGGGAAATGAGTGTCTAGAGAACAAGACAGGAGTCTACATTTGCAGTTCCTATATCCGCCCCGTTGCCGTTGATGTTGATAGGCCTCTCTACTCTCCCCCTCGGATGCCCTGCCTGCTCCACGACCCTCTCTACAACACTGCGCGACTGGAGTGAAGGAGAGAGGGGTATCTCGCCCCACCATCAAAGCCTTTTGTTATTGACCCTCAATCTCTCTCTCTTTTACACACATTGCCCTTTTTGCCCTCGCGGTTAATCATAGAACTACCGCTGGCCCGCACGCTCCTGCCATGGACATAACACTCCTGGTCCTTTCTTCAATGTGGGTACACTGAAAACTTGATTCGTCTTGTATTGAATATAGCAGCTTCCTATCTGAGGTACCATCAGCTGATAATACTAGGTCCAGACAATATTTAAAGCTAATTCTTTGTGGTTTCATCATTAGCGGCTGTTTTTCAGGGTCCGATTGTTATAATATTCCAGGATATGATCAAGTTAAGTGGTGAGACACAAGATTGGCAAGTTGAGTTAAGAGTTGGAACAAAATATTTAATCAAAAAAATTCTTTATTACCACCATAGACGTGTAAAAAAATATATTAGAAAAACGTTCCACATGGGTCAAAGACAAGTAAATGTTTGATGGCGAGTTGAGATGCAATAAAATTTACAATTGATGTACTCCAAAATTTTATGAATGCACAACCCCTAGTTTTGATGTGATCATACACCTACATCTCATCGACGATGTATTAATCACTACATGTCATTACAATACATTACATCCCCGATACATTGGTACCATTATTACAATTACATTCCCAAATGTGATTTTTTATAACTCAAACTATGAGAGATTAAACTGGTTGGCACACTTTGGGGGAAAGAAGTTTTATTTAAAAAAAAAAAAAAAAAAAAAAAAAAAAAAAAAAAAAAAAAAAACTATCACTGTATTTTGATGAGTAAACTTTAGATCAATGAAGGAAAGGGAGAGGCATCATGGCTCTAGGACAGTCACCATTCTCATCCAGGTTAGCAAAATCCCTAGGGCCAGGCTTGATTTGACATTCTACAATTTGGACTGAATCAAATCTACATTGTGTCAAGTTATATGGACCTACTATACCATAGATTAATGTTTTATTAATATTTATTTTATTTTATTAAAATTAATATTAATAAAATATTTTACTACTAACACAAAATTATAACTACCAACATACCACAATAATATTCAGTAATAATGAAAACCTCACTCAAGAGAGCTTGGAAGCGGATATTTTCTGTTTACTGTTGTTTTATTGTTTAATAAATGCAACTCTAATTACCTATCATCTTTCCGTTGATATGAATGCTCGTCCTTCTCAGGTCTGTCGCATGGTGAGCCAATAGGCCGCACTGCAATCACCAACAAAACAACATCAGACAATTAGTAATTTATAAGCTTACCAAAGGAAAAATACAATTTAAAGATGATGCGAGGGCTATTCAAAAGTAAGGAATGTTTCCGTCTTCTGCCGCCAAGCGCGTGCGTATTGTCTATATTAGGGTATGAAAGCGCTCAGGGCCTCAGTGGCTATCCACACAGTGGATGTGACACTAGGAACATCGTCACGCCGCCTTTTTCCTTTATATTTAAATTCAAAATGGCCGCTAATATACAAAATCCCGCCAGTTGCGAAGTGCGATCGGTAATACAGCTTTTGTTGGCAAAAAACTTAAAACTGATAGAGATTTATCAACAAGTGTGTGAGATGTATAGGAAAAATGTCATGAATGAAAGTTCTGTGCGTAAGTGGTGTGTTCAGTTTAGAAATGGCCAAACCAAAATCAAAATTAAAATCTCTTTATTGTCACATAACGTTTACAATGGCGATGCTATTTTAACAGGTGACATTGTCAATATTTACACCTAAAATTCTTACACTACATTAGAAAAAACTGCATACTGCAATAAAAAATAGAAGGTGATAAAAAGGGAGGTGAGGTGCACAGATAATAACTAGTTCTTTTCAGCCAATGTTCATGATGAGCAGAAAAGTGGACACCAGAGAATTGTGACTGACGATCTGGTCACTAAAGTTGACGAGAAGAACCGTGAAAACTGCCGCTTCACCATAACGGAGCTTTCATTATCTTTCCCTCAAGTTTCACGGTCTTTGCTGTTTGAAATTGTTACGATTTTGAACAAGTTGTTATGGATTTTGAGTAGCCTATTGAAAGGCGGCAGATTTCTACGAAGAGGGAATCGCAAAGCTTGTTCACCGGTACGACAACAAACGCCTTAATCTCATGGGGACCATGCTCATGTAGAATGGTAGTATTTTAGTTGCTCTTCAAACTGTATACAATAAAATTTGTTTCTTGTTTTTTTTCTATTACAAAACGTTCCTTACTTTCTGAATAGCCATCGTAAGTCAATTACAGTTTTATGGCATCACTCAGCTCAAATCCTACAGACTTTCTTCTATTATACTGACAAAAGAGGTGTGCAAGCACAAGTTTTTCCAGCTGGATTGAGTAAGGTAAAGGGGCTTTAAATTAGTTTAAAGTTCAAGCTGGGATAGATTTAAAAAAATGTTTTTCTGACAAGTTAATTGGAATTAAAATATGCTTTTACAGAAAGATTTCCTGGAGCATTTATGTAAAAATTATTTCTACTTCAATGAAACCATAGTATCGTAAGTACATTGTGAACTAGGGTACTAAGAAAATCCCTGATTCGGAACTTGTTTTATTCAGAATAAACTGATTTTGTTTCAATTCTTTAGCACAAGGAAATCTCAGAGATCAAAAATAAGCGGTATTTAAGTTCATAAGATATGACTCCATCCCTAACAGCATCGCTGATTCTATCATCGTTGACATCTTCCTCACAATGTCCTATCGGTATTCGGTACTATTTTATGCAATGAAACATGTTTTTTTAATAGCAATAAATTTGTTCCTCATTGTTGAGTAAACACACATTTTTTGTACCCGTTGAGTCATTGGCGTGTACACTGATTGAGTACACTTTAATTGATTACCCCGATTGAGTAAATTCCAGGAATAAATCTTGCTAAACCTACAAGGGTCTGATCCCAATAGATTCAGAACACCAGGACTATACTGTAGGTAACTAAATTTAACTTGTAAAAAATATTACATTGATTAAGTACGGTACCAGTGCTTCGTAGTGTGCCAAATTAATTCAGGTTGAAATAATAAAACGTCTTCCAACACTACTCGATATATTTAATTAGAAATTACAAGAAATTACAATTAGAAATTAGAAACTACCAAATTAATTAGAATGGGTTGGCATCTTAGCGGTTAAACTATTTCTGTTCTGCTTTACGACATGTTCTGTTATTATGGTTTATCATGTTGTTTATTATAGTTTTATTATAGTTTCAAGTCTTACCTTGTCGCAAAACTATGATCTGAGATGATTATTTTTACATCACACACATTAAATTGATCAAGAAATAAGGAAGGAATTTAGTTTACAGAAGACTGCTTAATGTAAATAGCTGGAGTAACTATCTAAGCATTATAAGATAGTAGACTCTCTTAACTGACCCCAGATCAGCCAGCGCTCAATTTAACCGACTCTACCCTAGCACGAAATAGAGATCGGTTTACCCAGCCTAAAAATAAAAAATTGTTGGGGTATCTGACCTTTTCCAGGAATCGAAAAACTTCTGTTCCCATTCATATCACTTTACTGAAATAGAACTGCAATCAAGTAAATCTTTTTCTTTTTAACGAACCACACGGGAAACTCACAACATTGTGGATGTCAGTTCAGTGTCAGCTTTTCCGCATGTTCATAACATATATATTTATAGAATATTTTTATAACCAACAGATTATTTTTTTTCCACCTATTTTACATGATTATGTAGTGTTCCGCTTTAAACGACCTGATCCAACCTAGGCTGGTCGGTTAACGGTCTCCGGGAGTTTCAGGGTCCAACTCGAGTTTCACTCGAAATCCCAATACTTGCATATCTAAATTATGTTTGCAAACAATCCTTAAAAACTAACCAATTATTTTTCTTTCTGCTTTTAAATTTCTGTTTTTCTTAGATTAATTTACATTACAAGTAATTTAGAATTAAATGAATATGGTAACTATTCCATCAAACCTATAAATATTTTTCAACTCAATTTTCAGGATGGTGTACCATTTGAACTAGTATTGATGGCAATACTAATCAGTATAATTGGCAATATAATTTTGTGGTGTTATTAAAGATTGCAATAAAATCTAGTTTGGATGGCATAGCCTACCTCTACTGAAAATTGAACTACAAAATATGATATATAAGTTTGATGGAATAAACACATTTTTTCATTTAATTTAAAAATAATTAACTCTGAGTAAAAACATAACACCAGAAATATCTCATCATGATGGCTTTTGTTATTAATGACTCAGATTAATTTCATTTTTGATCTCTCAATATTGTAAGAATTTGGTGACGACCAAGTGAATTATTTCTCTGTCGAGAGAAGTTTATTCCCCAATTAAAATCATGAGACTGCTTACTTAACCCTTAATTTTTAATATGTCAGAAGTGAAATGACTAGTGCCACATCTTGATTGCCAACTTTACAAAGAAGCATAAGATTGAAAATTGAAATGTCATTTTTGGCTACAGATACAGGCATTATTAATCTCGACTTCATGTTTAACCTGTCATCGGTAGCTGTTAAACATTTCATCCAGCAGTCCAGTTGCAATGTTGCATTACCTTGCGTGGGCGGCCGGAAGGTGCGCGTGGCCCAGAGGGGATTGTAGGCGGGGGGCGCCTGGTGGGCCGAGGGAGGGGAGGGGACCCTCTCCCCCCCACTGCCCCCCTCGACTGCCGCATCCAACTGCGACGGCCTCAACACTGCACTCCTGCTGAAGAAACACTTATTTAATGGCACGGTATAGTATATATTGTAGCAAGTTTGGAAAGTGGTCATTACCGGTGCTGGAGTTTCAAGTACAAAGAGAAGCCGAGTTACAGCACTTTTAGACGAGTTATGAACAGTACTTTTCATCCTCCAACCTTAAATAAATATACATGGTGGGTAAAAAATTTAGTAAACTTGGGTCTATACACCCCCTCTTACCTTGTTACTTATTGATCTTGTATTTGATCTGTTTTCAGCTGTTAGTAAAAATAAAAATTGACTACACTTATAACCCAGAACTGGGGAAAATAAATAATTGTTAATTTTCTTTCTCCACAGTCCTTCTAATAGCCTATCATTGGAGGTTTGTTGTTGTTTCATTTGTTTATGTTGGTAGAAAACAATCAGCTGTTTGTAATAGAGCTTGTGGTGACAATTAATTCTTGTAACCTTATATCCCGGCCTAGTCTTTTTTGCAGTTTTTACAGGACTGTTTAAAAACCTATCAGAAATTGATTAGTTAATAAATAACAGCTGATTGTTCTGTATAGAATAGATTATTACAAAAATATTTTTTTAAGCTTTTTTCTACATCCGTTGCAATACATTAAAGAGATAAATAAATAAATCACTATTAAAAATTCAATAATTAAAAAAGCTAATAATTATATTACGTAGCATCAGAGAGAGGTACATTATTATACTAAATTCAAACCCGTTGTGAGATTCTAATGAGATTCTAAATGAGATTCTAAACATTCAGTTTCACATTAAAATTTAGGTTCTAGCTCCGCATTTGACTAAAGTAGTGCTTTAATAGAAATAACACTATTCGCACATCAGCTGATTGTTCCATTACGTTTTATTTTTTGGTTGCTTTATGCGCTTAAGAATATTTGACCCCAGGAATTTTGGGTTATCCAGTCCTTTTCTTGTATTAAATTGACTCACTTTTGCCTTGGAAGACGAGGTAGCTCCTGTGCTGAATATTGCTCCAACAGGTTCCACAGCCGCTGTGAAATAACCCATGGAAACGGTTAAAGCAGAAAACATACTGTAAAAGATGATTTCTAAGAAAAATTATTTCTAAATCCTAATGAAAAAACACTGTTTCTATAGGCTCATCGTAGTTTGCATCTTCAATTCATACAAATTACAATTCCCTACCACACTTCATCAAAATTTTATATTTCTTTCAACATTAATCATGTTCAACACATTTAAATAGATTTGATTTAAACAAATTGTTGGCAGTTGAGAACCTCAAAATTCAAAAGGTTATCATAGACTCAGCTAGAGGTCTGCGGGTACCCGAAAATTCGGGTAACTCCGGGTATTAGCATGAACACGAGTGGTCGGGGCGGGCTTTTATTTGAAGCTGGGTTGGGCGGGTACCTAATGCCCGAATTAAATCGGGTTGTAGGTACCCGACAGGACATTAAAAACAAACCCAGGTTTTTAAAACTATTTTACAGCCAAAATTTTGAATTACAACGTTCACGGAATAAATAGGCATCGTTGTTCCACACACTATTTTAGACTAGTGGTCATAACTGTCAGTCATTTATTTCTGAGGTGGATGTGGATGAACTGGAAATACCTTAGCTTACTAGTCGTGACACTCACATATGAAAATGTGGCTTCTGAAAGAAGCTAGTGGTCTCTGGTGTCTAGAAACGTAAGCAATTTTGTTTTGTTGATAATTTGGTGCGCCATATTTTATGTTTCATTTAAAACTAATAACATTTTGATCATGAAAGATTGTATTTGACATAGGATCATTTGTATTTATTAGTACAGTACTATTTATTAGTACAGTACCCAAAAAATAGTTAAAACAGCATTAAATCATTTGTTGCAAGCCATACTTTAATAGACACCAGTAGCGCTAGCATACTTTTCTCACTCTAACCTAAAGGAACTGCTCAGTGTCGTGACCGACTCACACTCTTACGCTCCTTTCACACATCACCTTTTTAGCCGTGCGGGAAAAAAACGCACGATTTTAAAACTGTCCAAAACACCGTACAAGTAATTGTCAGCTGGTTAAAAACCGTAAACGTGCCAGTGTGAAAGGTCTCATAAGATTCTATTGGAATGTACGCCGTACGATTTATAATCGTACGGGCAAAACCGTGATGTGTGATGTGGGGCGTTAGACCAGAAAGATAGACTGTGTCGTAGCCGATATAAACACCTACTGTACAAACCGAAAATCAAGGTAGCAGTGGCATTGGTACTATCATTGACTTTACATACAAAGACTTTACATTGACTTCGTATGTAAAGTCAATCGTACTATTTACACAATAACCGGTAAATAGCAAGAGCAAAATAATTTCAAAAGTAAATAATCTCTAGGGATTATTTTTACAATACAACATTTATCAGTGTATATATTTTTATGAAATATATAATTAATATATGACTATTCGGTATAATTGGTTTTATTGCCGAATTATTTCTCATTCCATCTTGCAAATTGTCAAAACATTTAAGATTTCCCGAATAGTCAATGAAAACAATTTCTTGGTTAATGTAACGGCTGGATATCCATAGTCAATGGTTGGATACTTAATAGAGAAATTTCTTCATTCTCTATGTAGTTTTGTAGTCACGGTACTCCATGTTTGTCGTATGGTGGTATGGCGCGATTCGTCGTCTGCATTGATGATTAGATGGATGGTATTCCTCTCGTTCTTGTTTATTCAATTATATTTGTGTTACTTAAGTGATGTTGGATTTTTCCTGATATGAAAAATAAATATTAAAAAGCCACGGAATTAGTTGAGAGAATGTTAATGTCAGTGTATCCACTAACAATCCTACTAGTGAAACCAAAGATTTGGGAAGTGTAAAATGTCACGGATGGGCATTCACCTGCTATTTGGAATCACTCAAGCAAAGAAACAAATTTGCCAAACGTAATCCAACAGAAATGAAATACAATTTTTTAAAGTCTGTTTTGAATATAGGATGTGGGCAATATTGATTGAAAGGATAAGTTAGAGAATAATCAAATAATCTTTTCTCAACTAAATCACTTTGTGTATTATTAGGCCTACAGAAAAATAGGCTACAGTATTAAAAATTCGCATCTAAGGTATTTTGACATTCATAAAAGTGGTTTTTATTTAGTTTCAACAGTGTACAATATAATTTGTATGTTTGTCATGTTTGTTGAAAAAGTTAACATTGTGTAAAGTAACTTAGGACTAAAGAACCCTCAGCTTGATAGGTTATTGGCTCAGGAGAACTTTTTATAGTAGAATAAAATACATTATAGTTTTTTTTTTTAATTTTGTTAGGCCTAGGCCTAACTTTGTAGGTGGAAGGTTTTTGCCTTGTATTTATTAATACTATACTTAAGCTTAGTAGGAACATCAACAATTATTTTAAAATGAAATAATTTAGGCCTAATTTTTTTTTACAAGTAATAGCGAAGCTGACTTGAAGTTTTATTCAACTTACAATACCCGAGCCCGACCCGAGTTCCTTTAACATACATAGGCTACCCGAACCCGACCCGAGATTTTTTTAACTGACACCCCCCAACCCGAACCCGATTTGAATTTTTCTTTAACTTATAATGTTCAAACCCGACCCGAAAATTGATGATAATCTACTATCCGACCCGAAACCGACACGACTTTAAAAATCACTAACCGCAGACCTCTAGAGTCAGCATTAAGTTTGACCATATCTATGGTAATACAACCTCCATAGTTTGAAACTCTATGTGTGTTGACTTGTACTGTGATGTCGTGACACATCAGTAGCAACCGATAGTGTCGATGATGGGTTCCCTGACTCTTTATTGTTTTCGCGAATGCCTTTTCTGTTTTCTGTAGCTAACTATTTTAATAGCTAAACCATGCTGGTCCATTCCTACTACTTTCTTCCTAGTCAGTCAGTTAGTTTTGAACAAGAAAGAATATGCATGAGTTATGACACAATTTTAAAAATATTCAAACAGAATTGACAATACACACTAACATGAATACAGTCGATGCCCTCTCATTTGGACACCAATAGTTCAGACCCCAGATGGTTTAACAACTTCTTGGAAATGAGTCATCAGTGCGCGCCGGTTTTCTCACTGCCGAAATTGATAGGATTGAACATTTCTGTTCATTTCTGACCTACATGTAAGCAAAGAAACTCAGTTCGGTTTACGATGGCCTTTGTCCTAGATTTTCATACTACAGTGTAGCTAGTTAGCTAATTAGTAAAAACTTACCAATTACAGTAGTGTATATTATTGTGGTTTTAGTTATTTTGAATGTGAGTTATTAAGTGAGTTTATTTGTTAGATGAAATTGTAGTTACAGTAACTCCATAATAATTTTATGTATCAAAAATGAAGTTTTTATCTGCGGTGTTTTTATAAATTAATGTTCTTCAATACTGTCTGGAGTCAAATTTCTTTTTATTAATGTCACCAAAAACGGGAATCCAACAAGTTGGTAGCAAAACACTGTAATGATCAGGTTGTCTTTATGATTTAAAATAACAAATACGCTAGTATAGGTCCGAACTGTCCGGAAGTTTTTTAATCCGGACAAGGATTTGTTCACTAGGTGTCCGGATGAGAGGGAGATGACTGTAGACTTCTGATGGCATAGACGTGTTTGATTTATTCTCTTGCAGCTGGTGACACATTTCCACTGACCTGTCGCTGGGGGGAGTGGCCGGGCGCAGTGAAGGGACCGGGGCAGGAAGGTAGCTGGGGCAGTCCCGGGGTGCCACACATGTTGTGGAGCGCCCACGCCAGCCCTACTGGACATACAATGTCACAAGGTCAAACTCTAACATGTTGAAAATAGATTAACTACAGAGGAGTCCAGCTAATCCAAAAATCCGCTTATTCCAAACACCTCCCAACGAAAAAATACCAAAACTTATGAACAAAAAAATTAACAACAAATATTTTAGATATGCTACTTATTATTAACTTGATGAGAAAACAAAAAAAGCCTAAAATGATATAAAAGGTAAAATACTGAGAAAAAATTCGAATTAAAAGAAATTGGAATGAAATTTGTTAATGGTATTACTTTTTAGTCTCCACTGGGATTCATCACTTTTTGAAGTATAGTAAGCACAGTTAAATCATAAAACCAATTTAAGAAGTAAAATTTGAGTATTTTTGAACTGATGTGAAAATAATTTACTTGACGATGCACTGTTTTGCCATCAACGAATGAATGACACTACACAAAGTGCTATGATCCAATGCCTCAAATGTTGCCAACAAGGAAAATGCTGTTATAATCTAGCCAAGGAAAAAAAGACTTCTTTACTATAATATTTCACTTAATACACTAAAGCAAATAAAAATCATTTGAGGAAAAAACCAGATGAATCTAGCAAGCAATGTTTTCAACAATCAAATAGTAAATTGTCTCCGTATCTGCCATTAACTCTTTGTGAATTTCATCTGAATAAGCATTAGAGGTGTGCGGATAGTGAAATTTGACTTCGGATCGGATTCGGATCGGATAGTCTAGTTTCGGATCGGATAGTAGGGGGTTCGGATCGGATTTTATTCGGATTCGGATACTCGCGCGGACAGAGTGAGGAACTGTTATATTACTCAGAATTAAAATACAAATTAATTAACAGTAAAACTTTAGCACTTTATTCCTAGGAATGCATGAAAAATGTTAATTTTATTTTTGTTTAATATAGAAATGTAGGCATATATTGATTTTTTTGTTAAGTATTTGTTCAAAACTAGAATTATAATTTACATTTTGGACAGATACTTTACAATGATGAATAAAGAATTTTATTGTGTTTTTAATGTGCATGTTTGATGTTGTCCTTGAGTTATTATGTTAAGTATGATACCATTTCATATTTGTATGATTTTGTGTATTATAGGCCTATTACAATATATAGCCTATATAATATAGTTTAATATATTCTACCAACTACAGTAGGTCTGATCCAAAATAAATTCACTACAAGGCTATCGGTATCAAACCAAGTTTCAACTTAAGGTAGGCCTATTGTTTAGCTCTAAAGTCGGTCGATCGATAGGCTACATTTGTAACTATTTGTTTATGGTGAGAAAATCTTTTTCGATATTTATTTACAAATTTGCTTATAACCTAGATTAAATTTTCTCTCTCAGAATTAGGTCATTTTCAGGCTCATTTTTTGTTTGAATACATTGATAGTAATATTTTGAGTAATAACCAAATAAGGCCTATTTCATTCATTAGGCCTAGGCTATATGCAAGTTTTGATATCTTTGAGTCACTGTGATGACATTACTGTTTAACAGTAAGTTTAGCCTAGGCCTACACCTTCATGTAGGCTACAGTCTTGTTTGATGTTTAAAAGTAGATTGCTAAGCTTACTTAGGTTCAATAATGCAGTAACATGTAATACTTTTAACAATTTATGTTTTAAACTTACATCCCAATTTGTTTTAGGCCTATTACAATGAGCTTAGTTAAAATAAAAACTTTCCTATCTCAGAGAATTTAAGAAGTGGAAGCAAGTCACAAGTCTCAATTTCAGTAATAATAAAACTACATTATTTTATTTTTCTACAAAGAACATTTTATTATGTCTTAGTTACCCTACCCTTAGGCCTACCTTTAGAACCAGCTTGCACAATAGGCATTCCGCCTGTTCTTGGTTTTTCTCAAAAGATTTCCAAATCAAACTCTTTTTCCTTCTTGGCTCGATAACTGAGTAGTTAACAACTAGCCTATCCGATTCTAGAAAATTAAGTTGATCACATTAAAAGTTCGTAACTTCTATTCAAATTTTATCTCGTACGCTGTCGGCTGTAGCAGTATTCCCAGACTTCAAAACATCGTATCACACGATAATAAATTATTGCACGCCACAAAAATGTCGTGTCTATCAATGTATAGTGATTGATGTCGGGAATTATTTGATTTTGTAATATTTTAGGCACGCAAAATCAATCATTTTCCAAAACTATCATTAATTATCTTGAAAAATTACGACAAATCTTTGGGAGGAAAATCAGTGTGACGTCGGAGAATGAGTACAATAACAAATTATTATCGTGTACTTGGAAACACTGTCGTCTACTGCGCAGGACAACAGGACAACAGACTCAAATAACCACAAACTAAATTCGTGACACTCGCTTAATTCTGGTGTTCCCCATACCAGTTAATTCCAAATCGGTGGCTGTGGAGTGCTAGCGAGGGTTCACTAGCGCGCGTTGTGGTTGGAATCGGAACCTAACTCTACAGCCAATCACGACCACTGTTAGAATGGGTTGTTTACTCCATCCGCTTGGGTCGCTAATTATCAGATTTGTTTTGACAACCTTGCCTTGAGTGCGCTATATCTTGGGGACACCCTAATGCCTGGAGTGTCAATACTAGTGAGACTGACTGTCTTCAATTTTCAAGTTTTCGTGAGAGATGATATAAATTTATTCACTGAGTCGTGTTTTAATCCAACATTGTATTCATACCTAGAACGAACGCGATCGTCAGTATGATTCCAAATGTAGTTTTTGGGGGGTTTAAAGGTTTTTATGCTCATATACACTATCTATCCGAAAAAATCGGATATTTTTCGGATCCTATCCGACGCCTGTTGTACATTCGGATCGGATCGGATATCCGAATCCGATCCGAATCCAATCCGGTTTTCCGGATGTCCGCACACCTCTATTAAGCATTTGCCAGGTCAAGGATTAAAATAGATTTTTGTATTATTTTTTTAATGTATTTGTTGCAGAGGACCCAAAGTACCTTTCGGTGGAGTCAGTGGATCACTGTTGCTTGGTGTGCTTCTGTCATGACTGCTCACTGGCTCGTTCGATAATGCTTCCCTGAAATGGAAGAAAGATAAAACTGTGTTACTAACCAAAACTAAGGTTTTACAAAACCACACATTATGCACTTTATGAGGTGGATTGGATTTTGATCACTTAAAAGTATACATAAAGAATATGTATCTGAGCAATTAATAATTGAAAGTACAAAACATTTTCATCTAGTTTTAGTTCAACTTAAATAAGTTAATTTTTCTATTCATATTTTATAATAAATAATTCAAATTTGTAAATTGACTAGACATGAGCTAATACAGTATATTCCAGATGAATTGACATGACCAATGCAGTGTTGTATTGTTACTGTTTTAATAAAGATTTGGTTTGAAAGGTACAGTAGAACCTCCCATATCCGACCATGACGGGACAGGGCTTTGGTCAGAACAGTCAAAGTCAGATATCGGGAGGAAAAAATTAAACAAATTTTTTATGTATAAAAAACTAAACAAATTTTTTATGTATAAAACACAGCTATACAGTATTGTTAAAATGACTATTTAACCGTATCTATTATAACACAGTAATTTAAATATCAAGATAAGTATGATAACAGAAAAATAACAATACTTATTTATAATTGTTTCTACATATAACAAACAATTTCATGTTTCGACAGGCTTAGCAACGACGGGAGCTCGGAAATCACAGATTCGACACTAGGTTGGATGTTGGGAGTAGTCGGTTATCGGGAGGTCGGATGAGAGAGGTTCTACTGTACCTTATTTATTCGTTAAAACTTCAAAAACCTTAGGAATGTGCAAATCCCGCCTTGTCATGTTATATTTTTTACTTTGTTAAAAGTATACTTAACAAATTTAACAACTGCATAAGCTTTCGGGTAAAAATTGTTTTATTGCAGACATTAAGTTAAGACTTACGACACACTTAAGTGAATGCTTAAAAACATTTTTAACATTCATTGACAAAATTTAAAACATTTGTGTACTGCAGGTTAATATTCATTAAGTTTAACAGAAGAGCTCACCTTGGCCTTGTAGTGTTCTCAATGAAGCAATTGTCCAATAAACTGTCCATACTGGCTCGAGGTGTGGACTGGAGCTCGCCTGCAGACAACATATGTGGAATTATAGAATTGTTAAAGTATTGAAATTCCCTCCCCAATAACACTTAGTTAAAGATAACTTTCAATGCTCTTCCACCTGGATGGCTATTAATTCTGGTGTTCCTTAAGGTTCAATCCTGAGAACCTTACTTCATTAAAATTTTCAAAAATAAATTCAGTAAGTGAGTTCACTCAGATTTATTTCTACATGCTGATGTTACAACAGCAATAATAAAAAGTAATTCTTTGATATAACTACTCCATACAATAAAATTCACATTAAATCAATAATTATAGTTTTGGTTTTCAAATAATGGTCTTCTAAATTATAAAAAAAAATATTGATTTCAAAAGTTTAAAAAAATTTTGAAGGCCTAAACTTTTTGCAAAGTTTAAATGTTAGTGTAATCAAAATATAAACTTTGTTTCCTCACATATACTGAGGCCTTCACTTTAATCAGTTTATAAAATGGGAACATCATATTAATTTTATTGCAAAAAACCTAAATAAATTAAGATTTGCATAAAGTATTATGATGAAATTAACATACCTACGTGTATTTCTGTATAAACATGTATACAACATACATGTATATACTGAGACCATAATGTACATAGAAACCAGTAAAATAGTATATATTGCACATGCTGAATCTATACAGAGGTCAGTATAGTTCTGTAGGGCTCACAAAAGAAATTAGAAATAACTAGTATACGCAAAGCCGTAGCTAGGAAATAATTTTGGGGGGGGTTTGACTTCCGTGGTTACAGGAAGTAACTTAACTTCCAAATATTCATTTTAGAAAAATTCCTTATAATCTAGGCATAATGTCAAAGTAAGTAAGAATTTAGATATTTAAATAGTATTTAAATATAAAAAAATAATAATGATTTATTATTAAATAACTTAAAAAAACACAGCATAAATACCTAGAGTTGTTAGAATTGTTTTGTTGCCGATACGAACTAAAATTTTCTTCTTATTTTTACTTCAAGCTTTTGCTGACTTAAACATCACTGCGAGATATAACAATAACATATCTAAAATGGATTAATTTTCAACACAAAAATTATACCACTTTAAAATCACTTGTTAAAAGCATATTTTCACTCAATCCTCAGTCTATAATAATCAGTTGGTTCATAACAACATGAAAAACTGCTAAATCTTTCATCAGAGTTTTTGTCTCTCTTGTGAATGGTCATCAGTGCTGTGCCGCTCACTCGCTCAGAAAGCTTTGACCACAAGAATATATCCACAATAAAAATGTTGGCTTGTCTTGTCTAAGGAGGTTATATTCTATACTGGAGACAGCACACAACAATGCTAGCCTAGTGTGCCGATGATTTGCTTAGGTTGGTTGCACTGAAGTACCAATTTAAATTACTTGCCGGAATGAACGAGTCAGCCAAGGGAGTCAAACTAATTGAGAATCAAGTCTTTTATTTTACATATCAGTCACAAATTAACTTTTACATCAATTTACATTAAGAGCAGCTCAAGTTAGTTGCAGATAATAACGGAACAATTAATTTGGGTCCACATTTTACTGTAGAATTGTTCGTTAAATAATTGTCATAGATTTCACAGAAGTTGCAACAAATAAAATGTCAGAATGTAAAATCCCACGCCGTAAATAAGTTATTTTAACTGTGGGAAATTAACTTAATTCCAAAGCTAATTTAAAACAACCAATTCCAACAACTCTAAAATTACTCTTTTAGTACGGTACACTGCGACGAAATAATGGTTTAACCTAAACGAAACATAAGGTGTCAAATCAAAACACATCCCTTTACTGTGTGAGATAACGAGCTAAATAATGAATGATGTACTTAGGCCTATCCATCATTTCCAAAGAAGATTCAAACAGCTTTTTAGTACTGTTCAAAGAACAACAAAATGTTACTTCAATATGGCACCAACCCAAAAAAATTTAACAGCACGCTTTTTTGCCATCAACAACAAAATGGTGATCCCACCAGTATAAGAATATAACCTCCTTGGGTTAGTGCTAGAGCTGTTGATGCAGGAGAAGGCATAATTAAAATTTGACCTACCTTACTGAGCTTTTAATGTCGTCGTATAAGTCAATTAAACTGATGAGACAAAGCTTTATGAGACTAATTGTCAATATGAAAAACTGTAAACAGCCCAAAACACACACGATTAACGCGAATAAGTTCTGATGAGTGGATTGACAGGCTAAGGTTATGTCAAATTCCAGCTCATTCATTGTGGTTCACACTCTCCCGCAATCCCTATGATATGGCTTCCGAACAGTTAATTACTTCATTCAAGTATCATGACTTAAACATTTTAATTAAGCAAATAAGTAGATTGGTATTTTCTATGTTTTTAGGTTTATTTCTTACCATAGTTTAATTTTAAAATTATCTGTTATGGAAACATTTTATACATTTTTTCGAGTTGTATTGTGTCAAAATTTCGGGGGGGGTTTCGACCCCCTGACCCCCCCCGCTGGCTACGGCCTTGAGTATACGTGTTGCTCAAAATCGAGCAATTTATTTTAATACAATACAAATGTTACATTAGCTCTAAATCGATGACATCCGACCAATCCAATATTGTGAATATCTGTAATTACCAAAAACTACACGTATTTACAGCTGATTATTAACAGATGTTTAAAATGCTTTATTCAATGTCAATGTTATTTATATGGGAAATTTTGAAGATTTCAATGGTGGATAGCGCCTTTATTTTCAGTCCGATTCTCATCAGTTTTTGGCGGAAACAACTACAGACCAAGCCCTATCCAACGACACCAAAAACTTGAAAATCGGTTGAAAATTGTAGGAGGAGTTCTCAAGACAAAAAAACCCTTAGCATATTAAATGAGTATAGATTTGTATTGCCCAGAAAAACATTGAACTTTAGCTCAACAAAAAGAAAAACATCCTGTAGGCCATTTTTAAGAAATTCAAAATTATCAGTTATCAGAGTTTTTTTTTACAAATAACAAAAATGGTCATTGAAAGACCAGAAATATTTCGCGAAACTAAGAGTAAACACAGCTACAACACATGGGTGTCTTGCTAGCTAATGGTTAGTGTCTTGGACTCCAAGAGGTCACACGGGTCCTAGAATGCCCATAGACTTTGAGGGGTCTTTTCCTAAACGCATTTAATTCACAATAACTAAAATGCAATTGGCAGCCGTACAGATTATCAATAGATTTACATCCAGTATGTAATAATGGTGTGTGTAAATTATTTGTAGGTAGTGGAGTATTTTTATTTCATCCTTGATGTAATGTTTTTAAACAAATTTTATTCACTAACCCAAAATATTCCATTACTTTTATAAATTTTTATTTTTTTGATCATTTTCTTATCAGCCTGATGTTAGCGAATTAATATAAAAATAAAACCAACTATAATAAAAATTTGATTATTACTAAATTTACAGACTTGAATTTGTATTTAATATGTTGTAATAAAAAAAGCTTCTTGGAAATGGTAAACAGAGTGAGTTTGTAACCTAAATTTTATACCCATTAGGCTACCTTGGAAAATATGAAGCCCAAAGAGATCCAGCATCAAATCATCTTCTAGGCAGTCAATAGGGATCATTCTGAAACAGAGTGTACGATAAATTTTTGAATAAGTAATATTCAATTTAATTTAGTAAACTACGTACTACGGTAATTTAAAATACTATATAAAAAGTTATGCAACTGGTAAGGTTTAATCGATTGGAGGTGATTATAAAAAAGATGATACAAAGAGTTTGTAGAACTTTACAAGTGAGAATGACCAAGGGCGGATCCAGGATTTTTCCAAGGGGGGGGCGCAGGGGGATTTTAGAGGTGTTTCATACGTCTACGATATGAAAAAGGGGTGTATAGGTAGCTAGCCTCTTCTCTTGAACTTGTTAGGCCTACATGGAAACTTTTTTAATGACAAAGTAACGAAATCATTTCTTTTGAGTAGCTACTTTAGCTTGGTATTTCTAACGGAAGATCTACTTTTCTCACTTCGTTCGATTTACCAACTCGAAAAACGCATCCTATGTACCGCTCCCCGGCGGTGGCCCACGGAACAAGACTCTACAAACAAACAGAATTGCACGCCCATCACTCCTTCACAACCAAACACCAGCGAGGATTTACGATAATGTCCGAACGAAGTTTGTGGAGCCGACATCACTAATGTGAATGTGAATAAGTTGTCTACCATACACCCTACATCATCGAAGTCACCGTGAGAAGCGACCTCAATAACAGAGGCCGAAGTCACCTCCACAGTATAATATAGGTTATTGGGAGACAGTCACGACACTCGTATCGTAGCTGCATGTTTAATGTTGTCCGCGGTGCAACTAGCGGTTTAAGCGGATGGAACCCAAGGTCTGTAAAGGAAGAAGCATAACTTCTTCCCAGGTCAGCCGAATAGCTATTTTTTGTGTTCCGGATATGAAGCGTCTAAACTAAAACGGAAGTCAAGTTACGTTATAACATTTACCATTACACATCTGATTGAAAAAGAGGTTGAAGCAGTCTTGCCATGGGTACGATATTTATCTAAACGACACCATATTACTCTATTTTAAATTTGGATTATTAGTTGATAACAAATCATTAGGTAATGACCAAATTACAAATTATCAATCAAGGTAAATCTAAAACCATAAATTATACCCTATTTTGCTTTGAAGTTCCTTATTTTAGTAATTATTGAGACAAAAAATTCCCAACACAACCGAGAACGATTGTTGTTTGCTGTTGGGTTGGCAACACTTGCCGGTAGGCGACATCCATGGATGTCGCAGAAAGTGACACCATTGCTCTTATGGGAATGGGATGCGACTCACCTGGCCCTGGCCTACAGTCACCTTGAATGGAACCAACATGACTGGAGTCCCCGGCCGTTTTCGCTATAACTTAGGCCAGAATGTAACTCCAGTGAGCGGTAACCAATTGGGAAAAACATTCCCGTCTTAATCATTCGATTGGGATTAAATTTGACAATTTAGACTGTTATCAGCATTTTATAGTATATGGCATTATTTCTAGCTGTGTTTCTGTTAGCTGCGATCACTTGTGAATGTGTTGTCATCTCAGACCCCAACCACTATGAGCGCTAGTAAATCCACGCTAGCGTTCCAAGCCACTCTTGCGTAAACTGGAGTCCTCGGCGGATGGTTCCAACGGACAACCTAAAAGTGATGGAGTGTCACGACTGTCTCCCAATAACTTATATTAGACTGTGGACTGTGTCATCTCAAAACGAATAATGAAATGACCGAGGACCGAGGATTGACAGTGATAACCTGAACGGCGAGTGGCGCTGTGTTTTCATCTGCATCTGCATTCAGCACACGGTTTAATGAAAATATTATACTGTCAGTTATTAACTAGATACATTAGTATATAATTGATCTGTATGCACCATTTTTAAAGTACTTATTTCTTTTGTACTTTTTAAGACGGTTTCAGCAATCGGATTACTGTACTTCGGAATCGTTCGGCAAGGTTTCGTAGATTGCAGCTCGGTTACGTTCGTAAATCCTCGACAACGCTCGCGGACCGTGAAGAGAAGTGATGGGGGGGGGGGGGGGGTTGCGAGTTGAAATTCTGTCCCTTGAGTCGAGTGCATACGGACGCATCTTTGCGCCAAAATAGCGAAAGATGCATAATAATGAGGATACACGCACCTCGACGTTGGGTCGTCGGGATTCACAGACCAGTGCTAGGCCTATACAAGATAATTTCTTTAATACTATTTATACACATTTTTCTTTGGCTGAGGGGGGGGCGCGCGCCCCCCGCGCCCCCTGTCTGGATCCGCCACTGAGAATGACACATGTAAAGCAGAAATTAGTCCAGGACTAAAGTGCATATTGATGAGAGACGAAGATAAAACCAAAAATAAACCTGACATAGGCCTACTCACTCGATGCCGGCGCGGGCGTCCCTGAAAAGCTGCTGTGCCATGCTGAGGTCCACGTCATTCTCACCTGAAATCATGGCAGCTGAATAAAAATATTGGTTTTCAATAGTTAAATCTTCCAGTGCTAAAAATCCAATATATTACCTTATTATTATTAACTTATTGTAAACAGGTTACCTACCTAGACATCCGCAATTCCTTATAGTGAAACAAAGTATACTATAGTTTCAGCAATCATGTAGCCATTGTTTATTCAATTCTTGCGAATTTCGTCAATAAATAAAAAGCACACTGAACACGACAAATAACATTTAAAAGTAGATCACCAGCCGGCACACATTACTAAAGCAGTTCAGTGACGTGCGCCGGCCGGGGAACTAATAATAAATGTTATATGTTGTGTTCAGTGTGCTTTTATTTATTGACAAACTTTCCAAAGATGGAATAAACGTTCCTTATATTTAGTTTTGATAATAAATAGCTATGTGATAGCCAAAACTATAGTTGACTTAGTTTCCCTATAAGGAATTGTGAACGTCAAGGTATCTAACCTTGTCATACTAATAACCAATTCCAAAAGGCTTCAACATGAATAAATTACCTTCTTAAATTATTACTGTACCAAGCAGCAACCGTTGGCCTCAATTGAGGATAGATCTTGTCAGACTTAAATAAAACTTTTGTATTTCACTTGACACAATTACTAAATTGCATTTCTTTTTCTTCTTTTCAGGATGTCTATTAAATTTCACGAATGAAATTCCAGTACAGTAGACTCTCGATAACCTAAGACGTAAGGGACAAAGATCCTGTCACACTATTAACATTATGGTTCACTGCAAGTATCATCTTAAAACTGTAAATGGTAGGGATGGTCGGGTCCCGAAATTTTGGGAAAATTTTCGGGAAATTTTCGTCCCGATCATCGGGCGGGATTTTTTTATACTCGGGAATTTATCGGGACGGGAACTGCCGAACGGCGGCCGGCGATCGCGGCCGACGATCTCGCTAACGAGGACGGCGATCGCGGCCGACGATCTCTCTAACGATTACGACTGTCGCGGCCTACGATGTCGCTAACGAGGACGGCGATCGCGGCCGACAATCTCGCTAACGAGAACGGCGATCGCGGCCGACGATCTCGCTAACGAAGACGGCTGTCGCGGCCTACGATCTCGCTAACGAGGACGGCGATCGCGGCCGACGATCTCGCTAACGAGAACGGCGATCGCTGCTCTCTAACGAAGACGGCTGTCGCGGCCTACGAGCTCGCTAACGAGGACGGCTATCGCGGGCGACGATCTCGCTAACGAGGAAAACACGGCTTAGCTATAGCTTATATTTATTAGATTTTAGGGTTTATAGCTTTAAATTTACATTTTTATAATTTTTTCCATTAAACACTCCTTAATTTTTTTTCTGAAGTAGCAAAAAATAGTTAAATGAATTCATGCTAAAATAATAACTATAATAGGCCTAACTATAAATAACAATAAAAGTATAATGGTTTGTAATTTCTCAGTTCAATTTTCTTATTTATATTCTTTAAGTAAGAAATTGTCTCAGTAAAATCAATGAATATAAAAAAGAAATTGGCAAAATATTTCTTAAGGTTATAAATGGCATTGGCTTGTTGAACAACTTCTTTTCTGAATTTAATATTTATTCTAATTTCAATTTGTGGTTTTTTGTTCTTTTTTATCTGAGCAGGCCTTATTTATTGAAATATAGTATTGTTTTCTTTACAATTTTTCCAATTGTTTTAATCTATATTTTTTACTTACCAGTACCGCACATAATGTTTATTTTTATTCTTCGTACCAAACGTTAAATATTTCATTAAACAAAACTTGTGTTAAATAAGACATGGGCAACATTTTTCCTTTATGTGTGTTTAGTGATTCAACTTCAATTTATTTAATTACAATAAAATTTATACTTTCCCATGATCTTATTGCATCCTGCAAATATCAAAACTATATATTTTAATTTTTTCAACAAAAGGAAATTCATTGTAACTCATACAAAAACAAGTGGAACAAGTTGATATTTAACATTAATTTGTCTTTATACAACACTCAGATAAAAGTCAAAATGAATATTTCCCGATAGCGTTGAGAAGAGCAATCCCGTCCCAATCCCGTCCCGAAATTGGATGGGAAATAAAAATCCCCGTCCCGTCCCGTCCCGAACTAAAAATCCAATCCCGTCCATCCCTAGTAAATGGGGTCTCAGGAATGGTTTTAAATGGATGACAAACAAAAACCCACTTTGATAATTTTTATTTGTTAAACAATTTAATCTTGAAATGTATTATAAAAAATTTCACACTAATAAAAAAATCTCATTGATAAGAGACATTAATGTGAGACAGTGTTGAGTTACAGAACGTGTCCGACCAAAGAATGTCAGACTACCGAAAGTCTACTGCATTTCATTAAAATTTTAAACTGTCTAAATCCTTCTTTCAAAACAATCTGAAATGTAATTCAAACGTTTATTTTTCGGCATTAAGGTTTTTTTTAACTAAAATAAATGGTATCAGATAACTGACACATACTTTCTCACCACAATAGAAAAAGGCGTTAAAAGCCTTCACAGGACAATGTCTTGATGTTGGATTGCTACCAGCTGAGCAGCACGAGTTAGACTCCACGTGCATCTGTGACATTTTTTTGCAACGTACTGCTAAACAAAAATTTGAATTTTCTACGTACCCTCTTGACATAGGCAATAATTTAGAATACTAGACTATTTAGTTTTTTCAGTTTGATTTAATGGTAATAAGTAAAATTTACTTCAAATTTACTGTTTTTTTCATATAAAAAAATTGTTTTTGTTTTAAAACTTATGATCGGGAGAGTTTTCTCGGATATGGGGATGGTGTAATTTTATTGACTTGTTATCTCCAGTAAACCACAAAATTTTCATCAAACCTATAAACCTATCTTGTTTTTTTAGAAAATAATAATGTTTTATAGTTTTTTGGGGATTTTGGGGGTAAACAGCAGGACACCATAATGAACGGACAACTCAAATTTAAAAATTTTGACAAAAACAAGACTTTCTCCATATATTATGGAATAGGGGAAGTAAGTCACTTAGACTTCTCACCTATGGTTCAAGTTTTAATCCAACAATTGAGATTTTAAATTAATTAAATCAAGTCAGACAGCGTTAAATGGAATGTTTATTTTGTCTATTCATGTCGGCTTGCAAGAAACTCATTCCACTTTGTCACGCCCTCGGGCCCAGCTGGGGCTCTTCATTCTCGTTCTCGTCGTTTTCTCGTGTCGGCAGGTCTATGATGACCACACCACACTCGCCCGCCACCCCACAGTCCATCAATGTCACCGTTTGTGTCGCACGGTCGTCCCCCCTCTCTCCACTACTTGTCGACCAAGCCTCCCAGAAACTGCCCAGCTCTACAACAACATCTACTCGCCTCACTCTCAAATGTTCCTTACAACCAGATGGTTCATTTACAAATCGGTCATGGCTGGTTATTTTTGATGTTTTAACAAACGCTAAAGCCTTATACCAAAAGGTGTGTTCACCATGAGCTGATCATGATTATATATTTAACTAGTGTACATGTTGCTCGAAATCGAGCAATTTAGCTTCTATATTGATAAACAATTTCATTTACTACAACAGAGATATTGTAATTTTTTATAACAACTCTTGTATACTTCTTTTTTTAGGCCTACAAGGGAGTACAATAATCTACTTTGTCTACTTTGTTGTGTAGTTAATCTAAATTATTTTATTATTTTCAACCAGATGACCCTGGTATTTCATGTAGCTCAATAGGCCTCCCGCTTACGTGCCGAAGCCTGTAGTCAGCTGCCTTTACAAATTATTCAATATGATACAATTAGTAAGAATTCTACTATTGATGAATGCCTTTGTTTCGCCCAATAATTAAGTGTAATAACTTTTATTTCAATTTAACATTTTGTGTAATTATTGACCTCAACCTCTTACTCTTACCTTCGAATCTTAAAATGAAAACATAAGTTAAAAAAAAATTAATATTTAAAAAATCATCGTATCATTATTTGTGTAAGAATAATTCTTAAATATTGTCTTTATAATTGCAAGGAAATAGATAACGTGTCCGTAAAACAGCACCCATATGTCACAATTAATTTAAATTCTTTCAATACTGTTCATCAACGTTTACACTATGAATTTTAAAACTATTCAATTTTGTGAAATGGCAGAACGATAGTGACGACTTAATCCATCTTGTACTTAGTGACTAATACTAACTATTTGTTTTCTGTCCCCTAGGTATGTAGCTTAGAAGTCCATTCTTTATCCCCATATTTAATAATTTATTGAGAAGTATGTTATGTGAGATAAGATCTAATGCTTTAGTCATGTTTTCTTCTGGAGTAAGTTTTACGTTATTTATCTTTTCCTCATGTCGTTATTTTAACCAGTCCCTTTGGCCAAAACCTTTAATTTGAGACCACTCAGTTAATTCTACAGTTTTGTGAAACGCACACAATTTTGCTCAAAATATTTTCACTTACATTCTTAAAGCAGTTCGTTAACCAGGTACACTCCGTGGTTTAACATAAACTCTTTCGTGCGAATAGTACTTTTGCTGATGTACGGTGTTTACACTTAACAGCTGTTAACTTTAAAATCACTAATTTCCTTAACAATGTTAATCAAATGGGAAAATTACGAACTTTAAGGGCTTGTAGGGCCCTTCCTTTTAAATGGATATTTACCAATTTACTTTAGAAACAACTTCACACCAAGCTCTATCCAATGACACAAAAATCATCAAAATCGGTTAAAAACTGTGGGAGGAGTTCCTTGTACAAAAAACCATGTCGCGTATTAAATATGTGTAGATTTGAAATATTTTTAACCATCTATATTGTTGAGTCTTACTCCCCTTTGTCCTTTTGGAGCAAAATTTATTTGGGCTTTAAAGGTTAATTTTTTAAGTAATTCTTTTAAATAAGTGCTAACTGCATTTATTTCAATCGCTAAGGGAGGTATTTCCATAAAAGGTAGAATGACAAATAGAGCCGAGCACCAATCACAATTTCGGCACATGATGTAAGTTGAAATTTTTCATAGAAATAAGATCAAACTTGTATATTTTACCAATTAAATTGGTTTTGAGCTGATAGACCAAAATCTTGATGTGTCATAAAAAGTTAATGTAGTAAAAAAATAAATAGGGAACAAACAGGCTTTGATAAAATAAAAAGTAACTGTTCTAATAACCCAGCTGTTAATGTTTGTTTATGTTGTTGTGATGATTATATTTGTATCTTTAAAATAAATACATGACTTTAAAGTTAAAATGATTTAATTAATTAAAATAGATATAAAACATGGCGCAGTCATCGAAAGAATCTACTTTTTCCCTAAATGTTAAGCCTCCTGGACCATTTTCCTTCAACCCAACGGACTGGACAATATGGAAAAAACGTTTTGAAAGGTATCATTCACTTAGTAACCTTAAAGATGCATCGGGTAATCAACAAGTAGATATGCTTGTTTATTGTTTGGGGGAAAAGGGAGAGCAAATATTAGAATCCTTTAATCTAAACGACACAGATAAATCTGATTACAATATTGTTTTAAACAAATTTGAGGAGTACTTTATTCCCAAAAAGAATCTTATTTTTGAGAGGGCCAAGTTTCTTAGGCGTAAACAAGGTTCTATTGAACCTGTGGAAAGCTTTGTCACAGCCCTTTATAATCTTTCAAAAAGTTGCGAATGGGGACAAATTGAAGAACAAATGATTTTGATGGTGCTAATAATAGGCATGAGAGACGACATTCTTAGTGATCGTCTTCAATTGGAAAGCGATTTAAATCTGGATAAGGCAGTAAAGACTATTCGTAAGTCAGAAGAATTGGTTAAACAAAAGCAGGAACTTAACCAATCAGACGTAGACACGGTCAGAAAACTTAATTCTGTTCCGCCTTCCTCTAACTTAAATTCAGGTAACACTGTACAAACAAATACTTATCCTTATCGACCCAATCACAATACTAAATATATTCCAAAAAATAATAAGCCTTGCTTTTGGTGTGGTACGGTCCCATCACATCACAGATCTATATGTTCTGCTAGAAATCATAAATGCGAAATCTGTGGTAAAATTGGTCATTTTCCCAAAGTTTGTCGTTTAAAAAAAATAAATCAAGTTGAGTCAAACGGTTATACTGCAAATGATGATTCCAATTCAGATGAATTTATTGGTTGTATAACTCAAAGCTCGAGCAGATTCTATGATGATCAATGGACAGTAATTTTGAACATTAACGACATTGATAAGATCGGCTTCAAAATAGATACTGGAGCAGATGTATCTGTTTTACCTTCAGACATTAAGCTTACCAAGAAACTCAGACTCAAGCCAACTCTAAAAAGGTTTCGTGGTGCTAATGGGCAAGATTTATCAATTTTAGGGGAGGCCACTGTCAAAATGTCTTACAAAAACCATTCATGTTACGAAACTATATATGTTTCTAAAGGGACTAACATTCCCCTTTTGGGAAAACCCGCAATAGAGAAACTTCAACTTGTGGCCAGAATAAATGAAATAAGTTCTAATCCAGATCATTGGTTTGCAAAACATCCCAATCTTTTCAAGGGTTTAGGTTCAGTCACAGAGAACTATAAAGTAGAGCTTAAAGATGATGCAACACCTTATGCTATCAATGCACCTCGCCGAATTCCTTTGCCGCTGTGGGACGCTACAAAGGAAGAACTGAAAAATATGATTTCAATGGGAGTCATTGCCGAGGTACACCATGCAACTGATTGGTGTGCTCCAATGGTTGTCGTTCCAAAGAAGAATACCAATAAAGTACGCATTTGTGTTGACTTGTCTAAATTGAATAAGAGCGTGAAACGGAGATACTATCCAATCCAACCTATTGATGTGACACTTGCTCAAATATCTGGAGCTAAAATATATTCAAAACTGGATGCCAACCATGGCTTCTGGCAAATAAGTCTAGATGAAGCATCACAAGATTTAACGACATTCTTAACACCATTTGGCCGTTACAAGTTTTTAAAATTGCCTTTTGGTATAAGCTCAGCCCCAGAAATATTCCAACAATGTGTAAACAAGACCCTCAGTGGACAAAATAATGCAGTCGCTCACATGGATGACATAATTATTTGGGGCAAAACTCAACTAGAACATGACCAAGCTCTCGATGAAGTTCTGAATAAGCTCGAAGAAGCAGGTTTTACACTAAATAAAGACAAATGTCAATTTTCAAAGAAGTCTGTTATATTTTTGGGCCATCATCTATCTGAAGAGGGAATAAAAATTGACGAATCAAAAGTGGAAGCCATACGAAAACTACCTCCTCCAACCGATGTAGCTGGAGTCCAAAGATTTATTGGCATGATAAATTTTGTAGGAAAATACATTCCAAACAAAAGTCAAATCCTCAAACCAATCACTGACCTACTAAGCACAAAAAACATGTTTGTTTGGGGTTCCGTGCAAAAAGCTGCTTTCGAAAAAATCAAAGCTCTTCTGGTTTCTCCTCCTCAACTGGCATTCTATGATACTAGTCGCCCAACCATGGTTTCCGCGGACTCCTCTAAATCAGGCCTTGGTGGTGTACTTTTGCAGCAACAAAAAGACAATTCCTGGAAACCAATCTCATACATTTCATGAACTTTGACTGAAAGTGAAAGAAACTATTCCAATATAGAACGAGAAGCTCTTGCTGCGACTTGGAGCTGTGATAAATTTAAAGACTATATAATTGGAAAAGATATCGTCATTGAAACTGACCACAAGCCACTTGTAAGTATTTTGACTACCAAAGATCTAAATGATTTAACACCACGACTTCAAAGGTTGCGGATTAGGTTAATGAGATACTCCTATCGAGTAACATACACTCCGGGAAAACATCTCACTACTGCGGATTGTCTCTCAAGAAGTCCAATTGAATCCAAAGAGCCCTACGACATGGAAGAAGAAGTCGAATATTCAGTTGTTGCTACCATTGCACATTTGGGTACTACTGATGCTATTATCCATAAAATAGGCACAGCACAAAAATCATGTTCTGTTTTACAAAAGATCAAAGAATTTTGTTTATCGGAGTGGCCAGACAAATCGAAAATACCCAGCAAACTAAAATCTTACTACCCAGTACGTCACGAAATATCGTTCTGTGAAGGTCTATTGCTCAAAGGGGATAGGCTAATAATTCCAGACAACTTACGACCTGAAATGCTGACCAGAATTCATTCCGGACACTGGGGTATTACCAAGTGCAAACTACGAGCAAGTCGCAGCATGTGGTGGCCTGGCATATCGTCTGACATTGAAAGAACAGTTAACGAATGCCCAAAATGCACTGAGTTCAAATCACAGCACTATGAACCTCTGATTACAGGTGAAATACCTTCAAGGCCATGGGAGAAAGCAAGCATAGATTTATTTAAGCTAGATGGAACTTGGTTTGTCGTTATTACAGATTGCTATTCTCGGTATTTTGAAATGGCGTCATTGAAATCATTGTCAACAAAATCCATTATAGAAAAATGTAAATCAATTTTTTGTCGCCATGGCATTCCTTATGAACTGCGTTCAGACTGTGGAACTCAGTTTGCCTCTCAATATACCTGTTTAGAAAATAATGAATTCAAACAATTTGCTCAAAGTTACAACTTTAAGCTTACAACAAGCAGTCCGGGATTTCATCAAAGCAATGGAGCAGCAGAAGCTGCAGTAAAAATAGCCAAAAGTGTTTTGAAAAAAAATAAAGATGATCCTTACCTTGCGCTGCTGTCATACAGAAACACTCCTTTGACATTTAATGGACTGAGTCCGGCTCAACTTTTGTTTCATAGGAGTCTAC
Organism: Neoaliturus tenellus; assembly: GCA_030545055.2. Classification (NCBI taxonomy): domain Eukaryota; kingdom Metazoa; phylum Arthropoda; class Insecta; order Hemiptera; family Cicadellidae; genus Neoaliturus; species Neoaliturus tenellus. The sequence goes on along the minus strand of CM061534.1, from coordinate 174,941,822 downwards.
GAGATAATTTGCCAATTTTACCAACTAAACTTGATGAGAGACCTGATTTATCTGATTTTAGGAGAAAAGAAGAGAAGTACAGAGACTCATATAAGAAGCAATATGACAAGCATCATGGTGCTAGAGAGCTAAATGAGTTAAAAATTGGACAAAAAGTGTGGATCAAAGATTTAAAACGAGAAGGTGTAATAACAAATAAGGCTAGAGAACCACGGTCATACTGGGTGAAAACTGACAAAAGCACACTGTCGAAATCGATATCACCTAATTCCATTCAAAGATTCACTCCAAAAGCCTATTACAACTCCAATCCCACTCTTTATGACTAAAAATGACTTACAGCACACTTCCATTAATAGTCAGAGCAATGATGAAACAAGACTAATCCAAAATAAAGAAAGCGGTGAAACAAGAGCTCCTCAAAATAATAAAAAAGGTCAAATCAATCATAATCGTCCTAGTCAAACAATGCAGCCGACAGGCGTCTACAAGTCAAGTTCTTTATCAAGTTCTACAAACTCAAACCTTTCAGGAAATCCTCCGCCTCTGCAACAACAAACTAAATCTGGTAGATTAATAAAGCCCGTGAAGAGATATCAATGTGACTAAAGAGGGGAGATGTTCTAATAACCCAGCTGTTAATGTTTGTTTATGTTGTTGTGATGATTATATTTGTATCTTTAAAATAAATACATGACTTTAAAGTTAAAATGATTTAATTAATTAAAATAGATATAAAACAGTAACACTTAAAGAATTACTATTTTATATGTGAGATAGAGAGCAAAAAGGACCTCTTGTCAAAAATTTTCAATTTTGAGTTATTGATATTTTAAAAATCATCTTTAAATGCTTAACAATTTGGTGCACGTTTCATGTCTCTACAATTTTAATATTATTATTACGGTATAGACTATTATTATTTATTTATTATCTTTAGTTAGGGGCCTAGGGAAGTTTTTAATCCAATAAATAACAGTGTATTTTGAGAAAACAACCTTTAAAAGTTCAAATAAACACCGAATCTATATTTTTGTATGAATGCAATGAATTTTGTATCAATTTAACTAGGGGTTTGGGAGAACTGATTTTTGAGGTCGAGTCGAGCTGAGTTTTTAAAAAAGGTCGTGAGTCGAGCTTTTCCAAATCATACATTCCTAAACCAAAAATGATTTTTAATGAATAAAAAAAGTAGTAATAAAGTGCCCCAATAATTGAAGATAATAAGAATGGTGGTGGTAAGTGTTAAAAATATGACTGACAAATACAAGAAAACTCTGTTACATTGTCCTTTTATCACTCTCCATATATTACTTTTTTCACTTGTTACTTTTACCAACACCCAGGTATAAAACTCATCCAATACAATGTCCATCGGTCTTGAGAACAGGGTTCCTAATCAATGACAAAACAGATATAAAAAATCATAATCATCAAATTCCTGCCCTATAATATGTTTTGAACGTATATTCTGCAAAAATAATCAATATACAAAATTTAATACTTTTTATACAAGACATAATCAAGGAATATGTTTTATAGCACAGATTTTTATTTTACATTCATCTCTAACTCAAAGGTGGCTGTAATGGAAATGTAACAGGCACTTTGTTTCAACGCTATCAAAATTTATTATCAATATTGCTTGGATCGGACAGGTAGCCAATGTACACAATGAAACATAACCTCTTTTGTTTCTTACAATTTAATCTAATAAATTGATTATAATAATAAAATTTCATGGAATTTATTTTTAAAAAATATTGAAGGGAATTTAAATTTGGTCATGGGTTACATTATTCTAGGGATGGACGGGAATGGATTTTTAGTTCGGGACGGGACGGGAATTTTTATTTCCCATCCAATTTCGGGACGGGATTGCTCTTCTCGACGCTATCGGGAAATATTCGTTTTGATTTTTATCTGAGTGTCGTATACAGACAAATTAATGTTAAATATCAACTATTCCTCCTTCCAACTTGTTCCACTTGTTTTTGTATAAGTTACAATGAATGTCCTTTTGTTGAAAAAATTCAAATGTATAGTTTTGATATTTTAAGGATGCAAAAAGATGATGCAAAGTATAAATTTTATTGTAACCAAATAAATTTAAGTCGAATCACTAAACACACATAAAGGAAAAATGTTGCCCATGTCTTATTTAATACAAGTTTTGTTTAATGAAATATTAAACGTTTGGTACGAAGAATGAAAATAAACATTATGTACGGTACCAGTACAAAAAATAAAAATATAGATTAAAAAAATTGGAAAAATTTTAAAGAAAACAATACTATATTACAATGAATAAGGCCTGCTCAGATAAAAAAGAACAAAAAAAAAACACAAATTTAAATTAGAATGAATATTAACACTCAGAAAAGAAGTTGTTCAACAAGCCAATGCCATTTATAAACCTAAGAAATATTTTGCCAATTTTTTTATATTCATTGATTTTACTGAGACAGTTTCTTCCTTGAAGAATATAAATAAGAAAATTGAACTAAGAAATAATAAACTATTAGACATTATACTTTTATTGTTATTTGAATTAATATATTTAACTATTTTTTTGCTACATCAGAAAAAAAATTAAGGAGTGTATGATGAACAAAATTATAACAATGAAAATTTAAAGCTATAAACCCTAAAATCTAATAAATATAAGCTATAGCTAAGCCGTGTTTTCCTCGTTAGCAAGATTGTCGGCCGCGATCGCCGTCCTCGTTAGAGAGATCGTCGGCCGCGATCGCCGTCCTCGTTAGAGAGATCGTCGGCCGCGATCGTCGTCCTCGTTAGCGAGATCGTCGGCCGCAATCGTCGTCCTCGTTAGCGAGATCGTCGGCCGCGATCGCCGTCCTCGTTAGCGAGATCGTCGGCCGCAATCGCCGTCCTCGTTAGCGAGATCGTCGGCCGCGATCGCCGGCCGCCGTTCGGCAATTCCCGTCCCGATAAATTCCCGAGTATAAAAAAAATCCCGCCCGATGATCGGGACAAAAATTTCCCGAAAATTTTCCCGAAATTTCGGGACCCGTCCATCCCTACATTATTCCTTATGCATGAATCTGTTTCAAATTTTTACCTCATGTGAGCTATAAAACTCGACTCGGACAACAGATTTTTTTTCAAAAGCTTGATTCAAGTACTACAAACTCACCTCAAAAAATACTTGATACTCGAGTACTCGCACACCCCTAAATTTAACACTTATATTTCTCTCTTTAGAAAGAACAATTCCCTCTTTAGTTCCTTTAATCCCCAGTAGAATTCATGCAAAACTTGTTTTAAATGTAACATGCCATGCATAACTGCATTATACAAAAATGATATTGGTAAATCGGTGAATCAGATCTCTTGTCAATCCTATATTATAAGATTGATAGTCATAAAAACAGATCCAATGCCGTGACAGTTTACTGGATAGACTTCCGAAGTAACAGTTATTATATGGTTGAGGCTGGTGGTAAAGGTTCCAGGGGAAAATGGAGAACAACTTCTGTGATTGGTAAGAGTGGGAGAGTAAGTCCAAATCTTGGGGAAAAACAAAGAAAAACTGTGCTATTGGCTGACTTATAACAGACGTGATTGTAAAGCAGCCGATAGAGAACAACCTTCTTTCAATAGCAACCCATTATAGTTCCTTTGCTTGCATAGAGAGTTCAGGAAAAACAAGTTTATGAAGTAATGTAAGGCAGACTTTTGTGTTCCACAAAAGAGCCCTTGTTTGACCCCATGATTTATAGCACAGATTTTTATTTTACTTTCATCTCAAAGGTGGCTGTGATGGCCATGTGACCAGCACTATATCGGGAAATGGCCGATGATTTTGGCCAGGCCGGAAATGGCCAGGCCCTTGTGACCCCTTTTTGACTACTCTAGAAGCGACATGAGGTCCCTTTTCCTAGTCTTCTTCACAAATTATTTTGAGCATTTCATCTAAATGAAACTGTTACACAATCATACTTCGACCACACAATTGGGTCTTGTAGAGAAAATAATAAGGCATCTGAATATACAAACAAGTAAAAATTGATATTTTGACCCTAATGACTTTAATGATGGTTGTACGGAAAAATTCACTTTGGTGACAACAGCTCCCTTTTTGCTTTCTGCCTCACATATATGTTTGTGCGAAGTGAGTGGCTAGTCCAATTCAATCGTGACAATGTAGGTATTATTTTTAATTACAACAGCTAACATCTTTTGAATGATATTTTTTATTTATTTGCAGGTGAATCTATCTTACTAATTCTGTATGGAATTTCTTAAGAGCAGCAGAACTCTTTTATTTATGAACCGATTTTAATGATTGAGGTGCCAAATAAAAGGGAATCCTCTGTAGACGTCATGGAATAATTTTTGTCACCCTCAGTTCAATGTGCTTCGCCCCATTGGACTTTAAAGTTTCCATGTATTTTAAATATAAGACAAAATTTAGTAAGTTTACCTATAACATATGATTCATTTCATGAAAACAAACAGCTGTCTTCATAGAAACAACCTGTCTGCCTTCTGTAATTTTAATTTCTTTAGTTTTTCTGTTTACTTCTAATTAACTTTCAAAAGTTAACTTTCAAATTCAAATACAACGATGACTGACGAAATGGTGACGAAGTGTTTCACAAGTTTCACACCATCTGCGTAGCGCTCAGACTGGAGCTGTATTCGTCGAGTATCGACTGGCAACGACTCGTTTTTTGCAATTTTTTTTCAACAATGACTTCTATCCAAACACAGAAAACTAGCTCTTCACATGGGTATGTATTATTTTCCTGCAAGTTTCTATTCTGTTTCCCAATACAGTTTAAGTTTTTATTTTCTTTTGTTGTAATACTTATTTTAATTATTATTTTTGTTATTACTTTTAAAGTTGCAAGGTGTCACGTTAAGGATTAAGGTTGCATTGCCCCGATGACTGTATATGTATAGGACCTGAGTCCTGAGTGGCACCTACCGGACATGGTCTCGTCGTCGACATCGTTCTCGTCGTTGCTGACTTCGCCTGGTGGCGCCCGGGCTGCAGAGCTCTGGTGCTCACAGTCCTCGACGAACACCTCAGAATCACTCAGCTCCTGTGGACGTCATAAACCAGTGTCCTTCAAATGTTTCAATTCAATCCAAACTAAAGGTTAGGCCCAACATGTTATTTCATGTCATTACTAAAGCATCTGCAGAGTATAAATTTGAACTTTTGCGTTTACAACTGTTGCAATAAGCATCATGATATAAGATATTATTATTGAAGCAATTTCTAAACCGTTGCATAAACATCCAGGTTTCACACTAAAATTCAGGTTCTACACCAATGAGAGTTTGGCGCTCGGTGTAAGTAGGGGAGTAGTGTTGTAAAAGTAACTACACAATTCGCATGTCAGCTGATTGTTCCATTACGATTCACATTTTAGTTGATTTATGCGTCTAACCTCAAAGGAGTGTGCTCATATATGATTCAGTAAAATAAAAAATACTCAAGAATAAAAATGTCTTAAAATAATGTTTTAAGATCAGTTTTTTTTCATAATAACATCAATTTTTTCTCCACCTACTATCTAAAGTCGTATTTTACTCCTTGGAATAGAGTACTAAAGAACTAGTTTCTATCCCATGTGACTTGAATACTAAATTTTTTTACCTAGGGAAAACTTAACTTTTTCTGTACCACAGGGCTAAAGGTTGTTACATAAGAATAACATTAAAAGAGAGATTAAAAAGAACATGGATGATATAATCATACGTCAATTATTGTATTCGTTTCATGATTCTTTGTTTACTAATAGCGTCTGTAGCGTCAGCTGTTTTATAAGCAGTTTATTGGTTTACATTTCCCTTCAGTCTTCAGTTAGTTGTTGTTGTAAAATGGATTGTTAAGTGGATAGCTAATGATTTATGGAGTGATAGTAAGGAATTATTAGTTTTTACTCCGCAAAACGTTAAATGAGAGGCAGGAAATGTGACATCAAATTTCCAGAACACAGTTTTACAACACTGTAATGGTTTAACTGTCAAGGACTAAATATCAGAAGTGAGACTAGCTTAAAATGTCCTGTGTGTGTTTTTTTAGTGAGAATTTTGACTAGGCCTTAATTATGTTTTTTTTTTTTTTTGTGATGTTCTATAAAACTGATATATCCTACCTTGTGAGTGTTTTTTAGGTTAATGTGACTAATCCAGCTTGTCGGAGCAAAGGATCATATGAACTTTAAACTGTTATTGTTATAGGCCTAGTTATTTGTTATTCGTGTAGGTGGAGGAAAAATGTTGTGTGCATCTAGGGACTAAAGTACTTTTTCTCCATCAGGAAAATTGTCGCCCTCGGCTTTGACTTCAGGCGACAACAGTTTCCCTTCAGGGAGAAAAAGTTTTACTTTAGTCCCTAGGAGCAGAAATAACTATTTTTTAAAATTTTATTGTTTGCCCGCTAGAGTATATTGGAAAAAGTTCATTTGTGCGTAAATGATAATTTTTATGAGTTAAATGTTCTTAAAATATCATGTTATAACATTTTTATTCTTGAGTATTTTTTATTTTACTGAATCGTTTCAAAAATATAATAAAAGTTTGCCTTATGTTATTCTTATGGGACTAAAAATGAACTTAATTTGTCAGCACCCTAACCATCAAGTTTAGAGAAAAATGCAAATCATAAAAAAGTCTTTAAATGGTGTATACAATCAAGAAATTAAATAAAAATTGGGGGTACGTATTTGAAATTTTTTAGTTACGGGTTGAAGGGGGGGGGGATTAATGAGGGGATGAAATTGTCATGTTAAATTTCCCCCTCCCCCCCTCCCAATGCTGATAGAAGTTTCCAGCAAACTGAACTGTAATATTTATTTTCGTTTTGTTGACTGTTTTCAAATGTTGATGTTAGGTACATGTTTTAATTTTTTAAACATCCCCATATTTTTCTAGTAAAGAGCCCAACTTAAAAATGTTAAATGTGAACTTCACATTTTAAAATCAATTTTTGATGGTACATAAAAAAAATGACCCTTTAATATTTTAAGAACATTTTACTCATAAAAATTATGTGACTCATAAGTAAATTTATTTTTCATTGTGGTGGGCAAAAATCAATAAAACTTATAAAAAGTTTTGTATTTTATTTTGAAAGAAATTCAATTATAACGTCATTTTAAGACATTTTATCCTAGAGACTTTTTTGCTGAATAGTTTTGAAGGTACAGACAATGAAAGTTTGTCCCATATTACTTTTGGGACTAAACATGAACCTTAATTGCCTCTAGCTTCCAACTGTTGCGTTTAGGGAAAAGTTGTCAAAGAATAAAAAGGCCTTAACATTATGTGTACAATAAAAAAATAACAAAAAATGGGGGTTTCATTTTTAACCATTTTCAAAATTTTTAAGTTGGCCGGCTATTAAAAAAAATGGTGGGATATTAAAAAATTGGGAGACACACCTGAAACAATATAAGAAAGTATACTGTCAGGTACATAGGCCTAATTAAAAAGTTAGCTATTTTATCACTTGAGAGCACTCACACTGTACAGCATTGTGTTTTACAAAGCACCTTATAGGATAGGAAAGAACATCTCACAAACTGAGTCAGTTTTCTGTGAACCGTGACCCACCTCGCTGTCTGTGGTACTCGTGCTGGAGATGTTATGAGGGAGGGACGAGTGTCGAACGTTTTGCTCCGAAGTGTTGGCAGCATTGCAGGGCTTATTTGCTGTTGTATTGGTCACACTGGTCTGGACACCTCGCCCTGCACCTGCGCCTCTGCAACGGAGTGGAAATTATCAGTTCTTCGGTATTGTACATTTAATTAACCCTTCAACGCGTGACTTTTTCTATGGAAGAACACCCCCTCCTGCGGGACTTTTTTAAAGCTTTCAGGAACCTCATCGTCACTCTCTAACTCATCATTTTCTAAGCCTACTACTTGAAACTGGGCATAATCAATATCATCATGATCACTTACATCAGATATATCTTCATCAACAAGCCAACGATCTATCTCACTACTTTGTGCCATTACAAAACATAACTAACCTAAGTTCCAAAACATAAAACGGCATTGAAAACACTCCAGCAGTTGAATCTGATAAAAAATACTAACAATAAAATTCGCACAACAACACAAAATACACTTTCAGAACATATTTCACTGATAAATAATATTATCCACGCGTAAAACACAAGATAATTAGTGTGAAAAAGCGTTTGTGTAAACAAACAAAACAAAGCAGCAACTAGGGAACTCGTCAGCTCAAAACAGCTGATGAATATCGTCACCAGAGACAGACAAAAATGCTGTAGGAAGGATTTTTTTGATGTTCCGTGTAGCCTATTTCATCTACAATGTACTGCAGTTTAGATCGAGTCCAAGTAGTTATGAATTGAGTCGCTAGATAGCAGCATCTGCCGGGATGTCCCTGAGCGTACGTGATACGGCAAAACACGGCGACGAGGTTAAGAATCGCGGCGTATTACGTACGGCAAAACACGTTGAAGGGTTAATTGTTGTGACATTTTATCAAAATCTGTGACTTATAAAGTTATGATAAAAATAGAAAAATATTGAGAATTTTGTATAGGAATAATACATTTTTTAACCCTATTTGGATGCCAATGTATTGAAACTTGATTAATGTGTTTTTTAAATGAATGTTGACTTCATATTTTGACATCTGTTTCACTAATTTTTTTAGCAATTGATAAACCACACAGGATAAAAAAACGTTTTTTAATATTTATTGAAAAATTTACACTAAAACCATAATAACACTTTATCAAAAAGGAACGGTTTTTTATGAAATTACGGTATACCCCTAAGTGTAAAAATACATAAAAAAGTGTTGGTGGATTTATTTTTATTTCATTCTGCTCAATAGCACCAACACGTATACAGTACACTCTCGTTCATCGGAACTAATGTGGCGGACGGCCGGTTCGGATGTCAAAAAATTCCGATGAAGCGGAGGCCGTCGTGAGTCATCATTTCCGCCCGCACGGTGACCTATCGTGATTGTATTCACTCTCGTTTTTAAGGCAACGCTAGAGATTTTATGAAAATAAGGCACTCAAACTTTGAACATGGTAACAAATGAACCTATAGGAATAAAAACAACGCAGGAAATAAAGATCCAAAATTGTTATTCTAACATTCCATATTTATATTCCACTCATATTCCAGCAGTCAACTGACTTCCACGTAACACAGGTGCAGTCGCGACGCGAGACAGACTGAATGACAGTTTGGGAAGCGGTCGAAACGGATGTTCACTTCCTGCCCCCTTCCTCTTTGTATTTTTGTGGGAATACTCCACGGCCTCGTAAATCACATCGATACGTACAGATTATGGAAAACGCCTGATGACGTTAGACGCAAAATGTGATACTTCACTATTGTGCGGATAGAACGAATGAAAATTGAAGGCGCTAAAACGGAAAAATTATTTATTTCGTAAGAAAAAAATTAATAATATCCAGATTTTCAGTTCCGATGAAGCGGAGTTCCGATGTCCCCGAGTCCGATGAACGAGAGTGTACTGTAATGCTAATCAAAAAGCTGTTTTGGATAATTAAAGCATATGCGTAGATGTGCTGGCAATTGATGTTTTACTTCATGTGCTGCTGCTATGTGTGGAATTACAATCAATAAGTTACTGCATAGCACACGTTTAAAAAAGTAAATAAATACAACAATAAAATCAACTGAATATAACAGAGAAATTTACAAACAATGACATAGCATACATTTCTGACACATTCTGTTCATACACTTCATATTTTCTGTTGTGTACACAAATTGAAATAAGAACAAGGTGTTTTAGTCTGTGAGGACTTGCAAAAGAACCAAACAATTAGTGTATACTAGACAGAGACAAACACTAAGCGACAGTTGTCACCTGTACCTGGGGGAGGGGGGAGCAGTTGTGCCGGAGTCTAGTGTCGTGACCGGGATCTGGGGCAGCGAGATCGGAGTGTTGAGACCCCGGACCGCGGCATTCAGCGCGTTACCTGCGTACAGGTTCAGCCGCAGTTGCTGCAAACAGAGCATAGCGTTAACTATTGGTAGACTAGACCCTGACTAATCCGGCATTCAGTTTACCCATCCTATCATCAAGTATGAAAAAATTACATTTTTTAAACAAAAATTTTAAATATAACTCTTATCAATCCACAGTAAATTATTGTTGTTTGGTTTATCGGTGTATTACTCTTTGCATGTGAAACTAACATTGCAACCCTGAAAAAATTTCAAAACCTGAGTCTATCAGCAGGTAAAACCACTACCGATTGAGCACATTTGCCAAAAACGGTAAAGAGGCTTGAGGTTTGACCACAGCATTCATGTATTAGACTCCTTGGCAACTTACTTTTGCACTCACCACAAAATCGCTTATTTTAAGCATTCACTTACCATAGTTTGCTTATTTCATTTCCAATGAAAGCCCGGGTTTCTATAGTTTTTTTCATTTTATTTCACAAAATGTGCATTTTTACAATGCTTGTAAGAAAAATGCCAGTCAGAATACTATCCACTTGACTAAAATTTCGTGGTTTTTAACAAAATATTTATTAATTTATAATTATTGGGCAACACCCACCTGGTTTATATAGTTGAGCAATGGTTCAAAATTGCGGTAAATCCATTATGCAATGAGGGATTATGCACCAAATCCACCATTGGCGAAAATACATTTCCCCCAAAGAGGCGTGATGTTAATTGTTGGCATGAAAGGTACTAAGGTAGTGATCCGGTTTTTGTGTTGTGGAAATTTTACTAAGAATCATCCTCAACTATATAAACCAGGTGGGTGTTGCCCAATAATTATAAATTAATTGAATTTAAATTAAAAAAAAAAACAACAAAACAACAAATTATGTCATTTAGATCAAAATGTTTTATTGATTTACTTCTGTGTATTTTTTCATCAATTGATTTTATCGGAAATCAGAAACTCTTTATTACAATTTCATAGAGAAATGTAGTGTCAATAATGTTACAACAAATTTTTATGTCAGTCATGAAGTCTTCCACGTTATTATATATCGTGAGCAAGTTTTTGGTAACATCAAAACCAAAACCCAACTAGGATACCAACCGCCAAGTAAGCTAATCAAATTAAAATTTCCTTTTTTACATGTGAATGTTAGGCCCTAACATAACACCCTGGTGGGATCTACAACAAAATTTAGGAAATTCTAATTTAGAATTTAGGTATGTTTATAGAGAGGAATTTATGAAGGATATTAATTTTTTTAAGAATCTAAGGCAAGGATGGATTTTAAATGAGACTATGAGTACTCGTGAAGGAACGCGTGGTGGGTGGGGAGAAGTTTACCTCTTTGAGCTCAGATATCTGCTGAGCGTACTGGTTCTGCTGCTGCAGCAACTGGCCAATGTACCACTGCTGATCCCGGCAGCGCTGGAAGAATGTCGGTGGCCGCACTTGAAACCTGCAACAAGCAACGTCTCTTACAATTCTCTTACCGCACAACAGTGGCAACAGGTTTATCTTGTATTTCACATTATTCATTAAATTCAATTATCCATCAGTTATTTCAAAGTTAAAGTTTTGGGTGAAACTTTGACAGGATCTTTAGCCATGAATATAAACATTATTTAAACAGCCCACGATCACTGGAAGATGTGGTGTGAATATAACCTAAAATATTTTTTTATAGAAACCAGCTAACATCACATTATTGTTTTAGCCCTTACTCTTTGTGGTTTTAAGAGGGAGTAGTCACATTCTCAACCACTACATATAGATAAAGAATGAAAAACGAAATAAACTCTTGATGTATATGTTGATTGGAAAGAAATTAAAAATATCTTTTATGCAGTTAATTTTTTCATCAAGTTTATAATGAGTAATGTGCAATGTGCTGAATAGTACAATAGATTTTAACTTCAGATGAAGCCTAATATGCTACTTTTCCTTCAAGGTTCTACGTGTACTATTGTAGCCTCATCTCAAGGTTTACTGGGATTTAACAGTTTATTTAATGCTATTAGTTTATTCAGTTTATATGACTGGGACGGTGGCGTCGTCCTGTAATCCAGCTACTTGTAGGTCACGAATTGTGGATAGTTATAAACGTTGGCTTATGGATGCGATATACTCTAGTGGGAGTTAACGTCCGCACTGGTGAATACTAGTTTACCCATAAAGACCATCCTCATAATTAGAACAATTCATATATATGAAGGTCGAAATTGTGCTTCAGATCCCACATAAAACTGTAGGTCCCTAGATACCATTGGCTGTCGGGCAATTAATTAACAGTTTTGTCTAAGGATAATGGTAAGGGCCTTAGTCAGTAACAAGACTACAAGATCGCACCACGATCATCCTCCACTCATCTCTCATTCATATTCAGGTTAAAATAGCCACTATGTGAGGTCCCTGTCTCAAAAAAGTGATATAGTGATATATCACCATGTGTCAAATATGGTTTACTACACGTTAAGAGATAGGACCACTTCCTTGTTCACAGCACTTCTACAAGAGGTAATCTTCAAAACTAAAAGTGTTTTAAAATTCATGAAATCACACTCTAAGGCACAATTAGTTCAAGTTAGTTTTAGATAGAATTTAAGCCAAAGCAAATGTGTAAACAATAGTTGAATGTAATAGAATGGCCTTATAACAGCTTCCATAATTAAACCTGATTCAAACAATTTAAAATAGGTTAGGTTACAATCTGTGTACAATACCTGAGCACTAGCGTGTCAGTCTCTGTGTTCAGGTAGCCCTCGCTGGCTAGCAGGTCTAGTCGGAAGAACCGGTTGTAGCCCCAGCACTCTCCCGTCTCAAAATCAGATGCGAACTCCCTCACTATGTTTTTACTGGCATCTCGGGAACCCTGGTGGATCATCTCCACTCTATATTCATACCTGAAAATTTTCAATACTCTTAGAATGGTTATACTTAAAAAAATAACTATTGGTAACTAATTAAAAACCTGAAAGATGAAAACACTTTTTCAATTATATTTTATGACTCGTGAGAATAAAGTAGGGATGGACGGGTCCCGAAATTTCGGGAAAATTTTCGGGAAATTTTTGTCCCGATCATCGGGCGGGATTTTTTTTATACTCGGGAATTTATCGGGACGGGAATTGCCGAACGGCGGCCGGCGATCGCGGCCGACGATCTCGCTAACGAGGACGGCGATTGCGGCCGACGATCTCGCTAACGAGGACGGCGATCGCGGCCGACGATCTCGCTAACGAGGACGGCGATTGCGGCCGACGATCTCGCTAACGAGGACGACGATCGCGGCCGACGATCTCTCTAACGAGGACGGCGATCGCGGCCGACGATCTCTCTAACGAGGACGGCGATCGCGGCCGACAATCTTGCTAACGAGGAAAACACGGCTTAGCTATAGCTTATATTTATTAGATTTTAGGGTTTATAGCTTTAAATTTTCATTGTTATAATTTTGTTCATCATACACTCCTTAATTTTTTTTCTGATGTAGCAAAAAAATAGTTAAATATATTAATTCAAATAACAATAAAAGTATAATGTCTAATAGTTTATTATTTCTTAGTTCAATTTTCTTATTTATATTCTTCAAGGAAGAAACTGTCTCAGTAAAATCAATGAATATAAAAAAATTGGCAAAATATTTCTTAGGTTTATAAATGGCATTGGCTTGTTGAACAACTTCTTTTCTGAGTGTTAATATTCATTCTAATTTAAATTTGTGTTTTTTTTTGTTCTTTTTTATCTGAGCAGGCCTTATTCATTGTAATATAGTATTGTTTTCTTTACAATTTTTCCAATTTTTTTAATCTATATTTTTATTTTTTGTACTGGTACCGTACATAATGTTTATTTTCATTCTTCGTACCAAACGTTTAATATTTCATTAAACAAAACTTGTATTAAATAAGACATGGGCAACATTTTTCCTTTATGTGTGTTTAGTGATTCGACTTAAATTTATTTGGTTACAATAAAATTTATACTTTGCATCATCTTATTGCATCCTTAAAATATCAAAACTATATATTTGAATTTTTTCAACAAAAGGACATTCATTGTAACTTATACAAAAACAAGTGGAACAAGTTGGAAGGAGGAATAGTTGATATTTAACATTAATTTGTCTGTATACGACACTCAGATAAAAATCAAAACGAATATTTCCCGATAGCGTCGAGAAGAGCAATCCCGTCCCGATCCCGTCCCGAAATTGGATGGGAAATAAAAATTCCCGTCCCGTCCCGTCCCGAACTAAAAATCCATTCCCGTCCATCCCTAGAATAAAGAGCCTTTGAAATTTTTGTTAGGTCCTAAAGATATATGTACGAGGCGTGTTTTTAAAGTAAGTACATTTTTAAACCCCACCTCTGCAGCGCTGTGGTCAGGGTTTTTCACATGCGTGCTGCGTACCTACATCTGCCGGCAACACACGGATGCCAGTATGGTGCATTTAACACCTCAGATGTTGGCAGAGCGATCATAAAGTATGTAAACCGGAATTTATTAGGTAGCCTACAACTGAATACTGTAGCAGCTTAGTATTATTGCTTGACTTTAGTATGAATGTGTATTATCCACTTGTATAAGGTATAACTTCTATAAAATTCTTTTAAATATACTTACTGTTAATGGTTTTAACACTATTTCTATTGTCATTCACTTAACCGTCATAATCCTGGTTGCAAGGGTGATGGTTTACAGTGGTTGTACTGTAATAATATTCCTAGCAGCCCTCGGTAACAAATCTGATTTATTATATATTAGGTAGCCTACATTAATACGAAATTCCCCTTTTCAACTTCACTATCCCTTCCTTATTGTTCATCATTTATACAGGAATTTTCCTCTGTACTATTGTAAATAAGTTACCTACGGTCACGTAAGTAGACCTTTCCATTTAACGTTGTTTACTCTCACCTCTTTCAAAATTTGCTGCTAACCGTGCAGTTATTTAAAATTTTTCTATTTTACAATCTTAAAAAATTTGGTATAACAAAAGGACGCTCAGGCAGGTAAGCTCAGGCAGGTAAACTCTGTGTTTTCAGTTACACCAAAGGGCACACACGGAGATTACTTCCAGTCCAGTAGTTGTTAGGATTTGCTCCCCAACTCGTCTGGCAAAAGAAAAAGTTTTAGCCTAAACCAATTCTCAGAAAAACAAACATATCAGGTAAATGAAATACAAGCATTCCTAAATCCAAACTATAATTTATACAAGAAAAAACTTGTTACCCGGTGTAAAACTTCGTGATGTGCCCTCTAGAAGGTTAAAAAGTACACAGTCGTTTGGTCACAAGGGGGTTTACCTATATTAAACTCTAAGAAATGTTTAAAAGACTCACTTGGACGTCTCGGGTAATCCGTTGGTCAGCTCTAGGAAGACTGAGAGGTAGTTGCCTCGGACAACCCCATTCCCATCTGGGTAGACCTTGAGTCGCCAACACAGGCCGTTGACATGTAGAGGGGGTGAGTACACAGGGTCAGCCTTGTGTTGCAACTGGGTGAACTGCTGCATGGCAAACGTGCTGCTATCATACCCGGGCACTATCTCACTGTAACAAAGGGGGCACATCAGTCACTATCCGGGTCAACTAGAGCCACCAACACAGGCAATACAGAGGGTCAGCCTTGTGTTGCAACTGGGTGAACTGCTGCATGGCAAACGTGCTGCTGTCATACCCGGGCACTATCTCACTGTAACAAAGGGGCACATCAGTCACCATCCGGTTCACCTAGAGCCACCAACATAGGCAATAACAGGGTCAGCCTTGTGTTGCAAATGGGTGAACTGCTGCATGGCAAATGTGCTGCTGTCATACCCGGGCACTATCTCACTGTAACAAAGGGGCACATCAGTCACCATCCGGGTCACCTAGAGCCACCAACATAGGCAATAACAGGGTCAGCCTTGTGTTGCAACTGGGTGAACTGCTGCATGGCAAACGTGCTGCTGTCATACCCGGGCACTATCTCACTGTAACAAAGGGGCACATCAGTCACCATCCGGGTCACCTAGAGCCACCAACATAGGCAATAACAGGGTCAGCCTTGTGTTGCAACTGGGTGAACTGCTGCATGGCAAACGTGCTGCTGTCATACCCGGGCACTATCTCACTGTAACAAAGGGGCACATCAGTCACCATCCGGGTCACCTAGAGCCACCAACATAGGCAATAACAGGGTCAGCCTTGTGTTGCAACTGGGTGAACTGCTGCATGGCAAACGTGCTGCTGTCATACCCGGGCACTATCTCACTGTAACAAAGGGGCACATCAGTCACCATCTGGGTCACCTAGAGCCACCAACATAGGCAATAACAGGGTCAGCCTTGTGTTGCAACTGGGTGAACTGCTGCATGGCAAATGTGCTGCTATCATACCCGGGCACTATCTCACTGTAACAAAGGGGCACATCAGTCACCATCCGGGTCACCTAGAGCCACCAACATAGGCAATAACAGGGCCAGCCTTGTGTTGCAACTGGGTGAACTGCTGCATGGCAAATGTGCTGCTATCATACCCGGGCACTATCTCACTGTAACAAAGGGGCACATCAGTCACCATCCGGGTCACCTAGAGCCACCAACATAGGCAATAACAGGGTCAGCCTTGTGTTGCAACTGGGTGAACTGCTGCATGGCAAACGTGCTGCTGTCATACCCGGGCACTATCTCACTGTAACAAAGGGGCACATCAGTCACCATCCGGGTCACCTAGAGCCACCAACATAGGCAATACACAGGGTCAGCCTTGTGTTGCAACTGGGTGAACTGCTGCATGGCAAATGTGCTGCTATCATACCCGGGCACTATCTCACTGTAACAAAGGGGCACATCAGTCACCATCCGGGTCACCTAGAGCCACCAACATAGGCAATACACAGGGTCAGCCTTGTGTTGCAACTGGGTGAACTGCTGCATGGCAAATGTGCTGCTATCATACCCGGGCACTATCTCACTGTAACAAAGGGGCACATCAGTCACCATCCGGGTCACCTAGAGCCACCAACACAGGCAATACACAGGGTCAGCTTTGTGTTACAACTGGGTGAACCGCTGCATGGCAAACGTGCTGCTGTCATACCCGGGCACTATCTCACTGTAACAAAGGGGCACATCAGTCACTATCCGGGTCAACTAGAGCCACCAACACAGGCAATACACAGGGTCAGCTTTGTGTTGCAACTGGGTGAACCGCTGCATGGCAAACGTGCTGCTGTCATACCCGGGCACTATCTCACTGTAACAAAGGGGCACATCAGTCACTATCCGGGTCAACTAGAGCCACCAACACAGGCAATACACAGGGTCAGCCTTGTGTTGCAACTGGGTGAACCGCTGCATGGCAAATGTGCTGCTGTCATACCCGGGCACTATCTCACTGTAACAAAGGGGCACATCAGTCACTATCCGGGTCAACTAGAGCCACCAACACAGGCTATACACAGGGTCAGCCTTGTGTTGCAACTGGGTGAACTGCTGCATGGCAAACGTGCTGCTGTCATACCCGGGCACTATCTCACTGTAACAAAGGGGCACATCAGTCACCATCCAGGTCACCTAGAGCCACTAACTCAGGCAATACACAGGGTCTCAAAAACAAATTGATCCAGCTTGGCACGAGTGTTGAATAAAGTATTTTATAACTAGCCTAAATGCAATGGGGTTTTGGACACTGTGCAATCCAAAGATAGGCCCTAAGCTAGCAATTCAATGCTATAACACATGGACCTTGCTTCCCAAAAAAATTATTTACTGACACAAATCAGCGCAGCATATCAACTGAAATTTTGCAATTAATAAATAGTTTGAGTTTATGTTCGTTTAATGATAAATATTTATTTGTTATTACATAAAAACATGAAAGATCTTTAATCAATAAAAATCATGCATTCCCATTTTTACTAAAAAGTGTATATTCACTCACCTCTGAAAATCTGCTGGAACAGGTGCAGTGACAAAACTAGCCATTGGCTTTTTCCGCACTTGATAAATCATGCGTGAAAGTTCTCCCGAGTGAGCGATAAACTCGGAACGTCTGCGGTTATGAAGCTGATGCTCAATCTCCTGTAGAAGTGCTTCAAGCTGCTCCGTTTCCTGAGTGAGGCTGGATTTCTGTGCCATCAAGGTCAGCAGCTTGGCCTTCAACTGGGAGTCAAGTCTGGCGATCATCAGCTCCACGGCGTTGCGTATCTCCCGCACTCTCTCGTCTTTAGCAGCCCGCACAGACTCAACGTTACGCTCCTGTTGATAGCCAAGATTAATGTTTGTGTGATAAAGAAAATACATTAACATGAAACATGAATGAGCAATTAAAAATACAGTTTTTCCATATACAAGCAGAAATATCTTATGTTGCTTAAATTCATTCGTTTTAAGTAGGATTTCCATCTTTAAGAGTTTGAAATACATTGATAAAACTTTTTTGGTAGTTAGATTTTTTTTAGGATTTGAGGTTAGGGATTTAGTACCTTCAATGGGAGCAAATTGGAGAAAACTTTCAACTTAGGAAACTTTAAGTTTGGGGAGTTAAAATATTGAGTTATTTTTAGATATTGCTGTGCTATTGTAGAGACCACTTTGTAACTATAACTTTTGTAGAACCCTTTCTTTGCTTGATTTGATATAATCTGTTGTGACCCTTTATACTGGGTGTTTAAAAAAGGGCTTTACAACTTTAAAAATTGATATAAATTCACTGAGAGAACCTACAGTGGCAAATGTCTTCAAGTTGTAGGTAAATACTTTAAGTTTTTTGCAATATAGTGCACAGTTATAAAACGGGCCAATTTGAGCACTAGTAGCAATTGCAAAAAAAAAACATTCACTTGAATCGAGCTTGCTACCTGTGTGTTTTGATTTGAAGTATCAGAGTTTGGCAAAACTTTTATGCCAATCCCAAAATGTAGCCCACTTAGGTTGAATTTTGGCGTGGCTGGTAAAAAATAACACTGAAGTATCAAAGAAGCTGAATTAGACATTTCTAGCTAAAGCATTTCAGGGCTAACTCACAAATCACATGAAGGCAGTCCTAGTCCGCAGTCCTGGAATATTTCACTACAAATTGACCACAACAATATTTTACAATAGTCACCAATGTGGCTTCTCTTGATACATTTATAAAAAATTTTACAAGTAAATAAAGTCCTTTCAAAACACCTGGTATTATTATTTTTTTTATTTGTATCACAATTTTTTGAGGCTTTAGTTATTTTACATTGTCTTTTCTTGTGTGCAGAAGCTATCTTGTTGCTGTCTGAGAGGACGAGTTCCGTGTCATGACTCACCACTTCCTGCACGAGGCTGATGAGTTCCAGATTCCGCCGTCGCAGCTGCGCAACCTCATCTTTAATCTGGTTGGCGTGAGTCTCATAGACCTCCTCCAGCGGCTTGAACGTGTGGTTGGTGTGCGTCCCACCCCACAGCGCGCACTGGTGGCAGATGCAACACCGGCAGGTCCAGCAGTACACCGACAGCTTCTCCTGGTGTGACCGGCATCTACGACACAAATCAGTCATCTTAGCTTAAAAAACAATACCTTCTGTAAGAAGTCTGGTAAGTAGCCCCATATTATATACACATATATATTTGATTATTACAGTGTTCAGAGGACATTTGCTAGAATAATTACTTAATACTTTAAAGTAAAAAAAAACAATTGTTTCACCTTTTATAAAAAATCATTGAGGAGAATTTGAACAAAGTCAGTCATTGGATGGATATTAATTAATTAATTTAGAAACGGGGTAAAACCATCACTCAGGGATGCAGAATATGTCTGATCCGGCAACCTAGGATCGGAAATTTCAAAGTGTCTGGGGAAATTTTCGGTAAATTGTCAATTTATTTGTGATTTTCCTTTTCTTAATAATTGAAGTTAAAACTGAGCATCTAATCAAGATTTTAGTTATTATAAATATAAGTTTAAGAAAAAACTTAGTTTTGATTTGATTAAATACTTGTGTTTTAGTATGATAAACTAATTTTTTTTTTTAATTGGTATCATTTCACTGACCCATTGTAAGATGTTGAGTTTTAAGGCAAAGTCATATATGTCACGTACCTTGGGGGAAATCTTTGATCTGTAACAGTACGATTGAGGAAATTTTAGGAGTCAATACATTTTCTGCACCCCTGCTACCACTATGTTCTTTGGCCTGAGAATCTGACAAAGGAGAAGTGTGGTAGTTCGGCCAAGTTCCTTAGCGTCTGGCTGGACCCCACTCCCTTTTGGTTGGATCACTCGACAAAATTATGCAAAACGTTGGCTTCTGACATTTTTGCTTTTTCTGACATTTTTGGTTGGTGTTTCACAACCAGTTCTTAAAATAGATTACATTGGCTTATTTTACTAAAAGATGACATATGGTTTGATTGTTTGCGGCAGTGCTTCTGCATCAAAATATGTTTTTATTTTACAAAAACGAACAGTTAGAATAATTAAAGGAGTGGATTTTAGAGCTCATTATAAACCCCGGTTTGTTCATTTAAATACTTGTTTTCTGCTTTCATTCTGCAAAGCCTCTTATTTAAGAGAAATCAAAAAAATCTTATATTTAACAATGACCATCAACAAACGAATTAAAGATGTACAGATCCCATATGCAAGATTAAGTAAAACAATCAAAAAAACCAACTGTGATAGGCACACGACTTTTCAATAAGGGTCATTATCAAATTAATGGCCAATTTGAGTCTCTGCAGGAAAAAATTATTAAAATAATTTTTCTCATGCAAATAAAGCTTTGTAGTAATGATGAGTATATTATTAAACACGATGTAGATTTAAATAAATTTACTGAACGAAAATAAATGTATAAAAAAGCAATATGTGACTAATTTTTCCCCTCGCTCACTCTCTCCATGCCTCTGGGGTCTATGTTCTCAGTTGACAAAAGCCATACAAATTTACAAAAACTAATTAGATAAAATACCCATAATTTTCATTAAAAAGTTTTATTTCAAAATCAAGTAATAATATTATTGCAATCAGATCAATTTCAGAATAATTCGCCATTATTTCTGTGTCTCTACAAGAAAAGTGTAGCGATATTTTGAATTTGCCGCCAAATCGGTGTGAACTCGCTTTTTACTGCGAAAATATTTTTATGATAATGATGAATTCATGAGTCTGTATAGTCAAATGTAATTTGACTTCAAAAAACTTTTGAATGTCCTGTGGGCCTATTAGATTAGACTTACCTAATATATAATTTAAGAACACAATTTTGACAAATCCAATGAATTCCAATGAATATCTATATGGAAATAAAGATCCTATGTCTTATGGCAGCAAACTTAAATTCTCAATCCTATGGTGTTTTTAGGCTGAAAGTAAAAAATCTGAAATGTTATTAAAAATTCAATGAATACCCAGGTCTGTTGCAACGGGGGTGGATGGCGCGGGATGGGGGGATTATTGTTTTGTTTATAAAAAGGGTATTTTTCTAATATTATTTGAATAAGTGTATTTTTATTTACCTAACATGTATATTACTTTAGTATGACAAATCATGTGTTTACCGTATAGAAAATTTTCTGCCATGCATATAAATTAATATGACTGTAAAATAAAATTAACGATCTAAAAAGAGAATGATCCTCACTTCCTGAGGATAGCCTACATCCAGGAAAATCATAATTTTTAATTGAAGATAACTTTTACTTACACAGGGTATCAACATAAAATTGGTCATTAATTTTCCGACTTTACCTGACTTACTGACCATTTACCATCAAATTCCATGACTAACGGACTTTACTGAAGAATATAATACTATGTACACAAAAAACATATGACTGCCTAGACGATTTGCAACGGATTTAAAAAGAGTAATTTTTCTAAAGTATGGTAAGCAAAACAAGTTTCTTGATTCAAATTTCTTGCATCGGGTGTAATTGAAGTACTCGGTAAAGGATATAAATTTTTCCATGATGCTGGCTCCAACACTTTTTTTCTAGAAAACGGATATTGCTGGCAGGGAATGTTCAGCCGCCATGCATTAAATGATTAGGTCCTTCATAATTTGATGTTACAGCTGACATACTGTATCCATGTTACTGAGCATGAATGACTCGCAGCTCTCTTTACAATAAGCATCACTGACTGACTACCAAGTCTAACCAACTCACTAATTTAATAAAATATTTTGGCATCAAGCCACAATTTAGTACATATACTCTATTTAGAAACCATTGTGCAACTAACGACTAATCAAGAGCCAAAAAGAGATTATTAAAAATATTCCAATAAATGGATTTGCTGTACATTTGTGAAAAATCCTGACAAATGCTACAATAGTCGGGATTACGGCAGACTGAAGCATTGAAAAATACCCTTAAGGCTATCATTAGGGTAGACTTCCCTGAATTTCCAGATTTTATTTTTATTTCCCTGGCCAGATTTTTTATTCCTGACTTTACCTGACTATCCCCTGCCTTTCCAGAATGTGAATACCCTGTTACAGGTTTTATTTTTGCGCTAAGTGAGCATTTGGTTCCACTGTAGTGTAAGATTAGTATTGTTAACCTAACTATCAATTTACCGCACGTAAACGCGGCTGCTGGTGACTAACCTGTCTCTATCACCATCGTCGCCCCGCGGCTGACTGATGCCGGCCGCCTGCAGTGTGTCCAACTGTTGCGTCACCTCCTCCACCCAGCGGCAGTTCACAAGCTCGTGAAGGTGCAGCGAAGCACGACAGTGGGGACATTGCGACCTGCGACCAACAGGGAGATTAATTAATTTTACAGCCTTGATACCTTATTAAAATTATAAATTATAATAATCTACCAACAATTTGACACCTACAGGCTACTGCGTAAGTAGATTTTATAATTTTAAACAGTGAGACTTGTCGGTTATAGGCAACATTCAAACTATTAATTTATACGGTTAAAATAATGACATATGAAAATATTTCCATAAAGAGCTGAATTTTGTAATAAATTTACAAAAATTTCAGGTGATTAGGTAGAGGTAGTTTTTACGACATAGTTACATGAAGCAGCAAATGTCAGCAAGAAGAGTGGAGTATGTGTTGCCAGTTTGGTGTGGTTAGGTTAGAGCAGTCAATAATTATAGGTAGAAATAAATATTAGTTTTTTATCTTTCTTTGCTCAACTTAAAAGTAAAATTACATAAAAATTCACAGCGTAAATAAAATAATCACACACACGATACGTCTAGTAGGTAACAACAAATCAAATCTAACAATAAGCGCATGACTTTAAAGTGCCTAAATTAAAAAGTACATTGGTTTTAAAGAAATGGTAGAGAAGATAATGGAAGCAAGATTGAGATATATAAACTAATCTGACCTAACTTAACCAGACTGCATAACATTTAAGTACCGTGCACACTGAACACACAAAAATTATAACCGACAAGTGAAGAGATTTTTTGCAAATAGCCTATCACTGTTTTTGTTCAGTCAACTATTATTTACTCTGTTGTTTACAAAACAGTCAAATCCATACAAGGGTATTTTTGTTTATAGGCTACAAAATTTGTTTACAATTATATACCTTGTCGTTGTTGTTCAACTATAGACATAGGCTGTGTATAAATCCCAATATTAAAACATAAAAATTAAAAAAAAAACTGATACGGTTGTAGCCATCAAACTAAGTTATTTTTACATGTAAACTTAATTAAAATATTTATAAATGTCTAAAATGTTGGAAGACACGTAATGGTTACAAATCCGAATGACAAAGTTATTGATGTTACAAGCTGTGTGACTAACCTCTGTTCGGTAAGCCATCGTCGGATACACACGTAACAACATAGCTTGCTGCAATGAGGACAGAGGTGAGCATCCCTCAGCTTCTCCATACAGATGAAACATCGGAACACCTCTGCCAGCGTCTGAAAAAGATAAGGGAAAGTAGAGCGAGTGAACATATCACAACAAATAGTGTCAACACATTGGCTACATTGGCTGGGTAGCTGAATAGTTTAACAATGCTCGCCTCTGCATATGAATCTTGTTGGATCAATCCTTAAAGTTATAAGTTATTCGATGGCTCTAAACCTTTGCTCAGCTGCCTTTGTTTGTCAGGCTGTAATGATCCTAACAACTGAATCAGCTGATTTTTAAAGTATTAAAATCTGTGAAGCATCCCCTCGCAATCCTCGGTTTTGTTGGTGAACACTGTTTTGCAAGTATTCATGGCTTTGACACTGTTCAAATTGGGTTTCAGGTTTAAATTGGGTATTTAAAAAATCAGGTTTAGATTGGGCTGGGGGGATATGAGCATTTTGTTTTATGTCACTGTTTCTCCCATGAGGTTAATACTGTCAAAGAAGCCTATCTTTAAATGGCCAAACAAACTTCTCAGCCTATAAGGCATTTCAGTATGTACCATACGTTTTTGTTGGATGTAAAGTAACTAGACCTACTAATTAGAGTGGGAGATGGCTCCTCAACAGAAGTCAGCCCGAAAAGGAAAATAAATGGAATATTAAAAAAGAAACAACATAACTGCATTGACCTCATTGAACAAATGTTCACAATTACAGTAGAGTCCCGTAAATCCGAACTGGACCTTGTTCAGAATAGCGAAATTTTGGATTAAGCAGAATATACTTAGATACTAAATTCAAGTTCAATAATACATAAATTACGTAGGTGCTTTTGACATAACGAATTTTATCACTTTGACTTTAGAATATTATTTTGTCCTTCTCACATTGTGATTAAAATTTATAAACACCGCCTAAAGCAAAAAGCAATTATGATCAAAATATCTGAAATTTGGCAACTCTGCATTATTATTTAACAGGTGTAATGACAACCCAGGCATGGAAGGCTTCAAAAACCTTACAAAAAACTCAGATTTTGGAGATCAAATAATTTATCAAGTATCACTTAATTAAAAGAATAAACTCCCCCATCCTATCTGATATTTTTATCTTACAGTAAAAATATGAGTCGTTCCGTCATCTCACACTTTGCATTGTGAACAACAAAGATTTTGTTTAAAATTTGTTAATTCCAATTTAGTTTTTGACCATTTATATTAGTTTAGTTTCCTCTTATTTGATTCCAATTAGAGTTAATTGACATATTTCACTATATCATAAAATAAAACCAAATTAACTTCTTTGTGAACAGTAACAATAAATATTATTTTTTACAACAAAATTTGTTTCTCTAATTTCTCTGTTTCTGAGTTTAGATAAAAATCGATTTCCCAACGAAAGGTCTTTGGGATTAGCGGATTTTCGGATTACCTACTGGTACTGTAGAAGATAGTGTAAAGAATCAGACATGAAAATTACTATTCAATTAAATGTCATTATTTACTCAAAGAGCAAAAAAATACAATAGTGTTAAAAAAATTAAAAAGCACCTTTGAGGTTATATGGTTACTCAGATACGGTATTTAATCTTTGTTTTAATCTCCTGCCTATTTAGATGCAAAGCTTAGGAAGTCCACTTGTCAAAAAGATAGCACCATATCTACATTAATACAATATATTTGTTCATTTTAGTAATCACCAATTAACTTGATAAAAAGCCAGCATATAAACTAGCCTTTGAAACAATTTATTTTTCACACAAGTGTTTTTTTATTTGAATAATAATTTGGTCCCTGCCAACCTCATTCACTAAGATTAGTATTTAGCCAGTATATGCATAAAAAATCTATAATTTATTATAGAACGTGGATTTTTTATTCATTCCCTTTCATTATTATTTATTTATTATTTTTTAAATTATTTATTTATTATTTTTTTTATGGGACACATCAGGTTTTTTTCTAATAAACGTAAAACACCACACAAAAACAAATCAACAAAAGTCTTTGTCCCAATACACTGACATTTCATAGCAAGAAAAACAAAAAAGAACGCAAGTCAATCATATCCATGGAGGGCAAGATAGGCCTAAGGGCCGGTACGTAGATGGTTTGGCACAAGTAATAAGTATCTCCCCTACAACATCCCTTTAAAATTATGAATAAGTGGCATTACTATGTAAGTCATTGTTTGCCTTCGAAAAGCTTGTAAAAATTAATTTCTTGCAGATCCTGAAAAATTGGATTTTTTACTTGGTTTTGTGATAGGCTAATATTAGTTTTTTTAATGAGAGAAGCACAACAAAATTTCAATTCAAGGTATCTCACCTAAACACATATCATTTCAAATTATTAATTAAAAATCTATAGTAGAATAAATGAAAAACATAGATGATCTGGGATTAAAAACATACCATAGCTGACATAGATTGAATATTACTTTTGGTAAGTCTTGGTCTCATAATTTTATACAAATTTAAAGATTGGAGGTCAATTTTCAAACATAAGGCATCCTTAAAAATATATTATAAACAAATAATTTGGCAAATAATATAAAAAATAAGACAACTTATCTTAACAATTTTGTTACTTGGCAACTTTTTTCATAAATATACAAAAACTTAATCTATATTTACAAAAGAGGATATTAATATATCTATCTTTATTTATAAAAGAGGATGTTGGTGTGAGTATGCGTATATATATATATATATATATATATATATATATATTTATTTATTTATTTGTAACCGATAATGGAATCAAAAACCACTGTACCATTTGTCGGGGAACTTGGTATATTTATATACATATATATGGGTAATTTTATGGAGAAAATTTGTAAGCTGTTACTTTTTGTATAGCCCTCAGGGCTTAACCCCAGGACTGTCATATAAAACCTAAATATGCCAGGGGGTTTTTGAGTTTTTTATCTGAGTTATTTATGAATTTTTATGGCAAAAACATAAAAATTCATTTATGAATTTCATAAAAATTTTCTTTATAGGCCTAATTAACTAGCTGTTGCCCATCATGGCTTCGCCCGTGATTGAATTTATTTTATAGGTAATACAATCGTTTTGAAGAGCAACGAAATCTACTTCCTTGAGAATGACATTGGAACAATGAAGTAGTGTGAGTAGAGATCTGAAGGAATTTCGCAAAACCTGTTCTTAGAGAGAAAAGGTTTCTTAAATAGAAAAGGCCCTAACCTATGAGCAAATAGGAACGACCATGTCAAATTTCAACCCCGTAGGCTCTACAGTCATATTGAAGACATGTGGGTCGGAGCCCTAAAGAACATTAAACAGTACTTTTGCAAAACTGTTTCTTAGTGAACACCTATTAGCAAACCGGAACCTTTACGTTAAATTTCAACCCGTAGGATCTATAGTAGATTTGAGAATTTGTGGGGAGGAGCCCTAAAAAAAATTTGCAAAATTGTTTCTTATTGATCACTTATGAACAAAAAGGAACTTCCATGTCAAATTTAAAACCCGTTGGCCCTTGATTAATTTTGAAGTCAGGTGAGGTGGAGCCCTAAAGAACTACAAAAACTATATTTACAAAACCATTTCGTAGTGAGCACCTGTTAGCAAAACGGAACATCCACGTTACATTTATACCCCCTAGAATCCATGGTAATCTTGAGGTTCTATGGGGTGGAGCCCTAAACGAAATTTTTCAAAATTATTTCTTAGTAAGTAACTATGAGCAAAGAGGAACGTCCGATTCAAATTTAAACCCTGAAGGCCCAACAGTAATTTTGAAGTCCTGTGGGGCGGCGCCCTAATGAACTTGGAAAACTGTATTTGAAAAACTGTTTCTTAGTGAGCGAGCACCCGCGAGCAAAGAGAAACGTCCATGTTAAATATCGACCCCGGAGGCCCAAAAGTAATTTTGAGGTCCTGTGGGGCGGAGCCCTAAAGAACTTCGAAAACTGTGTTTGCAAAACCGTTTTCTTAGCACCCATGAGCAAAGAGAAACATCCATGTCAAATAACGACCCCGGAAGCCCTAAAGTAATTTAAAGTTCTGTAGGGCGGAGTCCTAAAGAACTTCGAAAACTGTATTTGAAAACAGTTTTTTAGTGAGCACCCATGAGCAAAGAGAAACGTCCATGTCAAATATCAACCCCGGAGGCCCTAAAGTAATTCTGAAGTCCTGTGGGGCGGAGCCCTAAAAGGGATGTTTAAAGCACTTTTTTGAGCACCTAAGAAAAAAGAGATCACTCCAAATTTCAACCGTGCAGGTTTCCTAATTCGTATTTAAATTGGCCATGCGGATAGCGTTATATTAAAATTTCGAAGTCCTGTGGGGTGGAGCCCTGAAGGAATTTTGTTAAATCCTTTCTTAGTGAGCACCTAAGAGGCAAGACGAACCTGTGTTTAATGTTTCAAGTAAATACGTTTGGTAGTTCCTGAGATTTCAATTATGAGTCAGTCAGTAATCACTCCCCGTCAGGTTTAGCTTGGTCGCTAAGCTCACTCGCCGCAACTATCCTCTAGTTTCTTATTACCAATCTCCCCTCAATAATTTGAATCAGAACAGCTGTTTACAAAATTAATATTCCTTAATGTAATCATATGTTCCAATACAAAAATGTTGCTTCCCAACATTTAACATGGTAACTTTGAAGACGTGTGGGGCGGAGCCCTGGAGGAATTTTCAAAAACCGTTTCTTAGTGGATGCCTACACCCTAAAAGGAACGTCCATACAAAATTTCAAGGTTCTAGGTCTAGTAGTTTAGGCTGTGCATTGATACGTGAGTCAGTGGTATTTGACAAATAATATATAGTAGATTCTATAAACAGCTGTTCTCATTTAAAGTATTTAGGGAAGTTCTCTTTAAAGTAGTAAGAAGAGATTGACAATAAGAAACTAGAGGATATTAGCTCATAGACTTTCTGCGAGTGAGCGTTAGGCCCGGATTAACACTATTTGACGACCTACTTCAAAGGTCAAAATTACAACCCCCCCCCCCCCCCCCCAACCACCTTAAAAAATATATTTGAGATTTTTAGATTTATAACTACCATGGCTTTGATATAACATCACAGGACTATTTAACTAATGTAAGGATCATAGTTTTCGTCTTTTAAATCCACCAGAATGCAATGCCATAGGCCTATGGGTGTTCAATTCCAACTTTATAAACTTTACCAGGCTAGGCCTATTCAGGGTGTAAAGATTAGGTGTATTCAGGGCCTATTCAGGATGTGCAAAAATGTATTGCACATCTATACAGTCTTTTTTCCATCTGTATAAATCTATATGGAATCTATACTTATTTCATACGCTAAAAGGTTTTTTTTTGTGTTGAGAACTCCTCCTACAGTTTTCAACCGATTGTCAAGTTTTTGGTGTCGTTGGATAGGGCTTGGTCTGTTGTTCCGCAGAATACTGATGAGAATCGGACTAAAAATAAAGGCGCTTTCCAACATTGAAATCTCAAAATTTCCCATTTTTGAATAACATAGGGATTGAATAAAGCACTTTAAACATCTAGGGCTATTAATAATCAGCTGTAAATACATGTAGTTTTGGCAATTGCACAATAGTGGATTGGTCGGATGTCATTGATTTAGAGCTAAAAGTAACATTTGTATTGTATTAAAATAAATTGCTCGATTTAGAGCAACACATATACTAGTTTTTAATTAGGCCTAATCCATTAGGCAGGCTATAACTTTGAAGTCATTTTAGATACCTATGGAATTTAAACTTGGCACAACGATTAAGTGAAACAAATGGAAATTAATTTTGAAACATCTAACTATTATGGTTTTAAAAAGCCGGCCATTAAAAATTGTCAATGTTAAATATCTTAAGCACAAATATTTAAGGTAAAATAACAATGTTGACAGGACACAAAATTGCAAAATTATAAGTTATCTTACCAAAAATACTAACATTGTAATGATCAAACAAGAAACAACACTGTACTGTATTAAATCATAAACATTTGCTCAATAGTCATCTTCACCCTTGTAAAAACACTGAAAACATTCCTCTGTATGCCCCTGTTTTGGACGGTGTTTTTTTGGATATTTATTGGTAAAATTTATGTTTTATTCTAGATTAAGGTTAGCTTTAAGTCCCTCATACCTGATACATCAGTAAAAATCACTGGTATAAGTACCTACAAAAAATCTTAAATGTAAAAAAGTTATTTTGCAACGTTGCAGAGAGTAACTTAAATATTTTCATATTCTCAAAATTTTGAGGTGTCTGAGACCTAGTATAACTATTCAACTGAACACTTACCAAGTCTAAAGAAAATCGGTCATTGCCGACTGCACTACTAGCCCAAAGGTGAAGAAGACTCTTTCTAGAGCCGTAGCAAGAACCATGTTCTCAAAGAACAATTTTAATTTATCCAATATCCATCGTTCGGTCTTAACAATTTTAGTATTTTTTATTAGTTAGTTAAACTTTGAATACTTTATTGTCTTGTAATTGGCTGCACTTCCTCAGATGCCCGGTGGAACTACCGAATGAAAATTATCGATTGATTTGATCAATATATCGGTCGTATTCAAACAGTAAATTATCGTATCTTTACTAACTAATAAATATTGATTATTCTTAACTCAATGTATCATAATGGAGTAAATAAATAAAGTACTAAAAGTTTTTAGCAAAAGATTTTAGTATTTTAACTAAATTAATTAAAAATTATAAACATAAAACATGATTTTTTAAGTTCAAATGGTCTACAAAAAAAGTTAACAAAAAACAAATGACAAAAATATTCCAACTTTAAAACAACATCAAATAATATGAAGCAAACATCCTTCTTTTTCAATTACCGGGATAAGTATACACTTTTTGTGGCATTTAAAAAATGCAAAGATAGATCAGCTCCCGACATTGTTTCTTTAATAGAGGTAGGCTATTCAGCTAGGCCTAGATAGTCGGCTATGTTAGATGATTTGAGTCCTGTTTTCGATAACTTTTTATGGCCCTCCATGACGGTTCTATGGTTTGAGTGTTGCCACATGTTTTTGGATCTTTTCAGTACCGATATTTTCATTCATGAATTATACAGGGTGTCACAAAAAAGTATACCTGGCTATACAGGACCTGATTCTACATGCAAAAATAAGTCAAAAATAAAGAATAACAATTTTTGGATTTCGGCTTAGTTTAGCCGTAATCCGCCATTTTGTTTTTTATACATAATAATTTTTATTTCCGTGACTGTTCGTTGTATTAAGTTCATATTTGGCAAGAACATTTATGACAGCAATTTCCATTTTCAGGAAAAAAATTATTTTTGTCCGATGTGTATTTTCAAAATGGCGGCCATTTTTAATTTTTAAACTTAAATATCTCAAAACCGGTAAATTTTATCAAAATTTTACAAGTGACAAAAAAGTTGACAAATAAAATTACCTAACTAATGGTACCAAGATTGTAAGGATCGAACAACAAATAACGGAGTGATTGCCATTTGTATGCATAAAATCATTGATTTTCCTTTAAAATGCATGCAAATTTAGGTTATTTTAGAAGAAAAATCTCAATAACTCCATTATTTGTCGTCAGATCCTTACAAATTTGGTATTATTAGTTAGGTAATTTTATTTGTCAACTTTTTTGTCACTTGTAAAATTTGGTAAAATTTACCGGTTTTGAGATATTTAAGTTTAAAAATTAAAAATGGCCGCCATTTTGAAAATACACATCGGACAAAAATAATTTTTTTCCTGAAAATGGAAATTGCTGTCATAAATGTTCTTGCCAAATATGAACTTAATACAACGAACAGTCACGGAAATAAAAATTATTATGTATAAAAAACAAAATGGCGGATTACGGCTAAACTAAGCCGAAATCCAAAAATTGTTATTCTTTATTTTTGACTTATTTTTGCATGTAGAATCAGGTCCTGTATAGCCAGGTACACTTTTTTGTGACACCCTGTAGATTGATTCGATTATAAATCTTGATAGTTTTTAGCCCATGTATCGATCGATAATTTTCATTCGATAGTTCCACCGGACGTCTGTAGAAGTGCAGTGTTGTAATTTTGTTGTAAAGTTTACAGTTTTTATGATAGGCCTATAGATTTGAAAAATTTTAAATGCCATTTTGAAACCATAAATTTAAAAAGGTCAAAATTCATATGAATTTGTGTCTTAAAACACCATTTATAATAACACTTGAAAAATCCAAAAATTGCCGAATTTGAAAAATTTAAAAATTTTTCTTCCTTGCTTTAGCCCATGCCATAGACTCAATAATATGTTTGGCCGATGCCAAGTGTAAATGTATCGAGAAGTGTTGGATGACATTTATTATTTAACCCTGAGTAACAGTACCAACACATAATGCTAACAATTTTAATACCGTAATATTAAAGCTTTTCATGAATACCTAATCAAAAAGTTAGGCCTATTTAAAGATTCAATGACTTTTGTGAAGTTCCATTTGACAAGACTGATGGCATGTAAACGTTGTATATGGTCAATAAAGTTCTTGATTCTTTAATATGAATAACCACTCTATGCCCAGAAAAATTTTAATGTGAGAGTAAACCACATTTAAGTATGATACGGTACAGTAAGCTATAAATTTTCCTTAAAGACCTACATGTTATTTTATTAAAATTAGGGCTATGCCAAGAGTTTTGTCATAATAATTAGTTTAAAGTTTTGGGTTTTTTCATCCGAATTGAAATTATGTTAGATAGGCCTACTTGTTTTTTAATGTAAATGTGGAACTAAAAAGCTAAAAAAAGGAGTTATTAGTGATATAAGTTAGTGATTATCTTTTTTATTTGGGTATAGATTGCATCGATAGTTGGTGACAAATATATTGATCAAATCTATCTATATTTTCAATTAATAGTGTAAGCGTTAAGGTAAACTGCCTAAATGCTGTGACCTTAAGCATCCTTCAGCCTGGTTAAGTTTCTTTTCAACCATTAAACACCTTTTTCCAAAAGTAAGGTTGTATGTTGTATTATTTTTTTACTCCTCATTATTTCCCCTTCAATAATTTACATACACTGTTTTCAGGTGGTAAATAGCTTCAAAATGTGATTAACTATAAAATATTTATGAGAGTATGTCATTTTTGCACCATTTACATAATTCCGTGAGAACAAAACATATCTCCGTGACATGCCAGCCAAATTCCGTGACCATCCTGCTGTACCCATATTATGGTCAGAAATTTTTTTTAAGAAGTTACTTTAGCAATATAACTACTTATTATTGCTAAAACAATACTTACACCCATATAAGAAATGTCTTTTACAGGCTGACAACAGTTTAGAGCATACAATGTCAAGACTGCATAAGAGTATAAAAAACGTCTTCTCATAGAGGAATAAAATAAAGGAAAAACAAATAAAAAAGTTATATTAGGTATATCAAATTTGTTTCATTTTACCAGATTAATAGCCTCTTAAATTAAATCCAAGTGTACACTATACATTAGAACGGCAGTTAAAGTAAGTTACATCAACAGTTATTGCAAAAGGAGAGAACTTTTTTTGCTAAGTACTTAAACATCATTGACTATGGATTCTATAGTATCCATAGTCAATGCTTATATCTTTGGTCAAAAAATAACTAGCCTACATTTTTTTCAAAAGAGCATTGACATACGAAATATTTAAGGTCATTAAAAAGTTAAGACAATATTTTATACTCCAACATTGCATTAGCCTAATGTTTTAAGCATCTTGTTATAAACCTTGTACAACAAACGTGCTTTCAGTAATGTTAATACCGAAATATCGACCACGGATTTTGGGATTTGTGTATTTTAGTGTTATAATTAACACTTTTCAACTAAACTTGGATCAAAATGTGGAAAAAATTAGATATTTCATTACTAAAAACCACCTCGTCAAAAGCATCTGTGACTCCAAGCACGGAATTTGAAAAATGCATCATTTGTCATTCAAATCCCGTGACCATTGTTAATTGGAAATAAAAAAATTAGATCACATTTTAAACAATTTATTTATTAAAATCCTTATTTGCAAAATGCTCTGAGTAAAAATATATTTTTACAATTAAAAATAAGTGAACAGACAAATAAATAACACCCTCAATAATCAAAGTTTAATAAACGTCTTAGTAGATTCTTTGACAAGAAACAAGTTATTTTATTTACCTAAGTAAAAGTTAAAATATCAACCACTCAGTTTAGTATTAATATAAATTAGCTCTTTATCTAACATTTCATAAATTATAACTCGTTTGAAACGTAAAAAAAAAACTATTTTAATGCATTACTAAACAGGCACATATAAAAATCAATTTCCGTGGTCGTTATCACGGGTTTTGGAAACTTAATGATTTACAGTTTAAATCCCGTATCAGTTATTTTACAGACATTCAGAAATGAAATCGTCTTAATGAAGCAGTTTTAAGAGAGAAAAGATTATAAACAATCTTTAAATCGATGAAAACCCCCATTTATATGAAATATACTTAACGTCAATAACTTATTTGGCTCTCCTGTATCCTTGGTAAAGAAGCTAAGAAAGTAAGCACTTCTGCACCGGGCAACGTTTGACCGCCAACTGACGAAAATTGAGCCGCCGCGTCCCGCCAAGAAACACACAGAGTAGTAAACAAAGAGTTTTTGAGTGAAAATGACATTGTTATTTCGCCGTTGGTTTGCCGATTTCGTCAGTATTTGCACGTAAAGTGAGGAATCACGGCGTTTGGTATGTTCACGGCATTTAGGCAGTTTACCTTATATGTAGTACTCCTAATATATTTTAACGTATTATAATTTAACTTAATTACCTACTCCATTACCATGAAGAACTACCGTATGCAAAGAAAAGTAAATGTGAGAGTATATCACTATTTTGTAACAGGGACCTCACGTAGTGGAAATTTTAACCTGAATATGAATGAGAGATGAGTGTAGGATGATTTTGGCGCGATATTGTAGGCCTAGTCGATTGTTACTGACTAAGGCCAACATTCTCCTAAAACAGGACTGTTAATTAATAGTCCAACAGCCAATGGTATCTACCTAGGGACCTAAGTTTTAAAGGCTTAAAGGCCTTAAAGGCTTTAAAGGCCGTTGCACGAGACGTGAGACAGTTCGCGCATGGGGGAGGGGAGCTAGAGTGCTGGCAGGGGTATGGAGTAGGAGTGGGAGAGGCGGCTGACGGTGTACTAGCCTGGCAGCGCACATTCCCCAAATTGTTCTAGCTTTGATTCCGGTAACAAAATAACCATTAAACATGTTAGATAAACAAAATACCCCCGTCGCAGCAGACCTGCGTACTCAGCGAATTTCCAATGGAATTTTGGTATATTTTCTATTACCACATAAAATCCATGGGGATGAGAGTATGTAGGTTTGCCGCCATATGGGTTTTGTTGGTAAATATAAGTTAAACCCTACCTAGTGATTGTACATACCAAATTTTATAAGGCTATGGTGTTCTTTTTATTTTCCCCATAAACCCTATAGGGGTGAGTACGTAGGTTTGCCGCCAAATGGGTTTTCTAAGCAAATATAAGTTAAACGCTTCCTAATGAATGTACATACCAAATTTTATCAAGATATGTCAATAAATAAGCAAGTTAGAAGGTTTTGTTGATTTCCCATAAGAATAACATGAAAAACATACTTTTTGGATTTTCTCCATAACCATTTAAGCTGGGTAAAAAATTCAAAATACTAGATTGTTTGTTTTTTTAAGCTCTTTTAAATGGTTTAAGTTAAAATTGTTGAATTTTCTAAATAAAAGTAAAAAAAGCCAAAAACCCATTTTTAACCCTTTTGAAACCCCATAAAACCCTGTTCCCATGGTCCGATCATTCTGGTTCGCGAACTCAACCTAGTAGACGCTGGCTTACATCCCTGTACCAAATTTCATCAAAATCGGAGGTTCCGTTCAAAAGTTATCGTGTTAACGGACACATAGATATATATATATATATATAGATATATATATATATATATACATATATATCAATTTGAACGAACGGTGTTTTTGGCTTCTAGGGACCTCAAAACGAAAAAGTATCATGGTCCCGGGCTTAGGTCTTACCGTGACTACTACCGTAATAGCGTATTCCCTATAGGGAAATTCGCTAAAAGTAAGTTAATGATCCAATAACTTACAGCTCAACCATCATTAACAGTAACTATAAACAGTTATTGATATTCAGTTGATTCAAATTCAATGTTTCACTGACTATTATTGAGTCAATATTTTTAGGATGTTTTTAGCGAACGGCACCTGACAACAGCTAACAGCTGACTGGTGGTGCTCACTCTAGCGGCGAGTAAGCCAGCATGCGCAATAGGATCTTTTGCTCCCGACCGCGGTACACTGTATCACATCTCGTGCAACCAACTGTACGTGGGATCCAAATGACAATTTCGACCTTATATGAATTGGTCTATTTATGACGATGGTCTTTATGGATGAACTAGTATTCACCAGTGTGGATGTTAATCCCCACTAAGGAATATCGCATCCCTATTACATTTAGGCTAATAACAAGAATTAACCAAGCCAAGTAGAAGTGTTGTAGGCTAACCTAGACCTACTTGGTAGTACCGTAAAACATTGGGAATTTAATTCAAATAAGTTAACTTGGGCCTTGGTCTAGAATATCCAGGGCATGATAGATTATTTATATGCCAGTTTGGTTTTAACACACATAGACTATGGTCTACACAGCAATGTGCTAGCAATATCCTAATGGTAAAAAGTCACCTCAACACTGTGGTCATCATCATTTTTGTGTATCTTCTCTCGACCTGCCATTTCAAAACCTCCTCCACACTTATATTCTCTCGGTGAAAACTAAAATACAACTACCTCAGAGGTCTGATTACACTTTTTAATGTTTGCGGGATTAAAAATCACATCGTAATAATTAAATTTGCTAGCAGACAACAGTT
The DNA here is from genome assembly GCA_030545055.2 of Neoaliturus tenellus. Lineage (NCBI taxonomy): Eukaryota > Metazoa > Arthropoda > Insecta > Hemiptera > Cicadellidae > Neoaliturus > Neoaliturus tenellus. Next base: position 174,905,143 of record CM061534.1, on the reverse strand, counting down.
ATCACTAACACACTTTGACACTTTCCCTGAAATGGGGAATAATAATAAAAAAAAAAATAAAGAATTCCAAATTCCTCCTACCCCCACCAGTTACCACCTGTCACATTCGAAAAAATGTGTGTGTCGTCTGTCGTCAATGGATATGGATAGCGTTGGTTTCACTGCATCCTATATTTGCATAAGGGGCCAAGGGGATTCCCTACTAAAAATAGTAAAAAACCTTTTTTGTTTATAAATTTATTTTTTATTTTTTATTATTCCTTAAGATTTTCTCTTCAAGAAAAACTATATATGTAATACCATACCAAACTTTATACATTATAATAGCATATAAGTAGGACATTGCCTATAACACCTATGCCCTTTGTGTATTTCAACGCGCATTTCCCGAAAGTTAGATTTTTCCTGTTTTCAAACACAAAAATTGAGGAGTATGGTGGAAAAACGACCTCAGTCCAAAAACCGTGTTTTGAGATCATCGACTTTGAATATTAAACTTAGCCTATGTTTTATAGGCTCTTACCAAATTGCATTACTCTTCGGATTCTTATACTACGCAAGATAAGTTACATTCTTTTAGATTAAGAATGTAATCTTTGTTTGCTTGTATGTCCTTTCCTTCAAAAGTTTTTGAACAAAATATGCAGCAGAGTCAGAGGTCGTTTTTCCATCAATCCACTTTTCAATATTAAAAACTTATATTTTATGCATTTAAACTCATTAAAATGGATTGAAATAAAGTACAATAAAATAAGTTAGTTATTCGAACTAAATTTATTTGAAATAAAATATAATAGGTCTAGCAACGATTTAATTCATTAAAACTTAAAATAAACTTGTAGAGATACAATGGTCCATCAAAGACTTTACTTTAAAGAGTTTAAACATTTAAATAACAGATAGCTCGTTTAAACATCAATTTTCACACAAAGAAAACCAATACAACGTTAAATAAACGGTATCAGATTACTGACACATACTTTCTCCCAACAATATAAAAAAGGAGTTAAAAGCTTCAAACATTAATGTCTTGATGGCTCAGTCGGATAGCTGAGCGGCGCGAGTTTGACCCTACGCGCTTTTGACTTTTAACAACGTACTGCGTTTACCTCTAAACGTGTAAAATTGAATTTTCTCCGCAACCACTTGACGTAGAGCAATAATTTAAAATACTGAATTATTTAGTTTTTGAGCTTTATTTCATGGTGATAAGTAAATTTTATTTCAAAATAACAGCTATTTTGAAAATCCAAAAAATTGAATTTTTAAACACTTTTTACTGTAGTAAAGGTGGTATTATGAGCCCCTATTTTGTTTTTTTGTAATAATTTTGTTACAAAAATATTTACACCCATTCTTTTTACAGTGTAATATAGAGTAAGGAGTTACAAAATAAGTTTTGTTATTATTTGTTCGATAAAATTAAAGTTTCTGGACAAAAAATATAAATTTTTGAGTCATTACACTTTTTACAAAATTTCATGTGTGCTGGTAATATGAGCCCCTTAGTTTAATAAGACAAACATACATGCAGTATGTTAAAAAATAGATAGTAAATGTATTTAAAGTGAAAAAAACTAGTTTTATTTGAATATAAGGGCAAATGCTTTTAATAGCGGTTATTTACAAAAATCACATACGCAATAGTCTCTTTCACACCCTGCTCACTCATTATGCGCCCACATTTCACACGCTTGGCACTGCACCCAAAGCTCTCCTCTTTTATCTTCGGAGAACATTGTTTCGCAGAAAAGGCAGACAAAGTCATCTTTTCCAGGGGTATCATTTAGGGGGCTTTTCAGGGGAATTTAGGGGGCTCATATACCAAGCACACATAGGGGCTCATAATACAACCCTCGCCATATTTGTAGAGAAATAGTCAAATGGCAACCTTGCATATTCTAAACTTAAACTTAAATTATGGTTTTGTAATCCTTAAACCTTGTTTGACAACGGGCATTTATTGTAGAATATCTTTGTGAACTAGAATACAGGTTAATATGGAAATATATACATCCCTTATAAAGTTTTTATCAGTACTAGAAACGAAAAACACTTGTTGCCACTGACAGCCACATTGGAACAGAGCCAGACCACTCTAGCGGTGCTTCCTCTAACTATAACTATAGTTTTCGGTGGATTCCGCTAGATTACAGACTATACTTAAGCTAATATGACGGGGGCTCATAATAAATACAGGGCTCATATTACCACCTTTACCTCTATATAACTTTGCGCATTTTCTCATAGATGCGAGTGGTGTCATTTTATTCAGCATTTTAATTTTAATAAACCACAAAATTTTAATCAAAATCGTTAGAGCCGTTTTTGAGAAATTTGGATTTTTTACGTTTTTTGAGGGTTTTTGGGGGTAAACTACCCTTAAAAATAAAAAAATTCAAAAAAAAAATGAAAAAACGCCTGGAATTATCGTGGGTTTGGACCTACGTACCAAATTTTACCAAAATCGGACCATTGGGGCATTCTCTAGCTCTGTATACATCCAGACACACACACAAACCACTTTTTTGGACTCAGGGGGAACCAAAATGGATAAATCCACCAACAACTCAAATTCGAAAATTTTGACGAAAACAATACTTTCTCCATATACTATGGTATAGGGGGAGAAAGTAACAATAACCCATAATGTTTGTCTGCACAACATTGTTTCCTCCTCCAGCTGAAGTCAGGCTGCCTCGAAACAGTTGACAGCATTATTTAGAAAAAAATCATAACACAGTGAAAATACAAGATATTGACATGAAACAAACACTGCTGCAAAGAGGATTAAGACGGATCATTTAAGCGTTTTACCGAAAAACGACCTCAGTCACATGAGGTCGTTTTTCCACCAACCTCCTCAATTGATAATAAAGGCTATCTCAAAAACCACTTGAGCTACAGAAAACCACTTGAAATTCTTCTCAGGTATTCTTTATTAGTATATCTAAAAAGTTAGGTAGAATTATACTTATATCTATTATATAAATTTAAAAAAAATGTTGATTAAAAATATATTTAAAAATTTATTTTAAATTTATTTTTGTTAATAACATTTTTTTTGTGATTAAATACAGTTATAATTTTACCAAAATTTATATAAGACTATGTGCCCGACAAAATGATACCTTATTTAATAATATTAAGCGACTTGATCCTGAGATATATCGATTTTATAGTAATGCCTGAATTTTCCCATAAAACCCCATAAAAATTTGAAAAAACATATTTTTCATATAAGATCATTAAAATGGTCGTTTATTCCTAAGGTTTAAAACTATGATAAAATCAATCAGAATTGATATGTACCATATTAGTAGAAATGCGCATTTTCAGTAGGGAATCCGCTTAATAGCCAACCGAAACCGTGGGGCATACGGGAGACATTCGGAGCAAACTATGACGTCATTGGATTAGTTCCTTGAGTTATCGCTACGAACAGTCTAGCGCTCAATACGCTTGATTTCAGAGTTAGTTGTCGTCTGCAACAACTGAATAATATTGTTTACACTAACTTCGATAGGATTAGATGATGATGAATGGAAATGGATAAATTCTATTGTGGTCCTCTTTTTAATCAGAAATTGAAAATTCTTTTACAAAATAAAAATGTTTGTTTTTGTTATTAGGTAGGCCTATTTTTTGTTTTGTTTTTATCAGGCCTAGCTTACATAAACTTGGGCCTGCTTCAGTTTTGATAGAAAATATTCAAAGCGTTCAACATTTTAGGCCTAGCTAGGCTATATTCATGGGCGGAGTTTCGGGGGGGCCTGGGGGGGCCGGGCCCCCCCAAAAATTTCAAAAATTTTAAGTAAAAAAAAAAACAAAATTTATGAGCTAAATAATTAGTCATTCAGCTAACGTTCAAAGTTTTATCTCACTTTAACTTACTCTAAAAATAACACTATTTTCTATATTTACATTTTTTACCTAGATGTTCATGTACGATTCTGAAAAGTAAATTAAACAATAATAGATTATCACAAATTAAACACTGTTTGCGCGAACTACTAGGTAAGGATATTTCGTAGATCGCTAAGGGAAAATATAACCTTAGGCCCTACAGTTGGCACAACTGACCGTCAGACTCAGGTGGGTAGGTGCCGTGCCCCGCTACGACACTTTAGATAATGTATCTTAAAAATAGCTTTATTTTACCGTTAATGTAAATTTTCTTAACATCCCCATGTCACTGGACTTTTTATGCATCCGTAAGCTACTATCAGCAGAGTTTTAACATCAGCATCACGATACGCCGTACTCATGAATGAACTCATATGAACTTTTTTGGTTATTTTGACCCAATTAACCATATTGTGAAATTAGGTGACGTACTTTAGACACCCTGTATATGATTTTTGTTTTAAATAAAAATGTCGTGCATCTACTACTTTGACAATCCTTAAGTTAACAATCATTAAAATAGTTCAAATAGGTAATCACTTATTGGTATTTTATAGACAAAGGGAGCGCTATTGCAGTTCCCCATTCCTATGGGTTCCATAAAACCTGACCGATGAGTGTCATGACTGTATTTTTTTGTATTCCTAAAATACTTGTATCAGACTGTGCTATCCACCATAAGTCGTTTAGCCTACTTCGAACTTTGAACGCCACAGCCTAGTTAAAGATGGCTGTTTGTCAGAATATAGAGAATAGTATGGTGAATGTCCTTTATCACTGCTGACCCCCGGTGGCCCCCCAGCAATCAGAGGTAAACTCCGCCCATGGCTATATTTTTGGTTAGTATGAAACGTAATTTTATGCAACTAAGTTTTAACTGTTATAACAGTCAGCATATTCCTTAATTCCCCTTTAACGAATCCTAGTCGGATTCGGTAAGATGTATTTACAATTACCGGTGGTAAAGTTTAAATTTGATAACGTTTTGTGGAACCAAAACTTTTAGGTGCAAGGTTTGGATTGCAGAATCCTACACAAATCTATCACACACCCAATTTAACTTAACACTACATTTAAGAGTTCCAATCCAAAAATTGTTAAGGATTATGTACTAATATAAGGATACTGTATCTATTTATAATCTTACACATGAATACCGGTATATTTATTAGTAAATAAAAATGCCTTTAAGATTTGTAGGCTTAGGTTTTACTTATTTATTCATCTTTATTCCATACGGTAACTAAGAGTTTCAAGGGCACTGCCGTGACTCACACTAACGATTCATCAATCCTAAATGCACAAAAACAAAATAAAGAAAGAGGGCAAGCGAGAGCGAGACTAGACGAGTAGCGGCAAATATAGAAACTTTAATGTTATGACGTCAGCATCATAGCCGTCACACAGAGTGAAGCGACGTCATTAAGCTGCTCCGAATGTCTCCCGTATGCCCCACCGAACCGAAACTACCGAGTATCCAAGTATCATTCATGTCGAATATCAATTTGAACTTTACTTTTTACGAAGCGTCGTCCCGTAGACACCATTCACTTGCGGCATGGGATCAGTCAGGAGGCAGTGATACAGACACTGCCATGCCAATTTAAATTAGATTCAGCTAGGTTTGGCTCATTTTATCTTGTGTGGTAGGGAATGTTTAAGGATAGGTTTAGGTTAGGGTTTGAGTTTATTCTGTCAGAAATTCTTCTAGGTTGTAGAAACACCTATCAATGAGATATTTTTTCAATTCACTTTTGCGTTTTGAAAAGTTACGAATCGAAGTGATGTGAGGTGGGATTTTATTAAAAAACTTAGGTCCGAGAAATCCAGGCTTATTTTCCAGTAATCTAAGGTTGTGATTTACAGAGGTTCTGTTGTTTCTGAATCTGGTATTATAGCTATGATGAACAGGAACGTTAGTGAAACTGTTATTAATTGCAAAAATGACTATGCATAAAAAGAGAAGGCACTGTTAGTATTTGAAGATTTTGAAAAGCAGGTTTACAATGGTCCCTAGGACGCAGGCCATAAATATACCTGATCGATCGCCCTCTTCTGTAGCTTAAAAATTATTTCAAGATTTTTTTATGAGTTACCCCACAAAACTATGGAGTAACTGTTGTGAGATTCTATCAGACTAAAATAGACCAGCCTAGCTAACTCTACACTGCCCAACCTAGCGATGTTCCGGAGGACGAACAGACCGGCCGAGAGCCTGTTCTTGAGATGGAGGATTTGTTCATCCCAGGTCAGCCCATCGTCCAATCTCACTCCCAGAAAACTGACTGATTTGGCATTGGAAAGCTGACTGTCACACCTATCTCTAGGTGTGGAAACTGTGAAAGTTTTGGGTTTTGCCGTTGTCTTGATTGAATAAAAATGTAATTGGTCTTGGAAGGATTGAGAGAAAGCTTTAGTTCGGAAAAGTATTGAGCCAGTTGGTTGACTTTAATATATGAATCCATTTCAAGCTTTGTTCTGGTTTCGTCAAAGGCGTAGAAAACCAAGGTCTGTAGAGGAAGAAGCATAACTTCTTTCTAAGGTCAGCTGAATAGCTTTTTTGTGTTCCGGATATGAAGCGTCTAAACTAAAACGGAAGTCAAGCTACTTTGCTACGTTATAATTGAATTTTTACTCTATATGGACCTTATCAATGTGTATGAAACATACAATGTTTGCATTGTATTGTACGCTAAAATCCAATGAGTGAAATAGGTCGTTCTTTTAGGTGGAAGAATTCCAAAAAATTCTTAAATAGTGAAAGTTTCACTCAAAATGAGCGTAGAAAAAATGTATTTTGAGAAGGATGAAATATACTTTTATTAAAAGAATTGAAATTCGATATAGTTCAGAGTGTCTGAATTTTATTTCCAAAAAGAACTGATTTCAGTCACGTGACGTGCATGAGCGACTAGCCTCTCACAACACAGGAGTAAGATTTTCCCTTCGCCATCTCATCTTCGTTATGATTACTATGATTAGTGGTTGGTTAGTAAATTAAAATCATTCCTTTTAGAATTGATTTTCACTCAAATTTGGACGAAAAAATTCACTCTTTTGGTGGGTGATCAAAGTTTCTCTATTGAGGTAGTGAATTTTTACTCTGAAAGAGTGGCTCAATTTCAACTCTTTAGAAAAGTGGTGAAATTACTCAACAAAAGTGAAAATATCTCCTTTCCCTTTTACAGTGATAGAGTATAAAATTCTATACGATCGAGTTTAAATTTCACTTAGGCGAATTTTAGACCCCAAAAGGCTTTTTTTACTAATTTGATTTCAATGAAATTCTCAGGTTAGATTTTAAGTATTATAAATAGGTAATAAACTATAATCAAGCAATTATATTTTCAAGTATTAAAAAAGTTTTTTTACAATATATTTATTCTGGATCAATGAATTTACATTATACACAGAAATTTTAACACAGGTAGTAAGGTAACAAAACATATGTACATTAGTGGGCTCGGCCTATTCAGGTACACCCTGGAACGTAACAGTAAATGACAATAAATTGAACAGAACACAAAAGAAGTAGAACAGATAACATGAAAAGGAAGGAATTAACAAAAAAGTGGTAGGTTTTCAGTCCAGTCCAGCTAGAAAATCTTGTGGCAATCTTACTTTTAATCTTCTGTTATGAGTTTGGTGACCAATCTGAAACGCCACAGCACCAGGTACAAAGTCCAAGGTTTCGAAAAATTTTTTACTAGATTTTAAAACAAAGTTGAACACAGATTCAACCCCAAGCTCTTCGTGGATGTGGTTGTTACGAACAAACCAAGGGGCGTCTACCGCAATTCTTAGAATTTTATTTTGTAGGACTTGAATTTTGTTCAGCTTTGTGTGGGACACTGCTAAACCCCAGACGGGAGAAGCATACATAACTAAAGGTCGAATTATCGTTTTATATATCAATATTGCACATGCAGGTTTCAAGTGAGATTTTCGGTTAATTAAAGAAAAACAATTTTGACAGTCTGGCATAACCTTGGGTAACTTTTTTATTAACGTGAAAATTCCAATTTAGTTTCTTGTCAAGCCACACTCCCAAATACTTAACAGCTTGATCATCCGGATTCCAAGGCAGAAATGTTCCATAAATTTGGATTTCATGAGGCAAAGCATGCTTTCTCAATGAAAACACCTTAGTTTCACATTTTGTCGAGTTGAGTTTGAATTTCCACATGTAAAACCAAGCAATTAATGTATCTACAGATGATTGCAAGGAGTTAGCAGCCTCGTACAGATCAGAATTTTGACAAAGGATAACCGTATCATCTGCATATAGGGCTAACGAGGCATCTTCAGGTACAGGTATATCAGACATATAAAGATTAAATAACACAGGTCCAAGTATAGAACCTTGAGGAACACCGGCTCTGATCGAACGGCTTGTGGAAACAGAAGAATTTACTTTTACAGAAAAAGTTCTTGCATGCAAAAAAGATTTCAAGAGGTTTACTATGTAGATAGGAAAACCAAAATCAATCAACTTGAATATTAGTCCATCGTGCCACACAGTATCAAATGCTTGAGCAATATCAAGAAATGCTGCTACTGTATGCTCTTTCCTTTCAAAACCTCGTACTATTGTTTCATAAATTCTTAATATTTGGTGAAGAGTTGAGTGCTTTGGTCGAAATCCAAACTGATGGGGAGGAACTACATTAGCAGCCTCTATGTGTTGAACCAACCTTTTTAATATTACCTTTTCAAAGACTTTAGATAGCGTTGTGAGTAAACTTATCGGTCTGTAACTTGCTGGGGAATTATTAGGTTTGTTTGGCTTATGAACTACAGTAATTTCTGCGTGTTTCCAAGTGTCGGGAAAATATGATTGTGATAGACAGGCGTTAATAATGGAAGAAAGGTGGGCAAGTCCTTTGTCAGTAAGATTTTTTAGGACAATATTTGGGATAAGGTCATATCCTGGCGATTTACGTGAAGGCAATTTTTTTATAATTGACTTCAATTCGGAACTCGTAGAAAACCTCATAGGTAATTCCACAGAAGAAAACGTGGCTCTCACTGTTTCGTTTATATTTTCCATTTCATCACCAGCAATTGTGTCATTTGGCTGAAATGCAGCTTCGAAATAATCGGCCAAAAGTTCACACTTGTCAGAGTCACTCTCATAAGCTGTACCATCTTTTAGTAAAGTTGGAATTACTGAACGGGTATTTAATAGACGCTTCGTCGCCTTCCACATGTTGGAATCACTAGGATGAATATCTGAAACATATTTTTTGTAACAGCTTATTCGGTATTCATCAAGTTCATGTTTGACACGCCTAATTAATTCATTTAACTGCCTCTTGAGATGAGGTAGCCTGTATCGTTGCCAGCGTCGTCTTACTGCATGTTTTTCTCTTATGAGACACATTATTCTTATTAGTGGATGATAGAAGTTATTTGGTTTTGGAGTTGAAGGTATAATAATAGAATTTTTTGAACAAGTTATTAAAAAAGCTTATTTTCCGGAATTTTTGACAGAACTTTAGTTGTTTAGGCTACATGATTTGATTAATGTAGTTGCTATGACCAGTTTATATTCCCCCATCCCCATCGCAGCTGAGCTGTCGCTGTGTATGCTGAAAACAAAATAACCTTTCTTGTTTATATCTTATCTGCTAGTGATGTGCGATACGGCCGTGTATCGCGATACGGCGATACAATACGTATCGAAGCCAAATATCGTATCGGCCGTATCGTATCGGCCGTATCGTATCGGTCCTGTGTATCGCGATACGCGTATCGTATCGGCCAAAATATAGCTTAAACGATACGTATCGTATCATTTCCAACAAATCAGTTAAAATTAGGTTAAGCCATTGATTTTAGATAGTAAATAGATGATAGATTTGCTAACTTATTATTGCAATGAAACAGAATTAAAAGTTTTAGGTAAACATAATTAATGTTTATAATAAGTACTAAAAAATTATTGTTTATTGACATGCTCATTCATATACTGGCAGTATCGTATCTGTCAAATCTTACTTTATAAACTTGATTTATCTCCTCCATGGGATTGTGCAATTTAAGTAACAATATAGGATATTATGGGGTTATGTTTATTTAATGGTCAAATAAATAATTTGAGGCAGCTAAAATCCATTTTCTTCCGGAGATCGTGGTTGCATGGTGAAAAAAACAATATCGCGGGAAAAAAGTATCGTTTTTCTATGTGCCGATATAAAATCGAATATCGTTTTGGGCGATACGATACGTATCGTTTTCAAAATATCGTATCGAAATATCGTATCGCCCCTCCGCGAATCGCGATATTCCGATACGATACGTATCGCACATCACTAATATCTGCTCGCCGTTATGTTACGTTTTTAAATAAAATTTAATTGATATTTTGACAGACCTAAGTATTTGTTAAATTAAATAGATCAACACTGATGTTTACTTGTTGAAGTTATAAATTATACCAAAAGATAGGCATGTTGATGTGGAATGAATTGCTGTCGTACGGAATTATGCGATTAACTAATTTATGGGATACAACAAATATCTATTTGGGAGAAAGATTTAAATTGAACAACTAATTAGAATGTGTTGTGCCATTGTAGCCTATGTCTCAGGTAACAAAATATGCATTAACTGTTAAGTAAGCGTAATTCTACAGTACTTACATTAAAACTTATTTGATTTTTATTAATTTGCAATCATGGATTTGAGATTGTATTGTTTTTTCGCTGTACAATCTATTTACCTTTAATATTGTAAGCATAATTATTATTAAGTTACTTGCTTGTTTTGAGGTCTTAGCTAAAATCATTCTTTGTACGTATTTATTTGTAGGCTAGGCCTAGGATGTACGCCGGTTGACTTTGGAAAGTTAGATGACGTTCCACTCTTCACATTCGAGGAGATGGGAACCTCCGTTCTCTCCCTAAAGAGCAACAAGGCTCCTGACCCGGACGGGATTCCCAGCGAGGCTTTAAAGAAAGTATTTTCAATTAATGCTGACTTGTTGTTGAGAATGTACAACGCCTGTTTGGTATAAGGGGTGTTTCCGGCTCCCTATGGAAAACCGCAAGACTTGTACTGATCAGCAAGGGCAAAGGTGATCCCGAGCTGTCGTCGTCCCACAGGCCTTTCTACACGTTGGATACGGCTGGAAAGCTGTTCGAGAAGCTGATCCGTTCCCGCCTGACCTCTGCCGTGGAAGCTGCCGGGGACTCATGCCAGTCATGCCCCCGTCAGTATGGCTTCAGAAAGGGACGGTAAACGATTGACGCTATCACCGAAGTCCATAAAGAGCTGTGAAGAGAGCCGAGAGCCACAAGCATTTCCCTCGCTGAGTAGTGCTTCTTGTTACGCTTATGTCAAGAATGCCTTTAACTCGGCGAGGTGGGTCGATATGTTGGATGCGCTTCGCAACACCTTTCGCATTCCTGCATATCTGTTGCGACTCATCGAGGATTACCTCCGCTCTCAAAGCCTTATTTACGACACAAGGGACAGAACGTGGACGATGGAAGTCACTTATGGTGCTGCGCAAGATTCAATACTCGGCCAGTATCTCTGGAACGTTGTCTATGACAGCCTCCTGAGGTCGGAGATGCCTGAGGAAACCACTTTGGTTGGGTACGCCGATAATGTCGCAGCTCTCATTCTTGCACGCAACGTTGAGCTGGCCCAACTAAAGTTGAACCGAGTCATGCATGTGGTCAACACATGGATGTCCGATCACGGTCTTTCGCTTGCTCTCCGTAAGACGGAGATTGTGGTCCTTACGAAGAAGAGGATAGACACCGTCGTTCTGTTCCGAGTGGGAAGGGAGGTGGTCCAATCAACTCGTGCTGCTAAGTACTTCGGGATTATGGTGGACACCAATTTAAGCTGGAGGGATCAGATCTTCCGTACGGCGGACAAGGCCGCTAAGGTACCTTACCTTAGTAGGCTGATGGTCAATGTCAGGGTTCCACGATCCAGCAGAAGACGTCTGTTGATGTCCGCGGTTCAGTTCGTGCTTCTTTATGGAGCAGAGGTGTGGGCAGACGCTCTCGATAAAGAGTAGTACAGGTTGCGACTCGCCCGAGTTCAACGTCGAGCGGCGCTCGGGGTGTGTTCCGCCTACCGGACAGTGTCCGAGCCTGCCGTCCTGGTGGTCGCACGAGTTATCCCTGTCAAGCTCTTGGCAGGAGAGAGGAAGGCAATTTATCAGAGACAAGGCGAGATTGGCAAGGACACGGCAAGAACAGAAGAGCGCTCCTGAACCTTCCAGCAGTGGCAACACAGCTGGGAGCACGACACCCAATGAGCAAAAAATGGGTTTAAAACTGTTTTAAAATAAGTTTCAAACTCGTATTAAAACTGTTATCAATATAAGTAAAGTTAACAACGTTTTCGTATTAATACGAGTTAAAAATTGTTCAAAACTCTATTAAAACAATTTTAAAATTGTTTAAACTTGTATTAAAACAATTTAAAAACTGTTATCAAAACATTTTAAAACTGTTATCAAAACTATTTAAAGCTGCTATCAAAACAATTGAAAAACTGTTATCAAAACATTTTAAAACTGTTATCAAAACAATTTAAAGCAGCAAAAAGAATATGCCGCTGGTAGGATTTGAACCCATGACCTCTTGTTTCCCAAGCCGCAACCCTACCAACTATGCCACACTGCCCTCCGCCTCACTCAACAATTGTTACACTACTTGGCCAGTTGATACCCAAGTTTTTTGCGTTGATCAAACGCATTTCCCGTGGCCTATATATTTTTATGTCTTACCAAATAGGTCTTAAACTAGAGTTCCCTTACATGTTAGTTTCATGTGTAAAGGTTTAACAAATTGCAGTTATCTCAATTGATGTAAAACTTTTGACTGTGTGATCAAATACTTTACATAATTTTTACATCGAAATGATAGTAGTGTAAAATTGTAGGGTCTGGGACGTGACGTCATCACGATGACGTCAGCAGTGATGACGTCATCAATGACGTCACTAATGACGCCACCAATGACGTCATAATGACGACACATGACGTCACACCCATGACGTCATGGTGACGTCATTACCGCTGACGTCATCATGATGACGTCACTGACGTTAATTAGGTCAAGGTCACGCAAGAGTACAAAAAAATTTTTTTTACACCTTTGCGATTCCTCAAATTTTGTTGAGAAATTGAAATTTCTCGAGGAATCACAAAAGTGCAAAAAATAATTTTTTTTATTCCCTAGCGATCAAACTCTTGACCTAATATATCCGTCAGGGGTCATTGACCCGTCCCAGCAGCCCCACTTGAAAAAAAAAAAAATTTTTATATTTTACTTACCCACCGAGAGACTTAGAGCCGAAGAATAATTTCTTCAAACACCCGACATTGCGACAAACGACACGCGATCCGAACAGCACCGCGTCCGAAGACGTACTGACTTGGGTGCAGGCGGTTCCCCAGGTACCCGGCCCAGTGGTGGGGATAAGGAGGTGGTGGGGGTAAAGTGGTCAGAAGGAAGAAAAATTTATTTTTTTACAAACAACTCGTCCCAGCCGGTCCTTTACCGGACCTCCGTAACTTGGATTGGAAATATTTCCTGAGAAATATTTATTTTTTATTCTTTCTCAGGTGATGTTGGAACTTGGTCGGGAATTGGAGTCACCAACGTAACCTTACTGGCAAAAGTTAGCTCGTCTAAAAGTTTCTGAAACATTTTATCATCCATAGTGATATTTGTGTCCCTTGAGTAAAATTTTGGATTATTTTTGAAGCAACGTTTCATTTTTGTTAAAGTGGAAGTCTTGGACACCTTAACAGAATTATTTTGCTTGGCCAGCAAAAATTTTACTCTTAATAATTTTTCTCGCAAAGTTTCAGCCATAGATGTGTCTCACAGTAAGGTTTGGATAAAACTGAAACACTTAGTCCAGTGTTGTACCTTAGCTGGAAGTAGTGGGGGAACAGGGCTATAGTGGGGGAATGAGTAGTGGAGGGGGTAATGCAGACTGTTGTTGACAAGTGTAGAAACAGTTTGCTGGGAACTGTCCAAGGAGTAACATGTACTGTGCAGAAAAATTAACCGAGAGACTTGTGTAAAATTTAACTCCAAGAAATATTTAATGTAAGACTAAAAGAGGTAGAGCCAAATGAAAAATAATTTTGTAGGAGACGGGTATGGATCAGTTTTGTAGTAAAGTTCAAAATCCACTTGTGTGGAATAAAATTAAATTGTGAGCGAAAAATATTTAGCCACACCTGCAAAATACAAGTGTATGAAAATATTAGGAGACCTGTATAGCTAAATAAAAATTAATTTTGTATCAAACAGTCTTCCAACATTTCAGTTTCTAAGTCTTAACAAGTAAGGAATAAAATATTAAATAATGAGTGGAAAATAATTTGTTAAGTAAACGTAATTGTAGCAGTGTAACAAAAATTAATTTTGTGCAAAACAGGCTAGGTTCTGTTTTGCTAAGTTTAATAAGAAGGAAAAATAATAATTTACTCACAGAAAAGTCCCGCGGCGGCGAGGTGTGGCGTGTTTGTTGGCTTGCAATAAACTGACTTACCTTCTGTTGAGCTACATTTAGCCAGTTTGCCAAGAAACCAGTCTGTTATATAAGCATTATGTAACCGTCTCTGCCGGCTGTGCTGAATCCGGCAAGCTAAAATATTATTCTATAGTACACCTGACTTGGACTGAAAATATTCTAAGTCCCAAGACCCCCCCCCCCCCCCGGCTCCGGACGAGAAGTGAGCCCCCCCCCCCCCCCCGAGGGAGGAGGAGGTGGCATAGCCCGAGGCGTTGCCATACCTTGACACGTGTTGTATAATGAGATCCGGTTAGTAATGTATTCAGGTGTGGCTCTTGGAGATTGTCCAATGCCGCAAACAAGTACGTGTCGAGGTCTGGCTGTTTACGTAACCAGATCCGGTTCCCCCACTCCTGACCGGCTCAGCTTCGGTTCTCTGAGGCTTTGCTTCCTCGCAGTTGGTTTCAAACACTTCAGCTGAGTGGTTGAAGCTCTGCCCTACAGGATTCGCAATGTAATGTTGGCGCCGCATTATATTGGGAATTCTTTTAGTCTAAGGCATGGCATGTGTAGTGTTAAGAAATATTTTATTTTGCGCTTGCTGCTTCTGCTAGGTCTTGGTGTTGGATTTATTTAGTCTAAGTGTTGTGTGTTGAAAAATATTTCTTTGTACTAATCTTCACAGGTTGTCCCCAAGTAGAAATTTTTCTAAATTCGCATCTTGGAGGTACTCCTCCGTAAATTGGCAGCTTAAGTGTTAGGCTTTTGAGACTTAACAGTCTCTGTAAAATAAAAATTTTTCGAGGTTCAGAACCTCAAGAATTATTTGTTACCAACAATAGCATGGCGCCTAACGAGCCCGGGGGTAGGCCCCTGGGGATCCACCCTTAGGCCTCTTTCGGTCAGGGGCGCTACTGGACCTCATCACTCTAGATGGGTGGTTGGCATCCTTTAGCACGAGGCGTCGGATCCTGACACTGACCGGTGTGCTAGGCAAAAGTCAGTACCTACGGGTTAAGACGGGATCCTCGGTCATGGTTAGCATGGACTCTTCCAAATTATTGTAGCATGTTTCCCTTAAGGAAACTCAAAATTAAATAAATAATTTTTATTAAATCACCTCCCCCTAAATGTTGAGATCCCCCCCGATGCCTCTGACCGCCGGCGGTCTTAGGCATCGGGGGGATTTCTTTTTTAACTTTTGGATGACCTTGACCCATATTTGTGTGTGAATAAAAATAATATTTTGTTCCACACGATATGTAGGTCAGCCATGACTTAGGCGGATTTTTGCCTGAGTTCTGAGGACTCCTCAGGACTTAGAGCGAGATGCGACTAAGTGTTGGCTGTCCACACTGTGGTGGAACAAAATATTATTTTATGTTGACACATGAGTAAGGGTAGCAGGTATCCAAGAGTTAAAGTCCTAGGGGTAGGTGACCCCCCCCCCCCCCCCCGAGCCCCGGACGGCAAGTGAGCCCCCCCCCCCCCCCCCGAAATTTTTTTTCGGGATTTTGACCTTGACCAAAAATTTTTTGCTCCGGACGAAAACTGCGCCCCCCCCCCCGAAATTTTTTTTTTTTTGGGATTTTGACCTTGACCAAAAATTTTTTGCTCCGGACGAAAACTGCGCCCCCCCCCCCCCGAATTTTTTTTTTTTTGGATTTTGACCTTGACCAAAATTTTTTTTGCTCCGGACGAAAACTGCGCCGGGGGGGGGGGGTGGAGGTGCCAAGCTAGTAGTATGAAATTGTTACTCCTATGACAAGTTAAAATAGTAGTGGCATACTGCTCCCCCCACCAGTCTACCATTGAGGTGCCGCTGAAGCATGTTTGACTCATCTCATTCTCTCTTGGGTTGCCAATGGGTTGACATGGATGTTCCACCGCTTCAGATGTAGCATAAGTATAAAGGTAATATTTAGCACAGTGGTATCATGTATGTATTTTAGTAATAATTATGTTACAAAATAAAATTTTGTTTTTCAGTTTGTTGGTCTCTGACGAGTTTTAAACTGTGAAATTGTAAGGATTGAAAAAAAAAATATTTGTAATTATTTATAATATAGGTAGCACCGTTTTAGTGCTACCTTAAATATAAAATTTTTAAAGATCTGAATTTTGAAATTTTTTATGCTGGTATTAATTCTATATTATTTTTAAGCTAAATTGAATATGCAGGTAACACTTTAGTATTTTTTCCGTGGAAATAGTCTTAATTCTGTACATTTTTTGAGTGTTACCATGTAGTAAGTGTGTCAAAAAGCATGTGATGAAACAAATATATTTAAAAGTATTAAATTTGTTTCAGTTTGCTGGTCTCTGACAAGTTTTAAACTGTGAAATTTTAAGGATGGAAAAAATATTTGTAATTAACTATTTAAAATATTGGTAGCACCGTTTTAGTGCTACCTTAAATATACATATATATTTTAGGGCACCTTGGGCGTGGTCACCCGGTGGGGATATAAGGCGGCCGGGTTGCATGCACTTCTCATTTTAGCTCCAGCTCTCGTGCCGACTGGTTCTAAAAATGTCTTGTCGTATACCTTATGATCCTTTGTACTATAATCTGCTTGGTATTAATAGTATTACAGACAATGAGCGGAAATTGTATAAAAAATTTTGTTGTTTACTTGATAGAAAGCAAAAACTACCGCCAAATACCTTCACCTACAAGCTACCCCTGATAGACAAGGATGATGTAAGCAAACTATCATCAATTCAATTGAAGTTTCTGGAAGAAAAAATTCTTGTTTGTGTGAGAGAAGTGTTTCATAATGAATATTCAAAAAGATTGGCTTTTGACTTTATTAAGGAACATGCAGGACATGAAAAAAAAACAGTATCCAGGATTATATTATTTATATCTTTTTGAGAATGGAGCAAGTGTAACGGTAGAAATAAGTATTAAACTAATGTAATTCTCCCAACCAAGTGTTAAAGTAGGACTTGAACTTTGACTTGATTGAGGTTTTGCAGAACAGAGAGGGAAAAAAATTATTCCTTCACCCTCTTGAAATAAAGATCAGAACACCCCTCAAGTTGGAGCAATATTGGACAGAATGTTGCTGTGTAAAAGACTTATATTTTGTAGTAGAAGATTATTTTTGGACACCAGTGATGACGAGGATAGCAGTGATGAATTTTCACCTTTGTAAATATTTTTTTTTTGTTTAGCATTTTACAAAAATCAAAAAAATTATAAAACTGTAAAAAAAAGAAAAAAAAATATGAGTGGGGGATAGAGCAGCAGATGCTCTATCCCCCGCTCAAAATAATAATTTCCGATGGCCTTGACCCACTTTTGAGAATTGATTGTGGTGGGGGAAAGCATTAGTGGAGGGGGAAACATCATATATACGGGTAGTCAAGCCTCAGTCTCATTTGGTAAGAAAGAGGGAACGCTGGATCGGAGGTGATGGTAAGATTGACTCAATAGCAAATACTTTAATACTGCAATATGTTAACAGGTTGTCAATGGTTAGGAAATATCTTTTATTTTTATACTACCTAGTTTGTTTAAGGTTAAAATTTTAAATATATTTTATTTTGGTCAAATGCTTTTGCCACACTTCCTACACGCTAAGACTCATATAAAGTACAGGATTTAAGCTGATCTCTCGGGGAAATACTATGTAGCCACCTCACACTGGTTATCTGAATCGCATAGTATTGGTGATTTATACAACATAAAATTTTTTTTCAATATGTTATATATCACCAATTCTTATTCGAGTCAGATAACCAATGTTAGGTAGCACATTAGTATTTCCCCGCGAGATCAGTCTTAATTCTGTACATTTTTTGAGTTTTGGCGTGTGGTAAGTGTGCCAAAAGCATTTGTTCAAACAAATATATTTAAAAGTTTTAATTTTGAACAAGTTGGGCAGTAAATAATAAAAATATTTAACTTTTGAACCAGTTGACATATTATTGAAAGTATTTGTTAGAAAGTTGATCTTACTACCATCTCTTATCCAGTTTTCCCTCTTTTTTACCAGATTTAAGGTGGCCTTGACCTATATATTTGTCCTAAATAGCAAATTTTAAATAAATATAATACATTTTGTTCTGCGCATGTGCAGATTTGTTCTGCGCATGCGCAGAACGGGTCTTTCCCAAAGATCACCCCCCACCACCCGCTATAAAAGGAGGTCGGTCAAGAGCGTCTCTCATTCTTTGGTAAACTTTTGTGGAGTTAACATCTAAAGACGCTAGTGGTAAAAAGTGTTAAAATGCTTCTTTGCCATATTTGTGGGGAATTTTTCCCAGATGAAGTGATTCTTCAAATCCATCAAGAACTACATATGGAAGACCCGGCGAGTGAAACGGCTAACGAAATGGACATGGACTGGATTGATGACATTTTGGATGAATTTAATCAACGGCTCGACAACTGGGAGAGTTATTTGCAACAAATGCAGCAGGGACGACCCAGCGTGATCCAATTTGGAGGTGCTGGACCGTCAGGACTTAGAAGAGGAACTGTTGCGGAACCAGAAGAAGAAGAAACGGACACTGATACAGATTTAGACACGGAGATGGATTTGGATATAGAAACAGAACAAGGAGGAACCAGACACTTACGCACAACTGCTTTTCCCGGACGCACGGTAATACATAACAAAATAAATAATGTGCAACTAGATTTAGAAAATTTTGTAACCGAGGCAAAATCATTGATCTGTGAAACGTTAACTAAAGAATTGGCAACATTAAATATTATTAAATTTGGTTTAGTTTTAGATGCGTTATTTACTAATACGGATGGTGAAACAACAGTGAGGGGGTTTATAACGAAAAACCGTACTTTGATGTATGCTTCTGATGTGAATAAAATTGTTGAGGAATGTTTGGAAGAACTCTTAACAAAAATGCAGGAGCATGAGGGGAGAGGGTCAGGTTGGATGTTTACATCCGTAGAGGGTTTAGATTTAAGAGTACATAAGCACGGTTACGGTATGAGGGGTAGCAGTTACATCAAGCTACCAAAGAAAATTGAACAAACTAAAGCATGTATAAATGTACAGAATGAAGATAATGAGTGTTTTAAGTATGCTATGTTGTGTAAATATATTTTGCCAGAGCAGCGCCCTTCTAGAGTAAGTAGACACTATGTAAATGTAAATAATAGGTATAATTTTGTAGGACTATCTTACCCTGTAAAAATTTCAGATATTTCTAAGTTTGAGAAACACAATCCAGGTGTTAGTGTAAATATTTTTGGATTGGACGATTCAAATAATGTATACCCTTTAAGAGTAGCAAAAACTGAGCTTAGGAACCATACTGATTTGTTATTAATAACTAAAGGTGAAATATCCCACTATGTATATATAAAGAATTTTAACAGACTTGTAAAACATCAACTGACTAAAAATGAATTAAGGATGACCATTTGTAAGCGATGTTTTTGTTTTGTGTCAAAAGATGTAAGGAGAGGAGGTGCGGAATGGCTACAAGAACACCAAAGACTCTGTAATGGAAATTTTGAATGTAAAATTAGTTTGCCTGCACCTACTCGCTCTATTGTAAAATTTGAAAAGATTAGCCATCAATATAGGGTACCATTTGTAATTTATGCGGACTTTGAGTCCACACTGGTACCCCAAGAACATCCAGAAGGGGAAATTACCAGTAGGACCAAAATACAGCTGCATAAACCTAACAGTTTTTGTTTGCTTGTTAAATCCACACTGTCAGAAGAACATTTGAAAAATTTTGGTTTAAGTTCAACACCAATTTTGTACAGAGGTGAGGATACTGCTAAACATTTTGTAGATAACTTGTATTATATAGCTGATAAGGTTGAAGAAGTGTACAGTAATATTGTTCCTATGATTCCTCTAGATGAAGAGGAGGAAATTCAATATATCAATGCCACTAATTGTTACTTGTGTAAAAAAGAATTTACTGTTGAGAACCATAAAGTCCATGATCACGATCACCTTACTGGTTATTACAGAGGGGCTGCTTGCAATTCATGTAATATTAATTATAAACTTCCGAAATTCATTCCAGTTGTTTTGCATAACCTTAGTGGTTATGATTCACATTTTATTATTCCGGAATTGGGCAGGGATGATGGGAAAATTGATGTATTGGCCAACACTTTAGAGAATTATATTAGTTTTTCCAAGACTGTTGGCAAAATTAAGCTTCGATTCGTGGATTCTTTTCGATTCATGTCATCTAGCCTTGCCAACCTAACTAAAAATTTAAGACGACAGGATTTAAAAGAAACAAGAAAAATTGTGCCAGAAGATAAAATGGACTTGGTGCTAAGGAAAGGTGTGTTTCCATATGATTACATTACTGGACTAGAAAAATTTGATGAAACATGTTTGCCACCAATCGAAGCGTTTAAAAGTAAATTAACTGAAACCGAAATTTCAATTGAAGATTATAATCATGCTCAGAAAGTCTGGAATGAATTAGGAATGAATACCTTGGGTGATTATTCTGACTTTTATGTAAAACTAGATGTAACATTATTGTGTGACATAATGGAACAATTTAGGAACACCTGTTTCACTGCTTACGGACTGGACCCCCTTCATTCGTTTACATCTCCCGGCTTAGCATGGCAGGCCATGCTAAAATCCACCGAGTGCAAGTTGGAGCTGTTAACCGACATTGATATGGTTTTAATGATAGAATCAGGTGTTCGAGGCGGATTAACCCAAGCTGTAACTCGACATGTGAAAGCTAACAATAAATTTCTACCAAATTATGATGAGACTAAAAATTCAATTTTTCTTGGATATTTTGATGCTAATAATTTGTACGGTTGGGCGATGTCCAAACCCCTTCCGTATGGCGACTTTGAATGGGAAGACCCTGATTCACTTGGAAATATTATTGATATTCCCAAAGAAGGTGACACCGGCTACATCTTAGACTGTGACTTTCAGTATCCAGACCACCTACACGATCACCATTACGACTTGCCACTGTTGGCCAAAACTGAAGTATCACCGACAGGAAAATGGCCCAAATTAATGATGACATTAAACAACAAAAACCGATATGTAGCACATTATTTAGTTGTTCAGCAAGCCTTAGAATTAGGATTGATTATTACCAAAATTCATAAAGTTTTAAAATTTTCACAATCTTGTTATTTAAAACCATACATTGATTCAAACACTGCAAGGAGAGCAGCAGCAACATCAGCTTTTGAAAAAGATTTTTACAAGCTCATGAACAATGCAATATTTGGAAAAACTTTAGAAAACAAAAGGAAACACAAAATTGTAAAATTAGTAACAAACCCCAGACAGATGCAGAAACTTGTACAGAAACCGAATTTTGGAACAAGTATGATAATTAATGAAAACTTGGTAGCAGTCAGCATGAAGAAAACCAAGATAGTAATGGATAGACCGTTGTACATAGGAATGTCAATATTGGATATAAGTAAAACGCACATGTATGACTTTCATTACAACAAAATGGTTCAACATTATGGAAGAGAAAATATTGGAGTAGCCTACATGGACACGGATGCACTAATTTATTGGATTAAGACACAAGACATGTATGAAGATCTTCGGACGTTCATACACAAAAATGATTTTGATTTTTCCGACTACCCAAGAAATCACCCGAACTTTAATGAAAATAATAAGAAAGTTTTAGGCAAATTCAAAGATGAATGCAATGGAGCAAGCATGGAAGAAATCGTCGCACTAATGTCCAAATTATATTCTTTTAAAGTATATAAAGGACATCAAGAAGAAACATCTACCACCAAAAAAGCAAAAGGTGTGAAGACAAGTTATTTGAAGAAAAATGTAAACTTTGAACAATATAAAAACTGTTTATTTAACGACACCACCTTGACTGCTAAATTCAACACCATAAGGAGTGAAAAACACAAAGTGTACAGTGTTACAGAAGTTAAGAAAGCACTCTCGAACAAGGATGACAAAAGACACATTATGGATGACAAAATCAACACTCTTCCTTTTGGCCACTACTCCCTTAACCCCGTCAACAATTAACCTATTCTTCGTTCTCTTCGTCCTTTTTTTTGACCTAAATTCCTTTTTCGGCCACTACCCTCTTAACCCTATCATCAATTAACCTATTCTTCGTCCCTCTTCGTCCTTCTTCGACCTAAATTCCTTTTCCTTCCGTAAAAAAATGGGGAACACGGCAAGTCCAACGCCTTGTTCCCCATTTTTTTACATTAATTTGAATGACCTTGACACACTTAAAATCAGTTTTTAATTAGAAACAAATTTTTATTTCCACTTTATTGGTAATATAACAACCTAAACATAATTAATAAATTGTTTATAAAATTATTTTCTTAACCCTCTTAAAATAAGGGAGGGGGGTATCATATAAATGAACTATATTTTTTAAATATCATTCATTTATATAATACCTTAACCTGGGGGTAATGTAATAAAAAACCATTACTCGGACATTTCCCAAACCATGTCCTTGAGGGTTAAGGAAATATATTTAAATAGTATTTCTTACCAATTTAGAATACCTTAACAGACTTAAATAGGGTTTAATACATACATAAAGTTCATTTCTATTTTAACCGTAATAACGGAAGGATTAAAAATGGATTTAAAACAAAAAATTGTTAATGAACTTCATAAACCTGCTAGAAGAAAATTTCCCGTAGAAATACCGTTATAAAAGGAATGAACGACTTATATCAAGCGGACTTAATAGAAATGATTCCTTATAGTAAACAAAATAAAGGATTTAAATATATATTGACTATTATCAATTGTTTTACAAAAATGGCAGATGCTTTACCGCTAAAAGATAAAACCGGCAAGAGTGTAACAAAAGCCATGGAAACTGCGATACATAGAGACATAAATACCATAAAACATTTACAAACCGATGATGGTAAAGAATATTTCAATAAAGAATTTTCAAATTTAATGAAAAAACACGACATAAACCATTATTCGACTAATTCAGAAGTAAAAGCATCAATCATAGAAAGATTTAATCGAACTTTAAAAGGTGCGATGTACAAGATGTTTTCAAACAGAGGATCGCACGTATGGATTGATATGTTACCAAAACTAATAAAAGATTACAATAACAAGTTCCATAGAACAATTGGTATGAAACCGAACCAAGTGACTAGTAAAAATGAAAAACTTGTATTAAAACGTATAAAAATGAATACTAAACCAAAAGTTGAAAAACTAAAGCCTAAAACGTTTAACGTTGGTGATAAAGTGCGAATAAGCAAATACAAAGGTGTATTCAGTAAAAGATATCTGCCAAATTGGACAAATGAGGTTTTTACCGTATTTAAGGTGCAACCTACAGTACCAGAAACTTACATTTTAAAAGATAATAAAGGACAATTGCTCGAAGGAGGGTTTTATGGACATGAAATGTTAAAATCCACAGTAGGTGATGTATATCTTGTTGAAAAGGTGTTGCAACGGAAAAAAGATAAAGTTAAAGTGAGATGGTTAGGATTTAATAAGAGTGAAGATTCTTGGATACCTAAAAAGGATCTCATATAATGATAGAGCATCATTTTAGGTTTAACCTTTACAAAGGATGGAGATAATACAGCAAAAGGATAGTTTTACTATTAATAATATTGATGAACTCACGGTGGACAATTCGGAATTAAACAGCGGCAAACATGGTGTTTTGTTACCAAACACGGTGCGTTGTCTTGTAACCGGTCCATCCAATTGTGGTAAAACAAATGTAGTATTCAATTTGATTACAAACCCAAAAGGATTGCGTTTCAATAACTTGTATGTCTTTTCCAAATCATTACAACAACCCAAATACCAATTATTAGAAAAAATATTTAATAATGTGCCAGAAGTGAAATATTACAAGTTTGATGCAAGTGAAAGCGTAATGCAACCGCATGAAGCTAAACCATTTTCAGTTTTTATATTTGATGACATATCCTGTGAAAACCAAAACACTATCAGGAGCTATTTCGCTATGGGGCGACATAACAATATAGATAGCATTTACATAGGTCAGACTTATAGTAAAATACCAAAACAACTGATAAGAGACAACGCAAATGTGTTAATTGTATTCAAACAGGATGAAACTAACTTAAAACACATATATTACGATCATGTCAATGCGGATATGTCATATGAACGGTTTAAAGACATATGTGGTAAGGCTTGGGCTGAAAATTATGGACTTTTGACAATTATGAAGGAACAACCACTAAATAACGGCCGATACAGGATAGGTTTCGATAAATTTATATTAATTCACTAACCACTATATCACACAATCATTCTTGTACAGCACGTCTTGCTACAAACATGGTTAACCAAGAAAAGTTAGTAAAGGAAATTAAATCACTAAGTGATTCTATTCGGGCTAAAAACAGAGCGTTAAAATTAGGTATCAGCGAAAGGGAGAAATTTCTCGAATCTACTTTTAAACCTATTACTGAACCTTTGAAACAATTGAACAAAAAATTGACTAAACCTTCTTTTCAAGGTGATATTATTGCGCCGATAACAGAATATGAAAGGGAAAGTGTAATATCAGAAGAAATTAGCGATGAGGACCCGGAAGCCTCCATATTTAGTGATACAACGGCAGAAAGAGAAGATGTATATGCTGGTAGTGAAGAAAAAGTGGTATCTATAGCCAGTGAAGAAGAAAAAACAGAAGGAGAACCATCAAACATAAGCTTATTGGGTGAAAATATTCATACGAAAGGACCTTTAGGAAGAAAATACTTGTTAAAACTGTTAATTGGAACTGATTCTACTAAAAAATACCACAGTTATGGAGCAAGAATGTCCAAAGAAGGTATAATAATTGGTAATAGCAAATTAGATGTCGATGAATATGATAATATTCGCGTAGGTGATCAAATATATAAGGGAACAAGGGGACTATTTGAATTATTATTTCAAAATAAACCTTTAAAAGCATTGGTAAAAAATGATGATTTGGAAGTGTATAGCAAAATTTTGGAACAAACTAATGCATATAGAAGAAATTATTTACCTGAAGCACCCATATATAGAAATAGATCTGTAAAATATAAAGATTTTGTTTCCAAATTAATACCAATTATAAGAAGAAAACCTGTAAAAAGAAGATTAGTAGCATCCACTTTAGATTTAAGTTCCTCAGAACCGAGAAAAAGAAGCAAATCAGTCACCGGAAAAGGGTTGATGAAGAAACTATACAATACAAATGTAATTTATTACAATAATATCAATAAATTGGTGGATAGAATGAAACTAATACATGAAGCCAAAGAAGCGGGTCATACTGGATTGGAAAACGAATGGGTGGCTTTAGTGGATGAACTTAGAAACCGCGGGGTAATCTCATAAAAATGCGTTACCCCCTAAAATGCTATTCAGTTGCACCATGAGCGTCGACAAGTTCGGACGGTATTCCTCGGATGGATTATATTACGCGAATAACTTGAAAAGAGGTGCTGGTTTACCACAAACACCTGAAGGAGATTATGATATTAGTAATAAAAGGTTAAAAAACATAAAAGATCCCACGGATGAAAACGATGCAGTAAATTTAAAAATAGTAAAGGAAAAGATATCACCAACATTAAGACTACAAAATAACACATATGATGCAGAAAATCATAGAATTATCAACGTTGATAAACCAAATCAAAACGGTGATGCAATAAACAAAGGTTATTTGTTATCTGAATTAAAAAATACGTTAAAATTCAATGGAAAAACGTATAGTGCTAACAATAAACGTATATCCAACATAGATGATCCTAAAGATGAAAAAGACAGCGTGAATAGACGCTATTTACATTCTTTAATACCTGAAAAGACAAAAGATGGATTTTCTTTTTATAAATTTGTTATTAACGATATAGGTTATCCAAAAACTGAAAACGATGCTGTAAATCTAAAATATATTAAAGATCATTGTATCACACGTGATGTAGGGGTTATAGATTGTTTTGGTAATTGTTTAGCAAATGTAAAAGATGGTTCGGCTCCATCGGATGGTGCAACAGTAGGTCAAATGAAAGAGACTTTAAAACAAGAAACATCTGGATTTGTAAAACAAGACCAAGTGGTATCACGGCGGGGGGATTTGTTTGTACAAGGAAATGAAAAGTTTACATTACTTGAAGAAAAGAATTTACTTATTGATGGACATGTACCAAAGTATAATGTTTGGGATGGTAAAGGAAAACAATTAATAAATATAGCTCCCGCGTCATTGCCTGGTAATGTTGTTACTTTTGAACAGATAATACAATTAGAGCCAGGTGGACATAGATGGTGGAATTGTGATAACAAACGATTAACAAATGTTGCAGACCCTGATTATGTAGATAACGCTGTAAATGTTAACTTCCTTGTTAAAGTGATAGGTAATATATTATTTGATATGCATAATTATATTGCAGCCGGACAATATAAACCTGTTGATGAAAAACAGAGAAATACATGGATAAAACAAGAAATTCTTTATAAATATTTTTTTAATAAAACAACACAAATATTAGGATCCACACTTTGGGGTCCTTTTACTATTTAATTGATCAAAATCATAAATAACTTCATTCATGTTCAACTCGTCGTAGAGGTAACACATAAGCTGTGCATTTCAATTATAAAAGACAATCATGACATTTCAGTACATCAGTCCATATCGAGACACTGTAAGGAAAGGAGGTGGGATCACGTCCACAGCGGTTTCTCTATTAAGTAAAGCTTTAAATCGAATTCCAGTAGGATCTGTCGTAAATAGAGCAATAGACGCTTTACCATACGAATTTCACATACCGGGAGGTTATCAGTATTGCGGACCAGGAACTAAATTGAAAAAACGACTGGAAAGAGGCGATCCAGGCATAAATAAGTTAGATCAGGCTTGTAAAGAACACGATATAGCATATTCCACATTTAGCGATACAAAAAATAGATCAATAGCTGATAAAAAGCTCGCGGATATAGCTTGGCAACGAGTAAAGTCTAGTGACGCTAGTATTGCAGAAAAAGCAGCAGCTTTAGCGGTAACAGCAGGTATGAAGGCTAAAACAGCAGTAGGAGGTGGAAAAAGGAGAAGAAGAGTGATAAGGAGATCGGCAAAGACAAAACATGGAGGGAATATTAGAAGAAAACGGCGTTCCACCAGAAAGGGTAGCAAAAAACCAACAGTATGGTCAATGGTAAAAAACGGGGCAGGTCTATACCTAAGACCGTATCGTGCATATTAAATAAAAGAAATCAATTAGTAATACCACATAAAGCGTTAACAAATATCGAATTATTTAAATACATTTCATGTTTAAAAATACCATTTTTTCGCGGTGTCTTTATGAAAGATGCTTTACCAGTTAAAATGTGGAAAAACGAAACCGGTATTGTAAATTTAGACAATTCTGAAGGTCCTGGCACTCATTGGGTTTGTTATAAGAAATTAGGTGATAATATATATTACTTTGATAGTTTTGGCAATTTACCACCACCTAAAGAGCTTGAGCATTACTTTAAATCTGCTAAAAACATATATTACAACTATAAAAGAGAACAACCTGATAACACTTTAATATGCGGCCATTTATGTTTGGAATTCCTAGCTAAAAGTATCAGTCACAATTGAGATGTCTTCCTATACGGTATCATTAACAGGAAAATCGTCCACTTTACGAAGTATCCTTTTCCCAGCGTTACGCTTGCAAAAAGGAAGATTTTGGGAGGCGGCACTGTTAGATTTTACAACTTACAACTCTATTCCCAATGTTACGAAAGATAAAAATAACTTATTGCATTATTATAAAGGAAAAGATGCCAGTGGGAAGTTTACAGACTTAGAAGTTTGCAGTTTACCCACAGGTTCTTATGAAATTGATCATATTAATGAATTTTTGCAAAATAAAATGGGAAAAGACAATATAACATTAAAAGGTAATAACAATACTATGAAAGCTGAAATTAACTCAAAATATTATATAGATTTTACTCAGGAACAATCAATCGGTGAATTGTTAGGATTTCCCAAAGATAGCCCAATTTTAGAACCAAATCAAACACATTCCGGTAAACAAACTGTAACTATACTAAAAGTTAATAGTATAGATATAACTTGTAACATTATACAGGGAGCTTACAGAGATGGATCAAATACTCATATAATACATACTTTTTACCCGAGTGTACCTCCAGGATTTAAAATTGTTGAAAAGCCACAAAACCTAGTATATCTGCCGTTGAACACCACTTTCATTTCAGACATCGTGTTGAACGTATTGGATCAAGACGGTAACTTGATAGATTTCCGAGAAGAGCCAATTACAGTTAGATTACATTTAAAATCGACACTTTAATACAAAAATCATGGGTTTATCATTTAAAAGTGGACAGCCTACGGGAAACCGCATTAGTAGCTCTTCAGCTGTGGAGGAGTTAACACGCGAGAACATTCGTTTCTTAGAAAAGATTGGTTTAAAATTAACCGATTATGGATATACTGGATATAGCGCAGGGTCCGACATTCGACGAAACACTATGGGAAAAAGAATATCACACCCACAACCCTTACACTTCATCAAAATTGAACAATAACGATGAAATTCGTATTCCTATACAACATCAAGACATTTACACACTACCATGTGAAAGTTACTTGTATATCGAAGGAAAAGTAACAAAAAAGGACGGTACTACTACTGGTACAACAGTTCCATTTATAAATAACCCTATGGCTTTCCTGTTTGATGAAATTAGATATGAAATATCAGGTGTAACAGTTGATTCCACTAAAAAAGTAGGTATTGCAACAACTTTAAAGGGGGTAACATCTATATCACCTAATGAAACCAATTTACTTCAACCGGCCGGATGGGTTTTACCTGAACATGACATAATCACTCCGAATACAAAGGGATATTTTGATTTTCATATTCCATTACGTTTGTTGCTTGGATTTGCTGAAGATTATAGAAAAATAATATTAAATGTTAAACAAGAATTAGTTTTGTTGAGATCTTCTAACGATAAAGACATTATTAAAGCTCCAGATGGTACAACGGATGCAAACCTAGAATGGAAATTAACATTAGACAAAATTGTATGGAGAGTTCCACATGTTAAATTAGCTGACGAACATAGAATGCTACTATTAAGGAAGTTAAAGGCTGATCGTGATATTGTAATTCCTTTTAGAAGTTGGGAATTCCATGAACATCCAAGCTTGCCAACTACAGATCGTCACACTTGGACTGTTAAAACATCTAATTACGTAGAACGAGCCAGGTATATTATATTTGGTTTACAAACAGATAGGAGAGACAGCATCACAAAACATGCAGGCAAATTTGATCATTGCAACTTAAAAAATATTAAAGTTTATTTGAATTCACAATTTTTCCCCTACGACAATTTAAATGTGTCATTCGCTAATAAAAAGTACAGTATATTATACGATATGTATGCGAGATTCCAAAATTCATATTACGGTAAAACAAATACACCTTTACTATCACCAGAAGAATACTTAGATGGTTACACAATAGTTGTAATTGATTGTTCTAAACAAAATGAATCAGTAAAATCATCAAGTGTTGACATAAAGATTGAAATGGAGTTTAATGCAGCTATACCTGCAAATACAACTGCATACTGTTTAATTCTACATGATAAAATTGTAACATACACACCTCTAACTGGAATTGTTAAAAATGTATTGTAAAAAACCGGTTTTGTTACATTCCGCGAGTATAAAAGCGGAGCGTGCAGGCCGCTCCTGATCAGTTTGTCGCCTGACGTTGTATGGGTAGCATCATCTTCAATATGGCTTCTACAAGTGGTACAACCGAATGCGATATAGAAAAAGAAATTTCAGAATTTTTGGACATGAATGAACAGCAACACGTCACAAATCAAGAAGAAGAAGAAAAAGGTAAAAAGAAAAAATATTTGTCCAAGAGGAAAAGAAATATGGAAGAAAATATTTCACCAAATATTTTGATGGAAGTATTTTTAAGAATTTTTTATCCAATCTCTTCAAGTTTGGATAAAAGTGTTTTAATTGGAGTTATGAAATCAACCGACTATTCACCTACAGTAATTTTAACTCACGGAACAAAAATGATTTTGTTTACAGCCAATGCTTGGGAATCTTTTATGAAACACCTCCATTTGTTGGAATGTTACTTTAATAGCAACATGTTTGGCAGGAAAACAAAAGTAGGACTATTGGATTCAGACTTGGAAATTGATATTATTAAACACCGAGGTGAACATCAAATGAGATTCAGAGATACGACTAAACATGACATAAAAATTCAACTAAACAGAGAAGAATTTTTTATTTTAACATGTGCAACTGAACCGATAACAAGATATTTAAGACAGCTAGTATTCTCCAGTTCAATTATTAAAGATTATTTAACAGATACTTTGGACAAACAACCGGATGCACCAATTTTGTATGGACCTGTGGACACTTCAATATTCAACAGAATTCCTCATGAAGTTCAAATGTGGAGACAATTAGAACAATATGTGCAAGAAAAAAATAATTTTGTAAAATCGGATGAAGAAACACATTTCAGTGATGAAAAGGATCAAAGTGATGATAATGACAACAACAAAAATGACCAGATGGAAAGTTAAATAAAATTTTAAAATTTTTCACAACACTTTACACTTCAATTGACAAGTTTTCAATAAAAAATTCAAAATTTTGTGGGTGTAGGCCTACCGGGGATGGTGCCCACGTTAAATATACACCAACGCGCCTTCAACTGTACGGCCTGGCATAAATAAATGCCTACCGTGGTGTGGAAAACAGTTGACCTTCTGACACCGTGATGGATAGACGGGTGACCTTTCAAATGGACATGGAAGAAGAAATCAAGTCCAAGCCGGGTATTATTGAATTTCAAGCTTTTCGTGGTAACGATGATCGGTTTATAATTAAAGAACTCGTATTTTACGATTTAGATAAAAATATTCCTTACACATTTTTATTTAAACCACCATGCTCTTTTTCTTCACTAACCACCAAAGCCGCAACAACAAACCGATGGACTTGGAAATATTTTCATCACATCGATTGGTATGACGGTTTTACCAGTTATTCAGACTTGTATCATATTATGCATCAATTTTCAAACAGATTTACTAATATTTACACAAAAGGACTTGAAAAGAAAAGATGGATAGAACAATTTACATCTACTCCAGTTAAAGATGTGCAAATAGATAAAAATTTTAAATTTATTGCTGAAAACATTTGTATTTGCACACAGAGTGTGGAACATGAAAGGGACAGGCACTGTGCGTTAAAAAACGCTTTAAAATTAGCAACTTACCTGCAAGATGGAGAAATCGGCGATGGTGGTGGGGGTAACGGCGATTATAAAAGCGAGGAGCAGACCGAGACCTGGCACGAGTATTACTCGAGATTCCGAGACGACAACATCTCAGAGCAAGAAGACAGCGAGGACCTCTAGAACAACCATGGCATCCAACCAGTTTCTGCAGTCTTTGGTGGAACAATTCAACGCCCACTCCAAGTCTACAATTTTGCCGGTAAAAAAATGTTCTGAACTCAAGGATGAAAAACATTATATTATACATGCACTGAAGAAAATGGAAACTACTGTCGGCGAAGCAATCTGCTGCAGTCTCAGCGAAGCACCATATACTCCGGGGGATGAAGCAAAATTCCAAATTTACCTTCCGAAGAGATTTGTCCACCTACTACAAAATGAAGATCTACGCTCCATTCAACCGGGATGTCTCTACTTGGTGTCCCACGGATGCAGCGGCAGCAACTCCACCGAGCTTACCATCCACATCGCAGACAAGCAGCAGTGTTAAAAAAAAAAAAAAACTTGTATTTTTTTTCTTTCTTGTATCTGTTTGTATTTTTTAACTATATATATTTTTGTCATGTAATCTTGTTTGTACTGTTTTAAATAAAGATAAAAAACCAAAAAAAAAAAACCACAAAAAAGGCAACATATCAATATGTGAAACAAAAAAATTTTTCACATATTGATATGTTGCCTTTTTTTTAAAGCTCTGGGGTGACCTTGACCTTTGACCTTTGCACAAATTAAACATAAACTTTTTTTCAAACAGCAATATGTGTGTGTGTGTGTGTGTGTGTGTGTGTGTGTGTATGTATGTGTTTTCCCCCACCATTTCAGGTTACCAGCCTACAGACTGTAAAGAAGTTCAGTTTCATTGCAACTGTCAAACGATGAGCACCCTATTTGAGCTTTGTGTAAGAAAAATTATTGAAGATCAACAGCTATTTAGCCATACTTTACGATCCAACGCTCCTCAACAAATTAAAATTTTTATCAAACAGTACAAGCTAGACAACAGAGGTTACAACACTTTTGGTTGGTACAAGTTTGGTGATGGTACAAAATTTTGTCGAAGTTGTGGAAGGGCCGCTGTATCCAACCCGGCACAATTCCTACAAGATGATGGATGTTTACAATATGGTCATGTCGCTCCAGTTTTAAGTTACCATACACCTAAAGAACTTTGCGCCATTTGTTCAATCAATATGTTTACTTGGCAAAAATTTAACCACCTCTCATCAGACAGCGTGTAAACAACTTCCCCCACCACTATTTCATACTACCTTAAAACAACCATGCTAATATTCATTCCGCCTTTGGACATCATACGGAAAACATCAAGATGGCTCTGACTGTAAAATGTGCAAATTATGAAGAAGTATTTGTAAGAAATCTGCAAGAATTAAACGAAATTGTTCAAGAATTTAAATCACTAATCGAACAGGGATACCGATTGAACATGCAAATTTTTGCTTGCAACACAAAATGCCCTCATGTCCCCAGGGATGACGAGCCGCCTAGGTCACCATCATCAACTTCTTCAGCCTACTCCTCCAGATCATCCATGAAGACTCAAGCCAGTCCAAACTTGGAATATTTCTCCTGACTAATATTTATATTTTGTATCCTCATTGTACTTCAATATGCATATTTTTGTATTGTAATAAAGGAATGATAAAATAAAAACAAAATAAAAAAAACCTATCTTGCTACAGTATTGTAGCAAGATAGAATTTTTTTAAAACACAAATTGGATGACCTTGAACATGTTCTAACATGTTCAGGTTTTCCCCTTCCACTTTTCCTCTTGGAGACCTCAGATGCAGCACCAATGTGTTTCATTACATCTTCATCTTTTGAGCAGCAAACATGGATGTTCCACCACCAATATATGGGGCCGATGAAGCGGAAAGCCTGGGGAGGAGGAGATGCCAGCATGTGGATCTAGTGGGGATGATGGAAAGAAGGATGGAAGAAAGACGGATCAGGAAGGACCATATGCTAATTCAGAGAATTTTAAAATTAGATCTCTTCATAATCTTGGCCTTATTGATTGCAATCTTCTTCTACTTGGTATACGCAGTTGTATACTGCCTAAGATGCATTGAGTGTTCAGATAAAGCAGCCAAATTGC